>JAUMTR010000014.1:8411349-8442379 GCA_032270685.1 Microctenopoma stevenorrisi | reverse complement strand
AAATATTTTTTTGTTCCTGCTTATATTTACCCCCCCCCCCCCCCCCGCCTCTCTCCTGTCTGACTCCACATTACCTTATCACACAGAGCTTTTAGCTGTGCTCTCAGCCATTAGCTTCAGACTGTCAGAGGTAGCAGGCTGGAACAGAGAGCGAGAAGGAAAAGCAACCTCCTGATGGCTGGGGATGATGTCGATGGCAAAATTTGTTTTTTTTGTATCAACACTTGTTCATCCAACCCTAGTAGAAGGACAGTGTTTATTTCACTTAAACGAGATCCACAAGTTCATAGAAACTGTTCAGCCTGTGACTGGAAAGTGTTATAAAATGTTCATAAACCACTATGTGCCCTTGAGCAAGCCTCAAAATCTGCCCACTACCTTATAATATGACTTTGATGCTTCTGGGAAAGCTCCCACATCACATATTTCTTTCCAGACATTTGCATTTTGTAGTCAATTTACCCTGGAAGTGGTTAAAAAGGAAAATGCATTGTCTATGTAAACAGTAAAAACAGTGTACATGTGTCAACTGTTGTTTTGAATGACCTGAAAGAAACTGTATTCCACATTCATCCATTGTTTGTCCATTATTTCCTAAAACAAATTTCACAAATGTCCACTCAGAGCAGAGTAGTTGACTTAACATCACATTGAGGACAGTTGTTCGGCCGCTTACTGAACCCGCGCTATGAGACGACTGGCGCGTTATTGACAGGTGGCCATGCGCCCGCCCTCCCTGGGAGACTTCTACACCAAACAACTACTGGATACACAGAGCAGATTCTTACGTCAATAAGAATCAATTATTCAAATATCTGCAGCTTGACTGCATTTCATTGGCGCTTGACCGACATTCATTTTCTAGGAGAGGAGTGACGCGAGCCCAGCTATTACCCGGAGTTTGATCCTATGTTTGTGGCGAACCAAACCTTGCGCTGTGACGCCGTGACGCCAGAAGTAGGTCAGTGATTCTTACTGTCTGCATTACACCCATTAGCTGTGCACCAGTCCTGTATCTGAAGTAACATGCAGAGAAGTCTGATTTATTTATATCCAAATACTTTTTGACACAAAACTAGTGTCACGCCTTTAACCGTTCTACACAATATGTGTACTTGAACTGAACACAGCAGAGGACAGATGTCTTCGTGTGCCCACATAAAAACACTAGTGCATGCTGGGAAAAGGTGGCAGCAGCAATAGTATTATAACTGTACTAGCAACTAGTCTAGAGGCAAAGGCAGTGCTAGAGGGAGATGTGTTTTATTATTACTTGTTTAGTGAACCTCTCTGGATGTTTTTTTCTTTCAGGGCTGTAGTACAGTGTGTTTATGTGAGCTTTGCTTCAGTACTTACAATCATACAGTCTCTTTCTCTGGTTTTCTCCATCGTATTACACAGAAATATTAAAGCTGTGCCCCGGGGTCAACGGCATCGGCCCTCGTTCCAACCGTCACAGTGCCCTTGTGTTCTTCATATCCACCACTATGAGAAGCAATGGTTCACTTTTTGATCCACTCCAGTATCATTAAGTTATTAGTTGATTTCAGTGGATTTAATCAGCATAGTAATTCCTCTCTGTGGAAAGATAAGTCTCTCTCAAGAGCAGTTACAGCGTCCACTGTGCCTGCTGATTAGACACAAGCCCCCAGAAGAATTTATCAGAAAACTGCAAAAAATAATTTATCAAAAGTGCTTTTCACAAAACCCACTCAGGACCTTTGCTTCTTAATAATTAAACTCTGCAATTAGGCATCTTACCATGCGCTCAGTGTGAGGCTCCATGTAATATTCATAACCATACATAATTATGCAATATATTCACGGAAATAAGAGGCTGTATATTCAGGGTGAGGCTGTCAAGTGGCAAGACGTTTTTATTTGGTTTATAACGCTGCTTCATCATATACATGAGCATCTGGCTTCTGGAGAAGGTGGTGTAGGAGGACTTTTGCTCCTTAGCAGTCTGACACTGTATTCTATGGCTTTGGATCTTAGAGGGAAGAGAAGGAGAGAAAGAGAGGAGGAAGAAGAAAGAGACCAGGCATATAATGGCAACGCCAACACAACAGGAACCAGTAACATCAAAGTCTACATGCTGGACACAACAAAGACACAACACAGAGATATTACGTATCGACCACTGTCAACACAAGACCCAGAAAGAAGAGGCATTCAATTAAAAATGGAGTGGAGATCGGGTGCTGTCTCTGGAAGCATTGAATGATAAATTATACATAATGCTCATCTCAGCATGGTAAAGAACAAAAAATAGAAAAAAAAATGTAAGCCTCTGATGGTCCCTGAAAATAAGCAACAGCAGCATTGTACTGGGGACACACTGTGGACAAGGTTGTCTTTCATCTTGAGACGCAGTTCAAAGCTATGGGCTGCGCACAGAACAAACTGGCAATCAGAGTTAATGTGTAACTGGGCAGTGGCGCACTTCATAGAGCCTGTCATCTCAAGTGCAGCTCAGATCACACGCAGATGTGTTTCTCACATCACAATGGCTCATTTTCAACACGCAGTCTTTGGAACTTATTATTTTTTACCATGTCAGTGTAAGAAGAAAAAATAAATACCTACTTCTTTGGGTGCTGCTGGTTTTTGAAGGCGTCTCGTGACATGTATATGATGAAGGAGATAAAAGCCTGCATTTTCCTCCAACTCTACCGTAGTTAACGAAAGGCTCTCATTTCCTCCCAGTGAGGCCGTCCCCAAGGATAACGTCTGCTCACATTTTGTGCCAAAAGAAATACTATAATAACTAACAACCATAAAACAAGTGATTACTGTAGTCGAAGCTCTTTTTCATAGCTACATCTGTAATTCCTGAAAGCTCCCACAACATGTTATAACATAGAACGTGGCATAGCCCACACCTTACTGTACAGACATCTTAATTCTTGAGCAAAGTTGCGATAAAAAGAAAGTCATTTATTACAGGCATACATTAACCATCTTCTCAAGACTTCTTACAATTACTTTTAAACAAAACTACTGCTACTTTTTTTCAAGCCATGTCACATTCTGCACTGCCAAACAATGACCTTTAAGGATATGACACAATTTTACTGTCACTATATTACAGATGTGATGAACATAAATAAGAGGTAAAGTCAAATAGGCGTAAAGGTCGTCACTCAAGACTAGTCTCAGGTCCACAAGGTGATTTACAACAACTTAATTTGACTGTGAGGAGTAATTTATCTGTGACAGAGGAAGCCATGCAACTCTCTGCACGCCGTGCACACATACAGGCAACAATATGCCATGACTGCACACATCCCATATCCACACAATCAGTCAAGATGTTTTACAACTTCTGTCAGAGGACCTAACACTCCTCATAAATTACAAGGCCATTGTCCATGGTGCCAATAACTTTTGAAGGAGAATCTCAGTCAAACTGAACACTGTAGTATCTCTTGCTTTTATACATGGACATCAAGATGGAATACCCATGGTAAAGTAAATTAAGGAGGTAGGGTGAGTACTATAATGAAAGATTTGCTTTAAGGAAAAAGGCCTCCTATTTTCACCCAGCTGAGAATTCCTTTCAAAGATGAAAACCAGACACTTTGATGCAAAGCAGGTGGCAAACAGGTTTTTGTCTGTCAGAGATCACTTGCATTTCGTCTTACATCGCACTAGGACTGTGAGTGCCCAGTTATGCTTTGCATCTGGGTCATCTGCAAATCCACAGTGACATCTTGGGGAGAGCAGGCATGAATGATGCAGAACCATTCATAAGCAGCAACAACAATATATTGGGTAAGGGACAGGAAAATAAGTCTGTGGGTCTGGAGTCGGCAAGCAATAATGTGCTGGGATTTATTTCAAATGCCCCCCGCAGTGTCCACTGATATTCTTCAGAGTTTCATACCCAGTACTGCAGTGACCAAGACAAAGAAGTTTCTCCACCTCTAGTATCAACATGTGGGTATTTGAAAACAATAAATGTACATACAGTAAAATCATGCACACTTGTGTGAGAAACATTTGATTTGAGCCATTGTCTGTTAACTCTGCACAGATGTGCACGCACATGGATGTGTAGATGTGTGCGTTTAATGGAGAAGAGATGGCGTGTGAAGAACGGAGCCTGCTACATGCGCAGGATGCAGTGATTTTTCCCTACGTTACTGACAGAGCAGACCTCATATCGAAGCGCAGACAGTGACGACCACCTGCAGGGATTCCCATCCCGTTCTATTTAGCCACCTTTGGAATTTCACAAGGGACACAGAAGATGCTTGGAAACCACTGAGTGGGCCTCATTATCAAAGCCTATGTTATGTAGGCAATTAGAGTAAAATTGCCTGAACAAACAAAAAGGCACGTTCTCCTCACAAAGGAGAATGTCAAGTTTAAAACATTCTCCCATAATCAAGTTTCTAAAACATTTATTTTGTTTTTTTTTTCACGTGTTCTTCTCTAGATCGATCAAATCAAAACCAAACCATGCAGTTTTACTTAGAGTAAGACACGTGAATAAAATAATGGACTTTCATAGTAAGGTGTAGCGAGGCATAGGCAAAACAAGGCATATCCCTCTCGCTCTGTTTGAGTGGTTCCAAATTACAAGTGACACAGGAGACATAAAGGCCGGTGAATAATCCCAGGCTCCCAGCGTGGCACACCTTGATGTGCAGGTGCCTTTAATACTAGAATAAGTCATCTGAGATTGCAGAGGCGAAAAAAGAAAGACACTAAACCAGATGGTCTCCATAAAGCATGGCTTAAAGCTCTCCCAGATGTTGAGTAGAGGTTGAGTATCCAGTGACATGCAATGTGAGAGAGGAACTGGTAATGCAGAGTGTATTAGTGGTCTCTTTATGGGTGCATTAGGTGCTGCAGAGGGGAACGCGGGGGCCGCTGCTGCTGCCGCCAATGAGCTACTACCAGGCTTTATGCTTTGATGAACCTACCCTTGAAAAACCAGGACATCCGTGACCGTATTCTGTCGAGGCGGGAAGACACTTCCTTCTTTTTAGCCTCCTGGAAAACATAAATCAGTTTCTCATATCATCATCTAGTCATATTCAATGCATATGCAGTTTTAATCAGTAAATCTGTCAGCTTGTTCCCCTTCCAGTGATATATCAGATTCATAATATTCTCTCCTATATGCTGTAAATCTCTGACAAAGCCTGTTTTTTTTTAATCCAAAGACAGGGCTGCATGAAGACGAGGACTTCACTCTGGACTACAGACACAGATCCGGGGAGTGAAGTAACAGTGGAGTTCAGTTTCTAATGTCTATGTAGTGAAAGCCTCAGTGGATTCTAAAGTGTCATTTCTCCTCTTACCACTAAACAGTGGCCCAGACAGGAAGCCAGAATACATTTCCACAGTTCATTGTCCCTGCTGAGGACTAGCAGAACATCTCGGTCTGATTAATGGCTGTACACTGTCTAATGAACAGTAATTGAATGGTATAATGCAGCAGGTCCCTAAAAGCCCAAAGGAGTCGTCTTCCTCCACCTAGCTCTCTGGAAAAGCAAGGCGGTGACATTGTCTAGAGTTGATTATACTTGACCTTGCATGGGAGAATAAGGCCTTTGAAATGGCTAACCTAAGCTTCGGGGAATAGGAGCATGGAAAAACAGCTCAAAGACAAATGAAATAGGCTTGCATTGGAAAAGGAAAGGAACGGATCAATGCAACGATCAATAACGATTCGATTTTTTATCACAAAATTCTTAAGAAGAGGAAGACAATTGATCAAACATCCCTAGTCTTATTGGCATTTCTAACAATATTAATTAAGAAAAAATGCTTAGCTGGCTAGTTGATAAATCAGCCGATATTGTTAAATCAAAACAAATGATAGTTGCAAACAATACCACACAAGTGAGTACAAATCTACCCTTGTCTGCATTTCCTCACAGTGTATGACATCTACATATAACACAGACATTGGCCCCCTCATGAAATCAATGGGCTCCTTCACAGAGTGCACTCTAAAGGAAAACCCAACCTTTAAAAAGCCCAACAAAAGTCATTCAAGTGATTATAAGAAAAGCTTTGATAAATGTGCATCGGGCCCCTACCCGCCGTCCTTTGCTCTCCTCCACTGAGATAGCCTGTCTTCACTCCCAGTGGACATCTCCACTTGGCAGAGATGCTGAATCTCGTTATTCTTTATTTGGCCTGGACCAGATAGGTCAATATCACACAACTACCTCACCGGTATCCTGCCTCTAAATGTATTCACTATTTAAATGCAATGCCATAAATCATTTAAAGCTTTGCCTGAAAATGTAATCATGTAATTGAATTTTGCCATCAATATACAGTATACAGTACTAGATACATGCACATATAGGTAGTATATGGGGCAATTCACATATTTGAGCACAGGAAATCTGTCTGAACTCAATATGAGTCAAAGTGCAATTATCACTCACCTATACAAATACATATACATATATATAGATAGATTATTTACATGTTAATGATGAGATAGCTGAAAAAGGAAGCTGATAGAACAGAGACTCAGAAAACCTTTGGTGAGAGACAGGTTGTTCTGAAAAGTTTTCCATCATGATGTCTCCTAGAGCTTTTCACATTTCCAGCCCATGTGCTTTCCTTAGCAATGACACAATTTGTACTGTCGTACAGTTGTACCGTGCACTGCAATTAACCCTGCTTAAGATGTGCTCAGGCATGTTCTTTTCAATAGGAGAGCTTGCCATAAAAATCCTAGCTTCTCCTTATGTTAGTGTTTGTTATAGCTGACAAATCAAAAACTGCTTGGCAGGATGATTATTGCGAAAAGTAGCTGACTCTGTACAGGGCTTATTATTATTATTTTCCATTACCTAATGGTCATTCCTAGCAATCCATAGCCAATCTGAATCAGCAACATTCATGTATGACTAAAAGCAATAAGTAATGAATTAAGCTATTGATGAGGTCTTTAGCCAGGGTCATAACTGGCCCCCGGAAGTCAATAATTATACCAATAAGAATATCTTTATTGCAAAAGTGCATACGGCAGCAAAATCATCACCACACCAAAACATTTCCCTATGGTGTAATTGCCACAGATTGAAATTATAGTTTTCATTAAAACAAAATGTTCTAGGTTATTGATTGCTTAAATAAGACTCTATATCTCCTCATTTCAAAGCGAAATGTAATTGCTCGGAATAGTAATATCACCCAACTATTGTGTGCATTCATCACAGTTACGCTGCTTCATATTATTAGGAGAAGGAAAATGAATGTCATTTCTAGGAAGCCCAGGTTCATGCAAAACCAGCTACATATATAATTCAGTCCTATTTTATTACTGTAACATACACAATAACCAGAGTAATAGACATCAAACATATACTGTTCCTGGGCTCTCAAAGAAAAAACAAACTTCTATGTATTTTTTATGTATTTTTTTAATTTGATGCTGTAATACTGTCCATACATTATCTGTAGCGCCAGCTAAGCTCTGAAAACTCATACCACGTCGAGTTCTATCTGGGGCTCAGGTGTCTTTAATCCTGTGTCTCCAGTACCACTACTTTGACTGGTGCCTTTTCCTGAATCCTCTTGCCCTGAAGAATGGTTGTGCTGTTAAACACACAGTACACAACTGTCAGAGAGAACCATGGAGACAGAAAAACAAGTTACACACATGAATTGGATAAAAATCTAGTTGCTCGAAGCATCTTGGTAAAATGCTCTTGTAATTACAGAAAAGGTGATTATCACAATTGCTGGTTGGACCATTTTATGCGAACCAATCCAAAGGCAAATCAAAAAAAAATAGACATAAAAATAAAGTATAAGTGAACTATTCATTATAATAAATGTGCTTACATCCTTCCTGGAACCTGCAGACAAAGGCTTTTGCAGAAACCAGACTTCTGAATCATGGAAAGAGGCCTTGCAGGGACTTGCACTATCCTCGTACTCTTCTTCAACAATCTTGGCCTCAACCTACAGGGAGGGAAAAAACAGGATTCCCCGCTGGCTTACTCTGTACTGAAGCGCTGTATTGATTTTGCACAATATTTATATATTTATGTAACTTGTTCTGTTGAGCATTCGTGGGCTTATTTTGAGCAGAAAATGCTTCTGCGCTACACTAGAGAAATATTCTTAATTTTTTCTCAAGCTGAAAAACACAGAAAGGTAAATGTTAATGTGAGAAAAACCTTTTTACTTTGAATGCATTTTATATTAAATGTAAAAAGCTTGCTGCGATGTTTATACTACACTTCTGTGGCCCTTCACTTACTGTTGTTCAATGACAACAGCTAATGAGTATAATTAGTAGCATACTGTTGAGTTTAATGGAAAGAGACACAAACAGGTGACAGATGTTTACCTATGGTGCTGCTGAGGACAGTGTCTCTAGAGAGGGATCGATTCTTACTTTTTGTCTGATAGCGAGGCTGAGTGAGTCAAAGACTATATGCTAAAGGATGCTGTATTGGGCTGCATTTTACCTGATCAATTGGCAGATCCACCTTAAGCTGGCGATCTTCCTGCACCTCCACTGCTCCTGCCATCTCGCTTCTTTTGTTTTGTGCATGGAACACGCTGCCCTCTGAAAAAAGTGATTAATCACAATTACCTCATCTGCTAGCGGTGACTGTCTCCTTCTCTTTCTATCCCTCCATCTCCTGCTGCCCTCTCCCTTTTCCTCTTCTGTTCAACTTCACCAGAGATCAATGTTGCTGTCAAGCCATTTATTTATTAAGAGTGGTCCCACAGACGAAAAGGCCATGGAAAGCTACAGCTGGCCTGCCACAAATATGGTCAGCAAGAGTGAACTTTCAGTTCAGGGTTAGGTCCTGACAGTGAAAAGTTGCTCTTGATGCATGTGGGGAATATGTGTTTTGTGTTGTTCTCCTTTTAAACAAAGTCCCTCTTGTCTGAGGCAGCTGGATCAAATGAGAAACTACAAAACATATTGCTGAACTTCAATCTACTTTTAAAGCCTTACTTAATTATATTTAATTAATAAATGACCAAGTATGGTATATTAATTAAAAACAAAGGAGACAAAACCATGTTGATTGATGATTTTGGTTTTTGGTCTAGATGAAAAACGCAATGACAGCTGCAAATAAATTAACTATAGTTATATTTTACTTTTACTTTCTTTTTCTGAACTAAGCTTTACCAGATGTTGTTATAAACAGTGCTTGAATAATGTTTTATCTTTAACCAGTGGGTCTTCAGTAGAGGTGGGTAGTACTACTGTACTCCCTTACATTTACTTTGCTTAATGGAACAACACTGAAATCATTTTTTGAACCATTTATTTTTAACCTGAGAGATACCATATAGAACTGTGACATTCACAAACATACCAAATCTAATACAAGGCGTTTTAAGGCGAGTCATGGCTCTGAGATATTCTTATTTGTTGTTTCACATGCCCATAACTTGCTTATAAACCAACAAACCAACCGAGAGCTAGAAGAAAGCAAGTAAAGCACAACAGAATACATTTAAACCGCGTGGGACTGTATTTAAAACAAGAACAAGGAACAGCAGATCAGGAAAGTGGACTTCTTTTATAGTATGTAGAAGCTACTTGGATGAGTAGAGAAACTTGGCTACGTTTTCCTTGATCTCCTTCAAGTTCCTTTGCTAATAATGATCAAGCATTTTACTTGCGACATGTGAAAAGATTGCACGTTTTAACTTGTAACAGTCATCTATTTTATCCTACCACATAAAGTTATTTGTGGTCCAGGATAAATATTTCAACCTGAGTCACTGTATTACTGCATAGTATAGTACAGACAGTGTGATGGTGTACTGTCCTACCAGTGACGTAGCCCGACGTGCACAAACAACACAAATAATGTAGCAAAGCTGATACATTGGTTGCATGCACTTACCTTCTTTTGCAAAGAGAACTGGGCTTCTGGACAGCTGCCTACGTTGTGTGGTTCTATGTGGTTTGGATCTGTATTTCTTCATCTGGTCCCTGGCTCTGTGCTCGAGGTCCTCTCTAAAGCTGGTATAAGCAAACTACATAGAGAAAGAAAGAAAGAAAGAAAACAGGCCTTAAGAGATTAAGCACATTTCCTGCGATTCATCACTGAATTTTTGCTGCTGTTCTGTAAAGAGAAAGAAGAAAAGAAGACTAAACACTAGAGGGTGAAACTTGTTTCTTCTCTTTTCAACACTTTCCATTGATCTCAAATTTTCATGAGCTATGTAGCTTCCCTGTGACTCCCACTGTATTGAATTCATCTGGTTCCAATATATCCCGTGCACAACCTATCAATCACTAGGGAGCATGGCAAACGAATCATTTATTGATGTAAATTTCTGACTACATTTGTCTTATTTATCAAGCCAGATCAAACAATCAAAATCCAAACAAGCTTAAAAGGAATGGGAGAGAGTCGTAGGGAACAACTTTTACTTCAGCAGTAAAGAGCAGAAGGTTATTGATGGAGGGGGGGAGAAAAAAAGAGGCTTAGGACTTAGTTGCATGGTGTGAGAGTGGGAGAGAGAGAAGAGAGAGCAGTGGGGAGAGTTAAGAGCAATGTTCAGACAGCAGGGTACACATCTGAAGTAATGCTTCCACAAAAGGCAATTTTCACCTCACAGGCTCCCATTCTCTCTCTAGATAGCAGGGTGAGGTATGTCTCCCTTCCAGAGAATGAGAGACACAGACACAGAGAGTGAGCAGTTTCTTTACAGCTACAGCGCTCCTTACTGCAGCTGCCTGGCTGGATCCCTGCACTGGCTTGGGGGATAGTGCAGTGATCTCAGGCTTCCACCAGAATACACTTCTGGCAATGGTGTTTGCAAGCTCACTAACATGGAGTCTGGGGAATAACTGCATTGTTTCTTCACTTGTTTGCTTTCTTTAATACAGAGGGAAAGTCTGTTGGTATTCTTTTGAACTTCTACAGCCATTGGTTGGCCGAGGGAGAAAAATAAAACAACAAAAGAGGACTGAAAATCGCCTAGTATATTCATCGAAGGAGAGTTGAAACAGAGTTCACACTCCAGCGCTGTACTGTCCACAAAATACACAAGATCAAAGACAGAAGAGCAGTAGCACTGTCACAGCGGTATCCTGCAACCTCAATTCATCTGTGAGTGATGTGGAACAACCGAACACTAAAGTTCAAAATCAAAATACATCTGGGCTATCAAAAATTGAACATCTTGTTTTCCATGTTTACAGCCTAGTGATGAGATGCAAATAGATCTTATTTAAATCAACAAGATTCAAGATTCAAAACACTTTATTAATTTAAATCGAGACTGTCTCACTTGGGGAGGAGGAAGCAGAAGACGACGGGTGCTACAGCACTGGGAGAGTACAGTACAAGTACACTAGGAACACGGCAGTGGAAAAGCTGAGGTCATCCAGCCTCTCATTCTGCATTACATATCTACAGTACCGTGTCCTGTGGGAGCAGACAACTGTGTATCAGGAGGCCCCAGAGAGAGAAACAGAGAGAGAAACAGAGAGTGCTAGAGTTAGTGTGGGGCTCAGGGGGGGCTGGATAGCAAGTATTCTGCGGCCCTCTCAAACGGCACCGAACAGGAGTCAACAAGAGGACATTGAGATATGATAGCCAAGGGAAATAAAGGGGTCCCAACCAATTGGAATGGCATTCTCCAGCTATATTGGCTGCAGTATCAGTAGGAGCCACTCCCAGGGCCAGGTCCTCAGTGAGCAGACATGCTGGCAGCACTGAGAGGGCACAGTTTTCCACAGGGCATTGCCGTTTCCTCCAACCCGTGAGATCATCCAAGAAACGCAGCAGCAAGTCATCGCTGGAGTCATTAAAGGTTTAGTCAGCCTTTATGTGGTGTTTTCACAGAATGCTTGGTTGTGAAGAACAACGTTACTGTTCATTAGGATTTTTGTAATATGAAAGCGTGTTGCATTGATGCACATCATTAGTCTTCTGTTCTTATCTCATTCCTCTCTGTTCTATTAATCTTCCCTTTATGCTATGTCTCCCTCAAAGGTCTTCGCCTTATCATGTCCGTGAACACCTAACTCAGCGTACAGTATTATGCTTTCTTCCAATGGGAACATGGTGTCCTGAAGAATTTCAATATTACACATTACTGTAGGAAAGTCAGTTGTGACCTCAGTGGTTGCACTAGACTAGATGTCACATTCAGCAACGTACAAATGTCCACTGCTGGAGCAGACGGGACAGGCTAGGCGCAGTTCCCATACAGCGAGTTAGCAAAGCAAGGTTACATTTTATATAGCCTCAGTGGAAATGTTTAAAGGATTTTTTACAGGCATTTCAAACCAGACTGCTGTTGTTTTGTGAGGTCAAACCGAAATTAATGACACACACGACCCTATAAATGTATGTGTTATCAGTAAGCTAAAAAGCTAACAGATCGAGACAGAGTGGGCATATTTTGTCGCATGTATCTTTCCTCTGTGAAAGGTCCCTATTAGGTGGACATTTCATGTTTACAAATTCATGAAGGCTCGGGCAAAGAGGCAAGGCTAAAATTCAACAGAATCATGGTGTGAATGACTAATACTACAATGAGCTGGTGGGTGTAAAACAGTCAAAGCTCTGTCTCTGTCTCCACCTTATGGTGCTAGGTGAAATGGCAAAAGCCATGCAAAGTTAATTCAAGTCTACCCAATGTGTTAAGAATGAACTTCAGTGAAGCAAAGTTTGCTAACAATGGTTTTCATCTTTTACTTTATGTCTGGATGTGTTTTAATAAAATGGAAAACCCTTAAAAAAAGCATTTAATAGTCATCCTACTTATGGTTGTAACAGAGGTCCTTCACATATAAAGCAAGAGATTCGGCTTGGGGCATTTTTCTCCATCTGAAAAAATTGGCACCTGTCACAGCACTGTCATCTTTCATGTTTAGAAAAATCAGGTGTCAGACACAGATCTCATAAGGGCCCCATCTCAGGCTCAACCTGCTGAGTGGGCATGTTCTCATCCTCCCTGTGTGATTTGGTGGCCCACAGCAGAGCAAATCTCATATGGATTCAAGGCATTTCAGTGTCTACTTAATCACAATACAAATTGTCCTGGTTCTAGTTTGAATAGCAGATTTTTCTGTTGTACCCCTGGTGCATATGATCTGTCTACAAGGCTCACTGCACTTGATCAAGTGGGCCAGTCTGTCTCTGTGGGGATTACCCATCAAAGTGGAGAGCCACGGTAACTCAATGCCTCCTGCAGACAGTGATTGATGATGGTGCTGTTTCATAACGAATTACACCCCCACAAAATGTCTCACATGTGCGAAACGTTAATTGAAATGCTGTGTGTGCACAGATACACTTCTCAACTAATCCTATGAAGGTGTTAACAAAATAAACTCATAATATAAAATAAACTCTAAAGCAATGGTACTCACCACATCTTTTTCATGCCTTGTCTTTCTAATAGCAGGCAGGATGTCTGGGCTGCTGTGACAGAAAGGAAAACAAAAAAATGACCTAACTTTCAATTCGTGTAAATAGAAAATAATTTCACTAAGTATCAAATCTCATACCATTCGCTTGTGTTGTTCTCCCTGGTTAAATCCTTAGGAAAACAATGGTCATATGGGAGGGCTTTAAACTTTTCTGTACCAACTGCGATGTAGTGCTGGTTGTTTTCCAGTTCAGTGGAACCGCAGACAGGACGTCCACCTAATGTGTAAAGCCTTGAAACATAAATAAAGAAATAACACAAAGCCATGGTTTGTGATTGTTTCAGCTAGGCTTCTAAATCAGTGATTTGGATATGAATACAACATAATTACCTGCCTGAAAAACTGTTTGTGTGGTTACATGTAATGTTAGCATATTTTTTTAAATATTCATCAGAGCAATCTTGGTCTAACAATCGGTTCTGTATGAATTCCAGTGAGCACATCAAAACCAAAAAACAGTCTAATCAGTAACTAATTAGAAAAGTCGTTCTTCAGTGCTACATGTTGCTGCATTTATCCTGACTGGAAAACATCTACTAATCACATTTCCTTCATCTTTACAGGGAGAATGAAGAATCGTTATAGGACTGATTCACTTGTAACAACCTTGTGCAATATGTAGTGTTCTGGATAAACTACGTTTATCTGAAGAACACGACTTATTGTCTATTTATATTTGAAAGAAAAAAAAGTACAGGTAATACTGATGGTATTTAATTAATTTTAAGCAGTGTACAGATGTCAGGCGTTACCTGTGCACAGCACCGTTACGAAGGCGCACTTTTTCTGTCACCATGGCTAAAACATTTTCCCAACTTCTAAGAGTATACTTTGGGATACGTATTCGAGCTGGAGGCACCAAAACTTCTCCGTTTGTAAAGACACTAAAAAACAAAACATTACTTGAGATACAAGGAGAAAAAGCTACATCACAGCATACCAAATAAATCTTTGTTTCAAGTCAATACTCACTTTATTGTGCAAGACTCATCTGCAGTTCTGCTCCAGCGAGCAGAAACCACTATTCTGCTATGAACAACAGGTGGGATCTGAAATTTTCAAAGCTATGGGTTATAAAATTGAAATGAAGCAAAAGGAATGGTAATTTCTACGTGCAACTCAAACTCTCATATATTACTTCAGTGTTTATGGTTTTAATCATTATCATTCAGACATACACCAATAGATTTCAGACAGCCAAAGTGAAACCATAACTTACATAGACCATATTTATGTCCATACATAATATCAAATGCTTCATGCTTTATCAGCATACCTGTACAGAGTTACATGAAACTTACATACATCATATTTCATGGAAACCAGTTCAAAACTGAAATAACAAAACTTATATATTCTTCTCACTAGTTGAAAAGCTCTCTCAAATAGTGTCTGTTTTGGAAATGTTTATAATCCATGTTTCAGAAATGATCTGGTCAACAGAAGCTATTTCACCTGTTCAATCTTCTTGTGCTGCGGTTTCTTAGCTGTGATCTCACAATAGCTGGAAGACATTAACAAATCATGAGAATGACTCAAGCTCAGGCTTCAGGTTTAACAGATTTTGTACAAATGAAGACAGACCGCTGAGATGAAATACATGAAATAGGTTTGACTGCTAAAGGTGGACCAAACAGTGCCTTACACGGTTTGCTAACTTAACTTTGAGTCGTTGATCCAATTTACAACAGTAGACTTTAAACCCAAAGATAAGAAGTTTAAATAAGCTAGACCCCTTTAGCAACAGCATGGTACATACTCCAGCTTTTTGAACTGCTCGTTTCCAGCTGCGACGTACACACGTCCGTGCTCCAGCTCGTCCAGGTGCTGAACTTTGTGGCCATGTAGGGGAGTGTACAGCTTCCTCACGGCGCCAAACGGAGCTTCGATCCCTTTAGTTAGAGAGGTCAGAAAAATGTCAAAGGTCGACACCTGCCGCGGGTTCACAACTACCTTTCTCCCTGGGTAGAAAGCGTTCCCATTCCTGTACACAACTATTGTTTTAGTCGGTGGCACGTCTCTTCTCCCAGACGTGCTCGTCATGCTCAGCGTTAGCTAGTTAGCTGGCAACTCACAATAATGGTGTCAAAAGTAAATGTGCCGGTGCCAGGAGTGTGCGAAGCCTGCGGAGACGTAACTGGATATAGCAGCTGATATGTGAACCAATTATTCCACATGAGAGGTGTAGAAACCTATCGTCTACCGTCTTTGTTGTTAGCTAGCAGGCGCGCTCATTTGTGTGTAATTTTAGCTAACGTTAATTGG
This sequence comes from Microctenopoma stevenorrisi, assembly GCA_032270685.1. Classification (NCBI taxonomy): domain Eukaryota; kingdom Metazoa; phylum Chordata; class Actinopteri; order Anabantiformes; family Anabantidae; genus Microctenopoma; species Microctenopoma stevenorrisi. The sequence goes on along the minus strand of JAUMTR010000014.1, from coordinate 8,426,700 downwards.
CTACTTGATGCCAAAACTTATTTGTTTCCATGGCAACAGCTGGGCGGAAGAGGAGCTCCAGAGAGAGGAGGAGAGGTACATCCACTCTTTGATAGCTCACCTTTACTCCTCTCCAGGCAACTCAGAGGCACTGATGTACACCTATGGAAACCAGCAGCACATATTCAGCTGTCCTACATATTAGTGTAGTGTCTAAAGAATCACTGGTACCGTACAAGGTTGACATTTCCATGGTGTTCATGAATGTAGATATAACGTAAGATAGATGCAGAGTGTTTATTTCCTCTCTATTTTTATGGACTGCAGACATATCTCACCGTTGCAGGCCATTTTCACAATAGATTATCTGCCATTCCACTATTAGGCAGAGCTGTCTAAATTGTTTACCACAGAGGTAACCAGAGATTGCACCAACAATGACACCTAATTGGTTTAGGCCAGACAACTCCTGGTCAATTAAATGCATAATTCATTTCAGCATTAATTATTCATTTCTTAAGGGACTGGTGCTGTGCTTTATTAGGGGAACTGCATCATGCATATTCAAATTCCCTTTCTTAGAGGGACGCAATAGGATATCATCTCAGCTGGGATGCTTATCTTAAAAACAATAGCAGCTAGGACTGAACTTCTATTACTCACACAACTTAAAATTACAATTTCAAAGAATAAGATGCTATACTAACGTATGATATATAATGTCTACATCATCGTCATTCAGTAGCAGTACACTGTCAAACAATAACCATGTACAGTATATTTTATTCACCACTTTATTAGCTTCACCTGTACAATCTTATGCAATCCAACGCTTCAGTTCATTCTAGTTTGAACAGATTATAATTTCAGCTTTTGTTAAGTGGTATTTTGTTTTTTGTCTAAGTAGTTAAAACTGTTTAATGTCATTTGGCTGTTAAAGAGCTGTAAAAGGACCTGGCTGAGGCTGTCTCGTATCATTTTTAGTTTTTATTCAAAGTGCTGCACACTAAATAAATGAATTCAGTTAAAAAGCAAAACAAAACACACAGACACTGTTTTTGTATTAGCAGTTACTATTTACTGTACAATAAACAGCACATATGAAATTGATTATAGGATGCATGTTGTTTTCCATTTATCTGAATAAAAGCACCCAACTGGAACAAAAAACTTTATCTTAATTTCATATTTTCCAAACAATCTGCAGCCCTCTGCATTTGCTTATTAGTCTTGTGTGTTGATGTCACTGTTGCAAAAACTCAATACATTGCCTGACATGCTGTTGTAAACAGTAAAGAATCACATAATAAGAGATTAAGGGTGCACCTAACAAAAGAATATATACTCATGTTGTTTGTGAGTTAAGAAAAAAAAAATAGCTTATAGGCTGATAAAAAAAATTGGAAGATATACTGGTTTGCACAACATGCATGTCATTTTGTCATTGTGCAGTACAGAATTTACAGAACGGAGATACAACACAAACGATGTGACGCTTCTCCGCTCCTTTCTCACCAGGTATAATCTTTCAGCAGTCTCTGTTCTTAGATACCGTCCTTGTCAAATTCACAGACAAAATACATTGTGGGATTGCAGGACACATCAGTCCACTCCCCAGCTGTCACCATCTCGGCACAGTCCTCATCATCATAGGCATTGTTGGGCTCTCCCTTTCGCCATTTGCTGAATGTAGTCATGGGAGAGCGATCCACATAGCTGAAAACACCCTCGTGATCCATATCATGAATGCCAATGTATACTCTGCTCAGGCCCGCTTCAGCAATGTACCCCGCAATGGCTGTGTTGGCTCCCTCATCCTTGGGCATGGCCAGGTGCCCTCCCCTTGTCTGACAGTAGACCTCAGCATCAGAATAGCGTTTCTCCTCCTTCACCAACAGATAGACCTTACTGTCTGTCTCTTTTATGCCAGCAACAGCTGCAGGGGAGGGCAGTGCTGAAAAATGAGGACTTGTATTTCTATAAATTTCACATTGACCTGCCCAACATTTGATGTTCTCTGAGGATAACAACTGAAGCGACAGCAAACATACAAGGAGTGACAACGATGACAATTCCATTAAGTGCTTTTTTTAAAGAATGCTAAGATCATACCATTTTTAATGAATTTCAGTTCAGAGGAAAGCTGAGCCACAAGATTGTCCATCTCTCCAATCATCTTTCTCATTGGTGTGCACTCACACGGAATACCTGATCAGGCAAAAATGTGAGGGATTACCACACATTTGTCATGATTAATTTGACAAATCCCACTACAGATGTCTGTTTAAGCAAAAATCTGTTTGACAACTTAAATAAGATGGTTTATAATAGCTCACCTGGGTCTCCAGCAGGACCCCTTGGACCTGGATCCCCCATGTCTCCTTTTACCCCTAAAATATGAAACATGATTATTCATTCATCCAATAAAAACATAAAATCTACGATAAGAAATTGTCAAACAACTAGATATGAAGTACATTTGGACATTTTACCCTTCAATCCACTTGGGCCCATTTTTCCATAACGTCCCATAACTCCTTTCTGTCCTTTAAGCCCAGGTTGACCTGAGAAAAGTTTCACAGCAAGCTATTTAAAAAGTCAACAATCTCTCATGATAGCATCCCTGTACCACAAAAGAAAAAAAACGTTTTCATACCAATATTTACTTTTACTAAGGTATGTTAATTAAAATGAAAAATCTGTGTAATCTCCTTCAGAGGTCCTCATTAATGTCTTCAGTAAACATTTGTCCACAACAGTGGATTCTGCAAATCACTCCTCTTCCAACCTCTCACCCAAATGTAAACACCCGGCCATCTCTGGATGGCCTGTTAGTGATATAACAGCACATTATCAGCCCGAGCAATGTGGTCTTAACCCCAGTTCTTTTTGGTTTCAGCTCAGTGTATTGGTGAATAAATAAAGACATGCACCATGAAGCAAGACTTGACAAGACAGTCATCTTCCCTTTGCAAGTTCAAAAACTATACCAATCTCTCCAGGAGGTCCTACTCTTCCAGGTCTGCCTGGTGCTCCTTTTTGTCCTTTTTCTCCTGGTTCTCCTTTTATTAAAGAAAAAAAAAAAATATATATATATATATATATATATATGTATAATTTTATTTTTTGTTCACTTTGTATTGTGTGCTAGAATTTCATACCTTTGAGTCCAGGGACAAGGATCTGAACAGTGCAGGTCTCCTCCTGCTGTCCGTATGATGTCTGTATAGGTAAAAAACTCAGCATCACAGACATTAGCATCATTGGCAGTAACAGCTTATCTCCTCTCATTCTTCTACATGGGCTGACTGGTAGGCTATGCTGGAGAAACAGGAGAAAATAACGGTTAACTGTATTTACTGGTACAAAATATGATCATGAGAAAAGAAACTATTTTGCAAATGATCGAGTGGAATCACTGGACACTTGTTTGAATAGAAAAAGCATGAAAGTTAACATTATGCCATGTTACTACAAAGCTGTTGCATTGAGTTTTACTAAGACACACAGACTAAAACATGTCACATGCTGCTACTATAGCTCAATACACAAAAACCTTCAAACGAGTCCATACGCATCTACTAGATTAATTAGTTATTGATTTCTGAATGGCCTACCTGTAGAGAAACTTTCCAGACAGAGGGAAAATGAATCGTCAGTGTGCAAATGCTTGCTGAGCTCTGAACACTGGTGGTCCTACAGACACATTTCATGCTCCTCCACAGGCTTCGCAGGATCAGTGTGATAGAACATTCATAAACAGTTCACAGATAAAGTCCAAAGCAGCTGGAGCCCCTCAGATAATTGGCTGGGAAAGACGAAGTGATAGGTGGAGGGGCCTGGTGCATACATGAACATGAGAAGAAGGCTTTGTTCAGAGGTTATGATTAGTTCACGCTTAAATAACACTGAGATTTACCGTGATTGACTCTATTATGTCCAAATACATGTACATCAGACATTTCATGTCAAAAACTAGAGACATATTTTATAATGTTTAGACACTATCATTTTCCTCTGATCAACTCTCCAGTGCATCCCCTTCTTTCTTTGACTCTTGTCTACCCTTCCTGTTAAATGAGTAATACATTTGCTAGGTATTTTGTTGCGCAGAGTCATTTCTACCCAGTAACGCCACTATGTGGAGCCATTGTCCATGAATGCACAGTGGTTCTTGGTCAGGACTGTAAATATTCAATTTATCTCCACCTTTTTCTGTGTCAGTCACATACTGACCCACATATCATCGATTGCAATGAATGAAACCGAGACGTTTAGCCTTTCAAATGGCATTAAAACACCACAGAAATGTGAGACAATTGTGATGTGTGACTGTTATTATGCCACAGTGCTTCTCTGGGTTTGTTACTACTGAGAGAGTGAAAAAAGCAATAAACAAGTAACTAAATAATAGGATGCATTCTCACTCGTTATTGTATTTCTTTGAAATTACACTATCCAAAAATAAAACATGTCATTTACTCAAATGGTGACGTGGTTGATGTTGTTATTGTATTATTTAGGATGTCATGCCATTACTAACTTGGACTTTTAACTTGTAAACAGAAAAATGTCATGTTAGTGTTTACATGCTGTCATCTAGTGCCAGTAATCAGATATGGTGCACTAGATGAGTATCGGGTGTCCTAATTAGATTTACAAACCCAGTGGCAGCTTTCAGTGGCGTATTGGGTGTCTCCTTCAAAAATCCCCACAAAAGTTTTAGATTACCCGCCTTTCAAATATTCATGACACTCAAGTAGTCAGGCGTGTACTGAATTTAACCTATAACTCCAAATTTGTGATGATGAGAAACCAATATTGAGTTGTAACATAGCCATTCACATGCCACTTATTTTCTAAGTAGCCCCATATTTAATGCAAGTGCATGTGGCGACTCAGCTACGAGCTTAACATTAGGCTACTAGAAACAGTTCAGCTTCATCTCAGTTGTCTTCAATGGTGTTTCAAAATGGTAATTATTAGATTAGCATGCAGAGTTGAAAGGGGTTTTGTTGTATGTTAATACATACAAGTATGCGCATTTTATTTGGAGTTCTGCGTTTTATGGTCAAACTAAAGCGACGCAAACCAGCTGACACAGCATATTACGAGCAGCATTTTAACGCACCTCGGGTGGTTTACGCGTGTGCGTGACGTCACCGGCGCTCACCGGAGCGCGAGCCCAGCCTGTCATCCCGGCAGCCTGCTGCTGCTGCTGCTGCTGCTGCTGCTGCTGCCGCCGTGTCCCGTCCCGAGACGAAAAGCTGGACTAACGCTACAGCCACGCACACGCATGACGGACTCAAACCCCAGCGCCGTGAAATCAACAGCTTGAGGGATACGAGTCGTAAGTAGTCTAACTTTGACATGTTCCCAGCGAGTAGACCTGTAGGAGCGGCTACAGCTCAGGCTGAAGTACTTGTGGTCTTCGGAGAGGGAGCACACAGTTGTTGTTGTATGTTTTCCATCACGGTAGCTCAGCTTAGTCTTTTGTGCAGAGGCTGGTGAAATTTCACTTAATTATGAGGTTGGCATGTACTAACACGATAAGTCACAGGTAGAATATTTTCCCCAAAGTATATATATGCCTTAATGGACTCTTATAGATTTATGTGAAGCATATCATCATATTCTTAGGTTATATTTGCGTTATTTAATTATGTGTACACGTAATTACTACCTCACCCTGTCTGTGTTTCCTGATATGAAAATCTCAGACCTAAAATATATTTTCCGACCATATTTCTCCAAGATGTAACCTCTGCGTAGTCTCTTCATCCTGCTGCCCAGTAGCTGATATTCAATGCTTTTTCCATGACCCTTTTGGTTGGTAGTGAACAGGAAATAAGAGGCAGGAAACAAGAGGCGTGTTTGTCTGTCCTGGGCCAGCGACCATTCATTCGTGCGCATATTTTATTTTTTCCTGCTCTTTGAACTGTATGTCTCTCTGTGTCTCATACTGACATGTGATACCTGTTTGATTTGCATTGTCCCACAGCACACGTTGTATTCGTTAGGCTTAGTTCTCACTTGAAGTTCCTCACCTCTCTGTCTGGATTAGGGTCAAATACTAAGAGGATTTAGGCTGCAGAGTCAAAGTTGCAAAAGGGGGGGACTGGTCTCAGTACGGTCTAGAGCAGTCAGCGGTGCTGTTGCTTTGTGATGTCGACTTCCAGGCTGAAGGCCATCATCCTAAGTGATATACCAGGTAGTCTAGAAGTTTGAGGATCCCTAAGGTCTAAGGAGCCGCGTTTCCATCCTTGTTAGAGAAAGACGTGTGTAGTGTGTGGATTAGAGTATTTTCTGTGGGCATATTGTAATTAAACTTTCCATCAGCCTTGATCTCAAATTCAAAGGCTGAAGATAATAGACTGGGGAAGTAAACACATCCACCCTCTGGCTGGTGCAGTTTACAACCGCCTGCTTACTCATGTGTTTGAATGTGATTTGAATGCAGGAGTAATCATACTGCCCTTGTGTTTGATAATCAAATTATCAATATCATAACAAGTATGGTGACGAAGTTTCTGGGAATTATGGATAGATTTCCACACGTTCTCCAGAAAATGTTACGAAGTAAAATTTGAAGACATACTACTTTACTTGACTCTTTGGTTAAAGAAGAAATAAGTTTTACAAACATGGTAATATGTAAAACAAAGGAATAACATATTTGACAAGGTTGTTCCATCCTTTCATTGTCAGTGTTATGAATATTATCTATGAGAAAATGTTGAATATCATAAGAGCAACACACAAGCAGATTCAGTTTGTTTGAAGTGAATATGCTAAATGTGTTCTGTGCTTTGCATATCTGCTTCAGTCCAAACACATGCTTCATGTTTTCCTCTTTCTGTCTCTTTCGCTTTCGTAGTTGTGCGGCTGCGTTGACTGGTGGTAAGCCATGGAGGACGGCAAGCCAGTATGGGCGCCCCACCCAGCAGACGGGTTTCAGCTGGGCATGATGGTCGACATAGGAGCCGACACACTCACCATAGAACCACTGAACCAGAAGGGCAAGGTGGGTCGTCACACGCAGGTACACGCGTACATGACCCTCGGCTTCCCATTAAAGGAAGTTCATCTGGAAAATGGGCGACGAGCTCCTAATATTCTTTACTCTCCTTTACTGTAAAATGTGTGAGAGTTGGTCACATAATCGGGTTCATCACTATGTTCTGTACATAAACACATGCACTCGAGTTGACCTGTCATTTAATTACCAAGCAGCGTATAAAAAGATATTTTACGTCGGGTGAAACAGCCATTTCAGTTAGAAAAGGTGTTTTACACACTACACTGTGTATAATGGGAGAAACGTGAGAGACCACATGTACAGGCGCATGAATAAATAACGAGAGCAGCAGCAGGTACGCCGATAGTGTTGCCTGGAGGGCGAGCTGCTCATTAGGAGGTAAAGGCCACCTGTTACACCTGAGCCGTCGCACGTCCCCTGCAAGCAGAGCGCTGATGTTTACAGCAGGCACGTACTGTACCGTAGCATTTTTCTTTTTTTGTCTGAGACGTTGGCACCGCAGCCAGTAGGCAGATCTTTATCACTGGACAATGTTTCCTCCTGGTATAGCAGCAGAAGTATGAGTGCAGTTAATGACAGTTCTGCTCCGTACGGTTTATTCCTTTAAAGCTTTTTGACTTCATAGCAGGAATAGGACACAGGTGTCCCAATGTGTGACAGAGGATGCACACAGCTGCAGGACGGCGTTCATTTTATTTAATCATGTGTATAGTACCCAGTATTTTCATTTGTTATAGATTGATGATAAGATTTCAATGCAATGAGGGGTCAAAATCAGTTTAGCTGTATTACGAGGCAGAAACCCCGTCCCATTGAGTAAGGGAATGAAAGACTCATTCAGCGTCCTTTTTTTTACCGCAGTGTGAGCTCATTAGCGCTTCAGCCTGACTGCCTGTTGTTGTTTGTCGTATTTGTTGGTTAGACATTTCCCGCATGGTCGCGGTTGTCGTTGGCATTTTCCAGATCGAGTCAAGTTACTGTAGCGGGAGCACAAAGCAGATTCTGTTTATGCTCACAGTCTGTTTTTGGTAATGTGGCTGTTCAAACGTTGGGGTTGGAGTTTAGCTGCGTAGCACGCACACACACACACACACACACACCCACACACACACACACTCACTCACTCAGGTGTTCAGCTCTCGTTGCTCTCCCACCAAATTATTCATCAGCTTGTCATGTCTCCCCTTGTTCCTCTCACAGCAGCCTTGTTCCATTGAGGTTATTTCCATTAACTCAGACTCATAAACAATACAGTCAGAATATCAGTAACAAATTTACCCTGCAAACATGTCGGACCAAACACCTTTACTGTAACATTGATTGATTCATGTTTATGCATGCTCTCTGTTTAATTATTGGCTTCCCTTTTTTGGATATGTGTGATCATCTGTTTTGGGTCATAGGCTTTTAGAAGAAACGACAAACAATTATGTACAGTACATAAACTCATAAGTCAACAGTTCAATACATCCACGTTTCAAAAAGCAACACTGTTCATGTTACAGACCTTTCTTGCTCCGATGAGCCAAGTCTTTCCAGCAGAGGATGATGTCAATAAACACGTTGATGACAATTGTAAGTCTTTACTTTGCTTTTACACAATTCTTAACATAAGCAGTTTTCTTTAAAAACCTTGTGTCCTCTGATTCCAGGTTCCTTGATGTACTTGAATGAAGCCACTCTTCTCAACAACGTCAGAGTGCGGTACAATAAAGACCACATTTATGTACGTGCTGTTCCTGTTTTTCCATGTTTCCCTGCTGAACTGTAAATGTTACTACTTAGTTGCATCATAAGGACTAACAACAGGTTGCAGGGCAGACAGAGAGAGGTGCTTATTCCCCTGAGCAAACGTAGCAGGTGGTAAAAGGAAGCTAGAAAGGTGATGAAGTCAGCCTGGCAAAGCCAATCTTCATCCCACTCACTCACTCACTTAAGAAGTTAGGGACAGCTGCTGAATAGGAAAAGCAGGACAGGGAAATGAGTCCAGGTGTGTCTCTTCGGCCTTCTATAGGCTCATTTTTCACTCCTCTCGTTATTCACTCATTTCTATTAGTTTGTTTGCGTGTGTAAATGAAGTAACTGAACCCTGCTTATATTTATATCTCTCACAGACGTATGTGGCCAACATCCTAATAGCTGTGAATCCTTACTGCGACATTCCAAAACTGTACAGCCCCGACACCATCAAATCGTACCAGGGGAAGTCACTGGGCACGCTGTCGCCGCATGTTTATGCTATAGGTGAGAGCTCACAGCCTCTAATTGCTATTATATTACTGTAAATCTACAGTAAATTACAGAGTCATTGTTCGGTATGTACGACGCACGTGACAACTCAACAGCTACACCTTTTAGTAATCTGTGATGTATTTCCTTTGTAGCCGACAAAGCCTACAGGGACATGAAGGTTCTAAAGATTAGCCAGTCCATCATAGTTTCTGGTGAATCTGGTGCTGGGAAAACTGAAAACACCAAGTTTGTTCTCAGGTATGAACTCACGTGAATCATTCTGCATCCCGCTCCCGTCCTCTCTCCAATGTGTTTGTGTGTTTACAGGATATATATATATATATATATATTCCTCCTCTGTCTCATAATGTGGCTATGCCTCGTAATATTTCTTTCAATCTTTTAGTCATCCTATTTCTGTCTGTGTATAAACAGAGAAGAAACCTGCTATTAAACAAGTGAAAAACGTGACCTTCCACATGTGCTGTTGGTTTTTTCCCATGGTTTCTTGTCTGTTGTCACTAAACGGTTTAAACTGTGTCCTGAGCTTTACTGCGTCTTTCTAATTTCATTCCCATGCTACTAGATATTTGACCACAACGTATGGAAGTGGTCAAGACATTGATGAGAGGATTGTAGAAGGTAATGTCAAAATAAAATCTCGTTAGTATAATGTGTTTGGTTTTGGGAGGGGGGAAAATTATATTCTGATTCTGTTTTTCTTATTTCGAACATCAGCAAATCCCCTTCTCGAGGCCTTTGGAAATGCAAAGACTGTTCGGAACAATAACAGTAGTCGATTTGGGAAGTTTGTGGAAATTCACTTCAATGAAAAGGTTAGTGTGATGTATAGTTTGGTGCATATGCACTGTGCATTTGTATTTCAGCTTATTTTTATTCTTACTATCTCACATTATTGTTATTATATTATATATTCCTTTTGCCAGAATGCAGTTGTGGGTGGATTCGTCTCCCATTACTTGTTGGAGAAGTCGAGGATTTGCATGCAAAGTAACGATGAGAGGAACTACCACATCTTCTACAGGCTGTGTGCTGGCGCATCTGAGGACATCAAGAAGAAGCTGCACCTGGACTCTCCAGACAGCTTCAGGGTCAGTAGGCTCAGATGACTGCTCACGTCTGGTCTGTATTGTGATATAAAAGAATTAGACAAATAATAATGAGCTTTTTGAAAGTGTGTGTGTGTGTGTGACAGTTCTGCAGTCACCCACTAGACGTCACATGAGCTTTAGCGATGCCTCGATGTCTTCCCACGTGAAATACATTTTCTCTGAGCAACAAAATATTTCACTACTGAATTCTGTTACCATTGTGCAATTATCAACCCAGCAGAGGTTTAGTCAGCGAGCATAAGATCAATTATAACAGCACTTTATTTCTTCTGCACGCTCTACAGAGAGTGCTTAAAGGAACAACAAGCAGTTAAAGCTGTGACTTCAGATGTTTGTCATTGTATCGGGCTCCTGAGGTGACACACATATCAACAGAGACAATTACTTCATACAGTAGCTGTGTTGGCCGATAACAGAGCAAATATTTTCGATGATAAAAATCAATACAAATAGCCCCAGCAGATTTCCCACCAAGCCTGAAACGCACTTATACTACATCTGAGCTCAGTTTATCAAAATACTAATAACGTCTAAATGTTTTCCCCAACGATTTTTTCTTTGTTGCAGTACCTCAACCGAGGATGTACCAGATACTTTGCCTCTAAGGACTCGGATAAACAAATCATGCAGAACCGCAAGAGTCCCGAGGTAATGTCACACTCTGTTCTGGTGTCATCTCTTTGGATATTCATTTGAATTTCACTTTAGATTACACCTGCTGCATGACACAATTTATGTCAAGCATCAGTGGCAGAAAATATATTGTAACACAACACTTCCTTTGAAGTGTTCTTTGTTGGGTTGCAGATGTTTGATGAAACTTCTTTTAACTCCACTTTTCTATGTCAAAGTTCCCAGTTTCCCCTCATATTTGCTAGAATTACACCACAGTGAATTAAAAAGCTATTTCATAGATGTCAGTTTTACAATGACACAATATACACATGTATATTAAATGGACATAACATACTTACTATGTGCTTGAATAATCTAAAACAGTGACTAATGACTTAACAACTACATTGTGTGTTATTAACATGTTTCTAATTAAGTGACTGTACATCTGTCTGTCCTTCCATGTGTTGCCGTTCTATGTAGGACAATAAGGTGATGTTTCTTGTTTCATCAGGGCTTTGTGTTCTCTGCTCTCTCTTCTGCGATTGTTTCGTCCTTTAAAGCAAACACTCTTCGGGTTTTCATGCCGGTGTTATAGTGCAAACGGGAAATAAGACAGCATGTTTCCTCTGCGGTGTGTTGTGGGTGTGCGATAGAATAATAAGCATGATTCTCATTCAATTTATTCAGCTTTATAGTTTCAATTATACTGCACAACACGAGGCTGCACAATCTCACACAATGACATTTTAATTGTTAGTGAACACGAAAAACGTGCAGGTAAACTATTATTAATACAACACATTTAGTTAAAACTATGCAGCTCTTTTTTAAAAAAATATGATGTGTGAATGCTTTTTTCTTAAGCTTTCATCTGTCCTTGGCCATTAGATTGTTTTTCATCATTTCTTTATAGATATAAATACGGAGCAGGGTTAGTTTGTGGGCTGGTGTGCTTGCTGTGTGGTGATGGTGGAGGCTCTTTACACGACTGATATATTTTTGATTGTTATTGTTACTTCCAATTCAGCTTGAATCAGATTTACTCAAAATGTAACAACTTTTATAAAACTGCTCAACGTTTGAACATAGATTCGTGTTTATGAAAAGCCTCTCGTTGGAGTAAATCATGATTGAAAGTGAATTCTTTCTGAAGAAACCGAATTTCTCTGTGATGTTTGCTCAGTTTCTAACTTTTTCATTTCTGTTGCAGCATTTGAAGGTCGGTGCTCTGCAGGACCCTCTTCTTGACGACCAGGGCGACTTCAACAGGATGTGCGTGGCCATGAAGAAGATTGGTCTGGACGACACTGAGAAGCTGGACCTGTTCAAGGTGGTTGCTGGTGTTCTGCATCTGGGTAACATTGACTTTGAAGAAACAGGCAGCTCCTCAGGTGACTAGAAACATTTTCACTATCACCGTTTATTTTTCTAGCTCTTATACAGCAATTCCAAAGAAAATGTAAATAAAATCCACAAAAACTATTTTATTTTGTTTTTTCAATAAGAGAAAAGTCAACAGAAGTGTCCCAGGTGTCAAACTTTAGCTGGACATTTCTTTAGGATTGTTTGTCAAATTGTATGTTTCAGGTGGCTGTATCCTCAAGAATCAGTCTGGCCAAAGTTTGGAGTACTGTGCTGATCTGCTGGGCCTCGATCAGGACGACCTGCGCGTCAGCCTCACAACAAGAGTGATGCTTACCACAGCAGGGGGCGCCAAAGGAACAGTTATCAAGTGAGCAAGATCACCGTTACTCTTCAAACCTCAGCGACTCTTTTGAAAATGTTTCTGTGGAGAGAAAATCATCATATTAAATTAATTATTCTCTTATTTTTTCAGAAACTATTTTTATGAAGGCACAGAGTTTATGACAGATCTGAAAATATCTTATTATGTGTAGAGAAGAATTAACCAGTAAATCAATACAGACACTGAACTGGCAGCTGTTACCATTATATTATCCTGCAGGTTTGAAGATTAATTTTTTTGAGCTTGTAAGTAGATGTTCTTATAAAGTTTTACAGACAAGTTTTAACACAACTTTTTGTACTGTTGTTTTTTCAGCTTAGGTAAAGTGTATTTATCCATAATTGGATCATGATGTCTTTCAGGCCAGAGATGACATGTTCGGAGGAAGATATCTTGTGATTCAACACTGCGCCTGTGTATTTTGGTGGTGTTGTGGTGTTTGAGTGATGGGGCCAGGTTTAGTAGATTAATATTTTAGAAGCGCCAGATGCTGGCCTGGCCTGGAAGTGTTTTCTCCACATAAATAATGCAGCCTTTGTGTGAGTAGGAAGGGGAGCATGGCTACACTACAGTAAAGGCACGGTGTCTGGGGAGCAGATGGAGCGAAGGGGGCATGGCTTTGTCATTAAACTCTAGACAGATCCACCCCACCGCCCTGTGGGGGTTCAGGGTTATAGGATGATGATGGTATCAGGGATGACTGGACTCGTGTGCATGTTAAAACTTTGTAACTGATACAAACTCATGTCAGTGAGATGAACTGTGAGGACCTCGTGTGTTTTCTAAGAATCCGAATGTTTATAATAGATAAAGGCTTATATTTTGAACACATTTTGAACACATAGCTTTATTTTCTTTCCTTTTATATAAAGGAAGGAAAATAAAGCTATCAAACGTGACCTCTCAGTGGTTTAGATTCACCTTCCTCCCAGATGGGACAGATGAGGTGAACTCTGGGTCACTGTGGATATGCACTTAACCCACACAGTCAACCTCTCTAAATATTTCAAAAGAAATGTTGCTGAAGTGCCATTAGAGAGCCCAGTACAGTTCAAGGTTCATATTTTAGTTTTAATACCTCTCTTTGGCTCAGAAATATTAAATGATTGCTTAACTTGACTATGGAGCCCAGAAGGTTAATAGAACTATGCAGAGAAAAGTGCCACATCATCACTACTAAACTTTTGCTTCCACATGAAAAGTGGGCTGATTAATGAAATACAAAATAAAAGAGGGAGTTTTGCATGTCCCAGATTGGGACTTTGTCTCACTGCTCCACTCTGTGCGCCCCCGCAGGGTGCCTCTGAAGGTGGAGCAAGCTAACAATGCCCGCGATGCCCTGGCCAAGGCGGTGTACAGCCGCCTCTTTGATCACGTGGTCAAACGAGTGAACCAGTGTTTCCCCTTCAAGACTTCCTCCAACTTCATCGGGGTGCTGGACATCGCTGGCTTCGGTAACGAGTCACAGTTTTCGTCCAAAACGCACAAATGAAAGCTGTGCTGGCAGATTTTGTCACTGGTTTGTTTGGAATTCTGTTTGAAGAGACTTGTCTGTGCATCGTGTTTCCTAATATAAGGATCCCAATGCCTGCACACACCTCATTACCGGGGTCCTCGCTTGGGAATTAATTTCCTTCATTGACAAAATTAAAACAGGCTTTGCCAAATCTTTCCTTGTGAGAATTAATTGAAATATGTCTTTTCTACTTTGCTGTTTTTCCCTCTTAGAGTATTTTGAGCATAACAGCTTCGAACAGTTCTGCATCAATTACTGCAATGAAAAACTGCAGCAGTTCTTCAACGAGCGTATTTTGAAAGAGGTGGGTGAGCAGCATGTGGCTTAAGGTGATTGTATGTGGTTTACTTCCTTTAACCCAGGGAAACCTGCCATACTGTGTCAGTCACGAGCCAAATTAAACTCCTTCAGTGGCTGGCGCACCGAGCTCTGCCATTGGCTCTTTATATATTTTCCCTCTCTCCATCTCTTCTGTGCACTCTCTTCTTAGATGTTGTTTCTCAAGGGACATGCTGAGGCTTGTTCCTTTTCTTATTTCTCATTACACTGGTCAACATAATATTTGTCTCCTGATAGTTGTTATGTTTTTTTGTTCTTGCTTTTGCTTTGAGGTGAATGATGTTCTGAAGCAGCAAAAATCATGTCAAATTTATAATAATGTTTGCAGGAGCAAGAACTGTATCAAAAGGAAGGGCTGGGCGTGAATGAAGTGCACTATGTTGACAACCAGGACTGCATAGGTACGTTTTCCTTTTTCTCCTGAAGCCTCACCCTGTGTGTAAGGAGTTTTTTTTTTCTCTGTGTGGACAGTTCATGATTTATCCGAAAAAGTCAGATCCGTACTACAATAGAGGAGACAAATGTAATGCAGGTCTTTGAACATATCTCCTGACACGACAGCTGACTTGAGATGGTTTCAGATCATCGAAATCAAAGGTTTATACTACATGTAGGAGTATACACCGTGACATTTCGTCAAAGTACAGACATTCCCCACATCACAAATGCACTTACTTTACTTTGCTTGGCAGACGCTTTTATCCAAAGCGACTTACAAGAAGAAGACACCAGCAATTTCCATTCAGTT
>JAUMTR010000014.1:8358124-8411249 GCA_032270685.1 Microctenopoma stevenorrisi | reverse complement strand
TACAAGCTGAAACCACTAACAGAGTCAAAGTTGAATCACTCACCTCTTACAGAGAACCGCGCAGAAATGTGTACCGCACTGAGGCTGGTTGGAGTACGGCAGCTCACCCATGTGACGTTCATTTGAACCTTTTCTTGTCCTCAAAGCTACACCTCAGAAAAGCAAAACTACACCAGTCAGGGGGGCATAAGTATGACTTCTCTTTATCCAAGAAGCTGGCATATCCCCAAGTCTGAAGGGAGAAAGCATGATGGGTGAATGTGCGTTTTACAGCATCTTTTGTGCTGCGAGAAGCCGGAGACACGATATCCCCTCTGTTTTGTTTCGAGCTCAAACGAATCACCGAATTAATGGAATGAAGTAGTCAGCGTATCAAGGTGAATCAGTCTGATTTGTATTTCAAAGCCTGTGATTATTCAGGTGCGAGGTTAACTGACAGCCGTGAATAATGTTTATGACTTGCAAATGACCATTCGGGTTGGCCAATAATTCACTCATCAATCTCCAGGATTTATGCACAGGTGCTTGTTCAAGCAAATGTGTTCGGAGGTCCTTCACTATTAAATTATATTCCAAACACAGCGTGTCACATGAATAATTCAGCTATATGGCTAAATGAGCTGCCTGATGAGCATGTTTTGTGATTTCAATATTCACATCCTGAAACACTAAACAGTGGAAATTTGTAATAACTCTCATTTATTGGAGACTGAATGTTAAGTGACTTTGTAACTTCTGTGTTTTTGCCACTCTCGCCACCTCCTACTGTACCTCACCACTTCCTAAATACTTGGGATTCTTGTATTTTTGGTTTTGTCTCTAAAATGTGAAACTCGTGGATTAGAAACACTGTCAATTGGAAAAATTTGAAAATAGACAGACAGCAACAGCCCTGCAGTGAATTGGTATTGCTGCTTATACTGACGCTTTGGTGCATGTAGCAGAGCTTAATGTAACCAAACACAGCAATGTTCAGCCGGATAGAGAAATATTTCTTGTTTCCAGATCTGGTAGAGGCAAAGTTGGTGGGAATCCTGGACATTTTGGATGAGGAGAACCGTCTTCCTCAGCCCAGTGACCAACACTTCACGCTGGCTGTTCACGGCAAACATAAGGACCACTTCAGACTGACGGTCAGAGCTCTAAGCCTTATTCTGCTGTTGTTCTCTTTGTGCATTAAGGTCTTCTGTGAGCCAAGGGAGAATGTATTGGCACACTGGTTTTGTTATTGTGATAATTTTCCCTCGTGTAAATGCTGCGGTTGTTACAGGAGTTTCATGAATGACGCACAGTACCCGTACCTCCCTCTGTCTCTGTCTCTGTCGCCATTGTTTGTCATTCTGCTCATATCTTTGTGAGCATGAAATACTGTTAGAAGTTTAGCCCTGACACCAATTCAAGCTGCAGAGTAGAGGTGGTTGCATTAAAGGTTTGCACGTAGCAGCGTTTGTACTGGTTATTTCCTTGTAGACACATGAAGGCAAAGATGTTAAATAACTCTATATTTCATGGCAATACCTGATTTGCTTTCTTCCACTTAGGTTCCCAGGAAGTCGAAGTTGACCATTCACAGGAATCTGAGAGATGATGAGGGCTTCATTGTCCGCCACTTTGCTGGAGCAGTCTGCTATGAAACAGTAATTGTTGAGATAGATCTTTTTATACTGTTTGACTGTCGGGATGCGTGGTATACCCAAAATTCTGCACCATTTAAGCTTTATTTAAGATTTAAGGTTAAATATCTGGAACGAAGGACTGAAACATTCTTGATGTGTATAGAAATTAGGGACATACCTTATGTATAAAAGTCTAAAAGTGCCATAAATGAATGTATGCATTCGTGCATACCGTCCACAGACTCGGTTTGTGGAGAAGAATAATGATGCCCTCCACATGTCCCTGGAGAGCTTGGTGTGTGAATCAAAAGACAAATTTGTTCGAGAGCTGTTCGAGAACTCCAGCACCACCAAGGACTCCAAACACAAGGCGGGCAAACTCGGCTTCATCAGTGTTGGCAACAAATTCAAGGTTAGAGGGACATTATTTATTTATTATTTAATGTTTGACAAAGTCCCTGAACAGAACTACGCCTGAGTAAAACCTCCTCATCTTTACTTCATGATAGTACTTTTTAATTTCATTATTCCAAACAATAATAAGCAAATAATGCAGCGATGAATCAACTGAATTTGTTTTCTCAGAGACGTGTGAATTGCTACTTGACCTGCTTTATTTAAATGTATACACTCAAACAACTCATCTGAATCAGAGAGAGACTAACTGTATTGTTTCTTGTCCAAATAAAAAAATAAAAAGGCAATTAAGTATGTACGTATAGATGTAGAGTTTTAAATACATGTTTGCTTATATATGTAAAAAGCTGTTTAATACATAACACTTGTCTTTCTTTGCTTCTTTTTAGGCTTTTCTAACTCTAATTCTCAGAGCCGTTCTCTAACCGGTCTCCAATTCGCTCCTCTCTCCATCCCTCTTGTTATTCAGCCCCCCCCATTTAGATTTCCTCCAGTCTCTCACCTCTTTTCGCTGAGAAAACCTTTCTTGGTGGATAAAGCTGGATAAAGTCAGCTCGAGGTATAATAGAGATAAGTTAGAAAACAGAAGGAGCAGGAAAAACGAGGAGAGAAAGAAAGAGACACACATGAGAAACCCCATCTTGAGTGAGCCATAGGTACACAGCTTTCAACAGCATGTTTCAGTTCAACCCCCCCAAAAAATCCATCAGCGGCTTATTTTAGTATTTATCATTACTCACTTCAGTGTTTTGAAGCCGACCGTTTCCATCAAATGCTATAAATAACGTTTCTGCACCATCTGAAAACCATCTTTTCTCACATATGAGGCTGCTTGTTTGCATGTGAATCGTCCTTTGCATGTTGTAAACTGCCCTCACCTGTGAACCTGGACGTGTCTGTCTTGGCAGACATAAACACAACCAAACATTTGTCCTGTCTCCTTCCACACTCAGACTCAGTTGAACTTGTTGCTGGAGAAGCTTCGCAGCACAGTGAGTAAAAATGTCCCATTTTAGTTTAATGATATAAGTATTTTGTGTTTGGGTATAATAACATGGAAGCACCGTGCAGAGGCAGGTCCCGTTTTCCTGAGTTATCCTTGTATGTGCAGGGCTCAAGTTTTATCCGCTGTGTGAAACCCAACCTGAAGATGGTCAGCCATCAGTTTGAAGGAGCTCTAATTCTCTCACAGCTGCAGTGCTCAGGTACGTCAAAAACGGTTCTTTTCATTATTATCTTATCACACATATTAGACAGTGATGAGATTCTTTAAGAATGGCGTCTGCCTTATTTAGACAAACACGTTTCAGCTTGATGTCCGTTCACCTAACAGTACTATAATAAACCTTAACATGCGATGTCAATCGTTGGTCTCGGTTAGGGATGGTGTCGGTGTTGGACCTGATGCAGGGAGGTTTCCCCTCCAGAGCCCCCTTCCACGAGCTGTACAACATGTACAAAGAGTACATGCCGGAAAAACTTGTGCGGCTGAATCCACGGCTCTTCTGTAAGGTGGGATTACGTAACTTAGAGCGTTTTCTGCCTCACTGGAGAAACACTAAGTGCACTGTTGTCTTTACATAACAATGTAATCTGCTTAATAGAGCCTATAGCCGTTAGTCTCACTGGTCTGTTGAGGAAATGCTTAACTAATATCAACATTTCTGCCACGTATACAAAATTGCTGTGCCACTGAATGTGAATGTTGTTCCTCTGTAGGCTTTGTTCAAGGCCCTGGGACTGAATGACAATGATTTTAAATTTGGACTGACCAGAGTGTTTTTCCGCCCTGGAAAGGTACAGTGACGAATCCATCGCCCCCTTAATATCCCCTACAGTGTAAGTATCGCATCTTAATTTGTGACTGTGTTCATCAGTTTGCCGAGTTCGACCAAATCATGAAGTCCGATCCCGACCACCTCGCAGAGCTGCTGGAGAAAGTCAACAAGTGGCTGATGTGCAGCCGCTGGAAGAAGGTCCAGTGGTGCTGCCTGTCTGTCATCAAACGTACGTCGAATCTGCTTCAAACATATCAACACAAGTTTTTACAAAGAGTTGAGAAATTCTTCCCGTTGTTCATATAAGGGGCATTATTTGTTAGTGTATTTTATAACCTGTAAACATGATTTTAGGCCTTTATGACTTCATGCGACATACCAGTAGGTCTGAGTCATTTCTTTCTGGTAGACAAGTGATAAAAGCAGTTCTGGCAACAAACCCCTCTGACAAATAATGCACATCTCATAGAGCACATCTCATCAACCCGGGAAATAGACGTCTTCACAAAAATGTCAAAACTGAATAATTGATGAGAAACGCATCAGCACAACTTCTTTTTGTTAGTTAAGCTATTTTACTTTCCAGTGAATGATTGTTGGACGCTTTATTTCCTCGCATGTTATTGTACAGCTGTGATGGCTCTACTAAATCATATTTCACACCTTTCCGTCTGAATATTGAAAGCAGCAGCCTCTAGCGCTACTCTAAAAGCTGTTCACTGAACCATGACGCTATCTGCTAAGTTATTGATTTCCACCATTTAACAAAGTGCACACTGGCTCCTGCTTATTTGTGAAAAGCTTTAAATGTAATGACGTTAAAGTAACGTGAATATAGCCTCTACTTGACCACACATGTCAAATGTTTTTAGTTAGCACCGTGTCGTGGCTGCATAAATACAGTACCTGTATCATACTTTCAGCTTATTTTTGATAAATTGTTTCCTGGAATTTGTTGAATTATCCTGCGCTTGAGAACAACTATAGAAATTACAGGTGAAATGCAATTATTTCAAGCTGTGCAAGTGCATTATGAATGAGTATGTAGTTTTCAGTAGTTAGTTTGTGTCCTTTTGTTTTCCAGTCAGGAACAAGATGAGTTACAGAGCTTTGGCGTGCATTAAGATTCAGAAGACTGTCCGCATGTGGTTGTGTAAGAAGAAGCATAAGCCACGGTGAGTCCATTTCTGCGTCTTGTACTGCATTCACACGCGAACACACACACTCTTTCTCACTCACACAGATGCATCATTTTTTTACCATTTTGTGTTTGGGCCTTTTTTCTTTCACTCCGTCGTCTCTTGCTCAAGCTTTTATATTTAAACAGATTCGTGCTTGGTGGGTTTTGATGGCTTTCCCACACACTGCATTTAGGAGGTCAAATCAATGGGAGAAATGATGTCTCACTGTAGTGCTTTGGGAAACATAGCATGTCTCGCCGCACCGGGTTGCTTTAGGAAAAATGGCTCTGGTAATAGCAGCCGTCCAAATGATGAGTTGTCAGATTCTGATTGTGAATGGCAGCATGTGTATTAATGCATGTGGAAGTGTTTTATTCTAGCATACACACATATTTCAATATGAAGGGTGCATACCTGATATCAATGTATAAAAGGAGAAAAAGGGCCTGTTTGAATGTAAAAGGCAGAACTCATGTGCAATGGCAGTAAAATATCTTTCTGGGGGAAATAGATAAGAGTAGTAGCTATGAGGTGGAGTGAAATTGCTCATGAATGGGCATGACTGTAGAGGAGTGAGTGAAACTAAAAACATTCAGTGTTACTTTAATAAAATATAAAACATTTTTGCCAGCTGAAGCCAAAAATAACACCTCTGATGGACGGCATTGCAGCTAATGAGTATTAAATGTTTGACAGGAAGTCCTAACAATTTCAGGACATAAGGTTTGACCTTTTTATAAATTGAATTTCATCTAATTAATGCACCCATTGCCCTAAATCACTTGTGTTTGTTTCCTGTCTTAAATTAATGTACAGTTAAATAAAAACTTTCCTGTATCTCTCCTCTCGTAGCATTGATGGCATGGTGAAGGTTCAAAACCTGCGGAAACACATGGAGCGGTTCAACGAGGTGGTGAACGAGCTGAAGGAGGGCAAACAGGAGATGGCCAAACAGGCTCAGGAGTTAGCCACCTCCATAGACACTCTGTTAGCCAAGATAAAGGTGATGCACGTGAAACACACTGCTGTAGGCCCGGGCAATGTTTTTCAGATCTCATACCCTGCTTCACATTTGCACCCGTAGCTCGTCGGCACAGCACAGTCTTCCTCTGTTGTACACTATTCCACTTCCTAAGCGTGCCGTGCCCTTTGCCCAGTCTTTCTCTCAGGATCAATAGTTTCACCTCAGGATAAAAAGTGGAGCAGGGTGTAGAAGAACTCTGCTCTCCAATAATTTCATTAAGTGAGGCAGTTTTGCTGAATCATCGAACTCGGTTAGTGAGATGCTAATGAATGAATGCACCCCGTGCGCTAAGCACTTACCTCCAGTTACAGCAAACCGTCGCAAACAAATCCATATGCTACTGAATTACAGTACAGTGATGCTCTTCTTGAGATGTACTCTGTAGTTACCCGTATGTCGGTTTCTCCTGATTGACACTGAAGCATCGCTGACCTCTTACCCTTCTTTTCCACCGTACCCCAGTCTGACACTTCCCTTACTTTCTCCTGTTAGCCTATTAGCAGCCCCACTGTCAACACTCATGCCACTCGGGGTGCTTAGAAATGGCTCATGGCACGGCGCCTCTGAGTGAATAATTCATGAGATGCCAATGGCTGTCATTCAGACCGCTGTACGTTGGGAACAAGACCTTGTCATCTTCTCTCCCGGTGTCTCTGGTAGAGAATCCCTCTAATGAATCTCCACAATATGGCGACCTTTTCTCCCCCTGCTGATTGTCTGACAAGTTTAGTGGGTAATTGAGCATCGTTGGCGTGGTGCGCTGTGTGACAGAGCAGTGTCAGTCAGCGTCTCCCCGTTTTGCCACATGGGAGAATTTTCCAAAAGACTCTGTGAGACCTCCTCAATTTAGTTCTTGTCCAGATTGATATTTGGAAAAGGGCCAAATTTTATTCCAGCAAAGCCAGGATGCATGGGAAAAACCTTCATCGCTTGTTATTGTTAATAAATGGCAGCAGTAATAGTGGTCAAAGAAACCCTTGGCTTCGCACACATCTGAAGCCTGAGGCCCATCATGGATGAAACATTTGGATAAACGAATAAAAACTAGCTCTTCATTTTATGACCTGCCACTCTAATCCTTGGTGTTGATGCCCAGGCCACAGTCATGACCTGGAAGGAGATTGACACGGAGTATCAGCAACTGGTGAAACGCTCAGAGCGGCTGCTGTCATCCATGCAAGAGAAGAAGCAGCAGGAGGAGGAGAGCGAGAGGCTAAAGCACATTGAGGAGGAGATGGAGAAAGAGCGGAAGAGGCGGGAGAAGGAAGAGCAACAGCGCAAGCAGGAAGAGGAGGACAGAAGACTGTGGGTGATAGCAAGGGGAAGATGTTCTGTACAAATGTTCTGTCAGACTTCTCTCAGTAAAGATTTCTGTTCTGCTGATGTTTTAGGAAAGCAGAGATGGAGCTGAAGCGGAAGCAGGATGAGGAGGACAGAAAGAGGAGAGAGAAGGAGGAGAAAGTTATACAGGTTTGGACTATGGCCAGTGTGTCGTTTCACTGTTGTACTTTCTTGCTGAATGCTGTGGACCCAACAAACCCAATGAATACTGTAGAAGATGACGTACAATGTTCCACTTTTGTTAGATTATCTTAATTTGATGTGCAAATGTTAATAAATGCACCACATTGTCTTCTAAGCTTCATGTTTACCACAAACTAGGGTCGCCCTTGTAGTGAGCCTGTCTGTGAATTATTATGGTTTCTACCTGTGTCAAGGTTAAATGCATAAAATAAAGGAGCAATGTTCAGGGTTTACCGCAGAACCCTGACTTACTGGAATATAGATCAGGTACCAAATGGCAATCACACTAAAGCAGATGCCTAGGTAATGAATTTATAAAGCAACAGAAAATTAATATACAGCTATTTTATATATCAAAGATCTGCTGCTTCCAGCTTCTGGAATATGTCAGACAGTGCTGGATGTCCAACAGAATGTGCAGTATTTAAGACATCATGTACGTCAGATGAATATTTTCACTGTCTCCTGACATTTTATTCGAGGTTATTTCATTAGTTATAAAATAATCTCTATATAAAGGAGCACAAACAACGAATTCTAATGATTAATCACAGCTAAAATGAAACCAGTCACACAATGCAAATGGAAAACTACATATACAGTATGCGAGGGAACTACATGTCATGTATTAATCTCAGAGGCCAAACATTTGCATACTGTAATGTTTTTCCTTCTAGCTTTGAGACAGTTGACACCAGGTTGTCATAAGCCAGATGTCTTAGGAGACTTTTCACAAAGTTTGTTTATCCACAGCTCTGAAACTCAAAGCTGCAGCAGTAAACACAAAGTGTGTGTTTTCGGTGCGAAGCGCTGTGTCCAGGTTTCTCCACACTATGTATCATTAAAACTTGATTTACAGTCTATTATCCAGTCTCTACAGTATTTACAGACACCTCTTGATTGGAATCTTTATGTTTGTTATTTGTCACGAGGTCTTATTTTTCTGTTCAGTAAAGTGCAAAAGGCAAACGTGTCATTTGAATTTTGGTCAAACCTATTCAAATGTCGGTGTTCAGGGTTTGTTTGTTGTGTCCCCTCTTGTGTCTAGACAAATGCCAACTAAAGCTTTATTACCGGTTCCACAATGTGGATAAATAGGACTAATCGGGCTTGTGCAGAGCAGAGCCGTCTGAGACACGGGCCAGAATAAGTATTTAGACAGGATCTAGGTTTATGTGGATTTTTTTAAGTCACATTAAAAGTAGATCTATGGTGTGTGTTCGTGTGCGTTTACAGGCAGAGTTCGAAGTCCAGCTGGCTCTGGAGCGCGAAGAGCAAGTCCAGCGCGCCACCGTACTGGAGCAGGAGAGAAGAGATCGAGAGTTGGCCATGAGAATCGCCCAGAGCGAGGCGGAGCTCATCACTGAGGAGGGGCAGATGGACGCGAGCCTGCGAAGGTATTCTATGTGTGAACGTGATGCACGCATTTGCATGGTACACACAGCGCTGAACGAGCAGTGTTGACTTCTGTGTGTGTGTGTGTGTTCTCTCAGCAATGAGTTTGTTTCAGATCTTCCTATCTCTACATCTTCAGCAAGAGCCATGTAAGATATCAGCGTCACTGCCCATCTCCAAGCGTATCTAACGCCCACAATAATCAGCCGCCCCCCCCTTAGCTGTCTGTTTCACTCTCTGTCATAGTTCTACATCTTTTCCCCAACAGAGACGCACAGTCATACCAGCAATGCAAAGCCAACATGCCAGTCAAATTCAGATGTACTGAATGTGTAGCGTGAATCATGGGATGAGCCTTTTTTGATCATAATTAACGTGTGATCGCCGGTTTCTCAGGGAGGAAGCTGGCGCTGCAAACCAGAATGTGCAGCATGTGATCTCTTTGTTTCGCGGGTCTTAATTGGCTCTGCGTGAGTCTGCGGTGGTTAAAACCTGTGTCAGTTGCACACAAGCTCGACGATCTGTGCACTACCACTCATTTTCAGTATTCACCTCATGTATAAGGTGTTATTATAAATTATGGACTACTTAATAGCAGTCTAATAATCTCAGTACCATGAGTTGTTTTAGTTCTTGGGGAAGATAAAATACTGTAGCTACTGGAAGATACCGTATTTATCACTTGACAACAACTCAATATTATCTTTTTCTTTAACACTGTGATAAAATATGTCAGACATAATATGTCACAGACACAAAAATAGCCATAGATGTTTTGTACATTTTAGTCAGTATAAGTAATAATTGTGACACCTCAAAGTATTGAAATGTCTTCTTGTGGCTCGTATCACATCATCCTCCAATATTTAATGAAACATAAGCATTCACAAAGAAATTATAAATGAATTAATAAAACACTTCATTTAGTTTTTTTTATGGAAACTACAGTAGAGTAACAATAAACACATTTTTAGTGCAACATAAACCGTTTTTTGTAATATTCTCAACCACTAATTGACTCGGCAGTTTCACCCGGAAAGAATGAGACGAACGATCAGGACAGGTTGTACAATAGAAGTGGTACAAGTACTGGTCCTAATATGTTTAGCTGGTAATTCACAATTCCACACAGCTCCAGTGTATCATACAACTGCTCACTTCATTCTCCTAAAACTCAATTGAGATTCTTTCCTCTGACATTGAATTCCCTCCACCCTGCTCTGTGTTTAGAGCAAGGGGGAGTCCTCTCAAAGGCTGTACCGGTTCTATGAGGTCTGTTGAGCGCAGAATAACATTTGATCCAATAGTCTTTAATCTGATCAGTCTTGGCTCAGGCATCCAGGGGCCACATTGCATGCGTCTCCCACTATGCCTGTGCATCAGCTGATCCCTGGCGTCCAAAAGGAGATGCGTAGGAAGAAAGTAGCTCCGAGGGTCACGTGTGTGGCATGTGGAAATGCATTCGACTGGCTGGCATTGCTGGCAGAGTGGCTGAATCACAAACCCCAGCCTTCATCCGCCTCCCTCCTAGTCCAACCATTTATTTTCTGTTTACCTACAGCACAAAATAAAGCCACTTCCTTGCTATCGCTTCACTTCCACTTCTTTTTTTCCTGCCTGCAGCCGACGTAAAAGCGTCAGCCCTGTTCATCATCTTAACAGTGGCACATGTCAGAGCCAGAATCGGTTTCATCTTTCCAGTCGGGATGAATTATAAATGGTGATGGTAATCTGGCTAATGAATCATACATCAGTAATCCTCCACTCTGAGGCATTAGCAGCTCTGGCAACTGTAAATAGAGGAGGTAAATCCTTTGTGTTATTGAATTAGCAGCCTCATCTCAGCAGGGAACCTGGAGACATGTCTGACATGAGCTTACACGTCCTGCAGCGGTTGTTCGAGCAGCTGAAACTCCGCGCCATCACGTTTGATTCATATATTGAAATTCTGCATTTATACACCTTGTGCTTCTTAGTTGATTACACAGTGCTGCTAACAAACACCTGGCAAAAAGACGTGACATATTTGACACAAGCTTCGCATAATGTTGGGTTGAGCTGAAACAGTAGGCACGAAAGAAACTACACGTTTGTCTTCCTAAGCCCTAATCTCCGTTACTCCAATGATGTCACACTCGCTGAAGCTGTCTGCATACCTTTTTGCTTTTTTCTCACACTCACCCACGCTTGTCTGTCCCTCGACACAGAGGTCCTCAGGTGCAGGCAAACAAAGCTGCTTCTGGCGTGAAAAAGTACGACCTCAGCAAGTGGAAGTATGCTGAGCTGCGAGATGTCATCAACACTTCCTGTGGTGAGAAATCCCCCCCCCCAAAAAAAAACACCCAAGTTTAGTGTGATGCCACCTCAAACACAGCATAGTTAGTGTGTGCACTGAAACCAGTCAGCCAACCAGTTTGACCAGCAGGAAAACGCCACACATAGTTTTCCATCTGCACTCTGGCGTTTTTCTCACAGTAATTTCCAGAGTAGCCAAAGTGGTTGCCTAAAAGCTGAAGCTGCAGCTGTACAGAGCGTAGACACAAGATGTCCTGCATACAAAAAACCAAAAGACCGAGGTGAGCATGTTCCCACAGCTGCTCCAGCTCATCAGCATGCGTTTTAGTGGTGGAAAGAGGAAATTATCACCATTATGGAGGATGGCAGACTTCTGCCCTTCCTAGTGATTCCCAGCCAACCCCCACTCCTCAGCATAAAGAGCAGATGACTTTCTACAGGCTCCCTCGCTGATGCCTTTATAATTGCCACTGTATACAGTAGTCTGATCAGTATTAGAGACTCTGATGTCCCCTGTGGGATACCAAGGACATCTGGCTAATTTGTGGGCGCTCATGGTGATAGCTGTGTGTGATCTCTAAATGATTATAGACTTATGTTCTCTAAAAGCAGTGTATGTTTTCATAGCGTTACATCAGAACGAAGAAGCGCACACAGTTAGCCTCCACATATAAGTTAGGAAACTCACACCCAATATATTCTGCTTTATTCACTGAATGTTTTAGTCTGATATTTAGAATCAAATATTTAAAAAGTCAGTAGATACAGAATATGCAGCATTATATACAGTCAATAAAAGAAATCTTTTAAGGTGGTATGCAGTATTTAATATTGAAGGAATAGTGCAACATTACTAGTAATGTTACAAGTAGTACTAACATTACAAGTAGGTGAAAATTAAAAAAAAACAACATGATTATTGTAGAGAAAAAATCTGCAGATAGATTTTTTTCATGTTTCATGTTTATAGTAATATCTCGTCTCATCGTATGAGTGCTCACTGGCGACTTGTTGTGTGGTCAGATATCGAGCTGCTGGCCGCCTGCAGAGAGGAGTTCCACCGCCGTCTAAAGGTCTATCACGCATGGAAGTCCAAGAACAAGAAGCGCAACGACGACGGGAGTGATCAAAGAGCTCCTAAATGTGTCACTGATTATGGTCAGTAGAGAAACTGTGCTGTTACCCTGTAGCACTAAGGCTTCACGTGTGTAACACTAGTCCTCCACAGATTTGGTTACATGTGACGAGTTTCTTTTCATTCTCTCTGCTCACTTTCATTGTCAGGAAATAATGACCTGCACACACACTCACTCACACACTCACACACAAACACACAACCTGTCTACGTTTTCTAACATTCTATTAACCAATGAAACACCAAGGCGTAAAAATGCAGCCACCCTCTGCCTGGCTCTGTCAGAAATATTTGTTCTAATTAGAAAGTAACTGCCAGCCATGCTTTGTCGGGTTCAGCAGCTCCTGGTGTGACACTCACAACTCTGAATCTAGGCACGGTCTGCCACGAGCACAATGTGTTTTAGTTGCTGGATCTGTGATCTGCATTTACTTTCTTTTTCATCTAAACAAAACAAATATTAAGTTTGATAGGGAATGGGGACGTAGGATTCACAGATGCCTCTACTTCCACTATATTTACGTGCCTTTTGCTTTTGATGTGATCGCTCCTGAAAGCCAGACCTGATGCAGCAGGGGTCTAAAGGCTGCTGTACCTGGCTTTTCCATGAGACATTTCGTTTGTTTTGAAAGCTTCATACTTTGTTTTCTGCCCCACTGAGTATGTTTTCTGGTCCAAGACGAAACATAAGCCCTATTCAGCCGCATTTACTAAAATCCAACTGATGTTCTGTTGTCACACCGGTGAAATGATAACCCCCATGCTCTTAATTCATACAATAATGTTGTGAATATTATATAATTTGTCACTTTGTGCCACTGCAGCTGAACAGAATCCAGCTCCTCCAATGACAGCCCAGCACCAAGAAGTGGCCATGAACCGTCAACAACGATATTTCCGCATTCCTTTCATCCGTCCGGCGGACCAGTACAAGGACCCCCAGAATAAGAAGAAAGGCTGGTGGTACGCCCACTTTGACGGGCCCTGGATTGCCAGACAGATGGAGCTTCATCCAGACAAGCGTCCCATTGTCTTGGTCGCAGGTTTGTCAGCAGCGTTTGCTTTTTGTTATAGTGTATTAATGACAAATAATATGTGATAATTCAATTTACATAGTTTATTTACAGTTATCAATTGATAATCAAATCTACTGGTTTCCAACCTCTTTGATCTGGAGTCTACTTGACGCTTCACATTACTGATTTTTATATTCTTAAGAATTGGGAGTAGTTCAAACAAGGAAGGTTTTGTATTTGCAGATTCAGATGTTCAGGATTTTAAGACTTAAATTGTAAATTTTAAACGGATTAAACAAATTATTACATTTGAGACACCTTTTCTTAATAGATTACTGAAATATGTTAATTAATTAATGTTGTTAATTGTTATAAGCAAAATTGTTATAGTGTGTTTTCTTCTGCTCATCTAATTGTTTCAGTAATACTTTAGTAAGTAGCTTTAAATTCAGATTCCTGTTTAGTCTTGTGCACATAAGCATGTACACATGCATCGTAGGTAAAGGTCTGTCCTCATCCCTCCATCTCTCAGGCAAAGACGACATGGAGATGTGCGAGCTGAGTCTGGAGGAGACCGGTCTGACGAGGAAAAGGGGGGCAGAGATCCTGCCCAGGCAGTTTGAAGAGATCTGGGAACGCTGTGATGGAATTCAGTACCTCAAGGAAGCCATTGAGAACAAGCAGGCCCGTCCGACGTATGCTACCGCTATGCTTCAGAGTCTCCTCAAGTGAACCAGCGTAAATTAAATGCGGCGCCATGAGACATGACACTGATACAGACACACACACACACACTCACACATCACAGACCGCACAGGTAACCACAGGGAACGAGGCTTTTTATACTTACTGTGGGCACTGAATCTCTTTGTTGTAACCAGCTGTATGTTGTTTTATTTCACACTTTATTATATTTTTCTCCGTCTATACTTCAATGCAATATCACACTGTGAGGCCTTAAAATGAAATATCACTGCACAGCACCGTCAAAGTCTTAACTGGTGTGCATACCGTAGCTAGAAACCTGAAACCTTAATGATCTGAAATTGGGACTACAAATTAGACTTTCAGAGTCATGTCTCTCCAATTGTTATGCTGGTCATATGAATATTAAAACATCCAGTGTCTAATTTCATCAGATTGAATTGTGTCATTCTCATATTTTAATAAAGTTTTAAATGTGACAATCATGCATAGAAGGAAGATGACAGAAAATCTCATATTCATGATGAAAATATAATACTCAAATGAGTCATTGTTTGTCAAATGGACCAAAAGTTGTGTGGTTGATTTTTTTTGTCATTTTTATCACTTCTCATGAACCAGTTTTGGGAGAAATGTATGGAAGAAGTGCTTGTTACCATCGGAGACAGGGTTGGAGAGCCACAGCCCTGCACTCAAAGCTTCTGAGTAGCTTCAGAAACCTGATCCAGGTAGTCTAGGACCAGGGTTAATCATCCCCACCTTAGATGGTAATAATCAATTCTTCACTCCTGATCCAAGACATTTGTTTCTCTTTATCTGCCCGCTTTGTTACTGTCTATTCAGTTCTTTTGAAGACTGGTGAAATGCTTAGAAGAGGAACATTTTTTATCATTACTTAGGTATTTGATATGCAATAAGGGAAATGTGGACGTTTGTTTTCACGCTTGCTGTTGTCTCTGTGGGTTCGGGGTGGTTTTACAGACATAAACTGTAATTTGTGTGTGTTTTGTGTGTCTATCTAATATTTTATTAGGTTGGTTATGTGACTTGTGTTGGTTAGGTCAGGTACAGTACTTTGGCCTTTGCGCTGGAGTAGTGTGGAAAATAAATGTATGCCTCCGTGTTGCTGACTGGTACTGTCAGGTACAAACATAGTAACACAGCTGTCAGTGGTCAGTGCTCTGTAAATGAATCTGACATCCTGTCGGTTAATACCAGCTAACGAGATTAGTGTGTAGATTAATTAAACAACAAAGGCTAATGTACCGATGATGTCGTCACTGAGCTGAGCTTCTCGTCAATTAAGCAATCAACTGGATTAAACCATGCGTGTCCCACTCTTAAAAGCATCACGTGAAAAAGTTTGACTTGCACAAAACAGACCTGTAATGTTGAAATAAAACTATAAAAAAAAAGTACGTGGATCTGTTTCAGGTTTTTTGCTGTAAGGCAACAAAGTGTGACGATGAAAACAAGGTATTGTAATACATCCATCACCTGGGAATAAAACAACTGTTTCCATACAAAAGCACAGACTTTAAGATAATTTATTTATTACTAAGGCCACTATTTGCTGCTCAGAAAGCTTAAGAATCTGATACTCTAACGCCAATCATTCTGCAGAAGCTTGCCTTACTCATAATCATACTGTTGAATGACAGCAACCAAAACTGCAGCCACATATAAAAAATGCATTTTTATATCTGTAAAACAAATCATATGCTGAGCAGCTGCTGGCTGCACTAGTGAGCGAGTCACACTACATATTAAACGCATACCTGTCTATCACACAGTGTTGCCTCCAGGCAGCAAACCCACATGTTTTGATATATTTCAAATAATTAATTTGTTAACAAATGTTAAAAAATCATTTGCTTTACTCATTACTGGATGTGAAAAATATTTGAGGGGGAGTTAGGGATATTTTTTTAGAGGAGAGATGAATGTCAACCACCAGTACATCATGCCGTGAAAGAATCTAAAAATAATCCTTAAAGGTGATGTAACGTGGGGCAAGCACTCTGTTCGTTATTTCAGTCTCCTTCCCACATTATTAGACCAACCAGTGACATTAAATTTACAGTAGGTGACTGTATGTTGAGGAAGCAGCACGGTGCAATAAAGGGTTGATGTCTCTTTATATTATGAAGTATTGTTTACATGTTTTGAGAGCTTTGTAGTAAATCAATAACCAATATCATTTAGGAAGTGAGTAAACATTTTATTGATTATTATTCATTGCACACACTGTTCACATAACCTTCCTCAAAGGTTTTTTCAGTAAAGTAAAAGTAAAACGAAACACTTGTTTTGTTTTGGTTTTTGCAAAAAATATTTTATTCTTTGCATTTAAGTGTAAAATGTGTACAAAAAAAACTGTTTAATTATGATTAGTGGGAAATGTTTTGTTTAGGACAATTGGACACAGAGCATAGCAGCCAATATATTAATCTGTCAAAGTCAACCACTTATACATTCATTATTTTTTTGGGAAACATCTGTGTTTAAGAGTAGCATTAATATAAACATTTTTTCATCTAAGCGTAAGATACCACCACGTGTATCAGTTTGCTAATAATAAATACCTCATTGTGAGGAAAGAACAACCTTTGCCAAGGGTATACAGGAAATGTTCCTACCGTTCCATATATAAAATAAATATTAGGTTCCACACAACCTAAGTCCACCTTAAGATTCATAGATCTGTCTAACAAGACACTTCCATTACTATGAACACATAATCTCAATCACTGCTCTACTGTTCCTGCATTTCTCATGCATCGGTGTATTTAACAGTGACATTCCTCTCCGCAGTGTCCTCAGATGAACAGGGTGTGACTAAAGGACAGTCACTTCAAAACATTCATTGTCTGACGCCCTTAGTAGACAACGTGTTCTGTAGTCACTGGGTAGCCGCCACGTCTAGAAAAGACAAGAGGGAAAATGAAAAGGAGGTCATAATTTAAATGTTTATGTCATTTCATTTTTTGCTCTTGTACATCACAGAAGCCTTGATCTCCAAAATTTTAGGTTAGAATTTCATATTTTCCTACAATTTACATGCACAAAGGTCAACAGTGATTTGGTTTATGGGTTACATAGATCATTAGGAAGGGCAGCATGCACAGACATTTTACCTTTGTGTGCATCGAACAGCTGTAAAACGTTAGACCATGAAATACAATGTTATTTAGAAAGAATACCAGATATTTGAAGTGTTTACACTGCATAACAACAGATATGTTTACTTATATTTAGTGTGTTTGAATCGCGGTTCTCACCTCGTGTTGTGGAATACAGTGATGGAAGTCCACTATTTCTGAGACTAACTTTTCTGATCTTGTTGTGTAGAGTTTTCTGGGGATCTGTGGAGACAGAGCAGGCTTCATTAGCGTCCTTCATTAATGCAATGGTCGTTCCCGAGGAACTTCGAGTAGGTAAACAATCACAACTGCAAGAAAGTACCAGCTACAAGCCAAGAGTTAAACAGCTTTTACTTCACAGACTGGCGTTCTAGTGATCTAATGAGATCCAACAAAGCAGCTCTGCCATAAATTATACTTATTTGTTTGTGTTACAATTATACTGTGTTGTGTATCAGAAAGGTCTACTGTATGTTGACCTCTGAGGTCGTAGTGGGTGGTGTTAAACGGAAGTTCATTACATTAAGAGGTGTTTCTAAGGTTTCGTTGCCTCATTTTTGTAAATATTAGTAACACATCTCCATTAGATGTATTGCAGTACCACCACCGATGATGACCTCAGGACAGTCACCTTTCTGACGGCTTCAACAAAGATTGAGAAATGCTAACCTTGTAAAAGTAGAATTCATGGTAGAGTTGCTGTATTTGCTTTTATTAGATTGTACAGGTGCATCTAACCAAATTGGCAGGTGAGTATACAGTACATTTAATTACCATTACTAAACAGAACACAGAACAGATTCAAAGGACGTCTAGATAACAGCAACATTTTTGATGGTAGCTATAAAATTTCAAAAACAAAACCACGTGGTATGGAGGATTATCAGAAAGTTGTTAGAACCGTTAGTTTGTAGTTTAAGGTTTGAGGTTAGTCATTTAGTTTAGTCACTTGTGCTGTACGGCACAGTGTACCTCAATACTCAGATGTATGTTTTCAATTGAGGCAAAATGTTCTTGCTCGGACTGTTGCGACTGGGAAGAAGCCGAACTTGAAGAACACGGTAATGTAGACACTTGAGTTAAGACACCGTCATCGTTCTCAAATAGTGGGTTCACCCTCAAACTATTCTCAAAGGCATAAGGAGCAAGAGCGTGCCTACGATGTAAAGGAGACCAGGAAGTGAATGGAAAATAAAACAACAGAAAAAACCCGTTGAATGACAGAAATGCTTGTACTTACACCAAAGTTACAGCCCTTTTGGTCTTTATACATTTCTTGTTAATAAAGATCAAAATGCCAATAATGGCACAAACAAGGCAGAAGCATCCCACGAGGCAGGTTATAATTATGGAAGGGTCTATGGGTATAGACACCAGCTCATTGCAGCGTTCTCCATGGTAGTGCCAGTATTTACCCACAGGGCACCTGAAACACAGGACAAGATAATACACTCTCAAAGTCTTTGATAAAAGAAAATTAACATCAAACCTGTATAGTTATTACTTCTACTGTAAATCTGTAAACAGCAACAACCAATAGATACATGAATATATCCATAGAGATATTTACAATTCACAGTCATCTGAATGAGTTCAAGTCAAATAAAGTTTATCCTGTAGGATTTTTATAACTGGATGATTCCTGCCTCTACATCCAGATTTTAAATGGATGTATTAGACTGTGGAGGTAAGACCATGTCTTTTTCATAATCACTTTTAAAGCGATTGAATTAGTAGCTGCTAACCAGTAATAAAATGTTTTTTACTTAATAAAAAAAGTCAGCACCCACATTTCTAATTTTTTCATGAATGCACCATGAAGCAAAATTCTTCATTACATTTCCCTCTAATGTGTCTGAAATACACCTTCTCCTGTTAGAAAGACTAAATCTTTACACCAGCTTTACAACATTGCTCATGCTTTCTTTCATTTGTCACCTTGCATTTACCTGCAAGTGGCTCCGTGCCCTGGAATTATTTCACACAGGCCTCCGTTCAGGCAGTAGGTTGGCTGCGATGTGCAGGTGCTTTGACAGGGCAGACCAGCCACTGTGCTGTAACCTGGATCACACTGACACTCTGCCTCATTGGTCCAACTGTTTACCACACAGCGGGAAAACTCATTGCAGGCCAGGAACTTACAGGGGTCTGCCTGGTCAGCTAAAATCAACAAAGAGGGGGTGGCGAAGAAGCAGGTGAGAACACTGCAGTGTGGAGAGAGGACAGTGCATCAGAGCTACTGCAGTCTCTCATGGTTTAGAGATTCAGGAGAAATAAAGGGCGTTTGATTGATCTGAATGTAGGGGCCCGATTTAATGAGGTCACTTCAAAGTAAAGAGATGCATCAAATTTAATTCAGCACTTCCACACCTCAACCACCTACCAACTGTAGAGTGAGGCAGGAATAGTGTTTTTTTGTCATCACATCTGTGCACACATCAGATCAGGATTGACATATTTCATGCAGGCAAAGTATTGTAGTGGGGCTGTGAACTTAGTTTTACTTGGCAACATATGCTAAAGGGATAAAAAAAAAAGTTAATCTTGTCTCCGAAAGGGTGTTTTTAGGATACAGTAATGTTATGAGCAAGTACATGTACATATCACCTGGTTCTACTTCCAAGGAGCGGCTGTCGATCTCAATGTCGAGTCGCTTAGATGCAGCGCTACAGAAGTCTTCGAGCACACAGTGCACAGCTTCCGTGACGTTATAAGGAACTGGCTTGTCCAGTTTCATCTTGCTGTTTACCACAACACTGCCATTCCTGAAGTTGAGGATTTCCAGCTGCTTAAATCCAGTCAAATTGGACTGTAAATATGGCAGAAGCTGTGGGGAATGGGAAGGAAAGGCGAAATTATTTCTGTGCAACTCGCAACTTTATTATATTTTTTTTCATTTTTAGCTGAAGCACTTAGATCTTTCATTTAAGAGAGATTAGATTTCTGTGCTGTTAGTAATCCATGAGGTAAATTTAGTTTTCTCAAATACAACTGTAAATATTGATTTTATCTTATAGAAATGGGAAATCACTTTAGATCCTGGGAGGAAAATAATTTCCACTCTGATATTTGGTTAATAAAATTACACCAGTTCCATGTCACTGTCAAGTGTTAGTAAATTGCTGCCCAGGGGAACAGAAGCCACATTTAACCCTGTGGCTTGTTCACATGACAGGACTGATGCTGTCATAGCGTGGCCGATTTTGAATTATTTAGGTCACATTTTAAAGCGTCAGTGCTATAAATAGTTCATAATTAAATTTTGATGTGAGCATGAAATCCAGCCATTACAACACTGACTGTAATTAGATCTAGAGCAAAATTAGGATTAGATTCATAAGCATTAGTATAGGAACATGATAATTCTAGTCATGGAAGAGGCGACGAGAACATAGAGAGAAATCAGAACCCGCAGATTCATCCAAACAGAGTTGTTACCATTACATTTCTGAAGTTTAGCAATGTACTTGTTAGTTATGCTACATTTTGTGCGTCAGCTTTACAGCACAGCAACACTAAACACCCAAAAACCACTTCTATGCAGGCACATTCGAACTCATATCTTACAATTTTCCACATGGTTGCGTGTAAAAATATTCCCAGAGACCCAACCTCGCAGGTTCAAATAAGTGAGAAACCAATCTCGTAAGACTATGGACTTGCACCAGTGTTCATCGATCTGAAGCGCTCTTCTTCAAGCCACTTCATGTTCACTACAGACGAGGCAAACATCAAACCACTGCAGTGTGAGAGGGAGAGATTACGATGCTTTAGCTGGCCTGGCTGTCTAGAGGGAGATAAGAGGCCTTAAGGAGCTCTGCTCTGATCGGGTTACTTCACTTATCGCTGGCAGACAGTTAACTGAGGACCAGGACCCTATAGCTAATAGTTTGGGAGAAAATGGGAGAGTGTGAGAGGGTCCCACACGAACAAAAAGAACAGCCCTCAGTACCCCTGGACACAGAGCTTGCTGTTTGGTCATCCATTTGTCTCAATGTAGAATGTCACACTACAGATGTGGTCTGTAGATTAAATCTGAAGATCTATTGCTTTCCACACAAGGTCAAAGCTGAGTTCTCCCACAATCAGTCCTAGTACTCTTTCCCCCTCTGTGCTGTGGAAAAAGGAACAATCTGATGCCCTACATTTCTTTATCGCCTTTATACCCTCAGAAAGAAATGTATACAACATAGAACAAACAACCATAATTTTATATCTACACATTCACCTCTGAGATT
The DNA here is from genome assembly GCA_032270685.1 of Microctenopoma stevenorrisi. Lineage (NCBI taxonomy): Eukaryota > Metazoa > Chordata > Actinopteri > Anabantiformes > Anabantidae > Microctenopoma > Microctenopoma stevenorrisi. The sequence goes on along the minus strand of JAUMTR010000014.1, from coordinate 8,389,782 downwards.
ACACGTGTATCTACTGGTTGTTGTTTTGGAAAAACACAACGAAACAGCCCTTCTCTGGTGTAGAAAAAGAAAAGTCACAAGGAATATTGTGCTCCCATGGAAATGCTTCTGATTCACTGTAGCAAAAAAAATCTAATCTCCATGTCCAATTTTATTGGTTGCTTCACAAACCAGTAGGTACAGGAGTAATGGAGGAGTGTGGCCAAGGAAAACAGGGGATCTGAAAGCTACAGTAGGCTAAAGATTTGTGTGTGTGTGTGTGTGTGTGAGAGAGAGAGTCAATGAACAGTATCATAAATGAGGTCCAGTATCCAGCAAAACATTACATGTCCATTTAAATGGGCTGCATAATGTTTATTATTTGATATTTCATTACTGTTTTCTGATTTATAAATTAGCTTGGACTAGTTTAAAATGTTCCAAAGTGTCCGTTCTCTACCTAAATAGCCCATTTAAAGGAAAATATCCTAATGGGATATTGACAATAGACAGACTACGGTAGATACTTACCACTTCAAACGTCTGACCACATTAGTTTTGCCAGGAAGCTAAATATATTGATTAATGAGGAGAACTGCAGAAACCACAGTTTGGGCAACCATTAAAAATTGGAGATGGAGTGTTCTTTTATTACGTATATGCATATTTGCATGTGATAGATGCCTATGCATGTGACAACTATTCACAGAGTTTAGTGTTTTGTTCTGACACAAAAACAAAATCGGCATCAATCATCAATCTTCAACTCGCATATTGTTATAATAAGTAGGTGAACATTTATAACATCTAAAACTCCCAAATATAATACATTCACAATAACCCCGGAGTCTTGTCTCTCACACAATTAAGCCCATGTGATCACATTTCCTCTGCTCCTTGGCACTGCAGCAAAAAACACAATCCAATTTGTACGTCTTCAGTTTTAGGCTTAGGCCTTTACATAACACAGCGCACAGGGCACCTCTGAGCAAACCTAAAAATACGTCCACGCCATCAGCCTCGGGGTTAGCCCTAAGACCAAATAAAAATGTCAAGCAGTGCTTCTTTCTCTGATGAACGCTGAGAGGTGCAGGTTTAAAGAGGCACAGACCTCACCTGTTCACCATCAGCTCATGCAAATGTAGAGCTCTTATTGAAAGAAAAAGAGCCATTGATCATATTTGTCATTTACAAATACAACATAAACATTTCAGCATTAATCTGAAGTATGTGGACTGTGTGAATCTACACAGAAATGTCCCTGACATAAACTAAATGTCCCTGACAAATCATTGACCTATTCAATGTCACTGCCTTAATAGTTGCACATGTGTTTTCCATCACAGGTAACCCGGGAATATTGCTGCAGCATGAATACATACGCCCACACAAACTTAACTGATGTGGCTTTAAGCAGATTGGAACCACTAATACCACAATGTGTGCGATGCGGGAACTGACCAGAATTGCTTAAGCTTCTTATGAGTCACAAACGACAACTCCCAGGTCTCATGACTCAGACTGTGTTGGGCTAGTTTGCTCCCTAGTTTTACGTTAAAATGTATCAGGCTGTGCGACTGTTGTTTTAGCTTCACTGTGTGTTTTATTACGGTAATTCTAAAAGTTTATATTTAACATTTCGATCGCGCTTGTGTCAAACACACATGAGGAAACAATCAGGGATTTTGTTGGTGAGCAATTAACCTAGTCCAATATAGACATTATCACGTCTTTTCAAAAACAAAACTGAAGGAACACATACAGAAACACACATTTATAACCCCACACTGGATGCTACAGTATGAGACAGCAACACACATTTAGTTCATCACACCAGGGAGCTTGTCTGTACAAATAAATGACAAATGGCAGTGCAGTATTGTGGTAAATTATTTCTTATTTGCTTGCTTGTTAAGTGTTGAATGGGAAAATTGGTGCCACTGTCATATCTCTCAGAAAGATCAGCCATTTAGCTCAGCAGAGCATAACAACCAGCCTGACCCCAACTGTAGCTCAGTAATGACACGGTATTTTGTTTAATCTTTTCAAAAACAAAGTCTGGAATTACATTTTGTAAAGCAAAGTACGTTAGAGGTGCTCACAGGTGGAAAGAGCCTGGCTAGCTGTTTTCTCTTGTCCGTGGCAAGCTAAGCTAAGCGCTACACGATTGAACCTCATGATAGTGAACAGACAGATACAGTATCACCTCTAATACAGACTGATCATATGAACCAACAGTTGAATTCATGCAGATAATGCAAGGACAAAAATGTCTTTACTGGTAGTCCAAACACACACACTACCTCTGCAAGCATATTTCCCTCAACGTGGGACTATTTGTTAAAGCCATTTTGCATATTTGGTTTTTTAAACTTTCACTTCTTCGAAATGCACATTTTACAAATTCACTAAAAGAAAACAAAACGTGTGTCAAACGAAATCTGTCCCTGAAAATGACAAAACTATAGCACAATTCAAAGCATTAAGGCAAAACATACAAAACCAACATTAGAACCAACATCACACCACACAAATAGCTGCATCAGGAAGCTCTAATGTCTACTGCGATGAAGAAAGCAAAGATAAAAGATAAAGACCGCTATTTAGAAACGGTAGATGTTACCGGATTGTTAGATACTGCATTTCAACAAGGTTAGTTAAGAAATTGAAAGGTCATGCCCTCTTGGAGGCAACGGAGATGTAGTTCCAATATGGAAAGAAATACCGGTATGGAGGCTAAAGTCGTCTGTTTCCTAGGCCCAGATTTACTGGAAGCTCCAGGGTTTGGCGAGTTTCTGGACCCAGAATGCTGTGTCTAAGTAAAACAGAATAATTTGACCAACTTTTTCATAGTGTTCACACATGAGTTCCTCTAAAATTTAAGCCTTTTTGCATACTGCAGATTAGATCAAGAATTTGGCGATAGGCCAAAGCCTTATCACAAATAATATCACTTACAAAAATAAAAAGTAATCATGGAAAAAAAATAAATGCTTTATCATTTACTGCTATTTTTGAATAAAAAGCAGCTGTGAGGATAAGGCTTGCTGAATCCTCACTTGTGCAAGACAACCTGGAGCTACTCTAAAAAGCCATGGTTAAAATAAACGGCTATCACCTCAAGCTTCCTTTTATCACCTATTCAAACTACTACAAAAGTAAGTATGAAAATAAAGTATGAAGAAACATGACATCCAGCATAAAAGCTTGTGTACCTACCAGTTCCAGAAAGGTATTCTCCAGGGATTTATATTCTGGGGAGCTCTTGTTGAACAGGTCATCAGAAAACATCATGTTAGTGACTCTCAAACTAAAGAAAACCACCAACTCTTTGCTCTTATCCAAAGCTGTCATCAGAGGGCTGCTGGCTTGTCTTATGGCCGGTGCAGCTGTAGATTCATATGGGCGTTCGTCCGACTCGGAGGCGAATCCACTACCGCTCTCTTCTCCCAGAGGCTCCGTCACTTCGACCTTTGTCCCATTTTGACTTGGTGTTAGGTCTTCTTGGATGCTTAAGTTCTCAGCAGGCCCGTCCGTGGGAAGCGGGGTTGTTCCACTGTGCCCTCCACTAGATCCATTTGTGTCTTCAGGGGCTTCGTCGCTCTCCACCGAGGCCGGCATAGGCTCCACATCTGCTTCTGGTTCAGTACTCGGCACTGTCTCCTCATTAGATGAAGGTGTGGAAACTGGGGCTGCAGCTCCTGTCACCGATATCTCTGTGACTGTGGAATCTGTAGACTCTGGTGGATCATTGTTAACCTCAGCACGAATCACGTCGTCAGGTTGGAAATCTGGAGTTTCCAAGGGAAGGTCCACATTCTCCAGCTCTGGATGTTTTTCACTGATACCATCAGCTGGTTCATATTCTAAATATATCAGAAAAGAGGGTTTTTAAGAAGGATGAAAGACAGAGCCAAGAGTTAAGAGGTGCAGGGTAAAGTTAAGAAAACTGTAGGTTGTAGCACTTCATCTGTATCTCTGGGTCAATACAGGACAGAGTCTGCTGCAAAGGTAGAGCGAGAAAGATGGACAAACTAAAAATACACTGACAGATACATTATATTCTATATCTGCACAAGATATGTGCACTGAGTGAATCATTCAAACCCAGGTCTCTGTCCTATGGCCACACTACTCCATCACATTACACTGTGTGCATTACGTTTCAATCAAACTCAGTTTGTCAAGCCTGATGTATGTGCTCTCCTTGGACTGCGCTAAAATCTGAATGAAGTTCTGCAGGTTGGAACAAAATGTGGCTGCACAGCATGAGTTTGTAATGACACCACTATCGGGCGAACTGCGGCTTGTTAATGGGCCTTAATATGATGCATTGCCTCAGCAGGGAGCATCTCCATGAGCAAAACCAAAGAGCCAAGTCTAATTTTACTGCCATCTCCACTTCCTGTGAGAGACGAATGTACTGTACTGATATGTGTTAGAAAAATAAGGAAAGAAAGCTGCTTATTTTGGCAGTCCGCCGACTCCAGTGTGTCTAAAAATCCTGCGTAGATTTATACAACACTCACAAGTAAAATTAAACTTCATTCCATCTTAAAATGTGCCTTTCAGTTCAATCTGTCTTTCCCTGTAGATCAGCTTTACCGGTATTTCTCTAAAACAGCAGTGGACAGAGAATCCAAACTGGCTGATGACAAAGAAAGGTTTAGGGTGGTGTTTGAGGTTCTTCCAGTTATCTATCAGTGGCTCTAAATGGACTCCACACCACAGTCTAATGTTTGGTTAATCAACTGAGCTTTCGCATTCCCAGATTCAACTCCAACATCCTGCTTCACATCACAACATCCACTTGAATGAGCCTTACCGTCTGTCACATGTTCTTCGGGTTCAGCCTCGCCTCCATTGCCACTTTCTGTTGGTGGTACCTCCTCTAGCTCTGACTCCTCTTCGTCCTCTTGCTGCGTGGTAGCTTCTAGTACGTCCGGGATCATAGTGCCACTGGCATCTTCAGCCGGATCTACTGTGGATTCCTCTGCTACGGCCATTAAAGGTTCATCGTCAGTAACAGCAGAAGTGGTTTCAGGGAGGACGTTTGGGATAAAAGGTGCAAAGCTGGGAATCTCTGGTTTGATTGTGGAACCATCCAGAGAGTTTTGTATCCTTCCCTCCAGAGGAAATGTGGGAAGTCTGACCTCAGTTGGAAGCACCGTGGTGTCATGCTCAGATACTATAATCTCAACAGGGTTCATGCCGAGCTCAGCAAGTGGATAAATTGTGGTTACTGAAATGGAAAAGATAAATAATTGATCTAGCTTCTGTTCTGAGCATTTTATTCTGTTGAATTGAAGTGTTATCCTCACCAGCCTCAAAGCTGAGGGTCTGTATGTCCAGTGGTAGGGACGGCTCCTGTTTTAATGCCTTTACAATAATGTGCTTTAATTTAGGAGCATTTGCGTCCTCGTCTGTCTCCATTGTAGACTCCTCGAGACCCTCAGGATCATCACTGAGCTCTGTTTCTCCATTAAAGACCACAGCGTAGCGCACAGAAACATCCTCTGATCTGATCAACACAAAGACTCATGTCAGAAACCCTCAAAGCAGACAGACTTCATGGATAATGCATTTCTGAGTCATGTCCCAGAAGGGGACATTTTTAGGGATGTTGTAGATTCTCTTGAGACTTGAGCAATAAATTGCTTCAATAAAAGCTACTTCAGGGGAAAAATATGAGAAATTTATGGATTGAGAGGCTTTTGTTATTTACTATGTTATTTTTTTTCAATCATTTAGTATTACAGAAAGAAATTATAGGGCCAAGTCATTAATAAAACTTTGAATAAAATATAATTCAACCAACCGGAATCCAAGGACACGAATCTCTTTGAATCCTGGGACTTTTTCAAACACGTGAAGCATCTTTAACGAGAAAAACAGTGCAAATAAATCTGGTTTCAAAGAAACAAGAGCAGTCTGTTTTCCTATTATCTGTGGTTTAAGTTATATATTCTCAGTTATTATTTAGAAACTCCTGCTAACATGTTTGCCCAATAAATTGATTAATGGTTAATTCCTGAAAAATGTTGATAATGTTATTATAGATAAAGATTCTTTTTTTTGGGCTCCCACCTTTTCTGTGATCTCTCTTGTGATGTCGTTTTGATGTGGAGTATCGGGGTCACTGAGCATTTCATTGTATGTTGGGTCCATGATGGTGACACTGAACTCCACGATGTATTCCTCATTGTTCTCCTTAATCATGTTGGCCTCCTCTTCTACCTGAAAGAAATGCCAAATGCTTTTTTTACTACTAGTGCGACCTTTTTATGAATAGCTAAATATGGTTTTGAAACACGGCTTACACTTTGCAGGATAACTTACTCTGCCAGCTGTGGTTGGAAGGAGAATCAGAGGGGGTGTCCATGTGCCTAAAACAAAACAGCAGCTGATGTATGAAGAAGTATTATTTTTATAGTTTAACAATATTGATGCATTTTTGTCAGACTCACATTCGCTTCCTGGCTCTGATGCTTCAGTGACAACCCTAAAAAAACAAATGTTTCTGTTTTGAATTTATGATCTGGAGATAGTCAAGAATTAGTAGTGCTGGGCAGTGATTAAAATGTATTTCTTGCAAATCTGACCCGGTGAGAAACAGACTTTTATTATCATCATCGTCATAATAACACTGCGTCAATGCACAAATTATTTTATTTTTTTCAAGCTTGAGTCAAAAACATTTGGTTCGTTTGAACATCTTTCACATATTTTGAGCAGAGCTCTGGAAATAAATTGAAAAAAGTATTGTGAAAAATATGGCTTTGGTAGTTTGGTACATACCCTTCACCTTCACTTTCAGCCTGCTCTGCTACTCTCTGGAAATAAGAAACAAGATAACTACCACATATTTACACTGGGAAATGGCACGTAAACCAGAAACCACGTAGCGTGTCGTCACGGTGAGGTTGTAGCTGCACTCACTCTGGCCACCATCTCCAGGTGCTCCTGAGAGCTGCTGAAGTTTTGGGCAAGGTCGTCCATGCAGAGGTTTTTATGTTGACAGGTGTAGACCCAGGCTTTGTACTCCTCTGAGTTGGGAACTCTGTCCAAGAAGATCCGAAAAGCCTCCCAAATGGCTTCCTGACAAACTAAAGGCAGGTTTGCTTTTAACTTTTTTCAGACATTACTACAAAAAATACATCAAACACACGAACAAGCATCAGTGTAAATCACCGTCTGCTTTTCTATTAAGCACAAACAAATATGAAGGATGACACCTGGTATTTCATATGTTGGCAACTAGGGCAAACAGGATGGAAATTACAGCATGCCGAAATCAAATAACAGAAGATGAAGAGGACTTTGGTATCGATCCTGACAGCTCTGCATGTTGTAAGTTTGCTGTGATATAGTGACTTTCCTTAAGATTATTTTTCTCACACACACACAAACACACACACACACAGAACACATCATAAAATACATTGAGGATAATACAATTGGGACAGAACATAACATGCCTGTAAATTTCTAATTGCATATTTAAATTGTTGCATGCTTGTGATATTTTTTGTGAAAATTAAAACCAGGATCCCAAGGACCCCCTGAAGCAACAGAATAAACCATTCTGTGCCTCTGTGGATAAAACAAAGCCTCACAGTGTTCAATATCTTGATGCCTGTGGGAAATTTATTCTCTGACAAACTCATTTCTGCACCTAGGCAACAGTCTCCAATAAACCAAATTAATCTGCCTCATTGAACAGTCATACCCCACGGCAGCTGTTGTCGAACAATTTAGTTATCAACCAACTGTAACAGCCAAGGTGGCAATCTTAGTCTCTTAAATCGTCCATATCACGTCTCGGACAAAGGACATTTGTATGTAATTTATTTATATCAAGTTTTCTGTGTGTGTATCGCCAGTGTCAGGACAAGTGTGTAAATCAGTGCATTATAACATCACCAAGTGCTAATCAATGAAAACACACACTGAACACCCACGTAGCGTATGACTGAGAATCACACACATGATAAATCTGAAACATATTTTGTGCTGTAATGACTGAGTTTTTTGTGAAATAACCACGCAAAGAGCTATAAAATGCAAATCTGTCGTGTTTGCATAACTGTACAGTTGCATATGACTCGGAGAAAACAAGGAATACTTAATAATAAATAAAGTACATCAAGGGGAAAATGTTCACACTTTCATCAACGAATTCTCTCCGACTTTACCTAACTCATAGCAGTGGGTAAAAGAAAAGAGGGTATCTGATGGTTCTGGCTCAGGGTTGCAAGAAGGCAACACACACACACACACACACACACACACACACACAAGGTTGTGTCTCGATATAATTGGCAGCTTTGCTTTACCAGTGATGTGACGCACCACATGAGGAGAGGATGAGAGTGAAAGAAAAGCTCATTCATTTATTTTTTAATTGCTTTTTTATCAACATCACGACTCTGTTACATTGTTATATAAATATAATATGTATTACCCCTGTAGCTTATCCCCTGCTATTACATTGTTGATTTCCACATTTTGCAAAGACATTATCCCATTATTAACAAGCTGCAACGTGCTACTCGATTTTTCAGTCATGATTTTGTGTGACGTTGAATTCTGTTTATGAACATTATCTACTCACAACGAACACATATTCACCTCTGAGCTTGTAATAGGCTTGATGGCTGCCTATGACTGCTTTCATCGTCTCCTGGGGACACACTTTGACGCCTGTGGAGAAGAGAGCTGACCTCTTCGCGCGGTGTCCATCCCGCTCTGCTCCGACATTTGTTGTGTGTCTGACTGGTCCGGGGGCTTCTAGAAAGTGTCGGTACTTCACATCCCTCAGTCCAGAGAAACTGTGGTCGTGAAGATCTGCAAAAGCAATCAAGCAAGGCTAAAAGTTTCAAAAGATCCCAACATAGCTTGTTTTTACCTTATTCAGCACTCGCAAGCACAATTACGAATCTGAGATGATGAAGGTGAGATTTCTCACTCAGCACACTCACTTGTGAGGGATATTTCAATAAATATCAGCTGATGACCAACACAAAAAGCCAAAATGCACTTTTTTAAGTTAGCAACATGCTGGATTAAAGCTGAGTAATAACAAATACTTTTTATGTGTCATCTATGACATAAAAAAACACCAACCACTGCTGAGGTGCATCTAATTATTTTTCAAATATCTCTGAAAAATAGAGGTGTTGTTTTGTGATTGGTCGTCAGAAAAATGCAATTAACCTTTAATTAACCATCCATCATCTCCATAGTAGAGTTGCTGAGATGTTCTTTGTCAGCTTGACAGACCAGAGGCTGCTCGGTAATCAACCGTGTAAAGGTGGATTTGTGTGAATGCGTGCCTGCAGGTTTACGGGTGAAAATAATTATGCATGCAAACATTAATGAGATTACAACCCAAGCAATTGCACAACAATTGCATCCATGCAATAACTCAGAAACGCCATTTCTATTAATTATGTCACTAAGATGTTGCAAACACAATTATGCTCTAATTTTCTGATCAGCATTACAGAAAGGCAATTCTGCACTCCTAACCAAAGCGGTGTACCAGGCGACACTCTTCTTTCCATTAAATAAAGCTATTTCAGAAGAAAGCCACTCATTGTGGTGCCAGGTGGCAAACCTCAGAAGACTCTTTAAGACAATAAGCCAGGATTTGTGAGCCCCAAAACACACACTGGAGGTCATCAGACCCAAATTACAAACCTCTACCTCCTCTAAATTATGAAACAGAATGAACGTTGCAAAAAAGAGTAACTGCCAGTAACTGTTTAACTGGCATCAGACATAACTGCTGCACTTGAAGGGTAAAAGGAGCATTTTTTGTCAACAAATGATGCATCTCAATGGTTGTGATAACTGATACTCAGCATGTTGACAGCAACACTGTACAAAGCATCAGGTGCGTGTAGTGGCAGCTCAACTGGACAGATAGAGTGTTAGCTGTTGAGGTTAAACATTATTGTATATGGTTTAAAACTCTGCTTAAGAGACTTTGAACTGAGGATCAGTTAAACCCTAAAATAAAAAAATATTTTTAGTTTTGGTTGGTACAATTATTTGATCAATAACATGATACATAAAAAATACAAATGCTTATTGTGGGACACTATGAGCAAACAAAATGTGTGATGCAAATGTTTTTCTACACTGATATACAGTAGTTGGTAGTTAAATTGCATTATAGTGTAGAGGTGTGTGTTGCATACATTGTTTCCACTGTATACAGTACGGTCAGGCCTGACGTGTTGCTAGTCATGATTTAGGAATTAGAATTTAGCTTTTGAATTAAAAAGGCTCACAGCACAATCTTCCAATCAATTTTACAGCTAAAACATGTTTTAATCACTGTATTACACATAAATAATAACCTCTACAATGAACAATATTGTTTTCCTCAAGCCTAATTTGGCCTGACACCAAGACCATGCAAAGAATGTGAGGGCAAAGGCATTGCAGCCGGTAGATTTGTGGGCATTTGGCCCTGTCAGGCAGTCAGAGAAGAAACTTTCTACTCCCAAACATTCCACTAGGTCAGAACAATGTCTGGAAATCTGGCAAAATCCTGTGTGTTTTTAATTAATAGTCACGCAACCAAAACAATATTTGAATGGGTTTTTGGTAAGCTTGAAGTCTGGCTTGCATGCACAAATACAAGGACCTGGGAGAGAGGAGGGAGTGTTATAGCGGGCCCTAATGCCTGGTGCAGCCGCAAGAAGGCCTCACAACACAATTAAGAGCCAGAAAAGATTAGCGTCCTGCGACACTGGGAACAGAATGGCTTTTGTTTCTTTCAGGGTAATGAGCTCACCCAAGTACATCACACTGATCAAGACAACTGGTGCGGATACAAATACCATTGCAGGTCAAACTACACTGTTTTTCTTCAAAGAACACGTAATACATCCCTCTGCATGTTTAATTCACATTGATCAGACCTAAAAGGTGACAATTATACATTTATTTACATTTTGTAGTTTCCAGAGAGGAAGGGATGGTTTGTTAAGTAGATGGAAAATAATAAAAAACCTTTCCTGAGACATTTTTATTTTTTAAAAAGCATGGAAATATATTGCTGGCTTTTTATTTTATGGACATAGTTGCATCTGGTGTTGTTAAACAGCAGGTTTATGCAGTTAAACAACTGTTGCTTTATTCATACGGAGAGCTGTGCAGCATTCATTCACTACGTTAGACTTCAATGGGTTGTGTGGAGACAAACAGCAGCTTTTTCTCAAATCACACAAATACCTGATAGAAAAATCTCAAACATGTTAACGGAAATCCTCGTCTGTATGTTTCTTACCTTTGATTTGACTTGCTTGAAGGGTAAACAGACTCAAAGTGAAGAATAGTCCTGATTTCAAAAGCATGATGTGCAACTTTATGTGGTTTTCAAGCCTGAAGTTGACATTTGTAAAAAAATTTAATAAAAGATGGCCTCAAACAAAAACAAAAAGAAACAGAATCTCCTTATTATGAGTCTTGAGTTTCCTCATCAGTGCTGTCAGGATCTTCAGCATGCACCAGAGGAGGGAGTCTAGTTCACTCCTCTCTCCAGCTTAGTTCCTCAGAACCATTTAGTTTCTGGATGCTGTTGGATGAATGTACACAACAAGGGTGACTGCATGGATAGATGAGCAGAGGGAGCCAGGACGTGAGGAGAGGTAGACGAAGGAAAGATGGGGAACAGATCTATGCTGTCAGTGTGACAACCGTGATGAGGTTAAAAAAGCAGGCTCTGTTTTGAGTCTAATCTCTTTACCTTCTTCTTGCTGCTTGTAATCCCTGCGGGGCCACGTGGCTGCCCGGCCTCATCCTGTTAGCCACCTTCTGGACCCTGCATTAGTCAGCTGAAGAGACCTGGGCATCAGTCAACAAGCCAAGACCAAATAACTACTCCCCACAGTCCCTCTCAAGTTGCTTACTAATGTCCTGCCTCTTTTTGCAATCCCATCCTCTTCCCTCTCAGTTTAGGTTCCTCCTATCCCACAGAGTGCCAAGTGAGGTCAGGACTGTGCGCTCAGCTCTCACTCAAACAAGGTTCATTCTTATTCCAGCTTGGGCCTCTCTAACTGTAGCCGTTGTTCCAGTTGCGCTACGAATAAAGCTGTAGTCATCACAGTGGAAGCATGTGTTGTGTCAGGGTGGGGGGGATCCGTGTTGTTGTCTCCACCCTCACCCCTCTCCATGAAGAGGATAAGCAGCTTGTTAGTTGGTTAATCTATGGAAGCAGTTTTCTGGCACAGCAATATGAACCTTGAACTATATTTGTGACACGTTTTATTTAACGGCTTTAATTAGACTTGTGGCCACATGAGGGCAGAGGTTTGCCCATCAGCTTACATCCAGCGGGAACTTAGCAGGCGCTGCATTTATTAGGAATGGTGTTTCTAGTGACGTGATTCTTATTACACAGTCTCTTCACAGGCGTTGAGGAGATCTGAAACCAAGCTGACGAGATGTGCATTTATAAACTGAGACTGCATTATAACCACAGTTACATTTGCAAGGAGTTAGTGTAAAAGCTAAGTGTGTGCACTTCAAGTCATATTAAACCTTTCCATTTCAGTTTAACCCTGACCCAGTTCCTTGAGGATTAGGATCAGGGTCACACATCAGGTCTTGGTCCAACATAAGCTAAAGGTTTTAGGGTCAAGGTGAGAGTGAACACATACAATTCAGCTTTGAATTTTATAGATGAAAAAATGAAGAGTTCTATCTATAAACTAATAATTAACTGGGTTCTATAGATTAAAAATGTATTTTAGATTCACCATACACACTGACTTTGATATTTACTCTGCCAAAGAAAAACAAATCCTTTCCAGTCTCACCCTGAATTTTATTCAGATCAAATTGACCTTCTCCAACCAGTTGATGACTTGAATCATTGTCCAATTAGAGAGGTCACTTTAAATTATGCAACACAGGGAAAGTGGTACTTGCCATCTGTCAGAAAGGGTTATTTCATTAGGAACCGAGCCTGGGTGTCTCTGGCTGGCGGAGGCTGGCACAGCAAAACACACTGCTGATGTTACATCCATCATTTGCAATATGTAAATAATGTGTATGTAATGATGCCATGAGACACTTTTCACACTTTGTGTTACTGTGGTTTATTTCCTCACTTATGTGTTTCAGGTGATTTAAGTGATATGTAGTTTGTCTGTATAGGTGTAAAAAATAAAAAATCACTAAGTGGTCTGCAGCTAAAATATCCCATATACAGCCAGTTTAAATGCACTTTGTCCTCTGACCAGTGTCACATTTTTTCCCATGATGACCACAACAACACTAATGTTGTGGCTGATCAGCAAATAAAAACCTCTGAGATTCATTTTTCACTGAGGTGCCACGATCCTTTTCTTTGAGAGTGGACATGAACGAGTGCCAACCGTCTAATATTAGAGTCGTGGTTGTCGTAATGCTCCTCTTTTGGAAAATCCACTGTGGGCTGATTACCAGCGTTGTCCACTCTACTTGACCTGCAGCAGTGAATGCTTGTGCTACTGTCAGCTCGAAGACCCAGTACTGGAGTTCATACATGAGTTCTATATAATGTGATAAAGGAAGGCCTTGAATCTGACATGTTATGTGGACAACATTTACTCAAGGATCAACTTTAGGATGTACTGCACTGGAAGCACGTGCAAGGTTGCTTTTTTTTTTACCTTAACGTAAAGCAGAGTTAGTGAATTTCAGGATTTCAGTGTCCTTATGTGCGGTGCAAACAAGCGCTACACAAAGCGCTATACCAGGGGTAGGCAACCCTGGTCCTAGGGAGCCGCAGCCCCTGCTTGTTTTCCAACTATCTCTGCACAGGTAATCAACAGTTCCTGCTGTTGTTCAACAGCTGTAGGTGCAGCAATGTTTGAGAAACAAGCAGGGCTGCTCTCGAGGACCAGGGTTGCCTACCTCTGCGCTATGCAAATAAAACTGATTAGAAATTAAAAACTTTACTCCTCAAAATAGACCAAGACAACATAAAGGAAAACTGCAGTTTATTACCATCATCATTCTCTATTTATAGGTCACGACATTGGATCACCACAAAAGCCCAGTGGAGCACAAAACACAAGCAGCCAGACAATCATACAGGTTGTAATAGTTAATTATATAGTTAAGTTATGGAGTTATACATGTCTCCACTGGCCAAAATTATAAAGGAACACTAAACAAATTTCAGCTCGGATGTCATGTAACTTTCTTTGATGCTATACAAATTAAACTGAATTGAATTGAATTATAAAGAAGCTAGATTAATCAATTTTTTACAAAATAAGGTTCACAAATTATTACAGCAACTACCGTAAAACCTATTAAAAGCTACATACCAACTTTCTTTATTTAACTTTGATGCACAATACTTGCTGTTCACACACATGCATTCATTATCTTAAAAACATTTATTGTTAATTGGAGCCATTTTACCAATGTATTAGCCTCCTGTGGTCTTTGAACTACCACAAAGTCACTACAAAGCACTACTACCTTACTAATATACCATAAATTCACCTGGGTCTAATGAAGTAATAATGTTATGCATGACAAAATATTGAATGTTTTATTTGAGTAAGATAGTTCTCAAAGTAGATTAAATATATTATGATATTAAGAAATAGTAAAATTGTTTGTTTATACAAAAATTAATAATTGCCTTGCATGCAATAAAAGCTCAAAAAGGCTCCTGACTTTTTGAGGGATTCTATGAATGGGCAGGTGGAGGTCTAGGTGGATTTTTAACCCCTGTCTTAGATGTGTGAGTATAGATGCCTAAAAGGATTTCCTCCAGCTGTCCGAAGCGGAAGAGTTAAAAGCCTTCATTCCCGTGTTAGTACAAGAAAGATGGAGCCGTGACTCCGGGTGTCTACGGGGATTAAGTTTGTTTATCATGTTCCCTTTGGGATGGCTCAACTTTGTTTGGTAGAGAAGGAGTAAAGCAGCAGGAAAGGTAGATGGTGGATGCAAGGGGGAGGCATGGGCTGGTACAAGAAAGAAAAATAATAAACGATGGAGGGGAGGGAGATGCAGGAAGGGGGAAGATTTGGGGAAAATAGTTGGCTGAACTTGCAAAAACCCTGTTGTACGGCAGCGGAACAAAGAGGGCAAACGAGGGAGAAGCAGAGAAGGAGATCAGGAATTGACAGCCCATCAGGGATTCATTTGTGCCCCAGCATATTAATCCACACCTGCTTACAACCCATGACAGCGCAGCAGATGCAGCACCGAGACCATGACTAAATCCACCGCAGAATATAAACCTGTCACAGCTGCATCGACCCGAGACCGACACGTGTAAGGTTGATTATAACATAGTTAAGCATGAAAAGTTATAAAAACATAGGACAAATTTAGGCCAGTCAAAGCAGGCGGCAGAGACGGTTATCTTAGCTCTTATTCGGGGGTACATTTGCTCATTGGGTGCATTTGTGTGTGCTGACTTTGAGATTAAGTGGATCAGACATTTTTAATCATGTCAGCATGGCTTCGCCGGGAGTCGAGAGCTCTTGCTTTGTCTGAAGATGCTCAGCTTTCTCACTGCATTTAAATTGTGAATGGTGAAACGGCCAACGTGGTGTTCCTCACTTATGGAAATGTTCAGAAGAACAAAAGTATCTGTCGAAATGCTAAAATGCAAAAAGGTGCCCTGAATTTTCAGCTCTTACTGAACATTTATGCTACTGGTTATCCATGAGAAGTGTGCTTTATTACTGGTCAGTTTATCACCTGCAGACATTAGGTTTGGATAAAATCAAGAACCATTCAATCAGGTGTCACAGAGGGAGAAAGATTCAAACCTCAAACTGTTGAGGTTGCTTCCACTCCACGTTAAATACTTTCACACTGGCCTACATATTCTTTCGTCTTTAAGGACAAATCAGTTACCTGCTCGCCAGTAATGTTAAGGCTCCAGAGCTTGGCCAGTGCTGCTGCCTCTTCCAACAATATTGGGCGGAAATTAGTCTTCTCTGCAGGGTGACTGCACGGCCTCATTCTAATCTGAGAGTACTCCAAATGGAGACACGCACATTGTGGATGAAGCTGCCGACTTTGGGAATTAGAGGAAGTAAACCCGGATTCAGAGCCTCAGACTGGTGGATGCATAGGACCACATTACATTTATACATCCTCCCCAGACAGACAGAGTGAGATAATGATTTCTTTATGTTACAGGGAAGAATGTATGAAGGTGGGGTTCATTTGTAAAATCTCACCTTTACTCCACAACTTTAATGATGCTGTGAACTCATGCAGTGACACTTTGCCTAAAGAGATAAAGAGTTTTCCATACAATCTCACTCTGACAGAAATAATCCGTGCTTCATTTAACGATTTTCCCAAGAGACGGCTCATTTTTATGGCATAGCTGGCGAAAACTAGTTAAACTTAATTTATACTGTATGAGTTGATTCAGAGCTAAATACATTCACATTATCAGTCAGAAAAGTGTCAGAATTGTCATAGAAATCTAGAAAAAATATTATCTTATATTATTTATGCCATTCTCACATTGTAGTTTTAGGAAAAGAACTTGACTCAGAACATTTAACATATTCACTTTAGCCTTCGTCTATGTAGTCTACATTTAGTCTACAGTATGTGTCATCAGGCAAATTTCATGCTGATAGCTGCAGTGGAAATTAAAAATGAATGCACCAACTTATCCTTGATAATATTAATATGAACAGGTTAAAAGACAACAAATTATCCCTCAGAAGAAAACCACTGTTTACAAAATTACAAAATTTATACTTTACTACTATAAAAAAACAAATAGAAAAGGTCTGTAAGGACAGACATGAGGACATGTAAAATGACCTCCCATGTCTCCCAACTCTTTTTTGTGTTGTAGCATCTCTGCACTCTTTGTAGTATGAATAAAGTCACGTGTGCTTGACCTCTGAGCAGGGGCATCTCAAGTTCAACACAAATGCCAGCAGAACAAGCTACACAACTCTCATCCACTCCGTATTAGACAACGGTTTTCTCTTTACCTCTGAGCGCCCTTGACAATAGCCTTCAGACTTGCAGCATTTGTTAAAGTGAAAGGTGAAAATTCAAGCTCAGCCGATAAAGTTACATCACATGTGAAGCAGGGATGTTTGGTTATGTTATGCCATCACGTTCAGTTTATCTAAGCCTGGTTTAACTTATTTGGACAGTGACAATGGTGATAGTTTATTAGTCAGCAAGTTAACTGCAATAGCATCTCAGAGGGCAATGTTTTTTAAACTCACACACGTAAAAATGAACATTATACTGTATTAACGTATTAAGATGCTTGCACTGCATAGTAGACCCTCTAAAGTCTGCACTGAAGGTTCAAGGATGCTTTATTTGTCATTTCAACAATATACATGTTACAGTACAAAGTGAAATGAAATGACGTTCCCCAGGATCCATGGTGCTACATTAAAGGACAGAGACAAAAACGGAACATAAATTTCACTTATTCCACAATAAAGTGCACGTGTGCAGACATGTGCAAGACAACAATGTAAACAAACGCAGAACAGTGAAACAAAGACCGTATACAATTTCTATGAGAGCAGCAACGGATGGATGTGTAAGTAAAAACAAAGAAC
The DNA here is from genome assembly GCA_032270685.1 of Microctenopoma stevenorrisi. Lineage (NCBI taxonomy): Eukaryota > Metazoa > Chordata > Actinopteri > Anabantiformes > Anabantidae > Microctenopoma > Microctenopoma stevenorrisi. Next base: position 8,372,218 of record JAUMTR010000014.1, on the reverse strand, counting down.
ATGTTACAGTGTGGCAGTGCAAATGACTGTGTGTGACAGTCTAGTCCTTGGGTGAATGAGAGCCTGTGTTTAAAAGCCTGATGGCTTGAGGGAAGAAGCTGTTGCAGAGTCTAGTAGTGAGGGCCCGAATGCTTCGGTACCTCTTACCAGATGGTAGGAGGTTGAAAAGTGGGTGTGACGGGTGCGTGGGGTCCTTCACAATGCTGGTAGCTTTGCAGATGCAGCGTGATTGGTGAATGACTTCGAGGGAGGGAAGGGAGACGCCGATGATCTTCTCAGCTGTTCTTACTATCCGTTGTAGGGTGTTGCTGTCTTTCACAGTGCAATTTCCATACCAGACAGTGATACAGCTGCTCAGGATGCTCTCGATCGTCCCTCTGTAGAAGGTAGTGAGGATGGGCGGTGGCAGATGGGCTTTCCTCAGCCTCCGCAGAAAATAGAGACGCTGTTGGGCTTTCTTCATCCTTGGGCTTTCTTGGCTATGCAACTGAATCAGTTGAACAACTGTAATAGAATGACCCCTCATAGTTAGTAAGAACTTCATCTTTGGGATACAGTTATGAAAAGCATCTCTCTCTTGCCTTTTGCACTTTTCTCCTTACACATTAGTTTTCGTTGCAATAGCTGAAGGTAGGTTTCTCATGTCTGTATGATACATGACTTATGCTTACTGAGTTAATTAGTACATGTTAGCGGTGACACTAGTAGTGGTAGTTTTGAACTTCGACAGAGACAAGCTACCTTCCCCCCTGTTTCTTGTATAGTTATGCAAAACTAAGCTACGGTTTGCATAAGCCTCTGAACTCGAGGCACCAATCACAAAATAAGCACAGTGTTGTCAGATTTAGTCTTCCCAAAATGTTGTCCCATTGCTTCACATTAGCATATAATAAAAAAGCTCAATAATGTGTGTGTGTTGTGAATACAAACACTGTAGGATTTGTCTGTTGTATATTAGGCTTGACACTTTAGGTCTCTTGAAATCACAAAATGAATGTCTGTTTAAGCAAATATTATCTTATTTTCACTTTTTCATGTAAAGCATGGCTTGCTTTCTAAAATGAAACATTGCTTTGGCTTTGTTTCTCTATTACGTCAGCTATATAGGATTAAAACCAAAGCGACATCACAGACGACTATTTAATTTGTTTACTCGTGATGAAACATAAAGGTGACCGAATGATCTCAGATGTTCAGGTAAACCTCTTCTTCGGGGGTAATTGAGTGTCTATTACCAGTCAGGCACATACAGTATACGTAGATGAATGGATAGTATAACTGAATCCTCTGCCGTATGCACACCTCCTCAACCACTGCACATACATGCCTAATTTGGTGCTATATCACTTGTCAGGCCAGCGTGGATGTTAAGTGTGATAGATTCACCCATCTCCTGTGGTAACTATGCCACGCCCGTCAATAGGATCAGGATCAGCACGGTCCGATTATTTACTCCATTACAGTGATTTTCTATCTCAAAGCTACAGAGTGCAGCGATTTGGGCAGCAGAAGAAAATCTCGTGATATTGCTCAGAAGGAAGCAGGTGAGCCAGAGGAGAAAATACATTTTCTACAGAGTTTCATCTGTGACTGCCATGCCTGTGGAATCAACATGTCAAGCCTGCAGGTAAATTAGTTCAACTACGCATCAACATTCCTGGATGAACAATTGAAAAAGAAACACAGTATGCAACTTTAAGCAGACGGATATATCAGCTACATTTTTACGTGTGAACATAGTCTACACTTGTGGGTCAGTGTGTTGTTGCTTGTATATGGTCATTGTTGCCACCAGAAAGAAGATGGCTGAAAATGTATAGCACAATCCTTTCCCGCTGCTTAATAGATGGCTTCCTGAGTCGTTTTCCTTGGTAACGTAATTTGTTAAAGGCAGAAGGGTCTGTGTGGCTCCATCTTACAGGTGGTGAACGCAACAACCCGTCTTTGGTAAGGGTGAAAGAATGAAGCCGCGAAGATATTGGAGTGAAAGAATACTTTATAGGCTCATTATCCATGTGGTCAGGCTCATTGGCTGTTACATCCTCAGTACCCTTTACTCCACAGCAGACCTGTGGAAGTGTAGTAAAGCAGCACATGGAGATAATAGAAAATACACTATTTGCTTGCACAATGCAATCATCCTGTGCAAACAGTGAGATCATGTGTACTTCCACTGCAGCTGAAGGTACGACAATGTTACCTTCGTGAGTCATTCAATATTTGTCTGATGGCATAAAATCATAAACCGTGTTGGTTAAACGTCAACAGTCTCCTTGTGAAAGATTTATCTGATTCATTTTGGGCCATTCTCTGCCTGGTAGCAGGACTGTCTGACATGTACACTATGATGTTCTGTGCTAACTCTCTGCTAAGTCTGACTAACTTCCTCCACTGACGTCATTGGAATCAGCATTACCTGGCTCCAAAGAAAATAATCCTAAAGAAACATTTCATCAAGTAGGGTCTTTGTTGAGTGAATATGCAGATGAAGAGAACAAACTTATACAGAGAAAAAAATCGCAGTTCCACCAAAAAATGGTAAATAAGATAACAAACATTCCCAACTTCCCTTTAATAGACACATACGATGTAAAGAAAGGACACGTGCATATTTTCTTAGATACTTTGCAATATCTATTAGGTCATACTGTTGGTTAATCTCTTTCAGCATTGACGTGTGGAATGTAAGATTCGGATCACACAGTATAAAGTAGTTGTAAGCAGATTTAAATGTCAAAAACGAGCCTATACCTCCTCCTGTAGGTGGAGTGTTACCAAACATTATTCATAAAGGCACAAATGCATTGGAGAGGATCTTGACCCCTCGCCGATGGGCGTCTTTTCATATATGACTTAAGAGTTGCTGCTTTGTTCATATAGCTCAGAATGAAATAGTTTTGTGCATTACTAAAGGTTTTTTTGTTATGTGGTGTGGCTTTTGACTTTTTCAAGAACAAACCGTACTGTGGCAGATGCCAACAACACTAAACCTTATCATTATGTTCTGGGAGCCCTGGTTTATATACTTTAGAGTAAATAGTCAGCGGGAACCTGTGAGTCAGTTTAGGAAAGGACTTCCTATTTGTCATCGTTCAACATTTCTTTGTTTACATCCAATATTTCTGATTCAGTATGTAGAGTTGATTCTGAAGCATGTTGTGCTTTAAACATCTCTCATTTGTCATGCTTGACAAGCCATATGAAAATGTAGCTCTATAAATCAAAGGCGGTATGTGTTTTTATGTGTGTGGAGAGTGAGCGCCCTTTTCTATGTGAGTGAAGTCCATTCACCCGCTGTTGCTTTCATGACTTGCTGAACTGTAACACCAGTTAAGCACACAGACCAAGTCCTCCTCTGCAGACATAAAGGCAACAGAAAGACCGAAAGGGCAGCAGGATTAAGGGAGAAATCAAACGCTAGTGAGAATCTCAGCGACAGATGAATCTCATCCTGTCCAAAAAGGAAAAACTCAAAAGAAGCTGACATGCTGTGACGCACATTATTTTAAATCAATCTTTTAATGCTCTGCCACGTTTGCAAGAGCCCCGAGAGGATGTTGGATTGCATTGTGACAGTGTCATAATGTGCTGGGGCCATAATCTTTTATTAAATTTCAAGGTAACACTTTAAAAAGGAAAGTGATACAACAACAACAAGCTGTCTGACAGATTATCCGTGCTGCTTTCAGCACCCAGACAAGCTGAAAGAGGAGACGCATTTACTGCTGATTTGGAAGCATGGACCGTGTTGATTCAAAGCTGCATTAAAACTGTCACACAGAGAGAGCCTTCATCGCACGTCGTCTCGAGATGCTCTAGAACAGCATACTTTTATTTTTGAAACAGTGCTGACAAAATCCTCAGCATTATTTCTGTGGCTCCAAAGGTCATTCAAAGCAGCAAATCAGCCTCCACTGCACACAGGGTGCCAAATCATTTCACACATGAACTTAATATGCAGTAGATGGATACAGATTTAATGTAGCAGCAAACAGACCCACACACAGAGTAAAACAGGGCGATGTTTGTTCAGTAAAAATCAACTTATCATCAGCGTTGCTGGGTGAATATCAGATACAGTTTCTTTGTTTGAATCTTTTCTTTGTACCTGGTGCATCAGGTAGATTTCTGACTTCTTTTTCCAGGAGTGTGCGTGTTTTAAAGAAACCTGACAGACAGAGCAGCACCAAGCTGTGCATGATCATAATCCATATATGACGATGATTTATCAGACGATGTTGATATGTGAGTTTTCTAAAACAACCATTACACACACAAGGCAAATATGATGCTGGTTCATTTGATATGTATATAAAAAAACATGTCAGATGATCCTGATGTTTCCTCCTATAGTTAGTCCCATGGGAATAACGCGCTGCGCGGTGGATTCACGCACACTGCGATTCAAATAATACTATAAACCTGTCACTGCATGAACTTCCACGGCAAAGTAAAGTAAATATGCTAATCTCAAGTTTCTGACATTTAAACATTATTCTGCGAGCTGTGTGAAGTTGGGTCATTTGAACGCACCCCGCTGTTTCTCTTCAGTATTAAACCTTTCTTAACTCTTGTAACTACTAAAGCTCGTCACAGGCTGATGCCATGTTAGCAGATAATTCATTATTGTGTTGTCTTTCCGTATTGTAAATCAATTTTTTGCTTTTATAAAAGTCGTATTCAGAACCAGAAAATTACGCATTGAAAACGTCATTGTTCCGGTTGCATGCGTTGCTACAATATGCGCATCAGACGCGTCTAGTGGCATTCTTAATAATCCCATATGTTGTATGTAAAGGTGATATGCAAAAATGAAAACATGAATAAATCTGGCAGGAGACTGGCAGAACTTTATTTCACAGTCTGCAGCATCTGAAGCGCAGAAGTTTGTGGAACGCTTTCTTGAAGTCCTCGTTGGACATGGTGTAAATGATCGGGTTGATGAGGGAGTTCAGATATCCCAACCAGGTGAAAAAGTCAAACAGCTCGGGGTTCAAACAAGAGTCACATGTGGCCACCAAAAGTGTATAAATGAAAAAAGGCAGCCAGCAAACGATATAAGCGCCGAGGATTATTCCCAGAGTCTTCGTGGCTTTTCTCTCTCTGGCTGCTGAAATCCGCTTTTTCTCCAAAAGCGCATCTGACACCGTCACCTTCACCTGGTTCTCGCTTGTGGACGACCCTGTGTCGCTGGACGGAGTGTCGTGTCTCCCGCACTGCAGGGAGGCTGTGGATCCGGGGGAGTTGGTGACCAGGTGCGCCGAGGTGAGTCTTTTCCCCACCTTCTTGGGAGACTGCTTGAGGATCCGTTTCCGAGCCTCCACGTATATCCGTCCGTAGAGGACAATAAGCAGTAATGTGGGGATGTAGAAAGCCCCGAAGGTAGAGTAGATGGTGTAGAAAATGTGATCCGTGTTGACGCCGCAGCTGGTCAGCTCCTCCGCTTTCACCTGCCTCCAGAAGAGAGGCGGCAGAGAGATGGAGATGGCAATGACCCAGGCTGTGGCCACCATCCCGGCTGCGCGTCCTGGCGTGCGCTTTTTCGTGTATTCCACTGCGTCCGTGATGGCCCAGTACCTATCCAGAGCGATTACGCACAGGTGCAGGATGGACGCAGTGCAACACGTTATGTCAGAGGAGAGCCAGATGTCGCACACTACCTGCCCCAGCGTCCAGGTGTGGATGACGGTGTACAGGACGCAGATGGGCATCACCAAAATAGACACGAGCAGGTCTGTGATTGCCAGAGACGCGATCAGAAAGTTGGCAGGGGTTTGCAGTTTCTTCGACTGGGAAATCGTTGCGATGACAAAAGCGTTGGATAAAGTGGTGGCGAGTGTGATAAGAGAGAGAACCCCAGCCAGACCGATTTGATAGGCGAGACTCTCCGTCTTCTCATCCACAGTGACTGGATGCGTAATGAAACTGTCGTTTGTGGTGTTCGCCGGCTGAGTTGTCTCTACTTGACCAGAGAGCTCCATTACTTTTATGCCACCTTCTGATATGTCGGACATTTAAGTTGCCTTTGCTCTCGATGAACTATATCATCCGGTCATATAAGTAGAATCAGTCTGAAGTATAAAGATTAGGTCCTTTCTTCCTCATTGTCTTCTGTCACACTGGGTTTGAATGTGCAGATGCCAAAACGGGGAAGCAGGTGTCCGTTCATCACAGAAAATCGGGCGTTCTCCGCCTTTATCCATTAAACAAAACTCCCCAACTGCACTGACACACAATAAATAAGACAGAGACGGTTTGTGAGTGGGTGATCAGTGCGTGAGCAGTGCGTCCTGATGTGCCACCATCTGGGAAATGTCAAAAATAATCCTAAGAATAAGTTCTCCAGAGCTGCGTCTCTTCAGGCCCCCTGTGGTTAAATGGTGAGCTAACCCAAAGTCTCGGTTTTATACAGACTCTGACATCAAACATGCTGATCACAGCCTTGTTTTCTTCTCTTTTTTTGTCTTTCTCAATGTGGAGTAGGCTATCTGCTGTATCTGCTGGGTCATAGTGCCCAGTGTTTCTCTTTGGTCACATTACACGCGCCTTTAGGTTAGATATTAGTCTAACCTAAAAGATATTATTACCACAGGAATAGTTTTATTATTGTACTACTGATTCATAGATCACATGTGAGACATCCCAACAACATTTTGTCATTGGGTTAGAAACAACTCTGCTGGTTACCATGCTGTAGTCTAGACATGACTGAGTAATAGGGTCAGGGGTGTAAAAAACTAAAACTACAGGTCTAAAAAGTCATTAAATCATGTGCAATTATAAAATGAGTGAAAGAAGGCGTAAGAAATACAGGTAACAAAATAAATATATCATTTCACTAGTTCATCTATCAGTGATTATATGTGTCGGTGACTGACTTTTAGCCCCTCTGATGTTTGGAAACAGCTGTCGTTGGTATTGACAGCGGTCGCTGCCCGTTGTAAAACTCTCTTTGTCATGCTGTGGATGGTGCATATTCTCAAATTTGGTGTTTGCTTTCACAGCAACTGGTAATTTTGATGACATTAATTCTTAGTCTAACCAGGAGATAAATATTGTAATTAGTTTCTGAATCCTCCCCACATGTGCACGTACACTCGCACACACACACCCACACACACACACACAAAGTGTCAAGTTTCCAAACCAAGGATTTGAAATGACACCAAGTAATGAATCTGCAGATATATATTTCTTTCTCATCTCAAGTGACCATAGTAATCAAATCTCTCCCCTTTTATTGATTTGTTCATCTGAAACTTTTAATTGAAATTCGGTTGTCATTTAGTTTGCACCCAATATTCAATATTTGAGAAGTTAGTTGAGTTTTTCTTGTGTAGGGCTCAGGTGGCTTTGTTAAGACCTGATAAAAAAACTCTGTATATATCTGAAAAAAGGTTTGGCATTGTAAAGTTTAGTTATAAATAAATGTAGTTCACCTTGCTTTGACATAATGCTACGAATATTACATCCTCTCATTTACTATCTGAAAGTCTGTGCTGCATCTTCAGTCACGTTTCCATTTTATATTTTCTTCTTTTTTAAGCTTGCATATTATCTATAGCAGCTAGTTCTCTTCTCTTCTCTTCTCTCCTCTTCTCTTCTCTCCTCTCTTCTCTTCTCTTCTCTTCTCTTCTCTTCTCTTCTCTTCTCTTCTCTTCTATTCTCTTCTCTTCTCTTCTCTTCTCTTCTCTTCTCTTCTCTTCTCTTCTCTTCTTAGAAAAACTGTTTTGGTTATCTGCTGATTTCGAAGCGTAAATCTGCTTTGCTACTTATTTATAAAGAGTTTCCAGAACAGCAGCTGAAAAGAAAATAATGGAGAGAAATATAACCTATTTTCAGATGTATGAGGCACTGGATATTTGCAGGTTTCACAGCAAGTCTTTTTGTACTCAAAGATTGGATGGCATACGTAGAAATGGCTTTTTTCATAATCACTTCAGCTTTTGTGATTCGTTACATATTTTTTAAGAAATGCTTGTTCTAGTTTTGATTGATTTTATTTGTGTGGATAATTGTTTATTGTAGCATCACAATGTGTTTAAAAGTCTCTACAGTGGAGAAGTGTGAGCCTTATTGAAGCCCTTGCCCTGTTGAATTTCTAACAGACTTTATTTAGAAAGTCTGAGTTATAACGAATCATCAGTTGCAGGAAACAGGGAAATTGGATCAAAGTCTCTCAAATACAAATGCAGCTGGATCAAATACAGTTCAGGTTCCTGCACAATAGCAGGATCTTTTTTTTCAGATGCATGTGTTTGGCAAGTGTCTGTGTTACATAATTAAGGTAAATTCTCCTGAAGTATGCATTTTGTTTTTACCAGCTCTCATGAAAAGTATGGCCCTTTAGGTTAAAAGCATTTTTCATCTTAATGAGGCAGATACGTCATGTTGGTGTTACTTTTCCAGGAAGAGTGAACATTACAGAGCCTGGAGATGCTGTATACGGTTTATTGAATCCCACACTAAATTAATCTGTAAGGTATGTGATGTCTCGTCCTACATAATTGGTTTTGCTGATAATGAATTCTTTCTGGGGATACCACGTCTACTGCAGTGAGGTTTTATTGACTTTGTTGTAAAACCTAATATAGTGTACTCCGTACAGTATTTCTGTGCATCACAAGTGATGATCACGAGCGTCGTTATTCCCCAGTGTCCGAGCCGGACACAGAGCATTGTGGTAGATGCTTTAGTGAAATTGATTTTCCTGTGAGTTCATGATTGCGTGTACCCCTTGACTCACAATGACTTCCCGGAGCCTCTAATGCACAGGAATTGGGTGTAACATGGCTGCCATTACCAGTGTTTGTAAGAAAACACATGCTTGTTTCCTATTTTCACACCCTACTGTATCTTTTGATCAAATAACACGCAGAAACACACACCAATGGGTGGATTCGAGGTGGGGTCAACATGTCATCTATTCTGTTCTAAATCCAATTTTATACTAGGTACGTGGGTCATGGTTGCAATCTCAGACCAAATCATAAGAAACACATTTATACAGTTGCCAGAGCTGAAATGTAATACTTTCTTTTGTTTCTGAGCTTCACTGCGTGTGGTCTAGTTTCAGCAACTGCAGCACAGGGCTATTTCAGTGACTCTCCGTCTGTTATCACTCCTCATCTCTAAACATATTGCAACTCAGCAGCCTAGATAGCTAGATCCAATCTCACACACACACACACACACACACACACACACCTACTTTAAGTTGGGTAATAAGGTAACCAGCAAGCCCCAAAGTCAAGACATTAAACAACATACAGTCACAGGATGATATGGAGTATTAAACCATATTCCTTAGGTTATTTGGATTTTTTAATTCACCTGTGAGGACTTAAAATTTAAAATGTAAGATTTTATTCTGTGTTTTGCATGGCAGTGTAGTGGGTACCGCTGTCGCCTCACAGCAAGGCTGGGGGCCAGGTTCTAATCCACAGGTTGTCCGGGTCCCTCTCTGTGTACGGTTCTCCTTACTGTCCAAAGACGTGTGTGTTATGTTAATTGTTGACTCCAGATTGTCCATAGGTACCTCTACTGTATATGTGGCATCCTGTCTAGAGTGTATATGTATAAAACACTGAATCGAGGTTTTACCAATATGCCATAGCTACCGACATTTCTCTCTGTCATTGAACGTGCAGTGTAAGTTGACATTTCCGATGTTTATTAACAGTGCTACACAAACTGAAGTTCTTCGTGGACAAACTCATTTTTAGGGTGAATCTCTAAATAATGTGGTCATTTCATTCTAGCCTGGATAACTGACTGCTCTGAGCTGTTCTGAGTGAGACCAAATAGGACAAGCCCAAATCAGGGCAGATCCCTTGTTGATCCCTGTTTACCCATAACCATCAATGGGGGGAATGGCGTCTTCTTAGCCAAGTGTTTATTAGATGAAAAGCGGGGGAAATGAAGTTGAACATCTGGATCCTACAGCAGCGTAGCTACATGTGTGCATTACTAAATATGACTGATAGCAATATTGCTTTGCATACACATTTTGCTGTAATCTTTGAAGTATAGTGCGGGATGGGACTTCTACCAGTATGTATATCCTGAACGCTGCGTGAAACTACAGTGAGCGAATCAAAATATAGGACACGTGTTAAGTCCCAGAACAGTCCCACTGCAGTGTGCCCAAACCTGATCTGATAGCATATGGTCCCCTCTGCTAAGCAGCTCTTGAAGGCCTCATGCTAAAAATGTATCAGTAGAGATTTGGAGCTTCTATTTACAACTGGAGACTTGGGGGATTACAGCCTTCCAAGTCTGAAAATCATACGAAGAAACTGGTGCCACCATGCAGAGGGCTGTGTCACTTTGTGCCCCATTTTTAAGGAGGTCGTACTGAGTGGCTTCGCTTGAAAAGCATTTTACCAGACATGCAATGAATTAGAGGGGAGGAGGTATATGCTAAACGCGCAGTGTTGAGCAGAACTGTGTTCTCAGGAAGAACAACACCAGTTAGGTGGTGTTGGTGACTGTCCGTTGATAACAGGCCTGATTTACTGTGGTCAGACTCATCCCAGGCTTTAGTGGAAGTGGCTGATTCCATTTGAAGAGTGACGGGAACACGGACTGCAAGTGGTGGTTTGTTGTTATCAGAACTTTTAATAGCTGGCACTGGTCCACTCTGCGAGGACGACAGAGCGAGTGTAGAAATTGATTTATGAAGCCGTGGCAGTGATGCTGCAGTGATACCATTGTGTCAGTCACAAAGACGTTGTTGCATAATGCATATCATTCTATAAACATTTGCAGCATGCAAATATATTACAGCAGATGGCCTCATTATGACAAAGTAAGATTACCCAGTGGCTCTATGGATTGCTCTGAGATATGCAGTCAAGAACAGAACTTGATTATATGATTGTAAGAGCAGACTGGATTTACTGCCTGCTGGAAAGTATAGGCTGTAATTTGTGTTACGTACAGTGTGTGTGTGTGTGGTTAGTGTGCTGAAATAAACCGAGGTGGATATAGAGGAGGTGACCGGTCTAGACCTCTGTGGGCAGACGAGTGTTAACATCGTACTAGCGTGGGTGCAAGCTCGCAGAGTGTGAAAAAGAGTTTAGTGAGCAGGATGGGTACGGGGTTGGTGTTGGGAACAAGCATCGCTGACAACTCATCACCTTGTCTGATATCTGAAAAAGCTCAGGATGCTTCTGGATAAACGATATGCCATCAACTAAAAGGTGGAAGTGCAGGGTTGTAGTCGCAGGGTGTGCTACAACTGCCGCTTCGCTTCAGGAACAGCGTGTGTTTAAAGAGATTATTTATTGGGTAAACACTTCTCAGCTCGCTGCCCACGTGGAGCCACTTCCATCAGGAAAGGGAACTCTTCTAAAAGAAAAGTAATAAAGATAGTAAAGTGTTTTAGCTACCAAAGGAGCACTAAATGTGAGAAAGCAGAAGGACTGGGGGATACAGTGTTCTTTCTACACAGGCTAGAGAAACAGCTTTCCCATGTGACTGTTTACACTTCAGATTCAGTAGTACAAAGCCATCTGTTTAACTGTGTCAAACAGCACCAGATGCAGCATTTAACAGTTTTGCACACTATTATACACCAAACACTGTGAGCTGCTGCATGTCAAGGCCCATTGAGTTGCTGTTTTTGTGTTGTTGTCACAAGCCTGACTTCTCTGTGGGGATTCCTGCCACTGTGACGCGGAATTTCTTTATTTACTGTACTTACATTGTATATTTTATGGTGCGGTGGAACAAGTTGTGCATGGTGTCATGTAGGATTTAACTGGCTGATGAGTGTTTCAATCATAGTGTTTAACACTGCAGTTCCCTCAAAGGGCTTAGTCCTTGTCTGCCCACTAAGGGGTGCTGGTGGGTGAGCATCATAGAAAAACAGACAAATATATGATGATGACGATTCATTCATACAAAACTCTTTTTGGAATTGGATGATGTAAAAAAGCTCAAATATGCTGAAAGTAAGCGGAAAACATACATATCTTAATCTTGATGACTCATTGATGTTGTTTTGTTTTTTCTTATTAAATTCAGTTTTGTTTACTGAAACTCTTACTTCATCTATGCAACAAATACAGTGCTGGGAAAAGCTCCCTTGCTGATTTCTTTTGCATATTTAAAATATTCACAGGAGACATCATTAAGTACTTATGTATGAAAACATATCTATAACAGATTGTATCAGGTATCAGTAGTAGTAGAGTATGTACACCAGTGTGTAGGATCCTTGTCCTTGCTCTGGCCAGATATGAACCATTAGACCAGAAGAACACATACACTGGGTCATACCTTCATTCACTGTGCGTGGAGGCGATAGCTTAACTGAGAATTGTGTATTATATGAGCAAATACATAACTTTTACTGACAATTTTGTATCATTGCCATTTCCTGCATATTCAGAGTTTTTAATTATTAGTTCTAAACAAACTCGAGAAGAGACATGTTGTGAATGTCTAAAATAGAAAAAGAAAAAAAAAAGTCTGCAGGACGCCGTCCAGCTTCTTACTGTCAGTATGCACAAAGACAAATGTATGGATGCTGTAACTCAGCCTTCCCTCACTTTCCTCATTCTGCATACACATATTGATTTAATATATGTTTTTAGTCCTAACCCTGAACCTAAGCTCAATTTCATTAGCTGCTACTTTTTCAGATAAAGACCAGACCACCTCATAAGTGCTATTTAGTTTACTTGGCAGATGCTTTTATCAAGAAGCGACATGCAAGGAGAAATCTCCAGCAATTACCATTCGGTTTCTGTATCATGTTACATATATAGATTTATTCATCAGTGACATATTGCAGATGTGATGTGTGAATAAGCTATTAATTTTTGGGTGCTATCATGAAGATATCACAATTTTAAACATACATAAACATAAGTTTCATCTACACAGAAAAAAAACATGCTGCACAATAGATTTACAGAATCTACTGAGCTTGTTTTTGTGTCCATCTTTCTGCTGCAGTTTTGCCTCTGACCTGGATTCTAGCTAAGTTGCTATAGACTTATTTGGTAGGGGGACGTCCCTTGACAAACTGAGCTCCTCTCCGCCCCTCTGTCCACACTGTCCTGTAGTTGTGCTTCAACCTCTCCGTCTCCGTACCTCTGTGCGGGTATCCCCGGCATCTGAGCTGTATGTTTCCAGATGGACAGCCACTCTGAGCCTGGTTTTGCTGGAAGTTTCTTCCGTTAAAGGGAGATTTTCTCTCCACAGTCTAGTACTTGTTTTGCTTTCACTTTAAATTCACTAAACCTCTTCCCTATGGGATCAATTTTAAATTAAGGGGTGTTAGATGTTATAATGTGAGCTGATATGACCCCTACTCATCTACCACTGTGTAATAGTAGGGTAGGGTGGAACTGAAACAAATTATTTTAAAGACTGTTTACTCGTATAGTTAAGAATAACCACACCAACAGTGTCAGTGCAAGACTGATATGATATTATATCATTATTTATTATCTCCATTAAATTACAGATGTTTCCTCTTTTTTCTTTTTGCAGATCACTTACATGTGATGTACACATTAGCTTAAGATCAACAAAAGTCAGTAGTGGAGGACACACAACCTTTTTTAAACAATCATTTCAGCTAACGTTCAATTAATAGTTTATTTTACATCCATGGAGCCAACGCAGCCGTCTCCTTCTGTACCTGCTGGGAAAACAGAAGCACACTACTGTAAACAGAAACTGCTGCTGTCTCTGTGCTGTTTAATAGGAATAGAGCTATTTAGGACTTAACATTACGCTACAATAAAGTCTTTCTGCATTTAAGTCTTGTGATATCTAATTTTTTCAGATATTTTATTGACTATATTACTTCAGAAAACCTAAAGCTTGAAGCCGTTTACCTTGTTTAGCTCAGGAAAAACTTCTTGGATGGCGATGTCCAATAGAACATATGTCAGCTGAGGAAGCAAAGGCGGAACAAAAGCATTAAGGAAAGGGATCTTTAAAACAATATAAATAAAATAAGTATAGTGATACTGTAGTGAGGAATATTAGATCAAACTGTGTGTGTGTGTGTGTGAGTGAATGCCCTTGTACCTGTTTGTTAAGAATCGGCTGTTGCAGTCCATCAAAGAGTAG
>JAUMTR010000014.1:8336544-8358024 GCA_032270685.1 Microctenopoma stevenorrisi | reverse complement strand
TGTGTGTGTGTGTGTGTGAGTGAATGCCCTTGTACCTGTTTGTTAAGAATCGGCTGTTGCAGTCCATCAAAGAGTAGACGCACTCCTTCATACTTGGCCTCATCTCCAATGCATTTACCCAGAAAGTCTAAAGATAAGTTATATATGAATTTACAGCCAGCACATAAAATCTTCCCTTTTGTAGTCACGTGTGCATCCATCTGTTCGAAGAAATGTCTGCACCACAAGGGGTCTACAAATTACAAAACAGCAGAACCAACTAAATACCTGGAATATATTTCATCATCTCTTCAAAAGTCTTCTTTGCCCTCCTCTGCTTCTCGTGAGCTGACCGGGGCAGACTGCTCTCACAGAAAACAGTGTCTAGAAAAGGAAGAAACATCATTTGAAGACTAGTTCAGCATTTTAGGAAATACTCTACATCAGCTGGAGGTCCCCATTAACAGCACATGGATCTTTTTTTTCAGAGAGTTTTACAAAAAAACCTTACAAATCACATTCATGTGAGCAAACTGTGGTAAACCTCGAAGCAAGGTGATGAGTGAGACAAGCCGATGCTCCTGGACCACTTGGTTCAGTTTATACTGAAGGTAGTAATCTGTGTAGGCCTCCAGTGTGTTCTTGAATAGGATCCTGCCACCCGTGAGGAGGTGGTGCAGCCAGTCGGGGATGTGGAAAACAACTCGGCCTGACAACCATCAAGAGAAGAAGAGAAATAGGGAATGAATAGTCATGATTTGTGCTCTCTGATCAGTTTTGATCTGATAAACTCAATCCAGCTGGTTAACAAATAAAATAACAATGTAAAGTGGGTTCTCCACCATATGCATACAAACAATATACAGATTGCAATTTACAAGCTCGGCTTACCCACATACATTAAGTAGTCATACACCCCCTCAACAGTGATCATTTCCATGAAGTAGTTCTGATTGTGTCTCTTCTCGGCCGCTTCTGATCGGTTGGCGTTGTTTTTGAAGAGGTCATTGAAGAGCTGAGAGACAGTGACTTCATTTTCATGACTGGTAGTATAACTTCAAAACTAATAAAACTAATAAAAAGCTTTCGTGCATTTTAAAGCAATTGTATAAATGAACATGAAGTGGTAATTGGTGACTTCTTATTCCCACAGGATCAAAGACTCTAGGTCTATTGCACAGTAAAAAGACTTTAGTAGTTATAAAATATGGATTCTCAACCTTTTTGTCATTTTCTGAAGTGGGGCTCAGAATAGTGAGCTCAGGGCGACTGGGTTTGGGTTTGGGAGATTCACAGGAGTTGAAGAAGGACTGGATGAAAGGCTCTAGGTGTTGCCCTTTCTGGCAGAGAAAGCAGAAATCTGTATGAGGTTAATAATTCTATTGTCACTGCAGCAGGATTTCTCCGAGTGTCTAAATCAGACACCAACATTATGATAGATCTTACCTCTTTGATCAGTTTGCTGGGAACTGATTTAATCATTTTTCCTGTGAAACACAGACACGTTTTCTTAGTGAAGTGTGACTTTTGTCATTGTCTGAGACACAGTTAACTTTTCTCCACATCCAAGGTCAGACTGAGCTGACGTTTTAGCAGGGAGTTTGACATGTTTATGTTTAATCCATCTCACTGGTTTCAGACACATTCTGTAAACCCTGTTCAACAATGTCTTATACTTTACCTAGATTCACGTCAGGTAACATCTTATCCAGGAACTGAGACTCCATACTATGAGGAGACAGGAAGTCAGCTAAGAGCTGACTGTTGCTCAGCTCAGGGTGCTGCAGAAGTTTCTGCAAAGAAGACATGTAAAGACACAATGCACAAAACATTGTCTTCTTCTATAGGTGGACATTATTCAGACGACCTTAATAAAGGTTTGTTTACATTTACTTAACAGTTATGCACACATTAATGTTATTTCCTCTGAAGTATCCCCAACAAAGTACTGTGCAGAAATAAATATGTAGTAGAAGTTGGACATTTGTGTATTGTAATTCCATTTTGGATTGATCTTGGGAAATATTTCACTTCACCAGCTAAAAGAATCTAGAAAGTATAACGTTAGAATGTTTAAAAACATTTTTTACAACACAACTAATAAGGTTTAGAAGCAAAGACTGTGGATTGTGGAAGAAGTGTCTCCTACCTGAAGATACTCCTGGAATTCCTCCCGCTTCGATGTGAGGAACTCGTAATTCTTAGGACCAATGATTCTCTTTGAAGGCAACTGTGCATCTGGAAACGAGCCTGGAAATGAGAGAGCGCACAACAAGAAAGGAACGCTGAAAAAAATATATAAAGAACATGCTTCCTTTGTCCTTCAGTAGATAAATGGCAGTTCTGTAGATTCCAATGCAAGTCACTCTGTGACACAAAAGGGATATTTCACTTATTTACCTTCCAAAACTAAGCTTCATTTGGAAAAAACTTACCATGAAATTCAGTGAGCTTTGACTCAAGCACATAGAACTCCAGATATCTTCTGTACACAGACCAGTGCTCAGTCTCATGTCCCACTGCAGGTGAACAGAGGAATATATATTGAGACCAGTGCCTTTATAGTGTTGTAAAACATAAAACAAATGTTATCATATAGACAGAAACTACATCAGGCAAAAAGATAATTCTCTGTTTTTACATTCATCAGCTCACAATTAGCTCAAATAAAAAAGAAAAATTAAAAATGCATGCCATGAATGAGTTCAGGTCTTAGGAGGTTAGGAGACTGTGCATGTTTGTAGAACATAGTTGTATAATGAGAAGTCTGTAAGATGCAGACCAACGCTTCAATCAATCAACCTATTAAAATGTATGAAGTATAAACTAACGAAGACAACATAGAAAATACAACTGAAAAATATCTAACACAGCCTACAGTAGCTATTTTCAGCTCTTTGGAAGACACAATTTTACTCTATTGATTTTTGTAAATGTTTATGTTTAACAAGCAGAATGCCAGCAGGGAAAATCGATGGGATCTCAGTTATTGACATGATGCTCTTCCCTGTCATTACTACATGTGGAGGACAAAACCTGTTTTTACATTAAAGTCTTATCCTGTCTGACATTTGCAATGTCAAACATGTCTGAGTTTGTAGTGCTGTGTCTACTGTACAATCTGGCCACTGGCCACATAGTAGTTGTGTTCTGATCCAGATCGTTTGTTTACTTTGGTATTTGCTCTCTGGAACAAACTCCAGTTAACACGAGACTCCTTTCGTTTCCTGGCCATCTGCATCATGCAGAACCTCACGCCATAATTGAGTCCACTCGCCTCCTCCATCACAGTGTGGTTCGCTAGTGGGCCACTGCCAGGGACAGAGAGAGACTGCAGCGCATTGTCTTACAATGAGCTAGTGCTGAGTGTCTTGCTCAAGGGCTCACGTGGTATGGCGGATGGGCTAGAAGACCAGGCAGGGATTCAATCCTGCCACCTTCTGCATCCCAGTCTGATGTTTATCCCACTGAGCTACCAGGTTGCTTTTGAAAGAAAACTTAAAAACTCTCTGTTTCCTCTGGTTTATTATCAGCGAGTGTTTATTGTTGTTTTCATTATTTATTTTGTTTTTGTATTTTCTTATTTCCTTATTTTTGAAACCTTTTTTGAAATGTTCATTGGATGTGTTGAATTAGGGCAAATGTTTAGTACCTTAAACAACATTATGTATGAGTAGACTGTTAAGAGACACTTGCTTATTTACTGTTAAATACATGATGTTAATGCGCATTTCCGGGGATATGACTTACAGTAACGCCACACATTATTAATCACATGTTTCCCTCAAATCTAAAGCTATAGCCGAGAGAAGTCGGATGCCACAGCCTGATTTGTCATTTTAAAAAACAAAGCAGAACAACCTCTCTCAGAGTGGACAGAAGGCAAAGTCCTTTCAGCCTCACCCGCTTTCCTGTCGTTGCGTTCCACATCAATGCAGAACACAGGAATCCTCTCCCTCTTCACATCGTCATCATAGAAATCAATGTATGGGATGGTGATGTTCCAGGCTGAAAGGTTTCGTGGGGTGCTGGGGGTGGAAGCTGCCTCCATAGGGGAGTCGTCCTCCAACACCATCATGGCTTCCTCCACCTTAAATGGGAGGAAGCAAGAGAGGTCAAGATGTAGAAGTAAACATGGTGAAAAGTTTAAACCTCAATCTGAAGATCTCTACTAGCTGATGATTTATTGTTTTCATGCTTCTTTTACATGCTTCTTTTCTATTCTATTACTTTCTATACAGAGAAGAAATACTAGAATTGACTAGATCAGAACTGTGATAAAGAGACGTGTCAGCTTACTTTCTTTAAAGAAAAGCAGATATTTAGTCAGTGTTTGGATTTAGCACTGTTGTGTTGTGCAGAAAAGCTTTGCTAAAACTTCATTTAACTTTTAATACTATTTTATTTATGTTGAAGGCAAAAAAGTTTCAAGAACACTGAAGTTCCACTGGATTTTTAGAACATTTCTCTTGTGGGAATGATGTTAATATCTTGGGAATTCAGACAGCAGGGATCACAGACTAAAACCTGTGATATCATCAAAATACTAGGTTCTAGGTTTTACACATTGGTTAACTGTACCTTTCTTTTCTTTACTCGCCAATGCCCCCAGGTGGCAATTACTTTTACAGTTTAGAGGAGTGCTTTAGTTTTAGTTTTCATTTTGAAATACCTTGATTAGTTAAGAACAAAAAATGTTATGACAGATCTTTTTGATACTTGATATTGCATTTTATTATTAAGGTTTAGACAAATTAACCTAAATCAGGTTCTTTGGTTTGTTTTTTATCTAGAAGTGAAACACAGTTGTGTGTTACATAAAATCATTTGGTTTGTGTTCTCTAGAAAGGAATGTATCATTCCAAAAAAAAGGAAAACATGACCCGATCTAGATGAGCTTTACCATATCGTCCTCTCCCTCTACCAGCCCATAAGATGGTAGCATGGCTCCCTCCATAGTAGTGCTCTTGAACACGCCTTTGATCTTACTGCCAATGCGGCTGATCCCAAAGGACTCGCCCCTCTTTGATGTGTTCCTGCAGGCCAAACAAAGATGTTATTAGACAATGAGTAATGCAGGAGATATGCATGGCTTCAGCAAAGCACATGCAGCTTGAGAGAGATGACACAGAAAAATCCATTAAGGAGAGAAGGGAAGGGGAAGGAGGGAGCCCTGTACTGCATTGGTATTATGACAGTACGTGGGAGAAAGAAGCCGAACGTAGCCAAACCAAAGCGAACATGGAACTCTACAGACATCTCACGATGAAATGTCTGGGTTGTTGGTTAAGCACACAGCACACAGCAGTGATTTCATTACAGGTGTCTAGTTTCAGTGGGATCACAACTTTTATAATGGCAAGAATGTATGATCAGTTAAAGCACAGGAGCTCTATGCCAGTGCCCTGGACCAGCAAGATAGAATAAAAATCACCATATCACCATGGTGACACGCAATACACAAGAAGCTAAACACTGAAAAGTCACTGCACTGACAAATACAACAGGTTGCCTTTTGCCTATAAACATGACGAGCTGGAACAATAATAAATGACAAATAAAAACGAGGTTGCAGGCATCCAAACCACCATGCAGGCATCTGGCTGGGAATGGGGGTTACGAGTGGGGAAGTGACATGACATTACGTCGAACGTCCTGTGACACACAGATGGACCCTGACTTACTTGGGTGATGAGTGGCGGTGGGATAGCGAGCCGTATGGGAAGGCTGTGAATGTGGACTGGGCATGGAGGGAGTTAAAAGATGCAGGTGAAGAGCTGCCAGAGGCGGTGAAGAGTGAGGATGGGGACTCAGGGCTCCAGTCCCAGGAACTACAAGCAGAACAGGGGCACGTCCCCATAGACAAGAGGAGGGAGAGGACCATGGTTCATACCAGGGCAGGCAGTGTGGTGGTTACAGAATCAGAGGGGACATACCGTCACAGACACAGCATGGTGATGGCAATACATAGATGGAGTAACGAGCAGACAGACGCGCAGACTGGAGGGGGGTTTGCCGAATCACAGTCATGGAGGTTTAGGTTCATAGTACGTTAGCATCTTCTATCATCCACTAAAATCTCCTCCGAGTGGCACAATTGATGCTGCTTTGAAAACTGCCTTCATAACAACATCACTCTTATGAACATATAACATACAACCAGGAAACATCTCCCTCATGTTCCCCCGAAGTTTAGATCAGCAAAATTGAGTCAAGCTAACAGACATTTGTTGTGAAAACTAAAGCCTAAACCTTCAATAATTAAATTTTGATATTGTATTTATTCACTCTTGATCAGCTCTGCATTAACAAAAGATTAATGAGACTCAGACTTTGAATATCAATATTAACTGACAAAAACAACTGTTACAGTTTAAGCACCAAACAGAAGGCAGATTTGGGGGGAGAAGTTGATTAGCATTAAAATGATATCATAATCATATTATCTTGGTCACCCAAAAGCATGGTTGCAGTGGGCCACTGTGAATTTGTTAAAAAGGCAGCACACGTTCCTCTGTGGACCAGTCCATACAATACAATAATGTAGTGTCATTTGTATCTTGCGTGCAGCAGCACTGCTCAGCCAGCCACTATTTTAATCAGCAGACTAATGCCTTATACTCACCGAATGTCATCCAAACTGAGGCTATTTCTGGAACAATATGCACAAGGAGTTAGTGGCAGGGCCTGGTGGCCACATACACACCACACCTTGTGATAAAAAACATAACAGACAATCGCTGGACTTTTAGTCAATTTACTTGCAACTTAATTTACATTATGTTACAAAGTGGAAATCTTATAAGCATTTTGAGATGGTATTGAGACATCACTTCAAGTGAATTTAAGGTTGTATTTGAAGCAGCTGGCATGAAAGCTGCTTATCATTGGGATACAGAGAATATCCATAAAGATTTGAAAAAATTGTACAAATACAAAGAATCTAAAGGAAGTTATTTAAGTTACTCTCATCAAATACCAGATAACCTACCTGCTCATCCTGGAATTCCTGGCAGGGGACTCAGCTCCTCTCAGAAGCTGGCGGAAGTACTGAAGAGTGACGAGGCAAAACAAAACAAAATATACAATACAGGTGAATCAAAGAGTCTAAAAGCCAAATTACAGAAATATGCTACTGTGTGTTGAGTGGCTCCTTTATGATCTACCATAATTATTATTATTATGTATATTTTGGATTATGTGTGATGAGGAGAGGTAATATATTAATCTCCAGACACACACAATTATGCAAGGCAGCGGCCTGCTGTGGACAAAGGCTGATGGTCCACTCAGCTGTATTCAATGAAACACCCTCTGAGGGGTGAAATTTGGCTTGGCAGTTTTGGCATAATGCCAGTGCGATTTTATTGGCCAGTTGCGCCTCTGGTATTGATGACACAGACAATAGCGGTTGGTGCCTGAGAGATCGGGAGAGGACAGCGCAAGAGAGTCAGTCAACTCCAAATTGGCTCTAATATCAACAGATACATATTTTTTTTGTTCTGAAACAATTCAGATTGAAGTGGTGGAGGATATTTACATCTAATGTTAGGGGAAAAAAAGTCATGTTTAGTATAGGTTGTGAGCAGGATGTATGTCTTTGTATAGATGCAAACCTCATCACTGTGACAGAACATGGGGGTGAAAACATTCTCCAGGAGCGACAGCACATGTTCGTAAGCTTCAAACAAACACCTCATTGTCTGCAGTTTCACGACCTCTGCATATGGGCCCTCTGCAACTGGGAAATTAAACAACAGTGTCTTCTATAGTAATAGAAAAAAAATTAGTCATTTTTGTTAGAGATTTTAATTTTAGTTATATGTAGATATATATCTGTGTTACTTACTGTTGCGTATTTCCTCCACTATAAAGGGATCAAAGCGGATTTTGTCGACACTCTCATCCAAACAGTAGGTCTCATAGATCTTCTTCACCTCTTCATGAAGCATCATCTTCTCTGTGTCAGGCAGCTCTGGGCAAAGTATCCTATCGTTGAATTCCTCTGGCAGGTTAATAGAGTCACACATGTCAGTTTCACTGTGTATGATTGCATAATTATAGAGTGTCAAGAATATAGACAGTACTTAGCAAGTTGTACGAATAGAAATGGGAGACAGTCCACAGATTAAGAATAAAAAGTAAGACATCTACTTTATCAGATTTCAAATCTAAGTTTCATATGACAAATGCTGAGCGCCAGTTTAGCAATTTAGTGACTTTTAATAGTTTAAACAGCTTGGTAGACTGAGAACTTGTTTACATTATCCTCTGCAAGAACTGGAAAAAATCTACCGACTGCAAGGCAGAACTGCAGCACATGGACAGCCCCCTCCTGTTTTAGATAGTTCATGAAACGGAAGAGAAGGTCTTGCTGTTCTCTGATTTCTTTCAACTCCAGTTTCAGCACCTGATCCACAAAGAAGAGCAGCAAGGAACAGACAGAACAAAAATGAGAGTTTAAAAAGATGCCTATCTGGCTTACTGAGCTGGTACCTGAGGTGAACAGTAGGTGTGACAGTGCTTTATTCTTCATCGAAGGAAACACTTACAGAAGACTTTTTATTGCGAACATCGGAATACTTCTGCAGAAAAGGAACCAGTGTTGAAGTTTGCTCTGTGGCTTGTTCAGGCTGAAGCAAAAACAAAAGTAAATGAGACACATGTTCACAGTATCTTATTCACTCCACAAATAACACTGAATGTAAACAGAAGTTTCTGTTTACATCGGTACATAATGTATACTTACAGGGGAGTTGTCGATGAAAATCAAAATCAAATGATTCACAGTGTCCTGAAAAAAGACAGAACCCTGTAAGCCCCCAACAGTCATTTAAACTGTCCCCCCCAAAAAATGCATCTTTGTCTTCCATTTGCGTGCTTGGTAAATGACATTAACTGATATGCTTAAAATGAAGACTATCCTGGATTTACTTATGCTAAGCTTACAAAAGGAATCAGCAGGGGGCGGTATTTATAAAATCAGCCCTTAAATGTGCCTACACTCACAGGATCAGCCAAGTAGTCCATTGAAGGAAGGAAGACAGAACCAGCCAAGACTTCTCTTATCAGGAGAGTAAGAGATCTGAGAGGAGTGAAGAGATAAGGCAGCAGAAAATAAGGAAGTGAAAGAGTGAATACTGATCTTTATCTCCTTGTGGAATGTTTCAGTACTGATGCTGTGATGTTTTCTAACTCACTTGAGCAAACATATAGGAACACTGCGCGCTCTTTACTGTGACAGCGCTGAATTACCTGCAATCTGTAGCCTTGGGTGGAAGAATGTAGGGGAAGAGCATCTCGGTCAGTTTCCTGAGATAGAGAAGCTCATCTCTGCGACTGCGGAGAGCTACGTGGAGATCAGTTCCATATTCCTCCAGAGCAGCTTGCTGAAGACACTCTGTGTTCTTTACTACGCAGGAGAGCAGAAAGTGTCTGCTATTTAGTTTTTTAACAGTAAACCAAAATAAAAGAGTAATGTTCTGTATGTGTTATACCTTTCTGCCTGGCTTTGCTTATTATTTCAATGTGTTTCATGGAAACCTTGAGAAGCTTTTGTGTAATGAGGGACGCCACATCCACCTGAGATAGAAAATAATTCGATAAGCATTATTCACAATTAAAAACAACCCATGACTTTAACACTATATAGAGCATAACGTGTCACCTTCTGGGTTCGACGAACCAACACCGCTGCAAAGAAACGTAAAGTTACTCTCAGCTCATCGACGAACGCTTCATCGTCAGTGATGTCTCTACAAAAGAAATCACCATACAGTCACACCTGTTACTGAATATAACATAGCAATAACAATTTGTTTTACAACTTTAAGGAAATACAATCAAGTGTGTTACCTATACCAAGGATACACAAAATTTTCCAGAACCAGCTCCAGAATCTTGAAAAGAAAAACATGGCACTAACTGTGAGAGGATGTGGTCATTTAATTTAACATGAATTCTTCAAAGCTGTGTATTTATTACCTCAGACAGAGAAGCATCCACCTTAGAAGGAACCTTCAGATCCAACCATGGCTGATAGTTTTCCAATAATAAGGTTGGTCTATCAATAGCAAAAGTGAAAAAAACATCACATGGTAACAGTGATGAGCAAAAATGCTCTCTGACCACTAGAGCGCAGTGTCAAATCTTCCATAAATTCATGAGAAATAGACAACTGTGAATTGTTGAGAACAAATAATAGTAAACCAGATATAAACAATTAAAGCTGTACTGTAACTGTACTGTTCTACTTTAGGACTGTACACATTGTCTCATTTTTATTCTGTCGTTATCAGAAAAAACTATAATATTACACCATAACCACATAACTCACCTGTGGCGTTTACATTTGATTTTTCCACATACAGCACAGCTGTGGCCCAGTGGAAACAGTTCCTGCTGGTATGGCTGTAGGAGAAACAAAATTACAGGGATTCTACCAATCATTTGTGAGATAATCTAAGCATTAACAAACCTACATCGTGTTTGCAAGGTCACAGATACTATGAAATTATATTTTGACAATTCCATTGAGTATTTGCTGCTTTCTGACTTACTTTGGTCTTTGGTTTGATGGAGACTAAGATGTTGGGTAGCAAAGAGTCAGGCCCCAAAGAGCAGTAGAATGTTATGACTCCAGCCAGGAAGGACCAGAACACCATTATTATGTGAATATATCTGTCAAATTATAAGGAATACATTGCTATTAACTAAATAGAACATTATACGTCTTGGTGATTGGAGAAGCTGTTTGTGACAACTTATCTAAAGTACAATATATTATGGTTTAACAACAATGTACTTACCTGTTTAACAGCACAGTGGACAGAAGTAGGACCAGCAGCAGAAAGCAGAAGACTGGATACTGTCGCCCCAGCTCTCTAACCCGGCCCAGACTCATCCTGCGTCTTATTTTCTGTAAATAAGCCCTGAAGCGACCCATCTTTGCATGAGCCTACTGTATCTCACTGTAAATGAAAGAGTTCATTATGGAGCCACACGCAGGTTGAATATAAACACGGGCGTGCAGCTACGATGCATAACTACAACTCGTGTAATGTTCTTCGTAATTTAGGCACAGAGCATGTTGGCTTTATTTAGAAACTCCGATACTTACTGTAAGGGTACGGTGCTTGTTATGGGCCATTTCCCATTGTAGTTCAGCAGCGACACCATGGATTAGCAGAATAAATACCCAGGCTGTTAGTAAAATAAGCGTGGGATGCGCGAGGTGCAGCACACAGCTGTACACACCAGGATTAGTCGTGATTACGCAGCATCGTCGGTAGCTAGGCCGGTTTTTGGCTAATGGCTAACGGCTCTCCAGCTGTCACTCCTGCCCGCTGAGGGGCAACGGTTGGTGCCTGGTCGTCGGCGCTGGAGACGCGTGATGTCACCTCCGCTGTGCTCGCTGATGAACAAGCAGAAACCTGGAGGATACTGGCTCCTGTGGTTTACTAGCGAAAACAAATGTCAGCGAGTAAAATAACTAGATAAGCCACAAAACAGGACGCGGTGTGATGTCTATTTTTGCATTTGTCAAATTAATTACTAGGTACTAACTTGCCCTTTACCCAATTAAAGAACGCATGGAAACCGAAACACGTAGTAATTTTAGCTTTTCATTAGTTTTTGCGGTCTCCATTAACCGCAAATTGAAAACGCATGAGCACAGTTGTCATGGTTACCCGCCGTTTATCCACGATGACCTCAAAAGCAAATCTTAATATTCATGTCTAAATTAAATTATTTCTTATAGTTTATCGCACTACAGGAAATGGTTTGGTGAAAATGAGACCCTAGCAACAAACCTGAATTGCTTTCCTTTACAGGCACTTTTTAAGAGCGCAAGCGCGTGTTTTCAAGCTATAAACATTGTGAATTTATGAGTTTGAGGTAATTACCCTTTTTAAAAATATATATTAAAACCAGAGTTAATATCTAATACAGCACATTTGTCAGCACAAATCTTACCATTCTTTAGAGAACCAAATAGGAAATAGCTAGTTAGTCAAACTGCAACATCCTTAATACACATTAATACACAAAATGATTAATTAATGGCACATTTGCGCCTCAGAAAGATTTTACCCAAAGAGTAAGACACAGATAGAAATCAAAAACTTTATTACAAAAATAAGTTACACTCACCTCCATTTTACAGTATAAAACAATTTATTTGCAGGAATGCAAAAAAAGTTGTTGGCCACCAACAATAGTTTAAAACTGCTAACATCTTTTTTTTCAAAAGGTGGTTGTTTATGACTTTGAGGGAGTTAACTGTATAGAAAACTGAGATTGAAGAACACAGTTTCCTTTTTGCTATACCTGGAAATAGAAATCATTCACTGCAGTATCCCTTCTACCACTATTCGTCTATGATCCCTCACCAAATCATAGCAGCTGACATTAGGCACACATGCTCACTGACTGGGCAATATGGCAATTCAAGTCTTTTTTAGATGAACTCAAAAGACCTTCTACATAGCTGTCCTCAGAGCTGGAAAGGGACCATTTCAGATGGACATGATTGAACTGGATCACATTGTTGTACATTATTCTGATGTTTTCTGAAAATGTATCGATATAAAACAACCCACTGGAATAATACAGTGGCACAAAAGGGACACTGCAGGGCTTTATTTTTGTTTTTTATTTTTTTTAATCAAAGGCAAATGGACGCCTGTGATGCTGAAGCCTTTACAAAAAGTAACATTTTATCCGAAAAACTATACAACCAGTAACTACATACTCTGAAGAAGCAAGGCGGCTAATTCAGGTCAAAATAGGATAAAAGCAGGGCTTGTTCAGACTCATCTTATGAGATTGTTTTGCATGCCCAGTTTGACTGTGTCAGAGCTGCAGCTAAAATGACTATATTACATTAAGTACATTGTTTCTGCACCACAGCTCTTGTGCATATTTTGTATGAAAACAAGCCCTGCTTTTATCAATATAGTTTCCCTATTTACAGTACAGGCCGGGTAGTTTAGTCCTCTGTACTGAGGTAGTCAACCAACCCTTTAAAAAGACAAGTTCTGAAAAGAACCACTTTCCTGGAATGCCTGACTTATCCATGCCAGGTGGGTACACCCTATAAACCTGCAAATGTTCTCTTTCAAACATCCAGATCAAACAATTAAGATTAACATGGATATTCTGACAGTAAAATTGCGATTAGCACAAAAATATACACAATAGCATCAAGCTCCTTTGAGCCACTTCAAACCTAAGAAATTAAAAGTGCAAATTCTTCAATAATTATTTTTTTAAAATGGCATTTTCAGGGACAGGGAAGGGGGTAGATTGTAAGGGCAATACATAAGGCTCTGTATATCAGAGCTAGGTACAAGAACTTGGGGAAAGAGGCTGTGTTGAGTACTCGGAATCCTCGGTTGTCATAAAAATGGCAGTTTCAGAAAAAATTAATATAAAAACATGGGAGGAGGGGAGATGCTTCTTCTGTAAGGCTGGAATATCATTGGACCTTTTTGTCGTGCTCTTGTTTCAACATCCATTGCAGCTTACGGTGTAACCCCACACATCAAGTCAGTATCCACTGTGACAGGTCAGGAGCGCCCTCGGCCCCGTTTCCCTGCTATACGAATATTAGGAGAAAAAAAACAAACATAAAAAACAACAATTAGTAGAAGAAAACAATGTTGCCTACATTCCCTAATCCATATACTACAAAATAACAACATTTCTATATATTTATTTTTATATAGAAATGTCATATCATTGGACCTTTTTTGTTATTCTCTTGTTTCAACATCCATTGCAGCTTACGGTGTAACTCCACACATTTATTTTATTTTGTATATATATTTTCTGAATGAGCCTTATCTACTAACACACAAGCTAAAAGTCTTCTGAGAGATGACGCTTGTCGGTCTGGGTCAATAAGCAGCCTGTAACTTTTTAAAATTAAGTCAAGTGTGAAGTTTCAGCGTAGCTTTCTGACCATTACCATCAGTTCAAGATAATTTGTCTTTAGAACTATTTGGTCTTCCCAGTAACAACTTTGTGTTTAAACAACTGACCCAATGACAAAATCATCCTAATGTGTTCAGTACCATTTTTCCGTGTGATAGTCATGGTGCAAATTCTATTTCACCAGCAAGCAGAAAGTAGCCAAACAGCAAAGCCGACTGTAATTAGTCACCACAGTGTGACCAATTTGGCTCTATCAACTTCGCAACTAACAATATCAAGACTGTGAAAACTATAAATACCTCTGCTTGTTCCAGGGCCTCCTCGCTGTGAGAAGCCCAGCCGGCCCCTTGGTGTGACAGTTCCACGGCCTCTGGTCTGACTGGCACCTCCACGGACTACTCCCCTTGCTCCTCGTCCTCTCCCAGAACCCTGGAAGTCCTCGTAGCCATAGTACGGATCATCATAGCCGCCCCGGTAGTTGTGATAATCGTATCCATAGTAATCATAATAGTCTTCATAGCCGTAATAATCAGGAGGATAAGAATAACCTCCCCGCCCGCCTCGTCCCCTGCCTCTTGTGGGTGGTGGCATGTGGGGAGGCCCATAGTAATAGTATTCATCATACCTGAAAGTATATTTAAAGTTCACATCAACACCCTCGTTATATAAACTATTTCACATAGCTGAGAGGTTATGATTGCCCTTACATTTGTGTTTTAGCGGCTTGTCTCTGAGCTTTGCGCTCTTTCCTCTTCTGGTCGGGGGGCTTTGCGAAGACTATTTCAATGTGCTCTCCTTCAATTTCTTTGCCATTGAGATCAGCCAGCGCCTGGTAAATTGAACAAGAACATGTCATTAAAATGACAAAGTTTGCGAAAAAATGTATTATAAATACACATAATCGCATATGCCTATATGCCTCACATAATCACATAGGAGTTTTTTTCCCATACCTTCACAGCACCATCTCTTTCCTCAAAGTGGATAAAGGCATAATCTTTCAACTTTTTCACCCTCTCCAACTTGCCAAATTGACTAAAGGCCTTTTCAAGCATCTCTTCTGTAACAGTGCTTGCTAGGTTCCTCACAAACAGCACCTTGACCTGGAAAATGAATAACAAAGGAAAGTGTTTTTGTGTGCAGATGTCTTGTACATACACATGACAGCATACTACTGGTGAACTCTGATTTTCTGCATTACCTTTGCCATGACCTCTGGGTCTGGGTCTTCAATGGGATCAGCCCACTCCACAGTGACCACATTTCCCCACACCTTCACTTTGCCACTCATCAGGCGACGGCGGGCCTGAGCTGCTGTCTTGTGGTCTTCATACTCCAGGAAACAAAAGCCTCGATTCTTCTTCTTGTCATCAGGCTGGTGGTACAATATGACATCATTTAGACCCTCTGTAAAAAGGTGAGAAAAGAGATGTAGAGAACATGGAGCAGGTTCATTTTACTTGGTAGAACTCAGTTTTCCCATAAATTATCTACAAGCAACCACTAGAAACATGAACAAATAAAATAAAATAAAATAAATAATATATAACTTAAAGAAAGTGTCCAGTCAGATCTTAGCGGTAAGCCATCACAGTAACACAAGTTACTCCAGAATAGTAATAAGGTCATCACTTGGACAAAAACAAATGTTCAAAGATCTTTACTTTCTTAGCTTGCCCAGTTTGAATGCAGATGAATCTAAACTATATGAATAAGCTATTGAACAAATACTACAGAGAACAAGTAATCAAAGGATGATAGTGACTTACCTGTGACTTTTGCAAATTCTTCAACAATCTGCTCTTTTGTTTTACTCTTGGGGATGGAGCCAACAAACAGTCTATTATTGGCCACAGAGATGCATACGCCAATGTGTTTACCCGGTCGAATTTCATTGTTGTTGCACTGTGAAAGGATGAAAGATACCGTAAGCAAGTGACCAAAAAAAGAAAAAAGTAGCATTTAAGTCCACGTTTGTCTTTTCACATTGCTGTCTACTACTGGCACATGGATTTCACATAACCTATGGAGGACACAATGTATTAATGGCATTTAAACTGAATAAAGTTACCTTAACCAAAGTTTTTTGCCAAATAACTCCATCACATTCACTTCCTTTCTGGTTATAACAGCAGTAGAAGAGACGTACCAGTTTGACAGCCTGCTGTGCAGCTTCTTTAGTGCAGAAAGTGACAAAGGCGTAGCCCCTGTTCAGGCCACTGAGAGGATCCATCATCAGGCGCAAGTCCCAGATGGGGCCGGCCTTCTCAAACAGCGGAACCAGTTCATCCTCAAAAAGGTCTCTGGGGATTTTGCCTACAAATATCTGCCAGGTTCAGATGAAAGATTATGGCTCATTAGAGCAACTCTTTAGTTTCAAATGTAAGGTGAAAACAAAGATAGCTGGGATTTAGGTGAAAAGGTGTCCTGTCAGCTCTTAGCGGTAAACTATCAGTGTAACCATGGTTACTACAGAAGCATGTTTATGTTTCATCATTTGAACACCATATAAAACTTGGAACACTCTTGACCCAGCACATGCAACACTCAACTTAAACAAAAGCACTTAGTAAATGGCTGTACCTCAGTACCAATGGTGGGCTGTACACCTGAATGGGCAGACTCTGGTGGGGGACCTCCATACTTCCTTTGGCCTGTGGTCACATCAAGTGTGTAGCCAGTCCTCTCCAGCAAAGCCTGATCACCAATAAAACAGCAAATCCAAAAAGATATTGTTAACCATGAATGTGTCAATTTAAATAGCTTCTTAATCATAGGTTTATCACAGAAATTTGTATTGCTGTTCATGTTTTACTCTAATAACAATAATAATCAACTCTTATGACACTCACTTTGATTTTAGCTTCATCTGGTCCTTTATTAGTGTCTGAAACTTTGGTCCCTTGTTTCTCTCTCTGTCTGTACGTCTTCATCACACCACAAAGAAAGGCACTTTTGTTCTGAAAAGAGGGTGGCGAAAGTAAGTACAAATCAAATAATTCCATTAAAACAACTTCCGATTATGTGCTCTAAAACAGAATTTGTCTTTTAGATTAAGTTTAATAAGTGAAAACTGGTGGGCAATCACAATTCAACTACATAATAGCATCTTACTTGACACTGCACAGAGGACAATCATCCATGTGATATGAAGGCGTCAGACATTACCTGAACCATACACTAACAGTTCAACATGCACACCTGAACATGTGAGAGGTCGCTGTCCTTGAATTGCAAAAGGACTTGCAGAGCACCTTCCTCGTTGAATTCTTTCAGAGCCTCAATCGCTCGATCATCTAAGTCGCTGTGTGAGACCAAACCTAGAAGAAGTACAAGCTGCATTAAGTAGTGAGTCTACACTTTACTGTCCAGCCAGCACGTTTTGCAGAACTAATCACAACAGATGTGATAGTGCAACTTGATACGCTGGGTCCACACTGTGGCTCTGAGTTTCTAATGAGCCATTCTGCATTCTCTTCTATGGAGGGGTTGTCACCTGTCTTAGGCAGACAGTCCTAATAGACAGCTGTTGCTGTTGTTTTTGTCACAGACCCATCTGGCTAAAAAAGGCCAGACCACTTCTTTTCTAGATGTGACTGCCCTTAAACACTCCCCCCACCACCACCAACATTTAAATCAGTGCAGTTCAAGCACATAGAAACTTAAGTATTTAGTCGGCATACTTACACGCAATCAGCCTCCAATGATTGTATATGTAAGAAACTTCATAAGAATTAATGAAGAGTGGATGGGCGAACAAAAACTTTTTTCTTTTTTAACAGATGTCAGTTAACTGCTAAAATGTTATTTTAAGGTAATTCATTCGCCCTGACACCAGTGATCACGCAACCATGTTGGGAATGCAAATGCTGCAATCATTTACACATTTTCACATCAGTAATGTGTAATTTAATAATTTGTAGCACTGCAGTACCCATTTTGGTAGGAAACCACAAAAAGTTGCTTCAGGATCCCAATTCCCCCATTCAAAAAGGTGATAGAATGACAGTACATGCAAGAAATTGATAAACATGAAAAAGTTGCATATTAAAATATGCAAGTATATTCACTGTGCCTTACCTGCTATGTAAATTTCATCTAGTTTTTCAGCAACTTTCTGTGGTAAACCAGCTTCTAATAAAGTCTGGAAGTGCTCAGAATGGGTAACTGCAGCAGAGGTGTCCATTGGTTCTTCTGGACCATTTCCATTAATATGTTCTGTGGCCATGTCTCCAGAAATCTGTGCAAATGCAATGAGCCAAATTAATCCTGGGTCAAGGGCAAGACTCTTGAAAGTGCAAAGTCTCAGACTAACATAATTTCAAAACATGTATTTTAGGCACTAACTGTCTATATGCAGTGTTATGTTGTCTACAGTCTAGAGACTTTTCACTATCCTGACTTAACCCTTGCAATTCTCAGCTTACATGAGGAAGAAGCTTGCTTGCTTGAACATTGCACGCAAGATTTACAATGTACATACCCAAATTCCCCAAAGAATCCAACTACATATTGTAAATGTATTACTTGGTGCCAGGTTTGCATCTATCTGGCAGTGTTTTTCATTTTTGTATGTTCTGGACTAAAAAGAAAAAGTCTTCAAATAAAGCCAAGTAGACTTGCTAACGCCTATGCCAAAGTCTTCTTGGTTACTGCTGGTGCAGAAGCCTCGTCTGCTTTGGTCTCTAAATTACATGTTAGCTTACCTTCACACTGCTGACTTCAGCACAGCCTAGATAGCTGATACACGTGTTCCATCAGAGAGTGAGCCCCGGTTTCCGGTGGCTGACCAGTGATGCACACATTAGCACTTTGTTTATAGACACTTTGGCAGCATATATTGTAACACTAAGGTAAACACTCCAATCATCCCGTTTATCACTAGCCATTACCTCTCAATGTGGTATTGTTGGTAGATACTGAGGTAACAACTTCTGCAGAGCAGCAATCCCAATGTTCTCAGTTCACATTGCTGTATCCGGCAACGCTGGACTCAGCAAAACGTGGACGGCAATTTTCTGTTTTGGCACAGGGTTAACTAAGCAAATGCTATCGTTTGCCATTACTAGCTTGAAACTATAATCCACTTGATATTCACATGCTAATCTATCTCATATCGGTAAGCACGTGCTTTCTCTGTGGTTAAAACAGTTCTGAAACGGTAAAAGTAGCTGCAATGCCCTCCTGCAAATCAGCGTAAAACTCCTCATCTATAACGTATGTAAATTTGGGAGGAGTAATTACTTTAAACCGAGATTGATGATAACGTTTAGATTTAGCGGGGAGGGACTCACTCCACACGTTGAGGCTAGCTAGCTACCTAGCGGGCTAGTTTCCACAGCTAATGTTAACAGCGATCACGCCAACTATAGACCTTCCGGACATTAACAACATTACGCGCTACTATACACTGTCTATAGATTCATCTGTATTCAGCGTTTTCACATACGAGAAGAATGTCAATTAATACAACAATAAAACCACATTGGAAACCCTTGCTAAGATAACTGGCTTTTGTCAGTTAGCTGCTGTTAGCATGCAATGACAATGAGCATGTCAATTTCATGATCTGTCAAAATAGGCTAGCTTAAGCTAGCATGCTAATTCGAACGGAATTTCAGCGAGGCCATTGTTAGAACATCATTTGTCGATAAGGACTTCACCATTTGACAAAGTGTGGCTTTTAAGTAGTATTCGAACAAACAAGGCCCTAATAGCTACAGGTTTAGCCAGCTAGATGCGTGGTTTGTCAACGTGCCGCCACATAGGAAGAGTCCATTTTCAAAAAGCCGGTCTGGAGAACTCGTTCCTAACCACCACCAGTTTCCACATTGTTTGAAACAGCACCGCACGATTCAGGCTTTTTAGCAATCAATTAAGCAATAATCATGTGACCAATTAGTAGCATTCGCCCTACCTGCCGCTGGCTCACCAACGTGTATGGTGTTGATTATTTAGGAAGATAAATGTGATATTTAAAAGACAGAAAAAGTGTAAAACTCCCGGCACTGGTCCGGCTTCAGTCATTCACTCTTGATGATGTAAAATGGCTGCCACGTTCACGCCTCGAGTTTTGTCTCGTCGATGGGGTTTCTTGCAGAGCCCAGCACGGGCTTGCCTTGTATGCTTTTTACAGTAGAGCAGCAGGTCACACAGCATCTATCATAATAATTACCAAGGATCAGTAATTTCACCACAACAGCACCGTTTACGGCATAGATACAAGTGAGTGTTCAGATAACCGCTAAGCTACAGCTTACTAAATGTCCAGACTAAAAAAAACATGACTGAACTTCTTAGGAAAGTAAATAATGATCAAATAAAACAAGTGATTAGAACAATAGGATAATCAATTATTACTGATTGTGTGCCTTACCAACAATCTATAGCCGCTACCAGTAATATTAACGATAACAGCAACGACAAAAATATGTTTTTGGTTAATCAAATGCCAGTAAAAACATCATTTTATATTTAAAACAATATGTATTGTACACATGGTAGGCAGCAGCTTGTGGGACCGTACTTGTAGCCTAAAGTGTACAACAAAGCTCAGCAATAAGAGTTAACCATTAGCCAATATTCTCTAGCACTGAGTGTCAACATTGTTATTTACTATGAGCCTATTATTGTTAGGCTTTCATGTTATAAAGTCATATTTAATAAGATTTATATGAGCATTGAATTTGCATTGATAAAACTGTACATTTATTAAAAACAATACAAATTTTAAAACTTCTGTTTTTTTCGTAGAGGCAAATATGTTTGGTATACAATGCAGGGCTGTGCAAGACAGTGCTTGACTGGAAATAGTGAGGTACATCCCATTCTCCACCACACTGTGTCACTCTTCTCATGGATTTCACTCTGTGTCTGTCTCATAAAAAGAAGGTCAAGAGTATGCGGGTAAATATAAAGTTATTATTTACTTGTTTAAGTAAATACAAGATAAGG
The DNA here is from genome assembly GCA_032270685.1 of Microctenopoma stevenorrisi. NCBI lineage: Eukaryota > Metazoa > Chordata > Actinopteri > Anabantiformes > Anabantidae > Microctenopoma > Microctenopoma stevenorrisi. The sequence continues at coordinate 8,337,153 of JAUMTR010000014.1, read as the reverse complement.
GGCATGTTTTTGTTGACTGTGTAAAGAATTCTCTGCAACATTTTAATAGGAAAGAAAAGTTGGATTTACAAACTGCATCATAATAAAAATACTGCATGTGTTTGTTGCTAACGATTGTCTGTAATGTTATAGTTTGTTGTAGCAATTTATAACTTAACTATTTTAATATATTTATTCTTTAGTCATGTCTGATTTCTCCTTTGACTGACTTTGGGCCAGTAGATCGCAAATATTTGACCAGTCAAAGGTTATCACTTATCATTTAAATAATACTCTTGTCAGTGTTAATGCTTGTGTGGACATTGGGTCATTTTTTTCACTGCAGCTAAAATAATTGTTGGCTTTATGTTTGGCTCCTTGGTAAAATAACATTTTAGGAGGTAACTGAGTCCAATAACCCCCACAGGTATAGCACATTAACATGATGATGATGTCTGTCTGTAGAGTTTGAGGAATAGCAGTTGTTGCACGCTTTCAAGTATTAGCCTGCACTGTGCCAGCAGACTTTGTGCTTGAGCTGTCAAACACATTGGAAAAATAAAAGAAGATCAAAATTCCAGACTGAGCATTATATTCATGGAAAGGAAGTAAAGTTGCAAAGATTTCTGC
>JAUMTR010000014.1:8247284-8332244 GCA_032270685.1 Microctenopoma stevenorrisi | reverse complement strand
TGAGGACAGATGACCTGCGGGCAGCTCTTGCAGCACGAAGGTCATTCACCATTGCCAGGAGGGAGGTTTCAGTTGAAGGTACTAGGTACTATTGCATGTATCAGTAAACTTTACTTTAAACTGTAGAGGTGGCTATAGTGACATTCAAGTGAGCCTTTAATGGCAATTTAGAGAATAATATTTAGTGATGGTTTAAATGTGTCCATGGATCTTAGTTGTCATCACCTTTGTTGCTTACAATTATTATTTTTATACTATAATTTTTGCTAGTACACCACTATACTTAAAAGAAAAGTATAGCATTATATTTTACTTCATTAAATTAATCTAATAGTTTTAGTAGTTAATTTCAAAATAAAGATTTACAGAAACACATAATATCGCAAATTACACTGCATGCATTGTTGCAGGGGAAAGGATACATAATCCTCTAGCTCAGTTATTCTAATGCTGTCACTAATGATTTGTTTTAATGTTGTCACATTTAGTCAAAATTGTTAAGATGTGCAACCCCTCACGTTACTAAAATAAATGTTTACATTTACCTTGTGGTGTAGACTGACTGTGACATGTGTTTTTTCTTTTAGGCAGAGGTGGCCGGCATAAGGGTGAAAAATCACACAGACTGCCACTGCAGCACCTGCTATTTTCATAAGATATAACGGACGGGAATTGGAGACCATTCTTGTTTTTGTGTAGCCAGATAATATTTTTGTAGCAATTCTGTGTCTGTGTAATTTGTCTAATTTTTGCCTTGCTAGATGTGTATGACAAATTGTAGATTGAAAAGCAATTAAAAAGTGCACCCATACTGTATGTGGCCTTTACATGAACATACCTTACATTATAAGTGCAAGTGCATGCATTATGGTATGTGTGTGTGGGAGTAGTTTTGGGAGAGTTTTTTGAGTCCCTTTAAGCAAATGCATCTGCTAAAATTAATGTGATGTAACACACTTGTGAAATTTTGAGGTTATTAACACTACACTACAAGTACACATCACCAACATCTGCTATCACTGTTTGTTATATGCAAATAAATGTACCCATCATGTGAGTCTAAAACAAAAATACACTAACAGTCAAAAGTCTAGACACACATAGGCTTTACAATCTTTTCCATGAAAAGATGCATTTGCTTCAGCTGTGTTACTATCATTGCAAAAAGGTTTTATAATGATCATATACATTAGCAAACATAATGTGATATTTGAAGATAATACTAATGTTTGATAATTACAGGCCTCTGTATGTTTATGTAAATACTCCTTTAAAAGACGGTCTCTATATACAATTGTCATTTTGTAACAATAGTAACATTTTTTTTACACTCCACACTGTGTGTAGTGTATTCTTCACTGAATTATAGGTTAGAATTTGATGTTGAATTTTAACAATAACTCTATTTCAAAAACATAGGGCTTTCTGTCCAAACCTTTGACTGTTTATGGTCTTCATTTTCTAGAAACATAATCCAGAAACTATAGATTTTCCACACAGTTGATCATCACTAGCACTAATATATAGTAATATGGAGCTATATTATGTAAGCTATAATATGCCCTGTATTATGTTATGCATGTAACTTGCTGTTAGTCACTGCTCAAGTATCCCAAAACAAGTCACACTGAACCAAGGCTGTTGTGAGACTGTGGTTTGTCCTTGATGGTGCTCACTGCTGATGATTATAGCTGTCCTGCAGTATCTTTGCATGGATTAGATGATTTATCATGCAGGCGAAATCCAGTCATAGTGATATTGTCTGATGAGCAAACATCTCACGTCCGGCCTGTGTGCAGAGTGACTTTGTGTCACTGTAAAGTCATGCATGCTTTGTTGACATCAGGGTTAAGTGTAGGGTATGTGGAACTCACCGTGTGCTCTCCCCTCCCCCCTGCGTGCGCGTGCGTGTGCTAGTCTGGCAGCGTAACATCTGTGCGTACGCGGTCGTGATTGTTGTGAAGATGGCGGAGGGGGAGACAGAGAAGGAATATGACACACGAAAAGCTATTGAGGAGCTCCGAGAGAGGTTCCAGGGTCTGACCGCAGCGTTGAAAGAGAGCTCACAGTCTCCACTGGAAGCCTCTCTGCATTTCTGCCAGGAGTTTTGCCAGGTTAGCCCGTTCTCCTCCTGCCCATCCAGGGCAGCCTGCAGCCCCTCTGGCTTCCTGGCCGAGGATGCGCGTCTACGTTTGCTACAACAATGTAGCAAAGGAGCTAGCTGCCGAGCTAGCTGCCTGGCATTTGAAGATGAGGAAAAAAACTCCCCAGTAGTTTTCAGCCATTCTCTCAAAGATGTTAGTCTGTGGCGTGCACTTATTTGCAACGTCTCGCCGTCCATGCGCCGAGAAGTCCCACCAGTGTGTGCGCACAGTGCATGCATTACTCGTATTTTCCAGGCCAGATGGCTAATAGCAGATGAATGTTGCTAGCTGGTATGCAGGGTCCCCCTGTCCTGTGCAGTGGTCATGCTGTGCAAAAAATGGATAGCAACGTTAGCGAGATTTTACAGAGCGATTGCACTGATATGCACTGAAGTGAATGGTTGAATCTGCTGTAGAGAACATAATTCAGGCGTTTTAACAGTGCGATTGTTTAGGTTTTAGCTTGGTTTGAAAATTTGGTTGTTTTTGTGAAGCTGTTTTATTGTACCGAAAGATCAATGATCTTTTCAAGGTGCTAGCCCAGGCCTTTTGAACTAATTAATCCAGCTAACGACATATATGGAAATGGTTATAATCGCCATATAGCCAGCACCGGAAAAAAGATGTGGAATAAATTTTAGTGTTACAGTAGTCGATCTGCCTGCATCTGGTTGAAACGGTGATTTAAAAGGAAAAGTGAGGCAGTGGTCACTGACTCCATTACACATCCTCCTCATTAATTTGCCCTGACCGCGTAAATATCATGCGAGCTCACCATTTACCTGCAAAGCAGCAATTATAACGGTCACTGCACCAAATTAATGTTGGATTATTGTTCATTTTTTGTTGCTCCACATTATCTAAGCGGAGCGTAGAAAGTCATTCAATGCAAAAGTTATTTTAGGGGAAAAAAACAGGCGGATCTCGTACTATGCAGTTAAATTTGGACGGAGATGTGTGTGTGTGTGTGTGTGTGTGTGTGTGTGTGTGTGTGTGTATATATGTATGTATATATATATATATATATATATATAACTGATGCAGCAGTCATTATCAGCAATTTATTCACCTCTGAGTGTTTTATGTGAAAGAAATTAAAGGATTTATCACTGAAGCAGGTTACTCTAGCAGAGGGAGCAAGCATGAGCGTGAGGAGATTAAAACTTAACTTTGGTGCTGCTGTTGTCTTAAGCACTTGGTTCAAATATGCAATCAGTTAATAACAACTGTAAATATTTATTTATTTAATTTAGTGTTCTTCAAATTTTGTAATTCATGTATTGTTTTAGGTAACCCTGAAGCCAAATTCAGTTTGGCCTGTATTATTGACAAAGGAACATCACTAAGCTTTATGTGTTTATATGTAATTACATCTATACAGCTACAGATGCATGCAGTATTTTTTTGACATATTAACAAATACTTGACTGCAGCTTACTAATATTTCCTTTATGTTTAGTCTGATAGTTAGTTTTTAATGTTGTTTGAGTTGAAGAAAAATCAGTTACAAGTTAAAGTGACATTTTCACATTTATTGTCTCATCCAACCTGCACTTTACATTAACTGACAACTTCTTTCAGCACTAAAAAATGATGTTTAATATGCATGTTAAAAAGCTAAACTTTATTCTAACACTTATATTTTAATGTTTTTCCAGGTCCTTGTGGAACATGCCGGACGTTGGAAAACTGATGAGGATCCACTGCCTTTGCTGGAGGTCTACACTGTGGCCATCCTCAGCTTTGCTAAGGCAGCCTCCTGTCTCTCCTCCGAATGTGAAAACGTGCCACTCCTACTTGAAAAGTTAGCACTGTGAGTACCAACTCTGACATGGATGTCACTGAGTTTTCAAATGTATTGTACTTGTTCTAAAGTCTTACGAACCATCTCTGTTTAACATTAAATGTAAAGCACATTTCACGTTAATGTATTAAACATAAAGATGAAAGTGTAGGTTGAAAAAGCATCTCCGTTAAGTTTTCACACACACTGAAAATGTAATGGTGATGTTGTTTAGTGACACAGTGACAAAAAATGAGGTATACATTTTGGATATAGGCATACTTTAAGTTAGCATTCTGTTTGCTACTGGTATAGTTTTTTCTGCGAGCAGCTACGTTCGACAGGCATGCTCTGATCAGTTTAGATATTAAATGAAAGATAATAGATAATATTTGACAGTATTAAAACAAACAAATCCAAGTTTGTAAATAGTCTGCAAACAGTCAGCTAATTACCCAATGTTTTGAAATAGTTATAAAGACAAAGTCCTTGAGGCTGTAATACAGAGTAAAAATGTAGGCTACCTTATGTGAAGCTTCGATAAATCTGGGATGAGCCGCACAATGCGGTGTGCACATTTGTAGCACATATACAAAAATAAGGGAATCAAAGTCAGCTGTAACCTATTTTAAAGTAAATTACAAAAACTAATTTGTAGCATTCAGGCTGTATTATTATTAGTGCATTATCAATACAACATATAAAATACACACCAGACTTTTTAAAAACGCTAAACTCAGACCATGGACACTTTTTGTGAATTGTATTATGGTTATTTGTGAAGTGTTTGCACGTCCTTGACCTAAATGCCGCTTTAACAAATGACTGTGTTGCATTCACAGGAGCTGTGCGGAGCTGCTGCTCTTACTGCCCCAGCACGTTCCCGGTGCCTTATGGGAGGAGTTTCAGTCCTCCATGAAGGTCAATATCCCGATGGTTGTTACTGGAATCTTTTTAGTGAATCTTTGCAAAAATAAGCAATTAAAATGTTGCTGAGGTGTTTGTTTTGGTATTGGGGTGGCAGTAGCTCAGTATTGGGTGGTGAACACTGTGAACCCCAAGGTCAGTGTTTGATTCCCAGTTCCTCCTGGCTACATGTGGTGTCCTTGGACAACACACCAAAAGCCCATAGTAGCAGTGACATGTGCTGTCTGGCACCTGTCCAATAACAATGTCCTCAAGGGGATGAATAAAGTATGTAATTATTATTATTTAATTAGTATAATTTCTATGGTTAAACTCAGGATTAGTAATAAAAACTTATGTGAGGAAATGAATGGAGTCTGTGGGTTTACATGTACAATCAGAACTAAATCTCCTTTAGTGCTGACTCAAATTGTGTAACTATTTTAGTTCTTGAATCTATATTAACATATATATTTGTTTTGTGTTGCAGTTGGCACACAGCCTTTTGCAAGAAAGTGGGAGCACACAGCTTTGCCTGCTCTCAGTTCTGGCGCAGCAGGATGGCGTCTGGTCTAACACAACACTAAGCAGCATCTTGTCAAACCAAATCTCTCAGATTGAGCAAGGTTAGTCCTCGCTGTATATTGATTTTGGAGAGGCATCACATTAACATGTACAGTTGTAATTGTTTTCTGTTTTTTAAAATTTTGTCTTTTTGTGTCTCTTTATTAGTTCACGAGTACCTCGAGCTGGAAGGTCCTACACTTCTTAACATGCGAATAAAACACCTTATTAAATTGGACAGTGTTGACAAAGCTGCAGTCCTTGCAAAGGTGTGTGCAGAGTATCCAGGATATGAAGGAAAAGGCAACTTCAAACAAACTTACTTGCTGTGTATCTGCATGACGAAAAGTCAGGAGCAGCTCATGGAAGAGGTAAGAAATGACACACAGCAACACAGTTTGTTGTAGACACTAAGTCATCAAACTTAACAAGTGAACAAGCCTATGCAGTTAAACAAATTGATCAGTATTCCTAAGGCACTCCTTTGTTGAAATGTTTTATCTTGACATAATGTAATTAAAATATAATAATATATTACACAAATCAATAAAACAAACTATTATTTTCAAAACTAAAACTTAATAGGACAAAACTCACTATTTGTTAGTATTTAATTGATTTAATGACCAATATGTTAAATGTGACTGATTTTGGTTATATCTAAATTTCTCCCTTAAAGATTGCATCAATAGACTGCAAAGATGCTCTTGAAATGATCTGCAACTTGGAGTCAGAGGGAGATGAGAAAGGAGCTCTCTGCTTATGTTCTGCTTTTCTCAAGCGACAGCTTCTCCAAGGAGATGTTTACTGTGCTTGGTAAGTGTTTGATTCAGATAAATAGTCTGAAAACCACAATACACTTACTCTTCATGGCTGTCTATGAAGAGAGGTTTTAATGTATTCTTTTCAAACTGAAGCATGTACACAAAGTTACTTCATATTTATTATATAAATGTTTTATTTACATATAAATGAGTATTTTAGTTATTTTAATTATAATATAATTACATTTATTTAAAATTATAATAATACATTTAATTATTATATATATATATACTAATTATTTTTGTATCTTTTTAGTATGTCATGTATTTCTATTAGTGTATTTCTATTAGCCAGCAAAAATAAATCATTTGCTTTTTTCCAGCTATTTTTAGATGTGAGATTTAGCATTTTGTTTTTATAACATTATATTGAATATTATATTTTTGGGTTTTGGTCAGACAAAACAAGATGTTGCAGCTTTGGATTTAGAAAATTGTGATGGAAATGTGTTTTTTCCTGATGTTACATGGATTAAATAAAATATCTATAAAGTATTTAAGATTTTAAAAAGTTTGTGATGTTGTTCCAGGGAACTTACACTGTTTTGGAGTAAGCTACTCATGCGTTTAGAGTCATCTGCTGATGCTTTTCTTGGACACAGCAAAGAGATGGCGCTTCTCTGCAGAAGTGTTTGTCACCTTCTGTTCTTCATCAAAGTGATCCAAAATGAGGTAAGAAAAACTGTCTATTCTGATACCCGAATAATTAGGCAATATACAAATAATTAGACTTTTTAATTTCTATAGGTTGGAGAGGTAGGACTTCCAGTGTGTGTGGAAATGTGCATTCAAGCTCTGAAAATGACCTCCAGTGACCATAAGGACAGCAAGTCTACCATCTGCAAAACAATTTCCTGCCTCTTGCCAACTGATCTTGAGGTTAAACGTGCATGCCAGCTGACGGAGTTTCTCCTCCAGCCTACTGTTGACTCGTATTATGCTGTGGAGTCACTGTACAATGAACCTGACCAAAAGCCTGAGGAGGATGGGAGTCTACCAGTGCCCAATTCTTTACGCTGTGAGTTACTGCTGGCCTTGAAGACACAGTGGCCTTTTGATCCTGAGTTCTGGGACTGGAAAACACTGAAACGTAACTGCTTGGCACTGATGGGTGAGGAGGCAGCTATTGTGTCATCTATTGACACACTCAATGACACAGATGAACAGGAAGTGGAAAGTGCTCTTGGCAAGCTCCCTGAATATAGAGACTTCGAGGATTTTCTGTTAACCACTACAAATGAACTCAATGAAATCACAGACGAAAGAGAGAAAAACAGAGAGGCAAAAAAACTACGAGAGCAGGGATTTGTGTCTGCACGGTTCAGAAATTGGAGAGCCTACATGCAGTATTGTGTTTTGTGTGACAAGGAATTCTTGGGTCACAGAATAGTTCGACACGCTCAGAAGCATTTCAAAGATGGAGTGTATCTTTGTCCAATTTGCGCTGACAGTTTTGAAAGTAGGGAAGTTCTAGAGCCACATGTAGCAACACACGTGAAGCAATCTTGTAAAGAAAGACTAGCTGCAATGAAAGCTGCAAAGAAGGTAACCAAACCACCTCAGTCCCCCAAAAGTCCATCAAAAAATGTTAAAGTTGTTGCCAAGACAAACATGGGCCCAGTTAAAATTGAATCTCAAATTGGTGAGCAGTTAGCTTCTCCAGTTAAGCCAGAACAAGCTACATCTGACACTCAGATTAGTCAAGACTGTTTCTGTCCTGTTAAAAACTGTTCGAAGGCTTTTAAGTTTTTCCGTAACCTAATGGCTCATGTCAGATCTCACAAGGATGATGAAGAGGCCATGAGGTTTTTAGAAATTCAAAAACAGAAAGTGGTGTGCCAGTACTGCAGACGGCAGTTTGTTAATGTCAGACATCTTAATGATCATTTGCAGATGCACTGTGGCAGCAAACCATACATCTGCATACAATTGGATTGCAAGGCCAACTTTAACTCCAATTCTGAGCTACTTATGCATCGAAAAACACATACAGAATTCAAGGCCCAGTGCATGTTCCCTAACTGTGGCCAAGTTTTTAGTGAGGCCTATTTGTTGTATGATCACGAGGCTCAGCATTACCTTACATACACCTGTCAGACTGATAACTGCGGCAAAATATTCTACTCACAGTCTCAATTCTTGTCTCACCAAGAGAATCATAGCACAAATGATGTAGTAAACAATGTTCCCACCACAAATCAAACCCTTAACGTAACTCAAAATATAGGGCCGCTGCATGGGAGCCCCTCAAGCAAGGAAGACACTTGCTCTGCAGTTACTTGTGTTGAAAAAATGAATACAGATGTTTATATGAAGGAAGCATCACAGGCAAACACATCACCATGTAGATCACCAGAGGCTGCTAAAGAGCCTGTTCCACTTAGAGTAAAACATTCAATCGAAAGCATGCTGAATTCAGTGGGAGAGCCTGAAATAAGATACCCAGAAAAATGCTACACTCCACTGACAAACACCGCTCCAGCACTAGATAATGCATCGGTACCACCTGAGGATCCACAGGCCCAAGAAAGTGTGGCTGCGAAAGGTGAAATTTCTCCAGTATATTCTGCTCCCAGTGTAACAACCCCTGTAACAAGTCAGCAGGCTGAGGAGCACAATGTAGAAGATAAGGAATTTCCAAAAGTGATACCACAAATAATTTCTGCGAGTCAAATTAAAGCAGAAATTCCTTGCTCATTACAAGGATATCCTTCCAGCACGCCTGCTGTTGGTGCTGGCAGTGAAGAGAACCTGCATTGCTGCCCATATAATGACTGTACAAGGGCATACAGTACAAACAAGAGTCTGTCTAGGCATGTGAAAAAGCAGCATCCTGAGATATTTGAAGACTGGAAGTTGGCAAAGAAATATAACAAAGTGGCAAAAATTACAGCAAAAAAGGCACCAAGTGGACCCGTTTCACCAAATCAGTCTCAGAACCAGGCAAACAGGCTGTCAAATCAGCCAGGAATGCTATGCAACAAACCTGGGATACCACAAATGGATTACCCAATGGGATGTTCAACCTCACCTGCCCATTGTTATCCAGGATCGATGGAGCCTGTGCCTATTACTCCAATGGTGAACCCCACATTGTACCCATCGTGGGGTAACCTAAATAGTTCTGGAGGAATGATGCAGTCAGACACGTCCCAATCGTGGTCTTCACCTCCCATGAATAACTGCTATCCAGATGCCTTTAACATGAATGAGTACCCCGCCCGCAGCTATCCTCATTGGCAGGCAGACCCTTATCAAACTACAGCATCTCTCCCATCTGATAGAGATCATTCAGTGGCAGCTATACATGGTCCCTCCATTTCACATACACCTTCAGATTCTAGTTTGATGTCTCAGTATGTGTCAAGTTCTCTGATGCTTGACAATGGAGGACAAATGCATAATGGAGGGCATCAGTATGGACTTGTGCATCCTGGGGTTAGTGGAGAAGGTGCAGATGTGAGAAAAAGTAGTGCAAATATGACAGGAGCATTGGATAATGGAAACAGTATCTCAACTATTGACAGCCTCTCTGAAGGAAGTTACCAGCCTCCGTATGCTCAAAGTGAAAATTCATGTCTCACGCAAGGCTCATCAGCTGATATTCCCGTAAAATGTTTGAGCCCAGAGGCCCATGTTGCAATAAAGACCACAACTGAAATCATTAAAACAGAGAATGTGTCGACAGGTTATGATCAGAGGGACAATCCTGCGGATGCTATGCTTAGTCCACCTAGTGTCATTAACACAGATTTACCTTATGATGAGGACTGTCCTAATGCTGACTGTGAGGCTAATCCCACAGAGGAAAAGAGCAGTGACCCGGAAATACAAAAAGGGAAACGCAGCAGGTTGAGCAAGCGAACTAAATGGCCGGCAATCTTTAAGGATGGCAAAGTTATTTGCAGGAGATGCTTCAGAGAGTTCACTAGCACCAAATCCCTCGGAGGTCACCTGTCTAAACGCTCACAGTGCAGGCCTCTAGATGAGATAGACCTGACAGCTGATCTGCCAACATCATTTCTTGATTTCCTCAATGACCCGCATGTCCCTGACACTAATGGAGCAATTTATAACATGTCAAATGGGGATTTCTCACAGGAATCTTGTAGTTTGACCACTTTGACTTCATCTGTGATGTTAAAACAGGAGCCCCAAAATACAAATATAACAGACTATTCAAACTCCTTCTCAGGTTCCCCTGAAAACCAAAAACAGAAGGCAGTAGAATTGGCTAATCCAGCCCTCACTGTACCACATCAAGAGGATCACCTGATGGAAATTTCGCATGCCTTTCAAAGGTTGGATTTAATTGAGGCTGCACAGGAAAAAATGCGGAGTGCTCTGTCCTTAGAGCAAAATGACAGTCTTTGTGATAAAGCCCCTGACACTGAAAAAGGTAAAATACTCCCTAAAAGTGACAAGCCCCCTGAAAAGGTACCTAAACCTTTTAAATGTGACCAGGATGATTGTGAGTACTCATTCATGACAAAGGAAGCATTGTTCAAACACCTGTGCAAAATGCATGATTACTCTAATGAAATGATAGAAGAACTAAAAAGAACACCATCCAAGCTGTCTCCTTATCCTTGTCAGATTTGCCCGAAAACCTTCACCAGGACAACAGGGTTGAGAATTCACTATGAAAAAGTCCATCGATTATCAAAAGTAGAAATGCAGAAGCTAAAGATTAGTGCTCGAAACAGGCGTGCATTTAGACTTAACAAAGAGGATGCTTTAATTAGCCGAGTAAACGCTGATGCCAGCACAAGTCACACAGCAAGATCTGCACCTATACCACCTGCCATAAAACAAGAACCAATTGATATTGCAATTGCAACTCAAACAGACAACGAGAACGCTTTAGAGGTTCCCCAGATCACTTCACCAGGACATGCAGTAAAAGAGGGATTTGTAGGTGACGTATCAACTGTTACACAACTACTATCGCCTCAACTCTATTTGAGTGACAGGCCATTTGATGACGTGACACCAGCTCCTGAACAAACCCCAGAGCAACCTAAAGTGGCTGGTGTAACCCAGAGTCCAGATGTAAACCAGAAATCTAATTTGAAAGAGAAACTTAGTCTGGTTTGCAAAACAAAGGAGCAAGGACGATCTGACGCATCACTACAAAAAGTAGAAGAGCCCAAAACTCCTACTGCTTCTGCTTCGTCCTCCCCAGAGAAACCCAGCAGCTCGAAAAACACACCCACAAAGGATGAATCCCAGAGGAAAGAGAAACTTCAAAGAAGGTTGAGCCTCAAAATGTGTGACACAGATAATGCCTACAGTCCATATAGACCATACCGCTGTGTTCATGAAGGATGCACTGCAGCATTCACCATTCAGCACAATTTGATTCTACACTACAGGGCCATGCATCAGGCATCCCTGCCTGCAAGTAAGCCTGAGACAGAGACTGAAAAGACTGATGTTACAAACGGACAAAATGGCAATCAAGAAATGGTAAAAGATAGTGAAGTCAGGTGTCAAGTGAAAGACTGTTCAAGGGTGTTCATGGGAATCACAAGGTTAGTGCAGCATTACCTCTTACTTCATAAGTTCACCCGTGACAAAGCTACTGCTATGATGGCTAGCATGTCTATAGGGACTTTCAACTGTGACAGGCCAGAATGTGGTCTCCCTTTCAACTCTGTGGAAAAATACATTGAGCATATTAAGAATTACCACAAAGAAATTGCCATCTCTGAGAGTGGCTCAGTTGACCCAACTTTTAGGTGTGAGTATGGGGGATGTGACCGCGTTTACACTACAAAATCAAATCTCCTCCGTCACCTGATCAAAAAGCATGATTATGTTTATGATCCCAAAACAAGTGATGGAAGAAGGACAAAATCTGTAGGCCTCTTCCCAGGTGTTAACAATGGGAAAGAGAATGTTGAAAACAAATTCAAAGTGAAGAAGAAAAACACTAAGAAGAAAGACGTAAAGTCTATTGAACATTGGACTAGTTTTGGAAAACCTACACTAAAGTCCCACGAGGAGGCATCAGCCATGTGCACAAAGAAGTCTGCCCTGCAGTACCCATGTATGATCGTAGGCTGTGATGCAGTAGAGAGGGCTGAAAGAAATATATTCAAGCATTACACCACTCACGGCCTGACAGAAAGATACATTGAAGACCAGAGAAGTCAGTTCATTTTCTGCAAAAAATACTCACGCTCCAGACTCAGAGATGCAGAGAAATCTGAGGGTGCATCAGGCTCATCCTCTGAGGAGACAGAACCAGAAGAAGGTGCAAAGGCAAGTGACCAGAAGATGGACATGATGGTGGATAGAATGGGCCAAGAAGACAGTAAGCTATCCAGCGACGACAGTGCAGAATCACAAGCTTCCACTGGGACAGAAGGAGGTGCTAAAAGAGGCCGTCCCAGAAAACCTGCACAGCCTACACCAGCTTGTCTAGAGAGGATGCAGACACTTAGGACCCGTGCGACTGTTAACAGCTCAAGAGAGAACTCAAATCCTGGAACCCCTTTAGCTCAAGAACAACGTGACGACGCGGTTTCGCCAGGGGCTTTCAAACCTTTAGGACTTGAGGACTCATTCCTTAAGTTCTTGGAAACTTCAGAGTCAACCCACTCTTCCAAACGCAAATTAAATGACAAATCTAGTGCTGACCTACCGTCCAAAAGGCAACTAACTCAAAAACAAAAATTTGCTATGAAAAATAAAATAACTGATGAATTTAGAGACTGTGAAAATCTTGTAGACTTCAGAAATCCCCTAAATCTCAAATCGGTGAGCAATGTTAAGATTGTCATAGATAAAACATTTTCAGACGGTGCTGATCTTCTGCTAAAGCAGCTACAAGACATGAGGCCCATAGTCATAATAAAAAAGTGGCTTTATAGCGGATCATAGCTTAATATTTTGTTTTTAACTCAATCTCACTCAGGATTTGAGAAGTTATGCTGCAGAATGGTTTGTTTGATAATGCATCAGATTTCCAACTGTTAACAGTAATGGTCACAGTAACAATGAAATGGCCTATTTTGTACTTAATAAAAAAATGTCTTGGATGATTTTAAGTATGTATGTTAGTTATGATAACCAGGTAATCTATAGGGCATAGATTTTAGAGTCATGTTTGTATTTATGCTTAGTACTGAAGATGTTTTTTTTTCTTTTGCTAAATGGAGACTTTTAAAGAAAAACTATGTTTTTATATATCCCTATGGGATTTCAAGTTCCGTTTGTATTTATTTTATCCTTTTTCAACACTAGTAGACCTATCTGTAATATTTACATGTCTTCCACAAAGTGTTCAATAAAATGTTACTGGTTCTTTTTGTAAGGTATTGTCTGCAGCGCTGGTGTTTTTTTTTCCTTTGATTACTGTAGTTTACACAGCTTGGTTTATAGTAGAGGTTTCTAACTGTGTCGATATCCTACTTATAATTTGCTAAGGAAATACTATAAATCTGTGTAATTAGAAACTACTTGCAGCTGTGGTAAAGTATTCAAACTTAATAATCACATGAAGATTCAAGTATTTCCCTAAAAATATTCAACTACTTTTAGTAGTATCATTTCAGCTTTTCAGTATGTGCTGTAAAATCTAACCTACAAAAGTACTTCACTAACAAAACAATGTATTTGAAATAGTGTTGAACATGATGCTGGTGATAATGTAGGTCTGTTCTGGATTTACTTGACAAACCTTTAAAGATCAACATGAATTTAGAACAATTTAATAGTAAATAAATTAATTATAAAAAATATGGTTAGAAAAATTGTAGAAAATTATGTGCAACAAATACAGCATGGTTGCTGATTGTAACTATTTTATGTACTGACAGGTGGTTAATCCACTTCTCTTTTTTACTTTGTTTTTTATTAAAAGTCTACATATGTAAAATAAGAGGAACATTTTCCTCTGAATTTTAGTTGATTAAACGTATACATATTAGCACATTAAATAAAGCTAATTGTGTTGCAAGTATAGTACTGTAAATATAAATGTGTGACAACTGGGGTATCAAGGCACTCTCAACTCAGAACACTGCAAACCGAAGTTTTAAAACCATGTATGACTACAGGTATAGTCCCTTATTTGTGAGACCTAAATATTTAGAGTTAAATAACATTTTTTAATGCTAATACTATTATTTCAATACTACATATTATAACATGCAGGAATCTTCCCATACCATTGTTGTAAGATGATACAAAATGCTTAGCATAAACTACAGAAATTAAAAAAACAGAGGCAGAATACTGATTCCTTATAAAAGAGGCAATTAACAAAATTGAAAGTAACACAGGGCATACTGACTGCTGCGATGAAAGCCTCATTGAGGACAGTGCACTGTCTCTTTCTCTCATTGCCATGTTCCAGTCATTTTCCACTTTGTAGCCTCCCTGTATTTTAGAAAATATACAAACAGAAGATTAAAACATGTAACCAATCAATAAATAACTTGTCTAACTGACATTGTTATATCAAGCAATATTTATCATTGTTATGTTAGAGCATCCTAACTATTAGTGATGTAGTGGTCAATATTTTATCTGACGGTGGACAGTAAGGGGACAAGACTGGTTGATTCCTACAATGTAGATAAACATTCATCCTTATGTCTTTAGTGTGATAGTTACAGCAAATATATTTCCATGCACACTAGCAAGGTAACTCCATGGTAGAGGTTTATCAAGGGAAAATGTTCATGCAATGAGTTCTCTGTGTGTTGAACAAATTCTGTTTGGCAAAGAAAAAGTCTGATTCTTTGGCTGAAAAGATCCACTCAACTGCAACAACAACTTTGTACGTGACATATAAAAACCATAAAACAAAAATGAGTAAATAAAAATTCTATTTAGCTTTCTGAATTCACTCCCATCAAGATGTTCTGCTGTATGTTCTGCTTTAATTTATTTCTTTAGTAATGTGATTGGTATGCTAGTAAGAAATATTAATATTTGGCATATTCAAACAAGTGTTTAGAAATGAAACAGTGTGCAAAATAGCACTGATAAATCAATAATTTAAAAAATGTATAAATTAAAAAATAAAAGCTGCATTCGAAACTTGGTCAAGAAGATTAAAATGTCTGGAAATAATTTGGTAGAACTTTGGCATGCCTACTTTTAGAAAATTAATATTTACTTAAACTTAAAAAGAGTAGCTAAAAGCACGCCACAACATGAAAAGCTAAGTTTCAGACCTATGCCCAGTAGGATAACATTGTGTACACTGGACGTACAAGTCATTAAACTTATATAAACAACACCTGTTATTAAGCTAACTTTACATTACTCTGAGTGAGGCTAGCTCAAGCTAGTGTTAGCTAGCTAACTAATTTACTTTACTTTACTTGGCAGATTGTAATGTAACATGAAGAGAAATGTAAAGATCTAATTACTTACACCTGGATTTCATGGCCACTTCCTAAATAAAATCTGAATTCGAACTTCTCTTATTTTATTAAATTAGTTCTTTCTGTCTCAAGTCTCCAGCAGCAGCAGTCTTCATAGGTAATAAGCCACTCGCGAGTCCAAGACACTGACCCCTGATGGTCATTCGGAGTAATGACCCGAGGCTTGACAACACTATCATGATACTATGAGATTATATTTTAACCTATTTGACTGCTAGTTGCACTAAAACTAACATTTAAAACTAGCAGAGTTTAGATATTAATGTAGTAAAATAAAACGACCCCCATAAGACAAACAGACAACAACAATAATAATAAATAATAAAATAATGTAATTGCGATTTTTTAGAAGTCTGTTTAATTTCAATACACCATTCTTTGCATGTATATTAACATGTGTTAATATTAGAAGTACAACGATGTACATTTAATTGACAACAGAGATTTTGTACCTTTAAATTAAACCAAGTAAAGTTGTCATATTAAGGACCATCTTTGTACCTTACGGGGTACCTCTGGGTGTAAAAAAGGATACCCTTATATTTCTGTGTGTAGAGTCCCTACTTTTTATACTTGGTATTATACTAAGGATTTCACAATCTAGACCATATAAGTGGGAGAGAAAGATGTAAATGTGTGCCTTGGATTTCTCCTTACAGATTAATGTTTCGCATTTATAGTTTTATCAGTAATCTGACATTGCATTGTACATATCATAATAATTTCACCCCATTTCATGTGAAACACTTGAGTCATGTGGAGGTAAAATCATAAACTCACCATCTCCTGCGTGGCCCTGCAGCGTCATGCCTCTGCCCCCTGCTGTCGCCTGTTTTCCCAGCTCGATCGGATCTATTTGGCTCTGGTGGAACCTGCCACAACGCGGGGAACCGGGGTTGGGTGTGTTCAAGATCAGCTTTGTTAACGAACGCCCAGCACAATTAAAACTGGAGAGATGAATAATGTTAATACAATAAATTAAGAGTAAAACGTGGAAGAATACATCTGCTTTTTAAACCCTTGGTATGACACGCAATATACGTTTAAGAGAAACGTTACAAAAGCGAAACTTTTTTCTTTTTTGGGGGGGCAGCTGAACACAACCGTTTCCGGAAACGTCATGTTGGCGGGAAGTAGGTGCAACGTGAAACGCAAGCTTCTTTTTAAAGTGAAGTATTTCACAGTTATCAGGACTCCAGCGTAGAAAGACTAATAGAAGTCTATTTTAGATGTGACTGAGATGTCTACTTCGTCCGTATCAAAGGTAACTGGGTACTTGGGTTGACGTTGGGTTGTATGTTTTGTGTCATACATGTGAACGGTTGTGTTTGTTGTTGACTGACAGTGGTTGTGACTAATGGCCTTTGATATTTCAGGGCTGCTTTGTTTTCAAGCCAAGTGCTAAGAAGAAAAAGACGCAGAGTTTGGGTGATTTAACGTTGTTATGTCCATCTTAGCTCTTTAAGTCTTAGTAAGTTGCCTGGCGACTTGCTAATTTCTGACATTTCTCCACAGAGGATTACTTTACCGACGGCTGTCAAGGCGCTGAAAACGGCGAAGTACGATTCAAACTGTGTCAGGATCTATGGGATAAAATTAAAACAGACACCGAGGTAAGAACATATTTGAACAGCAGAACTGCACTTGTATAACTATTTTATATTTATATTGTTTGCTTTGTTGTTTTGAATTTATTGTGTTGTTATACGACTTTATTATCAGGGAGACAGGAAGTAAACAGTAGCCTTAAAATATTGACTCAGAAACGGTGTGCATATTTTAAATATGTGTTTAACATTTCTTTTTTTACTACTTGTAAGGTTTTACAGGATGAACTCAACCGAAAAATCTTGTACAGCTTGCTGGACTTCACGAGAAAGTGCTCGTCCACTCATCAACAAAATGACTGGGCATTACAGATGAGGGCCAGTGAGATTCCCACAGCGGCCCTTGTGCTTGGTATGTAGGCGATGAGACTAACATTTGACATTTAATGATTTGCTGTCCTAACATCAGCCAGTTCAGAATATAATAGAAGCTAAATATGTTTTAAGGGCTTCTTTTTCTTCTCATACTATCTGATATAGTATCCCCCCTTTAGTCCTTTTTGTTTTGCCTTGATGTCATCCATAGGTGTGAACGTCCCAGATCATGACATGACCTTCCAGAGTCTCTCTGAACTGCTCCAGCAGTCTGTCACTCCTCACGTTGCCTCTTTACAGGCCAAAGAGTCCGGCGGTAAAAAAAAAAGATTAGTAGTGAAAATAAGTAGGCAATATTTTTTAGATACATACATAACTTTTTCAACTTTCACTAATATGGTTCTGTTTTATTTTTAGCATTGAAGCATCTGATGAAGAGAGTTCTGGAGAGGTTAATGGATACAGTTGTGGCTGTGGATGATGATGAAGAGGAAGAAGCTGAGCAGACTAATGTTCAACTGCACAAGAGTGTGCACTGCTCGCTTAGTACACTCTGTGACTGGTACAACACAAAGGTGAGGGGCTTAAATATTGTAGGTGCATATGATTTCACATTGTGTACATCAAATAGTATGAGTCTGTTCTGTTCCCAATGCATTTTTCCTGATTTCTTTAGAAATCCAACTCTGGTACACCTGGAAAAAAGCGTAGTTCTCCTGCCAAAGATGAACAGCAGCAGCCTCCCGTTGTAATTATTTTCAAAGATTTAGAGGCTTTCAACCCAAGAGTTCTCCAAGACTTCATACTCATCTGCAGGTAACAAGGAAATGTTTCTGTCTTATGTAGTGTGTATGCACCAGAACCACGCATATCCATAATCATGTAACACATTTAAACTCTGTTTGGCAAATAAGACAAAGCCTGAAACTGGCTGCTGTGGTTAAAACTGATTGGAAAAACTTGTGTGTCAGCAGCTTTTAAGTATTCAAATAATATGAAATATCATTTTCAGTTAGTATTGAAGTAAAATGTCATTTGTTGTTTGACTATTCAATATTAATTCATAAACATTTCAGACTGAGGCACCAACATGTGGAGAATTTGTCTTATCTTTTTTGCGTCAGTGAAACAGAATGTAATCACAAATCTGCATAAAAGTTTTTCCTTTTCCACAGTCGGTATATTGACCGTCTTCCACTGATGTTCATCTTTGGCATTGCTACATCACCCAGCACCATCCAGCACATGCTGCCGCACTCTGTGTCCTCACTGCTTTGTATAGAGCTCTTCCAGTCCCTGTCCTGCTCACAACACCTGGCCACAGTCATAGACAAGGTACTTTCACTATCTAACACGGGAAAGAATAAAAGCAATTGATCTAAATTTGACTAAATACAGTATATTGGAGAAGTTGTATGTATTTATTTTTTTTTTCTGTTTTTTCCAGTTGATCCTGACAAGTCACTTCCCTTTTAAGCTCAACAGTAAAGTGATGCAGGTGCTGATGAGCATCTTCCTCTACCACGATTTCTCAGTCAGAAACTTCATCAAAGGCGTGCAGGTACACAGGAGCTTCTAAATACTTTACATTAGCTCCCTGGCTGTCTCTTTATCTGAGCATATAGAACATATCAGATATTCATCTGTACAACTAAGTAAGTGCTCTGTCTTCGTGCAGCTGGCTTTGCTAGAGCACTTTCACTCCCAGCCTCTTAGTGTACTGTGCTGTAGGAAGAAGGAAGCTCTGCTTAATGTGATGCAGCTCAGTCACTGCAACTTGGAGAGGGTCAAACAGCTACTGTCCTTCAAGAGGTACATTTGGTTTTCACAGAGAATCATCTCATATTTCTAATTCTATTTGTTTGTTTTCAGAAATGGAATATAGTATTCATAATCATGTTTTCATTAGTGAGTAATCATCTGAAAGTAAGAATCACTGGACATTGGCTCTTGAGGGAATTTCCCATTTTCGTGTTGACATTTCTGCCTGAGTTCAGTGATAAAGTTTCTTAAGCAACCTCGGCATTTCACAAACTGCGACCATGGAGGGGTGGCAGATACTGATATAGGTGAAATCTACAACCTCACCACTAGATGTCACTAAGTGTTTAAGATTTGTTGTGATATAATGCATGGAATTAGACTGTTGTAAGTTTACTTTTGTAGAATTCCCGTGTGACTTGTGTTTTTTTTCCAGGTATGTGGGGAAACAAGATCCCCAGGAACAGGCAAATCTGTTAAAGGATGACGGTCATTTAAAGGTAATTTTGTTGTTTAACCTCATTATCTGTGCTGGGGGATAACAAATGCAGTATAATCAGCACAAGTTACTATCTCTGGTAGGAGGTTTGTAGGAAGCTGATAAAGGACCTTCACAAATACCACAAGAATTATTATCCCATCCTGAGATGCCTTCACACTCTCACCTCCTCATTACCTCGATACCCACTTGGAAAACAGGTAATTGTAATTTGCCTTTTACTTTATTCTAAGTGGGTATTAAATTTACCTTTTACGTGACACTAATACTGTGTATTACAGATCAGGGAGCTCCATTTAACGTGCCTTGAGAAGGATGTATGGGAGAATGAGGATTACCAGTCTGCCATGAAGCTTCTGAAGTAGGCATGAATAATTATGTCTTTAAAACGTAATTGAAGTCATTCACTGAATCCACCAATATACAGCGTGTTCTTCTACAAGTCTACATTTGTATTTACATACATTGCACCAGATGAATATACACACGAAAGAACCATTCATTTGTAGTAAAAACAAAAAGGGCTTTTGATAAGTGCCAACAGTGCGGGGTTAGAGGTGCTGCTGTGCTTTTCAGTTGAAAGCCTCTGTGGTTTTTCATCCAGGATGCTGGCGAAAGATGAGTTGATCACTTTGCTCCAGAGGTGTGCAGAGATTCTGCAGCCTGTTAAATCAAAGAAGATAAAGAATGCTCTTGTCCAGCTAAACGAGCTGCTCACCAAATTTAAGCAACTGGACAGTAAGTGCTGTTTATAATTTTCTTCTGTGATCATTCATCTTGGAGGATGAATATTGAATTATGTGCAATAAGCATACACCACTTTTAAATGAACCATTCTTGTGTTTTGTGTTGTTTTTAGTAGCGGCTTCTACTGAAACTGTCTCCACTGAGGAAGAGAGTATCACATCTCCCATGAAAAATCTCCAGAAGAAAACAGATCTCTTCCAGCTGCAGAAGGTAAGTCGTTAGCATGTTTTATGATGAACATTATAATCACTGAAGGGATTCTCCCTGTTGTTGTGTAGTGAAGTACTGCTACCGAAATGATTTGCCTGTTGATCTTGTGTATTTTAGAGTTTGTTAGAGATGAACGAATCTCGAAGATCCAAGAAGCTGAGTCCATTTGAGTTCCTGCGAAACGAAGCCATTGAGTTTATTGACGGCTTAGTGAAGTAAGACAGACTTGCAATAATAAAAATATTTATACAATTAAGAGTAGCATTTTTTTATTCGGCTAACTGTCTCCCTCCCAGGACTCACTTGTCTTCCCCAGAATCTCAAACACTGCATGAAGTCTGTTACTACAGTTCGTCTGCTGCAGTTAGACGTCACCTCAATGCTACACCTCGCACCTGTATTCAGGCTGCTCTCAGCAGTCCCTACTATTATCTTCAGGTACATATGCCTCATATTATTAGTATTATAAGTATTTAACTATTTCAGCAATGTATAAAATGTACTCATGCTGGGCTACAACAGCTTTTTTTTAACATTGCAGTGTTATTTAAACATTGTTGTTGACTTTTACTTTTCAGAATGACAGCCTGAAGACAGAAGATGGCTCAGTCTCTAATGCTGCTCCTGATATATGCATCGCTTATAAGCTACATTTGGAGTGTGGACGGCTGATCAACCTCTACGACTGGCTAGAAGTGAGTCTATATACTTATTACTCTGTGGGCTAATTTTCCAAAGCCTGAAGATGAATGTAACAGATGTGGGGGCTAGACACTGACTAAATGTGCTGGTTTTCAGGCCTATGTGACTGTGGTTTCTGCAGCTGAGGGTAATGATCCAGATTCTGATAGTTTTG
This sequence comes from Microctenopoma stevenorrisi, assembly GCA_032270685.1. NCBI lineage: Eukaryota > Metazoa > Chordata > Actinopteri > Anabantiformes > Anabantidae > Microctenopoma > Microctenopoma stevenorrisi. The sequence goes on along the minus strand of JAUMTR010000014.1, from coordinate 8,310,624 downwards.
GGAAAGTGGATGATATCAAACAGTATCCTTTCATAAATTGTTTTTGTTTTTAATACAGTGAAAATACACATTTTAGGTTCATCTTGCAGGTAATTTCAGACAATCTGAATTACAATAAGACAGTAGATATTGACCAGATTCAGTGTTTGCTCCTTTGACGTGTGAAATTAAGCTCCTATGTTGAGAAAATTACATGATACATGAAGTGGTTTAAACATTGTCCATTTCACTTTTAATCTCAAGTGTTGTTCCTTAACTTTACCTCCAGTGCGCGTTTCATCCGTGCCGTGTCAGAACTAGAATTTTTGGGCTTCATCAAATCCACCAAGCAGAAGACGGACCACGTGGCTCGACTCACCTGGGGAGGCTGCTGAAAGCATTTATATGCAAACTGAATTTAAATTTAGATTTTGTAATGTGCTTTTTTGCCCCTCTAATAAAAGATGATTGTCTAAATAGTCCTGATTTGTACCTCTGCTGTCTGTGACATGGCACATGTTAAGAAGTATTGGTATTCTGCACTTAAATGGTTTCAGCTTTCAGGGGTCAGGAGGTGGGTGCTTGTTTGCAAAATACCATAGTAAGTAATTCTAAACAACTGGCTCCGATATCACTTTATAATTAAAGATTGGACTTTTTGTGAATTTGGCTTCAATTAAGCCAAATATTAAATCTCACAGTTAACAGTTGATAAATGTCCCACATACACCAAAACAATTCTTTATTCCTAAAAGGTTTGTCTTCCAATAGGTACATTGGTTTCAAAGTGATACTAGCCAAACAAGGGTCAAAATAAATAAAACATTGTTAATAAAAAAAAAAGCCCACATGCTCAATTAAAAACAATGAACAGAAGACAAACTGCAAATATGCTCTCTGTTCAGCTGTATTTCTTGCACTTGCTTTCAAACCGACCAGCAAACCTCGTGTAAAACTACACTGCTTTATTGTATTTACATGTAACAAACAAGTGACAAAGCCTGGAATGCTGGGAATCATTACAAAAGAGCGATAATGGTAGATACACTTACATCAGGAGGAACTTAGGCCACTGGTATTGATAGGGTCCATTGATTTACATTAGGAAGCACCTAGTTGCTTATAACAGAGTGATAACAACTTACAACAGCTTCATATAAACCTTTGCCCAAAGACTGAAATATGGCACAGTAAGAAAAGTTTCATTTAAACTAGCTAAACTGATTCTCTTACAATGATGACCTTTTTTTGTTTCTTGACAGATCACATAATAGCTTTCAGCAAGAGAACGCCGTCTTTTCTGTGCCACACTCAGGAAACATCTGGAGGATAGTGAGATAAAATAAAATACAAAAAAAGACATTACTTCAAAGACAGAACCTCGAGCTTACATCCAAGACTGGATGCCAGTAATAGGAATGTGGTATTAATTTAGGATGAGATGAAACTCACAGCTTGCAGGTTGCTCTCCAAATCGCCGCATTAACTGATCATGTGTGAATTTCACAAAGGTATCGTATTGTTCTGAAATTCACAAAGAATCATGGTTAGCCTTTCCCCACATTGTAAAAACGGAAACAGAAATAATGATGGAAGTGATGAACAGCATTGGAAATCACTCGATATCCATAATGAGATGTGTCATTTAATCTTTGACCAAAGCAGTGTACGACAGTTTCTCCAGCTCTGGACCTAATAACTTGTAAAATTAGCACTAGGCTAGTTGGTAATGTAAACATTACCTTATTATGCGATTGGCTGAGTTTCTTCATACCTGTGGTAAGCGTTATTAACAACACAAAATATCCTCGCACAAAGTGTACTAACCTGCCAATTTCGAAGTCATGGTCTCCTCGTATTCCTCCCGCACCTTCTCTTCCCTTTCTTTCAGCAGTCGTTCGCAGATCATTCCAACTTGTCTGAGAGTGAATAATGGCTGTTCTTTCCTACTGGGAGAAACGCCGCCAGAGGATGTTCCTGTTCCAAAGGGAGAAAAAGTAAGAATCGGGGCATGTGTGGTGTTTGTCATTGCATGAATAAATGTAACGGATATTCTTAAACCACAAGCTGACTTGACAGTTAAATAGCTAACCTGGCATACTGGAAACATTCAAAGACGAGTGGGAAGGGGAATCTGGAGAATAGCAGCATTCTGACGGTTGGTAGCTTCCATCTAGGTGTTTCCTCTTCTGAATGCGTGTGTACTCTTGCTTGATGTTGTTGAGGATTTGTTCTAGTGGGACAAAAGGCGACAAAACAGACAAAAAGATGTCTTTCACATAGGGACAAAACAGCTGCCACGAGAGGAACTACTAGTCAAGCGACATTGCATAAGCATGCTTGTTTTCTCTTTCTATAGACAACGTGTGATCTCAAGTGCCTGGCTGGTCGTGAAGCAGGCCAACTTGGCCGACTCAAGTAACATTACCTGCACTAAGTCTTGACGACGATTCCCCAAATGGCGAGGGCTCCATGCTGAGATATTTCCTAGGGGATGCGGATGTGGACGATGGGGCTACGGGGATGCATCTTCGTCTTTTAGGTGAAGCAGGACTCATCAGCGGATCGAAATCCATGGTCCTCTTCAATGTGGCTCCACACGCCATGACTTCAGTTTGTAAAAGGGAGAGAAGGGGTGCAAAATACCGAAACAAGACAACAATAGGCGATAACATTAATTATTTAAGAAACTGCCAACATTGGCCACTGTTTACCATGAAACGACAAGTCAATTTACTTTTCCAGTGAATACACCGAAGCATACTGCGCACTCCAGGTTTTACATGTCCGCTAACTAGCTAGTGTTAGCTGCGCTTGCTAGCAAGTGATCAAAAAGAAAACAAAGCTAACGTTAGCTCTTAGGCTACCATTTGTAGGACTGTGCTTTCCGGAGTCCGTTTGAGAAAAAGCTTACTTACCTCCTGGGCAAACTTGGTCTATTTAAAAACGACCAGCGTTGAAAAATGTGTGTTCTAAAAGAAAGTTGCTTCCCAAAAGTTGTAGTGATGATCAGCCAGCTGCGGGCCAAGTACAGCTGTAGCTAGCTAACGCAACTTAGCTGCTTGTTTTTCATATGAGGCTTCAGTTCAGTCGGCTTCTCCGGCTTGTGACGTCACGGGTGAAATACAATGCAATGCATTCTGGGTTATGAAGTGAAATATGACAAGGTAGACTTTTCTAGTTATTTCGTACACTATAAAAATGAACGAATTAAATAGAAAATAATCACAATACACTCTTCACAACAAATAATAAAGCTTTTCATGCCATGCATCATGAAAGGTTTCTCGGGAATAATAAAGACAGTATTTTATTATTTCCACAGGGGGCAGTGCTATACAAAAAACACTGACTTCAGTTTATAAACAAGCGACGTCCAAAATGTCTTTAGGGTCATAAGATAATTAATTATGTTCACTGGCATTTCTCAATGGTATTTTTCATTTTTCTTAACATCTTTGTCTCTTAATGTTGCAGGGAGACACAACATACTGTGCCGCAAACCTAAAAGGAACAGACAAAACATATACACACACACACACGTGTGCTCAGTTTTTATTCTTAAACAGGAAATCAACACATTTCTTATGGATTTTTAAATTAGCCACAGGTCCTGATCGGATGTTTTGCGGAAACCTCACTCTTTATTTTAAGAAAGACACCATGTACTTTGTCAAACATTTTTAACATAATAAAAAAAGTCATATTATTCTTTTAGGAAGCACAGTAGACACTTAACAGAAATATGGCAGTACAAATTCTCACAAAATTCTGTAACTGTTTTATAAGCACACGTGTAAGCAGTCAAATAACAAAATATGTTTTTATTTAATCAAAAAGGCAATAACATTTCAAAGTGTGGCTTGTAATTATACTTCACAGAGCACAGTAAAATAAATAAAAGTACAATTTAATTTAAATAAATAAAACAATCTCCACAGATCACAATACTATGATGTGATAAAAAATTCAATAGTTTATTTGAAATCAGGTACTAATCTTACAAGCAATGTGTTTGTCATTTTGCATTTTGCACACCTTGCATTACTGCCACAATACTGCAATGGCAGACCATAGGCTAATGTGAGAAAATCAGAAGAACAAAATCAAATGTCATTAATTTTAAAGCTTAAAAATGTTTTGCACAATCAAACTAAATGTGATGAAGCATGTTGTGCTGCATCTAAGTCATATTTTGGCACATTTTACAGTTACAGATCAGTGTACTAGAAGGATCGGGCTATTCTACAGTATCTTTACATCAGAGTTGTTCCAGGGCAGGGCAGCTCATCTCTCTTATCTTTTAAACTGACTCTGCAGTAGAAGTCTCTGTCACTCCAGAGACCGTAACCTGGGCTACTTTTAATTGAGTCTTTCCACAGCTAGCACCATCTTTCCCCGCCCCACGTACTGTGCCTCTCACACTCCTGGTGTTCCAATCAATGTCTGCACTGCTGTCCAGACTCTGCATCACTCCCTGGTACATGTGGCAGATGTTGAGGAAGGCCCGGCGCAGATCCTTGCTCCTCATGGCATAAATGACTGGGTTTACAGTGGAGTTGAGCAAGCAGAGCATGCTGCAAAACGCAAACACGGTTTTGATGAAGTCATTCACCTTACCGAAGAGGTCGTACACCATGATGGCTAGAAGTGGACCCCAGCATATAATAAGGGCCACCAGGATCAAGACCAGGGTTTTAGCAAGGCGGAGGTCCATACGGGCCTGGTCGGGCCTCACTGTCTGTACTTTGGTCCCTTCTGCAGTGTAAACAATCATACTCCTCTGGGAGCTGCGGCTGAGCATGCGGACAGCGTGATTGTGGGATTTCCAGAGGATGAACATGTAGGCATAGATTATGAACAGTAGCAAGATGCTTGTCATTCCAATCCAGAACATCAGGTACCTCTGGTCGATTAGAGGGAAAATGTCAGAGCAGACAGAGTTGAGACGCTTACAGTTCCAGCCCAACAGTGGCAGCAGTGAGATGACAATTGAGATTGTCCACATCACGCTGAAGGCAATGACTGCTTTGGTCTTCGTGATGATGCGTTTGTATGCCATTGGCCTGTGGATGGAGATGTAACGGTCAATTGCAGTGAGAAACAGACTTCCTACAGAGGCAGTGAAAGAGGCAATGACGCCGGCCAGCTTGAAGAGGAAAATATTAGGGCTGTCTTTCCTGTGGAGAATGTGGAAGTCCAGGAAGCTGTAGACAAAAATGATGCTTCCTATCAAATCAGCCACAGCTAGACTGCCTATGAAGTGGTATGAGGGTCGAGATCGAAGCATCTGGGAGTGAAGGATCACACACAGCACCATGAGATTCTCCAGCACTGTAAATGTACCCAGGGTGAGTGCCAAGATGGCGATGGCAAGCTGCTGACCAGGACTCAGAATCATAAAACATTCAAGATTGTCCACAGAGTTTTCCCCGCACTGTGCTGCTCCTCCACTCTCCACAGGCGTGCCGTTACCAGGCAGAAAAGCTGATATGTTGGTCGGGTAAATGGGAGCGAGGCCGCTGTAAATGGCCTCCTTATTCCCAGGGATAAGTCCAGACAAGGAGTTGCTAATTGAGGCAGAGTGAGATTTTTCAAAGTGGAACCCATTCCTGATTAGAGTTGAGTCAATGGAGGAGTCGTCATAGCTGGCGTCGTTGGAGCTAAGATACTGGACACCTGTTGCTAAAGTGCTCATTGTGGCACCTGCTATCCTGTCCAAAGCCAAATTCATGGCTGGTTGTATCTGTGCAGATGCTCAGTGGGTGTTTGTGTGGTGAATCAGCATTAGAGACGCGCAAAACGGCATCTATTAGGAAACAAAGCATAATGAATTGATTAAAAATTAATAACTGCATTATGGTACATTAAAAGTGAAGTTCCATCAATGGTTGTTAAGTATCAAGATGGAAAAATTAAATCTGTTCCTGGTAGGGGGAATTTGTGTATCTGCCAGCTGACTTCTGAGCAGATGCACCCCAGACAATAGTGGGAAACTGAACAGTTGATGACAAATCTGTGCAGCCTCCGGGGAAATCTGCATTAAGTATGTAGGACACCCAGGGTTTCTTATTAATTAAAGCCGGTCATTAGGAATTGAGATGTTTTTTTTCCCATAATCACCTGATTATTTAGGCGTCAAGGGAAAAAGATGTGCACATATCCGTAAAATAACCTGTTTCAAAGTATATGCCTGTAATAATTATTACTATTATTTTAATTATAATTATTCATGTTTATGTGTACACGATGGACTGGAACTAAGATTTTCATTTTATGAAAGGCAGAGCAGTGTCAAATAAACATGACCCGACCCATTTTGAGTTAGGATTGAAATTATTAAATAATAAATTTCATTTTATCTCAATAGGTAAGAATCAATTCATACATTCCGGTAATTATTGGTTCAATAACATTATTAAAAATAATTTAAATGTGAATACACGAGAAAAAACATAAATTAATTATCCTACGTAAAATTATTTTCAGAAAGGAAAAACACATACCTTCTCAGAACAAACATTATGGACCATCCACGACAAAAAAAACCCCCAACAATACAAAACAAACAAACAAACAAAAAGCAATTGCTGGCTAAACTGGGAGTGAACCAGTCTGTTGTTGTCCCCACGCTTTATGAACACTTGAAGTGACTCCGATAAAACTGTAGCAGCGTGTTGCTGTCCGGTGGATTAGATGTTGTTGTTGTCTTGATGATCTACCAGGGGAATCATCCCGTCTTCACGGCCCAGACAGTGTTAATATCACCTACAGCAGAGCCGGGCTACTCGTGCGGGCAGCCGGTGTGTGTTCATGGAGGTGGGCGGGTAACAGTTATAGGGCTCCGCATTGTGCAGCTGGTCACGTGGTCTGAGGTGTTCGAGCGCAGGAAGCGCATCTCCGAGCGTCATCCACACCTAAAAGTAAAGCAGCAAAACAGCTGCTGCAGGAAAGATATGGCTTTACATCAACACTGGCATGTTTTATGTAAGTGGAAACCCTTCTGCATTTGTCCCAAACCGGGTTTGCTGTTGAAGTTGACAAACTACAGGAATGACTAAGTCAGTGATGGAGGTGTTTCACCATGTCCTGTTTTATGGGCTATGGATAAGGAAAACTCAATGTAAAAAAAGTACAAAACGTCCTTCATTTACTCTTAATATAGAAGTATTAAATATTCCCCAGAATAGTCCGAAATGAATTTCTCACCTTATCTTAGATTTGCCTCAGCTGGTTGGACGTCTTCACACTGAATCTTTTCTGCGTAGAACAACACATATGTGCTTTATTGCTGTTAGCATTATCATTTGAAATACTTTTTGTATAATGTATTAAAACCATAAAACCAATTTGAGCTACAGTAGCTACAGTAATGAACCTGCTGTTTACAGCAATAATAACCCAGTGATATAGAATATACATTATACTATTATCATATAATGTATCATTTACGCATGAAGAGTGTGTTTGCGTTACATTTAGTTCAACAAATTCATTGCATGCAGCATAGTAGTTTTATCCTGTGAATTATACAGTAATCTCTTGCTGATAATGAAATAAACAACAAACGCAGCATAATTTTTTTTCAAAAGCAAACATGTATTATTAGTATCCTCCACTGTTTATCTATTTATTTAATGCAGTTGGGGGTTACATGCACACACTATTAAGAGTCCTTTTCCTGTCCTGTGCAGCTGCGTAATTATTTCCACTATGCACTCCTAGCGGAGCCATCTCCCAAATTACATGTATCTTCTTGTGCAAAATACAGGACATTTGGCAATGCATGAGGGGAACATCATGGGAAAACAATGAAAGGCATTGGACATCATGCCAGTGCCTCCAGTTTTGGCATAACAGAAGAGGCTGAGGAGTCATCTGACTAATTACTGAACACTTGTTATGCTGCGCTGGAAGCAGGCTCAAGCTGCAATTGATCACTTGTGGCAGAACAGTATATCCAACATGTCCTTTTCATGAAGACAGTTTATTCAGATCGACAGGCAGTGTGAAAGAAACATCTTATTAATGACCAGTGACTGTGGAGTTCATCGTCTATTTGACTGTCCTTTAGTGTTTTCTTTTTAATCAGGATAAAGTTTTACTGTGGTTTTGGCTTGAATACAGCATCTATCCACTCTCAAAGCAGTGGGCAGAGTATTGCAGTCCATCATAATAATTATCATCATTAATTCAGTGTCATTCTCACCAAAGTGACAGTGACAGAATGAGCGATTTCCTTTAAGACAGAGCTGTCTGTTGTGACAAAAGGCCTCTGTAGAACTGACACTGCAACTTGTGCAAGTTCAGTTTTTCTAACTCCTCTTCCACCACAGTGTGTCGTGCAGCGATGAGAGACTGGTAATGCAGTGCAATTGTTATTTGAGTTACTATTGATTATGAATTCACTCACTGACCACAGGTACTCAAAGTCATGTACAAGCAAAACTAACAAATCAAGAGATGTGCTGAACACATTAAGTACATACGTATTTTTATTTATACTGCCAGATACATTTTGGAGTTGGGAATATAGTGGTTACACAGCGTGTTGTGAAATGAGACTGTAAAACATGCTGTCTGTCTCTAACGTCTTTGTGTCGAGGGGTATGCTGGGCAGGGGAAAAGGAGGGAGTGAGGAGGAAAAGATGCTTTAAATACAGCAGGGGAGGAGGTTGTAGCTGAACTGTGACAGCTCTTAACCGTTTCCTAATCTGCCTCTTATATATTCTGTCTCTGCCCAGCTGGGGACACTTCATATTGTAGCGAAGGTGGCGCCACATGAAACAGAGTTGATATCAAATCAGTTTAGCAAGGATATAAATTCCAAATATGATGTTTACTAAATAAAATGTATTTTCTTTTCCCATGCACAGAGGAGCTGTATGCATCATCATCTATCATTAGTCATCAGCTGTCTGCATCCTCAGTTTTCACTTCATCAAGTAATTACATGCGTCAACTTGGCTTCATTAGGCAAATGAAAGGTGTCTGTTGATCCATTTTCCAAAGACTTGTAACTGAACAAACAACTCAACACTCAGGAAGCGCCATCAGAGAAATAACTTCGGAGTTTCCTGTTATGTTTCTCTCCTGCTTCAGATTCTCTGCACAGATCTTTCTCGCGGGGACAGCACAGCAGAAAATCTAAAAAAGTTGTCACTTGCTGCCTTCTGTAACTGATTTTCTCCTTGGTCTTTCTGTTACTGATTTTCCATTTCAGTATTGCAGGATTTTCTCCCTGCAGAATGTACAGACTAAAATCCTAATGGTCAGCGGGTACAATCCCCTTCATGCACCATTTAGCCATATAAAGACCATTTTCATCTCGGGAGAACACTGTGGTAATCACAGACACTTAGCTGGTGCTTCAGTGGATGCTCACTTGCGCAAACACTATGCAAATGAATGCTACAGGCAGCAGATGAATTACTCATAGTAGTTTAAATCAGGGCTTTCACAGCTCAGCTCAACTGTTTCTCTCTGTGTTATTCCTGTAAGTTTCCATAAAGAAGAACAAAGTGATTGTTATAGAAGCCGTCCTCACGAGAATGTATTCATGAGAGGTTTGTGAAACTCCAGCCAGAGCCAAATGCAATCTGGAATCACCTCGCAGTGCCACCGTCTAACGCAGAGCCAGAGAATAATTCATTTGTCCTACACCCAGCTGCAGAGCTTCACAGACTGACGAGAAACCCAAATGGATCCGACTGCCGTGACAACAGCAGTCACTCTACCTGTAAACACAGGGTCCTTTTTCTGTCAGGAAGAAGAGCAGTTGTGAAATTTAATTTATTTTTAGCTGTTCACATATTTTTTACCGATACTGGTTTCCTGAATATGTGTGGCTTTCCTAAACCTTCAGTATTTATTGAACATAAATGTGAGTCAGTGATGTGAACTGTCATGTTCTTAAGCTTTATTCACATGGCAAAACTGTGAGCAAAAAATGTCTGTGTCCAATATTATTAATTATTTGCTACACTTATACGATCAGACAAAAACACTGAGCAAATACAAAATAGTGTTTTTACATAAGTTTTTAATTTATTAAGTAAAAACGGCTTCCAAAACCTGTCTGGCCCTATGTGAAACCTACCGAAACCTAAACCTAATATGTTATTCAATGTAAATAATAATATACTGTATTTGTCCATGCAGTCTGCTTAAATAATTAAATCAAATAACAGACAAACCACAAGGTCCTTTTTATTGGAGAAGTTATAGCTTGGGAATGTAAAATAAATAAATAAATAAATGCACAACCTGAATACACGAACATAGCTGTGTTGCTTGGAAAGACGTCACAGTTTGAGCTTGTGCCTTTATGAAAACGTTTTATACCCACCACTCTATTATTCCCCCACATTCTCATTCTGCTCACTCCGTGGTGCTTATTCCCTCATTACTGTAGAGTGCATCCAGCAAACAAATTTTCTCTCACATCCCAGAAAAGTTCTATCATCAGGAGACACTTTGTATATTAGCTTTTAGCAAGATGAAGACGCTGCAATTTATTTCCCCGTTTCTTGGCCGGTGCAGAAATAACCATTTTTGTTCTAGGAAATCCATATAAAACTTTTTTCTTATTTCATATGTGAGAAATTTCAACAGTGTGTGTATATACTGCAGGGGAGAAATACATGGAAGAATCGAACACTGTCAGCAGCATCAGTCATTTGTGGTGAGCAATGAAAAGCAGGTCGAGCTGGTCTTTCTTCTTCCGTCAAACGCACATGAAGCAGCATTGTCTGTTTTTTCTTTTTATCAAAGTCTCCTCACATTTAGACCTATAAATCTGTGTGGTTAATTTAGATTCATACGTCCAGGCAGTTACATTGAAACCCTTTCATTGAATGCTTGTACAGTCCTTTGGACAAACCACAGGAGACGGAATAAGGTCTGAGGGTCATGATGATCATATCACATAGACTGTATAGCCAGGCCTTTTTAATAATAGGCTGACAGATGACATTTCAGCTCCCACTGGGAAGTCTTAGGTCTTACTTGAGTCAAACATACCCAAACCAGATCTTGTAAGTACCTCATACACACAACCAGCACTAGAGAAATTGTACTAGTGATTTGTTGTTCTTCTTTGGTTAGCGTGTTGAAAAATGTGAATTTTGTTGCCTTAAAACCAGAATAAACCTCTGTAAGAAGTGACCATAGAGACACTGAAAAATAATAGCACATAAAGACAGATAATGTTCTAATCCCTGTCAGGTAGAGCTCACATCTCCCCCTCTCAAAGCAATCACAGCCATCTGGGCTGGAAAATAGATCGATGGCTACAGAGCATAAACAACCCAGCTGGCAGCCAGCCAGCAGTCATCATACTGAACTTGGCGAATGGAGATGATTCCTTCGGTTTGCTCCTATAACCCCGCACTTTTTATCACTTTATCACTTCACAGCTTGTGTCCTCATTGACGTCAGGCTTACATGTATGTGGCTAGGACCTAAAATCAGCTGCGGATATTACTCACTGAGACAGGCCTATTACAGAACCGGAAGCAGTGTATAGTGTAAATGTATATGTCTTAGAAATCAGTTTAACTTATTTTCTTCTCAAGACTTTATCTCTTCACCTCCACAAATGCAACATATTCCTACACATACAGTCTGTAATTGTATGTATTTTATATGCATTTCTCAACCTTGTGGAAAGGAGACCTCTGATGGTCGTAGCTATTATGAGGAAGTCAGACCACATAGTTTAAAGAGTTGCTGTAGTCCACATAGGAAGCCGCTGGTCTCCGATTTCAAACTGAAGTAGCTTCTTTTGTTTCACAACCTTAGCTGTGTGTTTATTACTGTAACCATGACCACTAAAGTCCTCTAACCCTAACAAAGTATTAGTTTCAATCCAAACCATGATTTGTCCCTCTGACTGGGGCCTTCGATAACCGTGACGTCTTTTGGGTCAATTCAGGAGCAAGGGACAAATGGCCCAAATAGAGGACTTGTTGTCTTACACCAGTGGTATTTTAAGAGCAGTGGATATATGTGTCATGTTTAGATTATGTCAAGAATTCAAGACTTCAAGAAGTATTCATCATCATTATGCGTTACACAAAACATTTAATTTAGGCAAATAAGAAATTAATTAGAGCCACATGAGTCTACCACTACATCAGAATTGTTGTTATCCTTAAAGTCCGACTGCTTTTTCTTGATAGTGTGCACCAGTTGTTCTGTTGTTCCATAAGCCATTTTGTGCCTCCAGCCATAATTATGCAGAACGTGAGAAGCTCAGTGACACGCTGGGTGGCTTTATTCTGTACATTATTTGTATGCAACATAGGACTTCATTTCTGTCAGTGGTTCCTTTTTCTTTTAGTTCTCTAGAGCTTGAATTCTTCTCACACATTTTTTAGAGATACATTAAAGTGACAGATCTAATTATTATGCTCGCCATTGTGTGAGACTTGTGGTCAGCACCCAAGGTCGTGGTGACTTGCTGCTTTAAAAATCTGCTCAGAGAAAAGTTAATGCCAATAGGTCAGTGGCAACTGCTTTGAAAAACGGTTATGAATCAGGCTGAGTAGTTGGCATTGATATCATTCACATTTTGATTTCTTTACATACACTATACACTATGGACAGTTCACACTGGTAAAATTCAGCAACTTTGTTGGTGCGAACATAGCTCAAAAGTCCAGTGTATACATTTTTACTGACTGCTTTGCGTTCGCGTGTTTGAGGTTCCACAACTCTATTCCACAAATCTATTTGTTGAAGATGTCCATTGTTAAAACAGACATGATAAAGATGATATCCCTCCTTTTTCAGTGCAGCTTTGGTTTAATTTTTTAAACATTTAAAAGATAGATTAAGCAGCTTTGAGTAATGAGAAAGAGATGCTATCAGATGCTATTGCCTCTGCCTTACAGAGTGTTTTAGCTTCTTTTGTTTTGTCTCTGTTAGTCACAGCTGTTTTTATAAAACTTTCTCTAACCCTACTGTACACTAACAAAGGGCATACTATATCACTGCTAACACATTTGCCATATCAGCCTTATGAGCCCCTCTGACATTAAGATTAGTTGTATCTCGATGCCAAAGAAGTAGCCAAAATGTGCATTATTGCAGATTTAATCACACTGTTCTTCAGTCTCTTTCGTCATGTGATTAATGTCTGTTGACGCCATACGTCAGTGAGACGGCATTAGTTTAACCCGTTCTCTTGGGTTCGCCTCAGTTCAAACCTGATCAGTCTCTCTCAAATACACGTTTGTGGATGAGGTCAAAGGTCATGACCACCAGAGTCGAGAGTTCATTGTTAAGTTTTGATTGATTAATGACGTGTCACACAGCGACACCTGTTCCCGCAATGAAATCAGCACATTATTCATTTTATTTCTGATCTTTCGCATTTCAGAATCACTCACTGTGACGCGTTCGCAGTTTCCTGTGAAAAGCACGAATGTGTCTGTGTTCATGTGTGACAGTTAGTGTGAGGAGGTCTGTGGCATCAGAGAAGGTGTCTTAATTTTGATTTATGGGCTCTGGGAGCTTGGAAGACACATTGTATAATTATATTAATAAATCTAATGGTTTGAATGTTAATCAATAGAAGATGTGAAGTCTTAATCTAAACTAAGCATGTTTGTGTCTGATTACTGCCCAAACAGTCAGTGCATTCAGTTTTTATGTTGAAAATACAACTAATTTTTTTAATATGGGGGTGATAATATCATACATATCTCCATTTTGACTTTTCATGTTATTTCTGCTCACATGAACAATGCTTTGTTTGAATTTAAATGTAATTTAATGGATTCCCGGAGAGTTTTCTGTTTCGTGGCAGCAAAATATAAACCTGGAGGAAACCAGCGACACCCCCAAAATGAATACGCCTATCTTGTTGTCCTAAAAAAACACAGTCACAGTGGTGCTGCAAAGAGATAAACACAGGGAGCGGCAAACAGTGGCAGGAGGTTGGATGCTGGTGTTTGAAGGCATTAATGTTTTTTTCTCTCTGTCTCCCTTTTGTTTTGTGAGTTATTTTATTATTATCAGAAAATCAAGGCAGTTTGCAAAAATGCAGCCCATTGCCAGAATAACGAAAATGAAAACGTTAAACAAGGTTGTTTGATTCCCAGCCACTACCACTATTAGATGTTTATTCTGAGGGTCACTCTAGGTTCATTAAATGATCATTAAAATTAAAAGCATTAATGACTGAGATAGGAGGTTGATAGTTGTGCTGCCTAAATAGAAATAATTCATCTTTTAATAGAACCAGGTTCACTAAATTCTGTGACAATTTCCTGATGGTTGTGGGCTCCCTTTGAAATGTAAAAGCTACACCCATTACTCCACCCTAATCCTGCTCAGTCTCTCTGCACAGTTACCACCGTGTGTAATTGTTACATGATTATTGCATTATCCAAAATGCAGCAGCACATCTTATTTCCAACTTCCAAAATAGTCCCACCCCTGATCATAACTCTGCCTGCATCAGATTCAAAGCACCTTTCTACCTGAGCAAGCCCACTCCTCTCTCTGACTTAGATTTGTCGCTTGCTTTGTGCCTTGTGTAACGTCGGATAAAAGTATTTACTGGTATACAGTGGTAAAAATGAATTAGTAACTGTATCGATGGCATGTGAAGGAGAAATGAGCTGATCATACATGTGCTAACAATAGAACACAAAGCTGGACACACTTTGTGTTTATTATTTTGTGGGTAAAACAACTATTACTGAGCTACTCTGGGAGCAATGATCAGTTATGCTCAAAAACAGGAAACATTTTCTATAATAGACTCGATGTCTGAAACTGCTGCCTTCCATTTTAATCAGACTGTAAACAGCATCCGGTGGTGACTAACCCCATCCTCATATCCTCTACGATGATTGTCTGATAGTTTAAGGCTGAGTTAATCGTGATCAAATATCTTTTAGGTGAATCCTGGGTGTACAATGAAGTAACCTGTAGTCTAATTATCACTGCATTCATAATATTAAACTGTAAAGTTGATCTATTGCAAATGATATGGCATTATTAACAATTTGAAACTATACTGATGAATTCCCTAACTTATAGTTACAGAGCTGCGTCATACCTGTGATTCCACCGTGTGTTAAAATTTAAATTTATATGCTTAAGGTCATTAAATTAACTTGTTTATGCCATACTTATAACATTACATAAAATCAGTACGGCAGAGTGCCTGTCTGATAAGTGTTGCTCATTAATATCACTTGAATAAACAACGTGGTGCAGAATAATAATTAGGTGAAGTTCTAAGTTGAAATGTGGTATCACTCACTCAGACACCAGAAAGTGTTTGATATCCATCAAACACCAAACAAATGGCAAACACAATGGATTAGATACAGTATCTTCTGTAAAAGGCAGAAGATACTGTCACATTATCTCACTTCAAGTATTTGGTCTGCATGTGTCATTCACGCGCGTTAAGTCTCGGCTTCAAAAATAAAACCTATGGCCTCGTAGAAGGCATGAAAAAGAGCATATTACAAGTTCAATCAAATCTTTGTAGAGCAAAATTAATCTCAGCAAGAGAAACTGATAAGCTATAAGTATCAGGCCGAGAGACCCCTGATGTGTACTAAAGATCTCCACCTGCAGTCTCATCTGGTGTTTGAAGTAGGCTCCACTCTTTCTCAACTCTGGATAAAAACAGGCTACTCATTTCCCTCTGTTTCCAGTCTTTGTGCTAAGCTATGCTAACCAGCTGCTACATTAACAGTACGGAGATGAGAGTGGTATCATTCTTTTGTTGGCGAGAAAGCATCAAAACCGTATTATTTCATATAAAAAAGTCTCCCAGAGTTTAAGTTTCAGACAAGAGCAGGTATTAAATGGGAATCATTAAAAAGTTTGTTGTAATGTTCTCACTTCCCTAAAAAAGAAAGTTGGATGAGAAGACTTCTGGCAGGATTTCTGAACAAATGTGTTTTTCTTTCAAAGCACAAACATCAAAGAATGAGAATAACATTAGGACCCTACAAATGTGAAGTACTTAGAAGTGAGAACATGCATCAAAGCTGGGCTCCTTTAACCCTTCAACAGAACCCAGCCGTCACAAATACAGCACGGCACGGTGCCTGTTGTAGTAGAACAAATCCAGTTGGGTTTCATTTTTTTTTCAATGCTTATCATTATTCATGCACAACAGGTCACAAGAGTCTGAAAGGAATATTAAGTATGTCCATTATTCAGGAGTAACTATGAATCTAAGAGAGCCATGGCAATCACATTAGCCAATAAACACAGAGGACAAGGAAGACGCCTACGAGTTCCCGTGGGAGCTCTTCCAATTAACACTCAAGCTTTCTCCCTGACGGCTTGGAGGAGACAGAGCGAGAGAGATAGTGCTCAGACATACGCGGACAGGAAATGCATTATCTTATAGATGTCATTGCATGTGTTCTATATGAACTGAGGTACTTAGGTGTACTCAATGCACTGAAGGCAGAGTGGATTTAATCCTCTAATACAGTTTACGCTCATTAGGACAGAATCAGGTCAACAATTATTGAATGCTTTTAAACTTTTTATGGATTTTCATGGTCTACAGAGGATTAGTCCTATGCTGTCATCCCTTAACTTTTCAGCCACAGTCAATATATACTGTCAAACTATCTGTGAAAAGGTCCACAATGATGCAGCAGTTTCTCTTCTGACCCTTTTGTCTTCTCATGCCTTTTGACTATTACAGAGAAACATCAATCCCTGCTTGAGCTCCCCATCCTCCCTGTAGATTTTGACCTCTTAGTTTCCCAGCATCACCATAATCTTATGTTTCTGCCCGTGGCAATTATCAAGCGCAGGAGGATCCCCTAAAGAGAGAAGGAGGAGGTGTTCCCTTCCTCCTTTGGAATAGAAAGCTGAAAATAAGACTGCCGCAAAGGAACTCACCCAGTGAATTTTGAAGACCACAAATTATGCTTTGTGTTTCAAGGAGGGTATCAACCTTTCAAATGCAACACGTGAAACTTGACTACATGAAAATCAGGCTCAATTGTGGTCTGCTTCATACAGTGTGTAGTGCTTTAGATGGAACAATTGTCTTCAAAAGCAGCTCTGTTACCGCTTACTGACTAGTGTGAAAAGAGGTGTTACCCACCTTTCTTATAGCATGCCAAATTAAAACAATAAAAAGCACCCAGCAACATCTCAGTATGGTAACATTGGGTAACATCTGCTTTTTGCAGACCCTGGTTCCTCTGTGATTCGAGGGGATATTTGTGCTCCCACTGTTTGACGCACTCCCCACAAAGGCTGAAGTTATTGCAGGAGACAGCAGCCTTTTCAGCGCTGTCAAACAAAGAAAGGGCAGGGCTGCCTCTGAAGCAGAGAGGGCAGTTGCGTGGACTTCTTGGGAAGACGGGGTAGAAAAAAACTCATTCTGAAGATAACAAAAAAACAAAGAACACAGAACTGTGTGTCCTGTTCAAAAAGCAATCTGGGCTTTGTATTTTTTGTCATTAGTGATATTTTGATGTTTTTGCACTTGCTAAGCATCACAGTGATATTTATTTTCAAGTTTATTTTGTGTTCCTCCCTTCATCTGCACCACAATAATAGCTTTCATTGCTTTTTTCGCAAACATCACAAACAAATCATTTACTGTCTGCTGCAACCACAGATGAGGAATGTGTCACTGTTTGTGTGCTAAAGGATTTTACCTACTGGGGTGATGTAGGAAGAACAAATGTAAAAGCTTAATTAGCTTAAAAGATTAATTAGACATGAGATAAAACAGTAATATGCTATTTTAATTTCAATGACTAAAAGTATAAGTATTTATAGCAATAGTTTGCATTTACAATTTGCAAGTATAAGCTTTGACAGAGTGCAAAAGGAATGTATACAAGGTTTTTTATAACCAAGCTTGATGAAGGTAAGTTCAATCATAAACCATCATGCATCAGAAAAACAAAGTCTGCCCACTGTAATCCCACCCCCACTCCATCCCCTGAAGAAGCAGGAGGACTTGATCAGCTGAGGTGTTAATGTATTCCAGCTTGGAAAACGCAGAGCCAAACTGCGTGCACTGATGTGACATTAATGACAGAACAGGATTGTCAAGCTGCACATGCACACACACATTTCTGAGGCCTGCAGGGGATAATTTCTTACTACAAGTGGCTTGCTGTTCAATGCTGAACACTGAAGGCTGCATTTCCGGGGTACTCGGCTGAATTTGGTTTGATAGTGATGCTGACAGGACAGAGCAAGCATGACTGACACATTGTCAGTTACCTTCAGTCATCTGGAACCTCATGTTTAAAATCAGGCTCATCAACAAATTGGCAGGATTTCAACTAGAGTTTAAATTAATATGGAAGCCTTTTGGAGCCAGGTAACAAAAAAAAGGAAAAATAAAATAACCAAGATGATTTGTTTTGCAAAGCTTTTACACAAAAAGTTCATAAGATGTCTCAGTTATATTTTACATAAAACACATTTTTATATAATATATATATAAAATAGATTTTGTGATTAGTATTTTAATCATATTTCTATATGATTTAAACTGTACACTTATTCCAGGCAGAAGTGAACCTGCATTTGTTGTTTCTTCAGCATTTTAAAATCATAGTAGCTTTTTTACCGTTTGTGCCACTGAGAAAAAAAAAGAGATTCTGTTCTTTTTGGCGATATTTGTGGCGTTACAAAGCATGTGTTCGCAGCCGTGCTATGAAAATGAAAGTAAGTTGCTCACGCTCACACACTTACTCCAGTTGTTAGACTTCATATTGAACTTTCAAATGTACATTTTGCCTCAATTAATAGTGTCTAAAATGTTGATACACATTTTTTGTTGCTGTCTGTTATTACAGCCTGTTATGGCCCCTTACAGTCCACCAAAAGCACTATAAGATGAAATTGTACTCTTAAAAAAGGGATTTTATGACATTTGTACAGCTAAAACAACAAAATTATTCAAAAATGTCTGTCCTTTGTTTCTACGTTTCAAAGGTTTAATTATTTTAAATAATGATGGACTGAAAAAATATATTGTCAAAAAACAAATAAATTATAACTATAGTTGTTCTGGAAAATAGACCACATGCGTATAATCATAACAACTGTAAAAAATAAATGTACTGTATTTGATACATGTCTGTTTTTTTAATGTTATAATTTAACGTGATTTACGTATAAATCACGATGTGTGTCAGCGTAAAATGGATTTATGCAGGGACAAAGCATGTGTTAGAAAGCCAGCTGACTGGGACAGGAAATGAGAGATCTATGTTCACCCTCTAGAATATAAATGTGTGTGTACGTCTGTGAATATAGATCCAGATGTCCTTCATTGTCTAATGTAACTAGGTTAGCAGGTTCCCTTTAGCTTCGAGTCCTCCTCAGAACAGAGAACACCTGGCATTGCATCTTTCTCTTCTGCCTCCTCCTAAAAACAGAACCGCTTACGTTCATGAAAAAAAAGTTATTTGTTAATTTATTTTTAAATGTTTAGTAGGACTATTTTTGTATTGGCACATGTGGACTTCCATAGCGTATGAGAGAAGAGGCACAAACACATTAATATGTAGACCACATTCTTGCTATGTTCACAAACAGACACACACAAGAATATTCTGTTGTTTGTTTTATCAGAGACAGGCCAGCCACGCTGGGGTGTCCTGCTGCTGAGACGCCGTCATGCATATATCATAACTCATGCATCACTTTTGCTTCGTGGGATGGCTTGTGGCTTAACCTAAAATATCTGTGTTGCCTGAAATGTTGAGTGCCTGTTAACATATGTGTCATGAACTCGGACCTGACAGAGGTTTTATTTGCTGAATCATGTGGATGCAATCACTATTACATTAATTTCTAGTGACTGTTGGTCCTCTCAGGCTGGTGTGGATTAATCATCAATCAGACTGTCTCTAAGCAATGTACCATTTAAAAAACATTTTTGACTAAATATAATATTATTAAACAACACGTACAGATATATTTTATTTCTTCATATTTAGAAGCTCAGATCCACATGAGTCCAAGAACATGTGTAATCATGTGAAATCAAACACATGCTTCTAGGGCAAATCCGTGAATAGACAATGGGGTGATAGGGGGGTGTCTCCCTTCAATGTCACTTAATTGACACACAATAGGGAGTGTCAGCGTCACTGGTGGGGCGTAAAGTTAGCTGACAGACAGGCCATGTCAGGAGGCAGTCTTATTGTCAGCTTGCTGAGCACTAGTTCAACATGTCTCCTCCTGTGACTGACAACCGCCCCCAATTAACCTCCTACAGAAATAAAGACAGAAAACACATACATGTACACCTGCTCTCTCTCCCACACACATTCTCGCTAGCTGTGACGCCTTGTCTTTTTAAATTATCATTCATTTAACGCTTACGGAACCTGATCCTCTGAGAAGTAAAACACAGTTTGTTTTTCTGTGATGTGTCTGTACAGCTAGAGGCAATACACTAATAATAAAATAATACTAAATTCTCAGAGTTTACGAGTTGTTCTCAAATCAATAAACTGTTCAGGTAAATCACGGAAGCCCTGGAATATTCATTTATTTTTGCGCTTGGTCAAATTAAGTTAGCTCCATGTGGAAAAGCAGTTTTTTCCCATAGTGCGTCCCTCTGGGTCCCTCTAGTGTGCTGAGGTGAGAAAGTGAAAGTCTCAGTCTCCACCTACAGTCAGCACATCCCAGAACACTGACAAAGGGCATTTAATTTATCTTGAATAACAATGGGGCAGCATGATTTTCAAAAAATGTGAATTGATTGAAACTATATGTTTTCTGACCTGTTTGTGTGTGTCTATGCTCTCCACCCAATCTTTGCACTGGTGGGTTTCTTGTCTCAAACCTGATAGCATTTACATACAGTCCGATGAAGGCCTTATAGTTTTCTAGTTTTCATGTGGAGCTTTGACATAGTGTGATCCCGGCCAGAAGATGGCGATCCAGGCCTGTGGAAAACAAAACTATTTGTTCTCACTGTTTGTTAGATTTCATGTGAACATTTACAGCAGCAGGATAATGCTTCCAGTGCCTTAATTTTTTTAAGGTTTGAAATGAAACAGCCTATAACCCGTTTTTAAAAAAAAAAAAAAAAAAAGCTTGACCTTCACAGATACTTCCAAATGTTTTTTTTTTTCTAATAAAGTAACCTACTTCCGGTATGAACGCAGTAGCCCCGCCCATTTTGCATTGTCTGCTCTGGAAACGTAAATACGAAGGAGAGATATGTTGTTCAATAGATGATCTTCGTACAGCACCAAAGTTACAGGTTTACGTGGCTGACTGTATGTTTATTCTGCAAGTAAATCATCATTCATGTGATTAAGTTACTGATTTCGGTCACGTCTGCTAACGCCAAGTGCAGACAGGAGAGGCCGACAGGCCACATGGACAAACGACAGCAGATGAAAGACACCCTCCAGCTGTGCATAGACAGTCGTAAAGACGAGCTGCACAGTTTGAGCCGAGACATTTGGAGTTGTCCCGAACTCGCCGGTAATGAGACACATGCGCACGACAGACTGGTGCAGTTCTTTTCTCAGGATCACACATGGACGGTGCAAAGTCACTACCACCTGCCGACCGCTTTTCGGGCCAGCTGGGGCCCGGTCAGTGTCCGCGAGGGCGACGCGGTGGTCCACGTGGCCTTCCTGTGCGAGTATGACGCGCTGCCGGGGATCGGACATGCCTGCGGGCACAACCTGATCGCTGAAGTGGGAGCAGCGGCCGCCGTGGGGCTGAAAGCTGCTGTAGAAAAGCACGGCGAGCTGCCTGTCCCGGTGAAGGTAAGAGCAGGGCAACGCAGGGTCACTTCAAGAGGAAAAGGTGGTAGCAGACCAAACGTGGCTCCATTACTTCAGCCAGTAAGACAGAAAATGTGAAAGAAACAATCACTAAAAGTCTGATAATTTCTCACAAACACACTCAAAGAGAAACGTGACAATCACACAGCTATGAAAGCACCAAACCACCATAAAAAGGCACAATGATCTGGGTCATTGCTCTTATGAGGTATGGAGGCCCAGGTGCCCTTTGGCCAAAAATAACAATGATGCATAATTTATTATTGCCAAGAACCAGTCACTTAAATTTCAATCTTAAGACAGACAGCATCTATTTAGATGTTTTGGTTAGTTTAAACTGTCTCTGTTTTTAGTCATGACTGGAGGAAAAACCTGCTATTGAGGTAAAAAGCAACGAGCAGGTAGTAAATCTTGATATTGTGAGAGTTTCACCTCTGAGCCATAAAAACCCTTGTTGAACAACCAGTAAGACAGAGACACACAGTCATTTATTAGGTAAATGACTGAATTGAACACTTTGTATGGCAGATAACTGTTCTGGGAACACCTGCGGAGGAGGACATGGGGGGAAAGATTGAACTGATCAAAGCTGGGGCCTTTGCTGACGTTGACCTCGTCTTAATGGCTCATCCAGCTCATCAGGATGTCCCGTACCTGCCGTGTGTCGCACTCGATGAGTAAGTTCCTGTTCACATTTCGTGACTTATTGTCTGACAAATCTCAACCCTCTGTGTTATTGTTTCGCAGGGTGTCAGTGAAGTACTATGGGAGGGCATCTCATGCCGCTGCGTTCCCCTGGAAGGGAGTGAATGCCCTGGATGCTGCCGTGTTAGCCTACAACAACATCTCTGTGCTCAGGCAGCAGCTCAGACCGGAGTGGAGGTTTCACGGTGAGCAGCGGACAGAGACGGTCATGGTGTCAGTTTAGGGTTAGGGGTAGGGGTAGGGTTAGCATCAGATACACTTGGTGTAATAGTTCAAGGCTATCGATGGGTTCTTTCTATATGTCATCTTTCCAGGTATCATCAAACATGGAGGGGTGAAGCCCAACATTATCCCTGCCTACACTGAGTTGGAGTTTTATCTGCGCACCCCACTGGTTAAGGATCTTGGTGACCTGAAGGCCAAAGCTGAGGCTTGCTTCAGGGCAGCTGCTGTGGCAACTGGTTGCCAAGTAATTAGCTCAACTAAGATGTTGTCTTCCATTTGCTTCCCCGCAGGCTGGAGACATTGTGCTCCAGATGTGTAGATTAACAGTAAAGTATAAAACAAATAGTGCATGTTGATATATTGTTTCGGAGCAACGCACTGTTGGAGGTGACCGCTTTTATGCAACATTACCATTTTTAACATATTCGTGCAATTGTGCTACAAGTGCTATGCTGCTGTTACATAATGTGCTGGTAGCTTCAGGCTGTTTTTCTCCTACATCTGCACTTGCTTCAGGCAGATTAAACTCTCATAACGAAGCATGCACAGCGTTTCATATATATACAATATTGTATATTGCGGTAACCTCTTAATGTTATGTCACATCTTTGTATTTTAAGAACAAGGGAACACTTGTGTTTTGTTTAGGTGGAGATAACCTACCCATCGCACGCCTACTATAACATTTTGCCTAATGTCACACTGGCAAGGCTGTATGAAATGAATGGGAAAATGTTAGGGATTCAGTTTCTAGAGCAACCGACCAACTTCTCTGGTAGGTGGAAAAAAAACAGACAATTTGTCCTCTCTCTTGTCTGTGGAAATAAATTGCAACATAAAAGAACTGTGATCTATTTTTTTTTCACAGATTGTCTTTTTGTTGTTTACTAAATGAACACAGAATCATTTTCACTGTGAATGTATAATCATCTGGCAGGTTCCACAGACTTTGGCAATGTATCAGTCATAGTCCCTGGTATCCATCCTTTCTTCTACATCAGCACAGACGCGATGAACCACACTGAAGAATACGCCGAAGCAGCAGGTATGCCAGTGTGTGTCTGGAAGGAACAGCTGTTGTTTTGTTTGTTTTTTTTAAATTGCCCTATGATCAGACTTTTTTTAAGCCATCATCTTATTCCAGATCAGTTGATTTGCTTATTTACTCTAAGCTTTATATTCCTCCTCTGGTCTCTCCTGTGCCAGGAGCTGAAACGGCCCAGTTGTACACCCTGAGGACGGCCAAAGCCCTGGCTATGACAGCTGTGGATGTGGTGTGCTGCCCAGATCTGCTGAGGCAAGTGAGAGAGGACTTCAGTCTGGCCAAACTGAAACAGGAGAAATGACTAAAAGGCAACAATGTGGCTTCAACACATCTATAAATACAACAGCTTTATTAATTATAGTGAGTAATAATAATACTATTAAATATATCAAATATATTCTCTTAGGACATTTCTGGCAGTTACAATTGAATCCTAATGATTTAGTTTTGGGCTACCATGAGGTTGACATGGGGTTCTTGCTAAAATGTCTTAGCAACTATGGGATGGATTGCTGTTAAATTTGATTTATATGAATCAAATATGGTAATTCTGCTCTAGTGCCATTATCGTTGTCTTAATTATTTTGGTGTAGGACAAAATATTGACTAAAATAATCACATTTACAGTACACAAGTAAACTACTCCTTTTTCATAAAGAGGCACAGCTTAAAAAAACTGAAATGTGTTATTCTAACCTTAACTTCTTTGTAATTATGAGCAATCTGATGTCCTCAAACTCAACATTTTTATTTAAATTGGATGCTTTTGTTCATATTTCACAATGCACAAGGTTTTTGGGTTTAGTTGGACAAGAATAAAGATGTGTAAAAATAGAAACATTGTTCATTTAATTCATATATATCTTTTTACATCATATGCGAACAGTTCATGGTATTACAGATTTGCAGTTGAAGCGATTCTGCTCAGTCTGTGCCAGTGAGAGAAGAGACATCCTGGAACTGCAGTTGCAATCTAGAGTCTAATAACTGTGAAAGCTTGTCCTCCAGCAATGTTTAAATAGACTGTGTGAGAGTGAGGAAAATAGGATAAACATTTAGCACGTTTAGGCTTAAGGTGTCATAGTGCTTCGGCTGACATGAAATATGTGGTCACAAATTTGACTGTTTTTTTTTTTTTTTTTCAAGTTGATTTTAATCGATGTCTGCAGAAAAGCAATTTTCAGCAATGCATCTCTAACCATTACTATTTGCACGAGCTAAATATATTACATGGAGATTTAAACTGTACAGTATTATGGGTTTTGTTGTTCAGCACCTAAGCTCTGCTCAGATCATTTTCACATTTTCAGAAAACAAAACATTTATTAGACATTTTCTCACATAGAACATCTTTCCAGGGTTAAATTAAACCTGCACTTTTGGTTAATAAACTTTTCAAATCACCAAAATATATTTTAAGTATAAAGTTGTTTTAAGCTGAAAGGATGATAAAACTAAGAGCTAAAAAGTCACAGTGAATCTCAGAGCCTCACAACACCAAACACAGGACATGAGCTTGAGTTGTATTAAAAGAGAAAAAAAAGATATAAAGACAATAAAATGTCTAGATCATAATTAGTGTTTGGGATTTACTAAACATGTAATATATTTTTACATTTCTAATTTTAAAAACTGCGTTGATCTGCTTTTTTACTGTGTTTGTCAAATTACAAATGCAGTAATTACCTTAAAGCTAAAGTATGCAACTTTCTTAAAATCAATTTTATTACAGACATACTTATGCTCCATAATTAATCTCTAATCTCTAATTTGGCAATGTGCTGGTGACACAGGCTCACAGAAACACCTGGCAGTGGTGCAGAAATATTTGCTTCTAAAAGTATTTTTCTTTCCAACCAGTCAGCAGTTCACTGGAATTGATTCTTGAGTGTTATGCTAGCAGCAGCTCAAGTTGCATATTGTAGCTTTAAAAAAATAATTGCACGGATAAAAAGATCACAATAGAATATAAAACAGACTGAATCATATTGACGTGCTGCGAAAGCAACAACTGAACTTAAGAATAATTTAATAACTAATTGTTGTTCACTATGAAGTTACCATCAGCAGCTGGCTAGCTTAGTTTAACACAGTGACTGGAAATGGAAGAAAACAAAAGGTGACAAAGTCTTAACAGCATCTCCAGAGGTCATTATTTATCTATTTGTTTACAATGTAAAAAAAGAGTCAAAAAAATCAACAAAGGAAGGATATGAACCAGATAATATCAGTGGAGGGCTAGAAAAAGTCTTGTAAATATCAAATCCCTTAGCCTCATTTTTACACTAAACTGACGAGATGTAAGTTTGGGCAGAGCGAGGTAACCTCTGTACCCCTGTTTCTAGTCTTTGTGCTAAAGCTAACAGCTGCTGATAAGCCTTACTGTATATTAACCAAACAGATATTAATCTTTTAATCTAAGTCTCCACATGAAAGTGTATAAAGGCATGTCCCAAGATGTCAAACCATTCCTAAACAGTTCAAGCTTGTTGTTCATTGTCCTTAAGTGAATGGCGTTGATCTGTCCGTATGCTGGGGATGCCCGAAATCACTTTTCAGTTCAGTTTTATGGTAAAAATGTTCCTGTTAACACTGTAACTGAGTTAAACTGCGCAGTAACACGTGCATAAAGTTTCCAGGTGCCAACTATATCCGAACGTCTTTCCGTCAACAGCACTATAGTTACAACATGAAACCACACAGATCTGATGGAGTGACGAAGCCAGTGATGAAGACTGTCCTGTTGGTCAGCAGCTCGTTCTTAAGCGACTGTGCCAAGAAGGCAGTGGTCACTAATCTGCCAGTGGTCCCCTGCGTCTTATAAGCAGTATTGTCCGTCAGAAAATGCATCAATACAATGTCACTTTTCTCCGGGTCTCATTGTGGATAATAGATTGTTGCGCTTATGTGTCCCACGTTACAAGTAAATGGACCAGTAGATGATGTTAAAGAGGATATACGCTCCAGGAAAGACAACCCTTGAGTACTTGTCTATGGCATGCGTATCTATCCAAATGTTCACGTAGCCTCTGGAAGGTTTCACCTGTCTTGCAATCTGGGGGTCGTTCAGTGCCACCTGGGCCAACATTCGCTCCTGCCGGCCCCCATTTTCCGGCATCCCGTAATTACCTGTAGTGTTGGCATCCATGGACCCATAGCCAGTGATCTGGGGGTCGACCATCATCTCATCTGGGTTGCCAATACCACAGGTACATGGAAGCTAGAGAGGAAAGTATGAAGAAAGGAATCTGAAAATAATCTGATTATGGAAAACTCTACTTTCTGTAAAGTCACAAAGCAACTACAACAAGCACATAAATAATGTAATTATAAATCATTCGCTCATGCTGGGCCTTTCAATAATTTTGTAATGAAACATTTATTACAGGATGTTTGTGTAGGAAATATTCCCCAGGGTACATGGGGGCAATTTGGCTCCATATGCCGCAGCATTTGGCAGATGAAGAAAAGCGATACAGCAAAAACTGGAGTCCCCAAAATACGGTAATATGCCACAGCCTGAGAGCAGCTTTAAATGGAGCCAATTTAGAAAATATTTATCTGTTTAATGAAAATGTCCATTAATTATTAATTCTTGTTTCTACCAGAAACATTTGAATGTGGAACATATTTTCATATAAAAATCAGGTCAGCCTTGCCTGTGTTAACTTGGAGAGAGAGAGAGAGTTTCTTTGACCTTCTTTTGGTTGTCTCCTTTTTTATTTTGAACGAGAAAATCATTATTAAAAGCTATTCATTTGTCGACTACAATGTTGCAGAATTGGCAGCTTGAATTCCACCTCCTGTGTGTTTGGACAAGAAAATTAACCCCAAGTTGCTCCCGATGTGTGTACCTTCTAAGCTGTTTGTATGAAAGTGCCTGCTCAATGACTGAACATGTTACGGGATGCAACAACAACAACAACAACAACAACGGAGGTTTAATCCACAGCACTTGACCGTCAGACTCTCAGAGAATAAAACGGTTCTGCCACCCCTCCCACCAAAAGTCATTTAATGATTAACATTCATTAGCAAAAGAGTGTAAACATCCACAGAGAAAATAATACTTACTCTCTCCCTCAGCTTCCGCTCTTTCCTCTCTTGTACGGTGGAGAGGTAGTTGACCGCTGCATATTCTATCACCGACAAGAACACAAAGACAAAACTGACCCAGAGGTAAATGTCCACAGCCTTGATGTAGGAGACCCGCGGCATGGAGGCGTTGACCCCAGTTATAATGGTGGACATGGTGAGCACTGTGGTGATGCCTGGAGGGAAAACATTCACATTCCTGCTTTAATGTACTGTTTTACTGGGTTGTATGAGACATGATGCTAAATAACTGAGAAAGAGCTTTGTGCAGTGATGATATGTATTTTTTATATCATTGTCCCACTTTCCCACGACAGCTTCAGCTGTAGCACAAAAGAATATTTTTGACAAATATAAACAACTGTACTCTGCTACAGAATTAAAATTTCAAAAGTTTAGCCACTTTAAGCAGCAGCGCTAACTTGTCTGTCTGAAAAGAAAACCACATGCAACCTCTGTCAGGGCACTGGAAGAATATATATTACCTTAGTCACAAGCCAAACAAAGTACTATAGCTGCAACTAACAACTTATTGAATCATTAATCTGGTAATTATTTTCTAATATAAAATTTTTAAATAATCACAATTTCATCCAATAAATATAAAAATATATATTTCTTCAAACACCACTATAACAATTATGCTCATTTAGAATATTTCTAGATGCTTTATAATTCAAAACGTCTCTCTTGATGGAATCAACAGCAACACAATGTTCCCCAGTATCCATCCTTTAAGAACAAACCTACATTTTCCAATCTAAGTGATCTTTTATAGGTGCAACGTTTCTTCGAGGCAGAATTGTTTCTGAGAGGTAGAATCTATCCTACCTAGTGGCACCCTGGCGGGGACAGCCCTGCGGTCAATCCAGAAGGACACCCAGGACAGCATGACCATTAGAGTAGCTGGGAAGTAAGTCTGCAGCAGGAAGAAGAAGATGTGGCGCCTCAGGGTGAAGTGAATGTACAATCGATTGTACCAGCCTGTGAAATAAAGAAATATCACTGTTACACACATAATATCACACGTTAGTGGCTGGTGCACTGAACAAACACTTGAAGCTGAGGTTCCCAGCTATTCTGGCAGAAAAAGATAGGACACAAAATCCTTTTCATGCTTCACGTTGCTCTTGTGAGCTCCAAAGGGACATGTGGTTGGGAGACGGCTGCAGGGCTTTTACAGTGGCTTTCCAGCAGCGTACAAGTGGTTGGCAGTTGTTTGATTCATTTCGTTTCGCTGTGAGGATTAAATATCAGCACATTCTTCTTGGCGTGACGTTTGAGGTACACCAATTTCATGTAAGGAACACTCAACCCTCTCGTCGGAAAATGCTTTCAAAACAAAATGCGATTTATTAAAGTTAAAACTAATTTGTGAATTCGTTTTTACACACGGTGGTCACATGGTTCATTTGCATAATCAGTTTGCTTCATTATTATGTGTTGTGAATTACTGTACCTGTGCTGCTGTAGAAAGCCAGCTTGGTGGTGGTGTGGAATTTCTGGATCAGGAACTGGGACAGAGATATTCTGTCGTCTGTGTTCAGTGACTCATTACCTTTCTTCCAGTACAGCATCAGGTCATCATCCGTGTACGCATCTGGTTAAAAATATGTAGAAGTAATTAACAAAGAGCGGCATTAGTATTGTAGGATGTATTGACGGTGGAGACGCCACACAGAGTACATGGGAGTGGTGGACAACTGTGTAGACTGGTGTGAGCAAAACCATCTCCAGCTCAACATCAGTAAGATGGTGGTGGACCTCTGTGCTGTGGTTTGCTGGGGCAGCAGCTTGAAGGTAACTGACACTAACAGACTGGACAAATGAATCAGGAGGGCTGGTTCTGTTTTTGGTGTGGAGCTGGACCCTCTACACGTTGTAGGACGCTCTCCAAACTCCTCTCAATCATGGACAATCTCTCCCACCCCCTACACGTTCAGCCAGAGACTTATTAAAGTGCTCCACTGAACGCCACAGGAAATCATTTCTTCCTGTGGCCATCAAACTCTTTATTTCCTCCCTTGCCTCCCTCTGTAAAGGGGAGAGGGGAGAACAACAACTTTAGCGATTGATGTTATCGAGTTTTTGTTTTTTGTTCGTATACATTTGTTGTTTTTGTGTTTATATTCGTTGGTGCCAATTATGGTTGTGGGTCTTCTAATCTTTCTGAAATGAGAGCGGCTGTATCTAGGCAAAACAATTTCCCTCTGGGACTAATAAAGTGTTTTTTAATCTTGAATCTTGAATTATGAACATGGGTGCATGCTAATATGAACAAAAGGTGTGACAAAGATAAAACGTTACAAGACTGTGAGTCTAAAGCCTTGCTGGAGACTCCAGTGTCCATTGTACAAATGATTATTTCAGTCACTGAGCCTCAACAGCAGTGGAGCTATGGGGTTGGTGAAAGAGGAGAAGGTCATTAAAATTAAAGCTACTGGCTCTTTGAAGGACGGATGTGCTAAGAATCTTTCATGCCATGAGATCTCATAAAATATTTGTTCAGCAAATTTGATATTGTAGTCGGAGCAGGGTGCAAGAGGAAATCTATATGGGCTTTCTCCAGAATCAGTTCAGTCCAGAATGTTCGAATGGAGGAGAAAACACAGGTGACTTGCTGACGTATATTTCCATCTTTCGATCAATCCACTCACAGCTTTCAATTTCCAGTGAGCAGGTTTGGGTGTCCAGAGGGAAGCGGCTGAGGTCCATGTTGCACATGGCAGTGACTGTGACTCTAAGTAAAGAAAGAAAACAGTTTTATACAGTCATAGTTAAAATCATTGGTTAGTCTCAAGTTCTCTCTTGGTTCTTATATTATCTTCTTGTAGTGTTGTTTCACTTTTTCCCTCTACCCCACTTGATCTTTCTTCAAATAACTGTATGCCATGTCATAAATAATCCTCTGATTAGCTCAACACTCCCACATTTGTCTGCTACACTTTTTCATTAACTTTCTTTTATCAATAAACTGCTTTCAGAAGCCTTTTTTTCGAGATTATAAAGGAGACTCTGGGAGTTAGTACTTCTTGACTGAGCAGGCTGCTGTGTACCGGAGACTGTAGAGGACGTTGCCATCAGGATAAACCCTCAGCATGACATTATCGGTGGTGGTGTCGTGGATGAAGGAGCGCTTTGAATGGACGAAAAACATGTCAGGAACCCAAATCTTCTTCACCAGGCGACTGTCAAAGGTCATACTCTGGTTGGTGGTGCTTGGGAACGCGAGTCTCTCATCCTTCCAATAGTGACGTAGGTACAGTGTCATAGTGAAGTCCTATAGAAATAAAAAAGACACGAGTCTTTACTATTAATGTATTAATTTATTGCAGTCTGCACAATCCTACTACAGCTATTAACTATAGCTGATATGTTATTGTGTGAGAAAGTATTAGATAGTTGAAACTATTATGTTTTATGTACATTTGTACGTTTGTTGCTGGTCAAATTGCAGTTAAAGTTATATATGCACATATACAGTTAGCTACTTAATTCAGTGTTTTCCAAGCTAGAGATCCAACAAAAAGAATGTGGGAAAACTGAAAAGGTTGTGAATTGATTCATGGGAGAGGAGAAAAACGAATAATTCTCTCCTTGCAACTACCCAAAACTTTTAGAAAAAAGTACAATATGCTCCACTGAAACATAGTAGTGTATTACTAATCATAATAATAATTTGATCTTAAGTACAGTACTAAACACTACTTTATATTTATTTCTAAACTATAATGAAAGGTTTAAAGCCTCAACAATAAATCTGGTTCACACTTACCATATCCACCTCAGAGATAGTATCCAGGCTTTCAACCTGAACGTCTACTCCGACAGGAATTGGAGGACCTAAAGTAACACACTGATGTCATTTCTCTTAATAGATGGTTTAAAATATAATGAATATCACAAATGTAAAGCAACTGTTTAGGCCAGGACTGTGTTGGTCTGGATGGGGATTTCTGACCTATATCAGCCTTTCTACGCTGCATCATCACCATCATCATCATCCAGTGCTACACAAATTTAATTAGGTCACAGTAACAGATCAAAGTTGAGGCAGGGGCGGATGAAATCCAGCTCTCGTTTCCATTTCCAGCTAAGATGCACCTGATGGTGGAATTCATACACGAAACCATCCAGCATGGGGTCACTATGTCTGTTTTCAGCAGCAGATTGCCGTGTGATTAAAAGAGGTCTGATAAAAATGGCACATGTCCCTTACTTTTAGGTAAAAGCCCTAATGGCTCATTTTTTTAGTTAAATATAGCTCTTGTTTGGTCATTTGCCCCAAAAACACAAAAACCAACTAAAACGATTATAAATATATACTGTATTCCATTTCTATCTCATGATAATACAAATAAAGCCTGAGCACCTTTATCTCAGTATAATCCCTACAGTCCAAAAAGCTGCCATCAAATCCCTGTAATATACTGTGATGCTAAGGACATGTATTAACACTCTTGTGATGTAAAGAACTGAGCTGCAATTGGAAACTGTAGCACAGCTTGTGCATGGTGTCATCAAGGTCTGCAAGAGCTTAATACTTATAGGACTAAACCAATGATCACTGTGCAGATCTTATCCCACTGCACTTCCTGTAGCTTCCTGACTAAGTTACAAATATTCACCCAACATGTCTGAGTTATATAAACAAAATGCTGTCATTTTCTGACCTCCAAATGCCGGTCTCATGGTGAAATCGTGATCATCTATTCTCAGGAGCTGCTCAGATTTTGTCATTGGAGATTTTGTCATGTCTGGACTTCGTTTGTAAATTGGACTGAAAAGACATTTGGTTACAATGAGACCTCATGTAAATACATATATATACATATAATACAGCCTCTTTAATATTAAAGATAGGTAGCACAAGGATTAACTTTGGAAATGCTTTATTAGAAGACTTTTACCTTCCAGATTTGTGACCTCCACCCCCGTCCATTCTCCCATCCATTCTGGTCTCTCTTCGCGACCTATTAATTAAGAGCAGAAATAAATAAATAAATAAATGTGAACATCTGTCACATATGGCAACAGCACAACAATACACAAAGTAGTAGAGTAGTGGCGGCTGCTGGGATTTTGTCTTCCTCAGTTTCACTTTTACAATCCAACGTAGTCATTTTGAGAAAAATAGAATTAAATTAAAATCGTAAAACTTCTTTGTGTCTTAAAGATTCTTTATGTGATATTTCATACTGAATTGTTTGACAATCAGTCAAGTCAGTGGTTGTCATTTCTGACAAAAACTGTCACCTTTACTGCATATATCAGAATACTGACTGTATGAGATGGCCAGACCCACTATAAACCCATGACAGTATAACATGGCTTTTCCCTATTAAAGACTGGTTATACATATTTAAGCCACTGGCCCTTTGCATATTTTATATCAGTGACATAACATATAGGGTGAAACATGTTGCCCTTCTCTGGCCATCTGGAGTATTTACTGGTTGCACTTTCTCCATTTGGTCAGTGTAATATGTTCTAAAAAACACAAGGGTTTTGCACATAATATAAATATAATATATAAAAATAATACATAAAAATGTTTTTGTCACATTTAGTAGTCTGCAAGGCTAATTGATTAATTAAAAAATAATCTGCAGATTAATCTGTAATGAAAATAATCATTAATTTTTAAAGTGGGGCGTCGATATCAAGCCAAAATCTCCACGGGTTTAAAGCAGCTACAACAGCTTCTTTGATTTGTTTTGATGTTTCTCACTTCCGGAGATGTAATACATGAAGGTACATCACACGCACACATTTTATCCACAAATCACACAAAAGAGCATTTCCTCATCACATCCTATTTGGAGGACGCCAGCTTTTTGCTGGTGTCACTTTTCAAGAGGCCTGTCTCTGTATACTTGTCTTGTAAGCAGCAATTTCAGGTCACGAGTAGAGAGAGAGAGAAAGAGAGAGAAAGAGAAAGAGAGAGAAAGATGAATTCCAAAAACCCTAAAATGGATTAATAGAGTAGAGCATGCTGTGACAGACAGGGCCAAATCCCTGTGACAACCACAGACATGCATTTCGGAAACATGATAGAGGAAGCAAGTAAAAGATGAACGAACTGCACAAAAGGAGAAAAGAAACCACAACAGTATAAATTTGAACTAGAAAAAAAAGAGGTTTCTCCGGGTGCTAGCTGCAGTGTTGTTGTGGGCAATGGGTGCTACTCATCTGCATCCATCCAGCAGCTGGTTCCTAATCCTCTTGGCAGAAATGCCTCTCCAATCCTCTCTCTGCCTGCCTACGCTACACAGCAGACTGCCTGCTCTGTGTGGCTTGACGGTGTTTCTGCTGTTTCCTGCATGCACTGCATCGCTGCAGGGGCTGCATCAGGGTTAATGGGCCAGATTTCTGCAGAGGTCACTCTGGACACATTAATATGCTACATTACAAGGGCGAAAAACAATAACGACTACAGTCGGAAATGAGAGTTCACAGACTGGCTGGATGTGCAGTTAATGCATTTAACTTTTCGGTTATTTTATGTCATGAAAATGTGTTGTTTTTCTATCCAGGTGACCATTAGAACTTATCCTTAAAACCTAATGAGTGTTTTCTCCTCAGATGTTTTCACATGTAGGGCTCTGCTCCTACACGGACCCCCTCCCCCTCTCATCGTCTTTGCTCTTCCTTTTTCAAAGCAGCGAGAGAAAACATTTTAAGTAATATAGTGAGAACTCCCACAGCCCACGCTGGCAGCATCCAGCCGCTTTTGCGATTTCACACTCGCGCTGGAGAGGAGGAGCGGAGCGATGAGAAACAGGGGGGAAGACGAGGAGTTAGACTTCTGCTTGAGTGTACGAGATTTCCCCCTCCGTGCTAGATATTGAATCTAAGATTTACATTTGATTTGTATTCACAGACTGTGTGTGTCAGCAGAGACAAGACTGATGTGAGAGGACTTTGAACCAGTACATGGGCGGAAAAAAGTGGTGCATATAGTTGATAACAAGACGCTGGTGTTTAGAGATTACAGCACAGCTTTGAGCCACTTGTGCTTTCTGTATTTTGCAGGTTTCCCTCAGATGATT
This sequence comes from Microctenopoma stevenorrisi, assembly GCA_032270685.1. Taxonomy (NCBI): domain Eukaryota; kingdom Metazoa; phylum Chordata; class Actinopteri; order Anabantiformes; family Anabantidae; genus Microctenopoma; species Microctenopoma stevenorrisi. The sequence continues at coordinate 8,275,738 of JAUMTR010000014.1, read as the reverse complement.
GCAATTGTGCTCCTTTCATAATTAATGATCCTCTTCACCACCTTAGGGCTGAGACGATTACTTTGAATGATTGTAATTTCATGGAGGATTGTTTAGGTTTGAAAAGGCAGCTTTAACCCCGTTATCACATATCTCCTCAGTAAGATCAGACCTGCTCCGCCGCGTGATGTTCTGTAGTTTCTCGTTATGTTGAACCGTAATGTAATGCAATGTGTGCCATGTCAAATACACTTAATTCCCTCAAATGGATAATGAGCATGTGATGTCTGCTCTATAAATAACAACAGTTAAAGCATGAAAAGTGATACTGTACCTAAAGACAGAGGATTATGATTTGACAGGGTTTGTTGAATATATTAAGCTGATGCAAATCGTTCACCACTGATGGCATTATGAGCCATACAGCACTGTACTTTGCCTGCTTGGAAAAATCTTATCATCTTCACCAGAGATTAATACAGCAACACTATCTCACTCAGAGGCTGCAGGATGCAGCTGAACCATGTGGTTATTTCTCCAAGAGAAGTAGCTTTGTAGATTTGAACACTACATTGGTTGGATATGAATAAAGTCAAGTGTTGCTTTTGGTGGCTGATTCATCAATCAGTCCATGGCCAGAATTAATCTCAATCTTTTATATAGACTGTAGATTAATAATCTAAGCAATTTTAGAAGCAAAATGCAAAAAGATCATGTGCGATCATACTCTTTATGCCACAAAACCCTTTGTAACCATTTTTAATTTGTGGTTTGGGAGATTTGGTTGTAGACATCGCTGGAGATAGAATTTACAAATGGCATTTATCACTTAACAATTATAGTTAATAAATGTATTAATAATTTATTAACTGTATATTAATTTAATGTAATAAATGATAAACGATAATAAGTAGTTACACACGTGTGTTATTTCTCTTCCCTGCAGCTGCATATTGTTCTGACTACATTATAAACAATCTTAATGTGTTTCATTTGTTTTGGACTATAAATAATACAAATTCTAACAATTTCTACATAAAACACATGAAGTTTTTTGCATCCATATTCACAATTCTGTTAGTAGCGCTGTCCAGTCAGTTTGAAGCTAAATTTGGAGAATATTTTTTTGATTCATGCTTTTCAAAGTTGAATGTTTGCAGTTTTTTTTATGAATCTAAATAATTTCATCAGCCTTGTGAATACATAAACCTTAATAGAGTTTGTAAAATAAATTCACACCGCAGTTAGGCCAGTCTGTATCTCTACTTCCTGCACTATACAGCAGTGATTAAACTTTTAACAAACACAGTTTGGTCCTTTTAAATCACTTCTAGAAGCAGTTCAATCTATGATTCACAGATCTAGTTCAGTTGTGACTAAAACATTTAATCCAATGAATACAATAGATGCTTTAACAAGGCAGCAATTAGCTTAAATAATGATTTGAAAATGACATTGACCACAACTGCTGCTGAAGGGGGACACACTCATTAATTGGCTTGCAACAGTTGTGGAGCATGAGAACACAGCATTCACCAGTAGTACATAAATAGATGTGGGGATTTAGGTCTCCCTCTCTCTCCCCTCTCCAATCTGCCATCTGAATAACTCTGTTCTCAGAGGGGTGGGGTGAGGGGGCAGCACAGGTGATACAGGAAAAACAGGATAACTAAAAACTACAAGAACATAATAAAAAGTCCTGATGTGAAGAAGACTTTTAACACAAATTGCAGATTTTGCATTAAATTTTCATTTAAGATCACAAATCTAAAAAAAAAGAAATGCACACAGTAATGATTGTCTTTGTTATCTGTGTTACTCTCTTGTCATTACCTGCTTTGTTTGTAGGTTTCCAGCTTGTGACCCCTTGGCTGAGACATCCTCCCAGCTGCTCCTGCGAGCCAAACACAGAAGAGGACAAGAACAGTGTCCACCTGCATGATTCACATTCCCCAGAGGACGGACCTCTCCTGTCAGTCAGAATCTACTCCCCTGCAGGGTAAGCAGCACCCTGCCTCCCTGAGACATTCCCCTTCCCCGCTCCGGAGTCAATCAGGGGGAGAAAAACAGCAACAGCAGCAGCTACACTGGGCTATTCTACTGTCTGAGTGGAAAACATCCTATGGTGCTTAATCTCCACAGTGGGAAAAGCAATTTTGACTAAACCCATAAATCCTTGAGCGTCAGATGGTACAGATTTGATCCCTCCAGCGGCGGATGTGCCTCCCTCTCTCTGTGCTCTGCTATGCTCAGATATCCTGCACTCTGATGTGCTCTACACTCCACTTTGCACCGCCCAGAAACACAAATTCTCTCAGCGATGCAGCGTGCTCATTTGTAAGGTCGACAGTTTAGAGATACCGACACACAGGCACTGAGGGGACGCTATGCGTGTGATGTGAGAGGCTGGAGTCTTATATCTGGCACCTCCAAAATGTTTTGACATTAAGCCAAAATTTGGCAAAGCTGAATTTCAGTGATTTTGTAAGATTTCATTTAGGATCATACAGTTTTTTTTGTGCCTGTGGTGGTATCTTCCACTGCTTTTCTCAGGGGACCGTGTTTTGAGAATATTTTGGGATGCTCTAGAAATGATTATGCAGTACATACACACAACATTGTTCTCAGAATATAAACTTGCAAACATAAAATATTTAAATATTTAGTGAATAAAACTATTGAATTTTTTTACTTTTTAACAATAATCTTGTTGCGAAATGATGAATGCAAAAGACAAAACACGTGCAACCGTGTCCCATAAGTCAACCCCATCACCACGCTCTCATCAGCCTCCCTAAATGGGTGCTTTTCCGGTGAGGCGAGGCACTGGAGGCTTCACTGCTATTTGTCTGTGAAGGCGGGCAGTCCATTTGAACAAGCCAATCAAAATTTTTCAGCACTGACGCCATCATCCAGGCATGTGTCCCTTTTTTAGCAGACTGAAAAGTTGGATTATAAGATCATGAATATGGGTTAGCTCCATGGACGTAAATCTGAACATTGGTGTGAGTAATGTTAGGAATTGTTTGTGTTTCAGATTCGTGAATCCTTCCTTACACCTGTCCTGCTGACCGAGCAAACACAACAGCTGTCAACGGCAGTAAATAATGAAACAGAAAACAAAAATCAGGTAAATGTCTCCTTTCTCATTATAATAATTATTTCCACACATGCATGTTTTTGTTAAACTGAATTACAGAAAAATATGATTTAAGTATTACTTTAGAATCATACACATCTAACATGTAAAGGACTTACTTAAACTGATTAGATTTTTAAACTGATTAGATTTGTTTTATTTTTGGGCCAACATAAATGTTTTTAAAAATAAATACAGATGTGATTATTTAGCCTCTGACAAAAAAAATCAATTTTATCAGACATGTAGCATGACATTTACGATTGATAAATGACCCTGTCAGTGTTCTGTTGTGGTTAAATTATGTAATGTGAGACTGACAAATTCTATTTTGCAATTTCGATGGCTACTCATCAGCTGACAGATAATGGTGAGTACCTCCAGCTGAATATTAACCTGTGCATCAGAGTTTTTCTGTGCAAATCATCCCTTTAACCAATTAAAAATAATACTGGAGGTTTTACTGCACTACACTTGTCATTGTTGAACATGGTGGAAGCAAAGTGATGGTCTGGGCCTGTTTTGGTGGTGGTAAAAGAGGGGATTTGTAAAGGGTAAAACAAGATCTTGAACTACTTTTTACTTCTACAGCAAACACTTAGACCTACTTTGCAGATTAGGATTTTAGAAAAACCATATGATCATCTTAGAATATATGACAGATTACTGTAGATTAAACTGCTCAACATTATGTAAGTAGACAGCATTATCACCACATCCACTAGCTACAAGATTAAAATATTAAAATACTGTTTCTTGACACATCACTGATAACAATGAAATAGTATACCGTATACAAATATACTTATTTTTAACTGATACTCAGCTTGCTGTTAATATTTAGCCTAATATCTGCTCTTACTTTAATCAAATGTTTAGAAATGTAAGATAATGTTTATGCTGTCTCCTGTTGTGGCCATTTTTACCCAATTGACTTAACCTAGGTCACAGAAAATGCATCGCTGTGTATAGGTTATTCTTTAATCTGCTGTTTCAGTCACATGGTAAAAATACTTTTGTACTGTATCTTCATGTTAAGGATTTTATTGCATAAACTAGTTGAATGTCAAATTATTAGTGTTTGCCAAAATTAATAAAAATGTTCTCTTTTTAACAATTTTTAAAATCACTGTGAATTGTACAGTCATGAAGTTATATAGAACCTAGACGAGATATCAAACTGAATGCCAGGGAAAGAATAAAAATTTTAAATAAATATACCACCTTTTTACACATATTTAAAAATAAAGATTTGGGGCAGGAGTCATTAGGTATTTATTATAGAATATGAACATCACAATCATAATCAATATTCAGATTAAGACTTTGTAAAACATGTTTTACAGAGTCCCAATGACCCTCTTCTGCACTGTTTTTTTTCCCGCACTGGTTCCGCACACCACTAGTTCTACGTGATTCTACGTCACGCTCTTGAGATAACCAATCAACAGTCGGTTTTAGAGTATCCAGTCATTTCTGCCCAGAAATTAGTCTGTCAGACAAATAGGCGTACTCTCTTTTCGGGTTATACACTGTTCGCGGAAACGTCAGATGCAAATCTGTGCTATGTTTAAGTATTAGATTTAGCAGCTGATCGTTGTGCTGGGCCCGACTGGACACACGACCCGTTAATCCCTGTGATCAAGGCGGGATTTGTGCCTGAGAGGCTATAATCAGGGTTAAAATAAACCTTACAGTTGGAGTAACCTCATTGGTTTACACACTCCTGGCGGGGCTTTGTAAAGTTTACTCGCTACAGCGAAAAAGGTGTTTACTATGTAGTGTTGGATAATAAGAAACCGAACGCGATCGGGTATGTAAATGATACCGAGAACATTAACAGACAAGCGAGGACGCATATCGGTGACAATAGAGTGAAAAGGTGGTTAGTTTGGAACTGTCGGCAGCGCCAGGCTAAAGGGAAGCGCGCTAACGTTACTTAGCTGCCGTTAGCTGTTCGCGAGCGGCGCTCCGTCTCAAAATGAGCCTTACACGGGAGATTAAACGTAAGTATTGCTTTACCATCACTGGTGTTTGCATGTTGACGCACATTTGCAGTCCCCGTTCGTTTGGATTATTTACTCTGTGGATATATTGCGTTTGAACGTGTGATTCTTCCGCAGAGCTCCAGAAAGCAAAGGGCAAAGCCCAGAGCAGTAACAACTTAAAAGAGGAAGCTAATATCTGTAATCAGCTCGGGGAGCTACTGTCCAGAAGTGGTAAGAACCTTCTCATGGCCAGCATCGTAAAATTAAGGGTTTAAGTGTGTAATAATAGGATTTTAAGTGGAGGCCATTATTGTGATCGTGATCGGTTGGACATTTCCAAACAGATCGAATATGTCAATAAATTCTGCTCACACTACTACCCCAGTAATTTGGTAGACCTTTTACACCAGTCTCTAATGTCAAGTCTGCAACAACGACATTTTCTTTCTAACAAAGAAGAAGTTACAGTGCAGTTTCTGTCTCTCCTGCATATTATCCTTTCTCCTCACTCGCTGTGAAAGTTGAAGGTTTCCATCCTGTATAATCCTTGTGTTTCAGGTGATTATGAGGCTGCCATCAGGGAACACCAGCAGGAGCTGTCTCTCTCTGAGGTGCTGAATGATGTGATCGGACGAGCTGTGGCCAATCGTAAGATAGGAGAGTGCTACGCAGAGATGGGAAACATTGAGGCTGCTTTAAAAGTCAGTAGATTGTGCTGCGGTCTTCAGACACCTGCCTTGTCTATGGAGAATCTTCTTTGTATTTGTATTACTATATATTTGCTATATTCGTCCACCATATCATCCTGTGTGGGTTTGTTGTGGTTTCTCCTCCAGCACCAGCGATGCCACCTGAATCTGGCTCGCTCTGTCAGAGATCACGCAGAGGAACAAAGGGCTCTGGCCACTATTGGTCGAACTTACCTATTCCGTTATGAGTCAGACCAATCACGAAACAGTTTAGAGCAAGCTCAGGATGCTTTCAGGCAGAGTCTGGCCATTGTTGATGATCGTCTAGAAGGTGAGTGTTTGGCTTGTGGGTGTATTGAATTTGAGTAGCGAGCCTATAGTTTGTAAGTTTTTGCTTGTTTGTCTTACCGTTTTGAATTTTCCTTTATTCCAGGAACAGTGCCAGAGAGAGAGATCAGTGAAATGAAGGCCCGTCTGTTCCTCAATCTTGGTCTGGTTTGTGACCATCTGGGGGACCCAAAACGCTGCAGCGAGTTTATCAGACGAAGTGTCTTTATTGCTGAGTATGAACATGTTCAACTATATTTTATCATAATATAAGGACTCAGAGGGATAGATGCATATAAATATGTACATTTAGTACAGGGAAGTGCATTAATTGTACTTTATTCAAGACTTTATGCTTACTATAACACACATTCTGTTTTCCTTTGTGTAAAGAAAGAGCCAGCTACTGGAGGATCTCTATCGTGCTAACTTCAACCTGGGCAACATCTACTTCCGTAACGGTCAACACTCCAATGCTGTGCGCAGCTTGGAACAAGCCAAAGAGTGCGCCAGAAAGATCAAAGAGAAGTTCAGTGAGAGCGAGTGTTTTCACTGCATCAGCAAAGTACGAACACATTCCTGGGAAAATTAGAGCAACTGGTTGGTTACAGTTTCTGCATTTTGTAATGTCTGCAACATTTATCTATAGGTGCAGCTATCTTTGGGTGATTTTGTAGCAGCTAGACGATCTCTGAAGAAAGCTCTCAAGCTGGGATCACAGCAGCCACTGGACAAGGAGGCAGTGAAGAAAGCTTTCAAATATGGTGCCAAAGCTGGTTTTGATTCACTCAATCTCAAAGTTTTTCCTGAAAGTTGAAAACAACAGTTGAATTGATGGTGTGAATTGTTATTCTAATTTTGTAGCGGACAAGGGCTGTAAGTTAGAGGAAGAACTGGGCGAAGATCAGGGCAAAAGACTCAGCCCTCATCAGGCTGTGGAGCTGGCAGAGCAGCTCGGGGACCTCTATTGTAAGGTTGGCTGCTATAGCAAAGCTCTGGACGCCTATCAAGCTCAGGTATTTAACAGATTATATTTTACTTTGATTCATTTCAGGCCAGACCATACCCACTGAATTATATATTGTAAATCTGTTTTGCAGCTAAAGGGTGCTGAAGCGATGGGAAAACCTGCCAGAGAGCTGGCTGTCATTCACGTGTCCCTAGCTGCTACCTACACAGACTTGAGGCAGCACAGCAGAGCAGTGGAGCACTACAGACAGGAGCTGGCTTTACGGCAGGGCAGCTCCAGTGAGGTATACACAAACCGCAGGTGTTTTTACTCTGCATTAGCTTAAACTGTCGTGTGGTCAGGGGATTTGATGAAAATCTCACATAGTTGCCTTCAAGTTTACATACATAAAAAAAATAAAGCTTTATGATTCAAGAAATCCTGAATCTCGATCCATTGCTCGTGTGTGAAGGTGTAACTTACCAGTTGTATGCGTCTTCTCTCAGGAGTGCAGCACCTGGCTGAACATTGCAGCTGCTCAGGAGGAGAGCGGCTGTGCCTCTGAAGATGTAGAGAGCAGCTACACTGCAGCCTTACGGTGCGCCGAGGAGTCTGGCCAGGCCAGGCTACAGGTGAGGCTGAGGTAGCAGCTAAAAGTTACTCCTAAAACGGAAGAAAATCTGAAAGCAATTCTGACTGAAAAAATATGTCTCACCTTTCATATTCAGCAGTTAAGCTGTAAATATACTTCCATGTTTGTAAAACACTAAAGGAAGAGTTTTTCCACTTTGCGTTGCACAGAAACGAGTTCTGAGGCTCTGGCTGGTGTCTCAGAGACGAAGTGGCTCCCTCAATGCTGATGAGACAGAAGCAAAGCTGCAGGAGCTGTGTGCCGCTGAGGGCTGGAGTCCAGATGGGAGTGATGGTGAGGAGGATGAAGAGGAGGAGATGGACAATAGTGAACCTCTGGATGACAGTGATGTCATCCTGTCAGAGTCAGGTACATGGACTATAACAGGCATCGTGTCTATGTGACGTCTTGAGACAAATTCTTTGTATATTTCTCAGACAACAATTCTGCGTTTGTCTTTATGCATTTCTCTAGATGATGATTTGGAGGGTTATGACAAGATGGTATCAGGACGGAGGAAGGCAGGAAGGGTGAGTCATATGTCAGCTGGCACTCATCTCATCTTTGTATCCCATGGCTTACATCTTCAGTGTCTTACCATCTGGCCTTTTTGTTCGATTTCCCCGCTTTAGTGGAATAAGAGGAACGAGAAGGGTGAGACGTCGTTGCACAGAGCCTGCATAGATGGAAACCTGAAGCAGGTCCAATATCTTGTGGAGCAGGTGAGAAAAGCAGTGTTTACAGTATTTCATGAAACATTTCTAAGGATGTAAAAGGAGATTCTGGATTGGATGACAATTAGCATTTTCCTGCTTGTCTTTGTGTCAGGGTCACCCAGTGAATCCTAGAGACTACTGTGGCTGGACTCCTCTGCACGAGGCCTGTAACCACGGTCACTACGGTAACTAAGATTAAATGCACACTGATCTGACACATGGATGTGCCATACAACAAGGACTCTAAACCAGTTGAAACTGATTCAGTTAGTTGTGCTTGTGTGATGTCCCAGAAGTTGACCTGATGGTAAACCGTGATGATTTTGTGTTTTCCGAAACTCTTTCAACGCCTCTCATTTCTCCCTCATCCAGACATTGTGGCTGTGTTGGTGGAGCGCGGGGCAAACGTCAACGATCCCGGTGGTCCATTATGTGAAGGAGTGACTCCTCTTCATGATGCTCTCGCTTGTGGCAATTTCAAAGTTGCAAGACTCTTAGTGGAACGTGGGGCTTCTGTCACACAACGCAACTCCAGGGTATCTTTCTAGTTGCTGATGATTTTTAATATATTATTTACTACTATAATTCTTTAAAACAGGCTAAAACTATTTACCGAAACCAAGGCTGCAGTTATTGCTGAAGTAGGTTTTTGGACTCACTAACGTATGCGTTGTGTGTGTGTGTGTCCGTGTCCGTGTCCGATTCATGTTTTTTATCGTCGTCAGGGAAACACAGCCTTAGATACCCTGCGTCAGTGGCAAAGGACATACAGCAGAGAGCTGGACCAGGACACCAGGCAGGAGTGTATCACTACAGAGAAATTGCTGAGGAAGGCGTTGACAGGGGGAGGTGAGACTCACGATTACTTTCTAACTTTATTAATCTCATTTAGAAATGTCTTTTAAATATCCTCTCACACTTTTCCCTTTTGCCCCATCTAACACAGTGCCCGCTGCTCCAGCCCCAGCGAAACTGTTTGAGGCCCTGCAGGACAGCCAGCTGTTTGATGCTGAGGCCTCAGAGCCGCTGGCGTCCTCTGGAGGAGACTGCTCCTCCAGCCGGGACTGGCGTCAAAACAGCAGCAACTCAGAAGTGAAAGCAATACCTGCCAGTTCCAGAAGGTGGCAGAGCAACGTTTCAACCCAGCGGCACAGAGCCAGAGAAACAGAAGCTGCTATTCTCTATGGGGTAATATCTGCTGAATTATTTCTGTATGGATAGAAATACAACACCTTTCATTCTGAGAACGGATTCGTATTTGTTGGATTATACGGAGTTGCTTAGATCTGCAGTCGCACATGATTTGTTTGTTTTTATGCTCCTAGAGCGACAGAAGTTGCTCAGATGACAGCGACTCTGACTGCCCCGTCAGTCCTCTACGTCCTGTTCGCCCTAGACCCAGTTTTCCCGAAGCCCCAAGCCTTAAGGAAGTTCCCTCAAACAAAGACGCCAACTTCATCCCCAACTCAGGTCGAGAAGGTATCAGAGACACTGCTGCGCCACCTGTCTTTACGCGAGAGGAGTACCACAGTGCCATTCGAGGCTTGGGCAGCTCAAAAACTCTTCTCCAGGGTCTGTCACAACCTCAGTTATCCAGCACTCCCGCTGTTTTATCCAGTAATAAATCAGCTCTGGTTCCTGAGGAGGAGTACCTGGCTGACGACTGGCTGGAGGACGATATGGGGGAAGTTCAGCCGAAGAAGAAGAGAAGGATTCGCGTGGAGGACACTGACTCGTTTCCATCAGCCAGAAGTCAGAACAGGCAGTTTAACTCGGACACAAGCTGCAGAGGTAATGATCCGTTTTTGATCTTATTTTCATTTCTAAGCAGATTTACACTCATTATATGCTGCTTCTTTCAGGTTCCGCAGTTTCCTCTTCCTCCAGTGGGAGTCTCTCGGTGAAAAGAAATGGGTCCGTGAAACCTCACCAGGTCAAAATGACTCAGATGCCTGGGATGGTCCGGTTAGGCAGACGAGAAGTCAGCAGGTCACATAGCCCCACCATTACAGACGACGACAACATGAGGCCTGAGACCCCACCGCCGCACATACACGTTCAGGTCTGAGAATAGTCAAAGACAAAAGTCTAAAAGAAGATTTGGCAGATGTTCATACATCAGCAAATCTAGGAACATCATTTGACATTGATAGATGTGGCTGTAACTGAAAGAGAGAGAGAGAGGGGTTCATTACTCAGGATGTTGTTTTAATTTATTTCAGCCTCCATCTCAAACACATGCAGCCCCCATGCCCACATCACTGCCTCCACCAATCAGAATGAGGGTCAGGGTTCAGGAAGATGTTTTCCTCATCCCAGTCCCACAGAGGTTGGTGTGTGTATAAAGTGTATATTTAAAATAATTAAAGGGTGCCATGATTTTTTGATTTTATCAAATATTATTGTCAGCATGGTGGTTATTGAACATTTTACTTCCTATGAATGTTTATAATTAAATTTCTTTTCTTTCATGTGCTCACGTCCATCCCTTTTCGCTCCAGTGAGTCCGACCCCTGCACTGTGTCATGGCTGTGTGAGCAGGCAGCTCAGCGTTACTACCAGAAATGCGGCCTCCTGCCTCGCCTCTCCCTGCAGAAGGAAGGTGCTCTTCTGTCCGCACAGGACCTGCTGCTGGCTGTCCTCCACACTAATGAAGAGGTGAACACATACAGTCCTACACGTACTGTAGTTGTACTTTTCATCAGGACAGAAAAATAAATTGTGCTATGGTGCAGGTTTTGGCTGAAGTGTGCTCCTGGGACCTCCCACCTCTCCCTGAACGTTACAAGAAAGCCTGTCAGAGCCTGGCAGTGGGTGAGAAACACATTTACACTCTGAACACGGACCTACAGATTTTGAACAAAGTTACGAAGCAAAGTGTGTATTTATTGCCCTGTAGATGAGAACAAGCACGTCACCCGGCTGTTCGAGGTGCAGGATGGGAGCTCCTGCGTGTCGCTCTGTGGTCTGAGCTTGACGCCTTCTTCTCTCAACCCGCTGCTCCGTGCCCTTAAACTTCAGGCCAGCCTCACAGAGCTGCGGATTTCTGGCAACCGCCTCCAAGACGAGCTTCTCCCAGATCTAGTTGCCGCAACGATCACCATGCCTCGACTAAGGCTCCTGGACATTTCTGCCAATCACCTTACAGCGGAAGGTCTGGAGAAGGCAGTGAATGCTTTAAAGGGACAGAATCATCCTGCGTTCCCAGTAAAGACCTAATTTCCCCCTGTCATCATCAGTGTTTCTTTTCTGATTTCACGTTGCTGGGCAGCCTTTGCTAAAATTGTGGCCACAGTATTGATCCAGACTATGTTGAAATGTAAAAAACATTAAGATAATTATAACCTAAATGACACCTGCACTTATTTTTAATACAGCCATTGTTTTGCAACAGAAACTGCCACAAACTTGCCGCCAACACAAATGCAAAGCGAGACAGATGCTTTATCATTTTGTCTCGCATAGAGAAAGTAGATATCGGCACTATGTGCAAAAGAATTGTAGGGTAACAAATTGCCTTTAGAGATTAATGCTGCGTCTTTTCAATGCTCCAAATAACCCAGATTAATTCTAGTATCACTAGTATTTTATTGCGTTACTGGCAGTAAACAGATATGATCTCACATATTCAGTCGGTCAGTTGTCAGACTGCTGTGAAAGGTCACACTTTGTTCTTTTACCTGCTGCAAACATGCAAATGTTTTGTGGCACCACGTTGTTTGTGTAACTACTCACTGAAACCACAGACCCTCCTTGAGTTTCAAATTAGTCATCTCACACACACCGTGCACATTTTTCCTTCCCACCAGAAAATGATGGTCCACCTCATCTGAAAGTGTTTAACTAGAGACTACTTCCTTATGCATTATTCTGTTTGTGGTGGTTTTCTCTCCTAGAGCCTGGAGGAGCTCGACATCAGCGTTAACCCGCTAGGTGACAACGTGTCCGAGTCACTGTCCTGTCTGCTGTCCTGCTGCCCTCTGTTATCCAAGTTGTCTCTCCAGGCCTGTAGCCTCACTACTAATTTCCTGCAGAAGCATCGCCTGCTCCTGGCCAGCGCTCTGACAGGTGACGGACCAAAACTCACACACAGAGTGTGAAAGAAGTTTTCTTTGCATCTCATTCATGTGAACTAAATATGTGACTGGAAAGAAATGGGTCATGTGATGGGCTGGACCGTGTCGCGTTCACCTGGATAGGAAGTCGTTTAGGTTTTGCATTAATTGGTTCAACGGTAGTGTCCTCTGGTTAAATAATCCTGTCTCGGGAATCGGAAAGCACGATTTACCTGGTCGAGTCGTTTTGCTGTAGAATGTGTCTACCTTAAACATGGGAGCCAGCTTGATGAAGCTTCAGCCAATCAGGAGTGACACTAGTCGCACCTTGTGACATGTCTGAAAGCCAAACAAAATCACACAGAAATTAAATTAAGTTCTTCCTTTATATGCAAATACAGTACGTATAATATATTTTAATTTGGTTGTTCAGAGTAAATTAATAACTTAAAATCTTTGATCTTTTAGGCACAGGTCACCTGAAATCAGTGTGTTTATCCCACAATGCACTGGGATCCACAGGGTTTGAGCTGGTGCTGAAGACTCTGCCTCTTCACTGTCTCACACATCTAGACCTGTCTGCTGTTCGCAGGGGTCCAGCAGATTTCCTGGCCCTGGAACCCCTCAACAAAGTCCTATCACAGGTGCACGAATACATAATTCATGTTCTGTAAAAAAACCTGCACCAGCACTACAGTCCAAACAAAGTCCAACCTTGTCTTCCCTCACAGGGCGACTGTTCACTGACGCACCTGAGTCTGTCAGGAAACGGGTTGACTGACAGCAGTGTAGCCTCGTTGGCCAGGTGCGTGAGTTACATGAAGTAAACACAGATTCACTGATGAAATAACTACATTGGCAGAACCAATACATATTTTCCTGTGTCTGTGTCTGAGTACTTTTTGAAATTTCCCCGTCAGGAGCCTGGCTTTATGTTCATCCGTGGTGAGTTTAAACTTGTCAGGAAACCCGTCTGTCACCTCAGCAGGACTTCACAGCATCCTAATCTCTCTGAGAGATGCTGGTCGACCTTTGACCCATCTAAACCTTCAAGGTATGTACTGTATTCATGTTGTTCCATCAGTGTAGTTTAAGAATCTCATTTCCAATCCTGTTAACCATTTGATTTTTAAGAAAAACTTGAGAACTACAAGTCTTATGCACCAGGGTTTGGGCGGGGTCATCCGAGTCTTCCTGACGCATCCTCTGTCATCCATCAGATCGGATGGTGTAGTGTCTGTGAAATGCTTCCTTCAGGTCTCCGCAGATGTTCCATGGGTTTTTCTGACCTTTTGCTTTACTAGAAAGAACAGTCAAAGACTCTTAAAAAGTCTTTAAGTTGCCAGGCTGTGTGTCAGATGATTGTCATACTGAAAGATGAATTGGAGTCTTGCATCATCTGTGTATTTGGCTGCTGTTTTTTCTCAGTAGTAGTTTGCCAGTGTCCAGTTGTTGGTTAAGGAGGCAGAGTTTGTGGAATGTTTGTGGGAGAACGTAAATCATTGGAAGTGGGTTTATAGCCTTGTACCGGCAATCAGATCAGTACATTTTATTTTAGGTCTGCAGAGAAGTACCAGACTTGATGTGTGGATTGTGGGACCTGTATTCACAGGTTACATGTAACGTGTTCATAAATGTACGCTTTCTAGAACTCATCAAACCTTAAAGATGCCTTTGGGTGCTAAGTTTTGCCTGTGGCTTCGTCTTCAGGTTGTCAGGTGTCAGGCCCCTGGGAGAGTGCAGATCTGGATGGTTTGTCAGAACTGGTCAAGGATCTGCGTCTTTGCTATCAAGGACTCAACAAGGTTGACCGGCAGGTCTTAAAGCAAAGCTGGGATAAAAGTCAACAACACGGACACTTCATTGACCGTCAGTCCAAGTGCCTGCTGTCGTCTGCAGCCTCCTCGTGAAGAGGGAGAAAACTGAAATGAGCTTCATGAATAATGGAAATAAAATCACAAATGTTTTTATAATAATGGTGCTATTGTTTTTTAGGTGTTGAACTGAAAGCAGTAAGCGCTTGAAGCTTCAGTTCTTCGAAGTGAACAATGTCACAAAATAAGCAGTACTTGTGTAAATTAGTCATGCTGTCCTGTGTTACTTTATTTATGTGCATGCACGATGCGCCTCATTCCGAACCTGGTGAAATACTGTGCGATTTGATTTAAGAATTATTAAAGTGACTCATGATGCTTTTGTCTTTCGGTGACCTCCTAATCGTTTAATCTATGTTTTGGTTTATATAAACGCAGAACAACGAAGCATGATAGTCATCTGTGTAACTGTGTGTGGAAGATTTGTCTTGCACTTTCACATCACTCAGCACATCAGCATGTGTTTGCTGGAGGTTTAAGACTGCTGTACGCAGGCTGTGGTTGTGTTCCCCGCTTTGGCTTGCTAACTGTGCTTGTTTATTAAATTATTAAGAAACACAAACATTTATAAGAATAAGAATTTTAAACTTTAGGGGTCATTTTCATAAAGAGTTTTCCCATCTTTATTCTGCAATAATATATGATATATATATATATATATATAATATGACAATACGGAGCTGGTTATAAACCCAAATGCACCAGTATGAAGACAGATTGAGCCTTGTATATCCAGTGTCTAAACATATAGTAGTAATCATGCCATTTTAACATATAATTTCATGCTAAATGATCACATGGCGCTGGTACACACAAAGACACACAAAGAAAAAAAGCTTATTTGTAAAATAAAAGCAGATATAACATGAAAATGAATGTGTAGACATTGATCATGTTGTAAATGACAACTGTCGCTGAAAATAAAAATAAACATACAGAGGCCTACACTTAGCAAATATTAGTATTGTCCTCCAACAGCATGTTATGTTTGTTCATGCACATTTATTCCTTTAAAAAGGATAACATATCATTAGAAAACAACAATGGTAACATTTATTATCACTAAAAAGAAAATGAGCCAGATAACTGCTGGACTTTGAACAACAGATATTAAAATTAATGAAGCTGGATTTGGTTTGGCAAAAAGTTTCAGCACTCACTATATACGCCAATTCCTTCTTACAACCCTGGGGGCTATGCCCCCCTTGTCTTTGAATCCTAGTGATGTCCCTTGGTCAGTGGTACCCATCATCAGGGGAGTCAGAATTTCAGGGAGAAGCACCTGTTGATGTCCTGAGGGAATTCTCCTCCTGATGTTTCTCCCATTGTTTCCCAGTGTGTCTTTAATTCAAACCTTGCATCATCTATATCAGATATGAAATACATCGTCTTTGCTACTTGATCCTGTTCATGAGTTGTGTTATTGTATCTTTTAAATATCTAGTGTAAAGCACTTTTTTCAGATTTTATATCTGTGAGAAGTGTTAAACAAATGTATAAATGTAAATGTGTAAATGTACTTACTGAGAAAGTAAAGCACGGAGTTTTTGAAGTGCCAACATTTATTGGTATCTATTCTGCACATATGGACATATGTAAATAACATCACAAGCTTTAAAACGTAAATGAAGATGCAAGATAACTAGTTCTTAATCTTATGCATGCAGTAAGAAGAGGAAGCTAATAGGATACTGCCATGTCATTGTAATTCGTGTATGTGGTCAGAGCCTCACTACCACACTGACAGGTTAAATGCAGTTTAATTTTTATTCTTGCATCCCACATCACAGATATTCATCCAATGCAATTTGTAAATCATCATCATCATCATTCGAAAAGAAGAGCTGGTGCATCAACTCCCTTGACCTGCGGAAAGAAATGAAACAGATTAGATGCATCATCACCTCTGCAGTATTCTCCCTTTTGTTAAGAGAGAGGTTAAGATTTCAGATCTGCCTTTATTGACCAGCTGTTTTTTATGCTAATGTGAAAACCTTCAGTGCAATTTAACCATACACGTGGTTTCAGAAAGTGCAGACAACTCACTTGCAGGCTCCAGTGTTCACACAAATCGTCTTCACATCATCCGAGGTTGTGAGCTCCTCGATTAATACGCTCAGGTGTGACTTTACAAACTTCCGGCACAAAGGTTTCAAAAGACCAATTCGGTCACAGATGGGCAACAACTTTTTAGAGATGGTCTGTAAGTGAAAACATTATATTATTCTCCCTCTGAAATGATCTGCTACATCATCGTGTAATGAGTTTATCATTTTTTATTTTACCTCTGCTGTAGCGTTGGGTCCAATCACTTTCTTCACCTTCTTTAAGGCCCACTGGCAGGCCCAACATAGACCTGGAAGCTGCACATGAAAGAGATGCACATTTGAAACTGAGCTAAAAAGTAATCTTGGGGGGGGGGGTCTAAAGACTGAAGCAGTTCATAAATGATATTTTAACACAGATTCTAACTGAAACCTCATTTTTTTAAAGTAGCCACTTTACCTTGCCAGCTTTCACAGAGACTTCCACATCCACCTTCTGATCCTGATCGTCAATGTTGAGCTCAAAGCTTCTCCCATGTACTCTCCAGACTGCAAAAGAACAAAATAATCAAATCAATAAAATAAAAAGACCGCACTATAAATTGGGAAAAATGTGTAAAATGTAATGAAAAACAGAAACAGGACACCTGAACATGTCAACACCAGCGTTAACACGAGGAGGACAGGAGTTGTTTCCATTGCTGACAGTGAGCAGGGACCTCTCAGTGTTTGTGAGTGTGTCTAAAAAAGGCCAATTTTATATATATATAGAGATGAGGGTGGTGCTGTAGCCCTACAGACCAGAAATACAACCACAAATACTCAAAACCAGTGACAGCATAGACCACATCCTTCCAAAAAAACTTTAACACCACGTAGCAAGTCACCTTTTCCAAGTAATAAATTTATAGATGAAAGGAAAATAGTTTCTAACCCACATATATTTTGATTTGAGCAACAAATTATATATATAATATAACTTATTAAGACAATTCTTATATTTTTATCATTCAATTTAATTTTATTTTTAACCTTCTTCAGAATTGAGGTTTAAAATACCTAAATGTGTGTTTCCCTCATATGAAGGAACTTTTTTTTTAGGGTTTCAAGTTGCAAATACATTTTGATAGTTACTATGTTCAACATTTCATTTTAGCATGATGCAGTGCAGCATTTCATGAGTGTGAACCCATTGTAACCCATTTCAGTTGGGAGGGAAGTATTTTATCCTACAGTGCATAAGGGAAAGATAAATCTAAGACTCATTAAATAGCCTAGATGTCCCCTGATGGAGTTAAGACACCACCAGGTGGGAGAAGGTGATGTTGAAGTGAGAGCAATAGACTGGAGACTCAAGAGGCAGTTTTAAAATTTGGCAGCTTTGATGATTGGATCAGGGAGAGTGTGGTGGAGCCTGGTGGAGATGTGAAACCCACATCTTAAACCAGTTGGCCATTGTTGCACCTAGAGTTTTGGTACATCTGTGGGCTGGAGCTCTCTGCATGAAAAGACATGCAAAACCCTCTAACCTCACCACAAGAGAACTCTTTTGGACTTTGAGGATACAACATGAAACTTTCGGAAGAAAAGTGACAGCAGTCCAAACACGGCATGTTTTCATGGGACTCATTTGCAATATCTGTCTATAAAACTCAATGGATCTAATAACCAATCAAAGCGCATTAAGTGAGGAAACAGTTTTTGGCCTTTATTTAATACTTAATCTATTTTATTAAATAAAGTAAATCCTCTAGCCTTAAGATAATTCTAAATAAGTCTATATCTTGTCATACAGTTTTTCTGGCAATGTTCTTTTTAAATAAACTTCTCTATACATGCAGAAAGGACAGATGTGCAGCTGTGTAACATTAAAGACAGCCTGTGGTCATGCCTGTTAGCTTGACCATCTGTCCTTTCTTCGCCTCCATCCCAACTAGACTGCTCAAAGAGATTTTACTTTGTATGTCCATATTACAGCAGATACATCTCTGCTAATAAGGTTTGTAGCACATGCCTTCAAGGTAGCTGTAGTAAAACCTCTACTTAAGAAACCTACTCTGGATCCAGGGGTTTTAGCCAGTTGAAGGCCAATAGATTTACGTGCTGCTTTCGACACTATAGATCATAATATTTTTATAATTTTAATCTAATCTAGGAGTGACACAGGAGCACTATTTACAAAAAACGTGAAACAAAACCACTTGCTAGTTTCAGGGAAGAAACTCTCAGATGTTTATTGAAAAGCCTTCTCACAACGTTCTTTACACCACCCACTCAGTTTCCTGGCAGCACACACATGACAGGAAAACATGCATTAAGACACATATGATGTAGTTTTCACCTCTGTACACCATCACAATGACTTAGAAATTAAACATGCTGACAAAAATCTGACATAAACTATTCACGAATTACAGCCATCGTCATGCACACACCCTTATCGTTGGGAGCTCATAAGTATTGGAACAAATGGCTCACTAGATGCATGGACAAGTGTGGCCAGTTGCCTGACATCAAGGTAGCTGGTAGCTGTTCAAAATAAAAATCTTGCAGGTTCAGGTGTAATAATATAAACTCTTTAATGCCACACTTCTGTTAAACACTTTGACCTGAAGCTGAAAGTCTTGACTTTTCAGCTCACATCTTGGTGTGTTGTCCATTGTTTATGGACATGAACTGTACTGCACTAACATGTAGTAGATGTTTAGCAGGAAAAATGTTTTTCACAGTAGCGTAGTGTAGTTAACTTGTTGATGAGAATGTGATGTGCAGGTGTGTAAGAAACCATCTCAGACTCTGACGGTTTGGCAGGTTGACTTAATCTTTTTGTTTCATCTAACCAATGAAGAAATGTCCTCAGCACTTTCATTATCTAAAGATGACCTAAGTCCAGTCACCGCAACTTTAAATCTTTTCACGAAATGTGTAGTAAAATTAAAATCATAATGCGACGTGTTTTTGGAGCATTTTACAGCAATAAATAAACATCTAAATCTTGGTTTGTCACTTTGTGGCTCTGTGGTGCGATGGATAGCACATGGGCCTGAAGGTTGTGGGTTTGAGTCCCACCAGAGTCGCATTTTAGGCAACCTGGTAGCTCAGTGGTTAAGGCAGAGGGCTGGGATGCAGGAATAGCATGGATCGATTCCCAGACCAAACACCCAGCACTAGCTCCCCGAGCGCCGCCTGTGGCTGCTCACTGCTCCCCCCCAAGGGAGGATGGGTCAAATGCAGAGAATACATTTCATTATAACATGCAGAGATGTATCAATGACAATAAAAAGGATTCTTCTTCTTATGGAAACAAAAAAAACTTTCTCTACACTTACATCTCACAGAACGTCAGCCTTTACACACTTACACACAACACATCCTGAGACTGTTCCATAAACAATACCGAGAGCATCCATGTCTTCTCTCTCCTGTACTGGTGTTTCTCCCTCTGCCTTTCTTTCTCCCTCTCTCCGTACCTTTCCAAAGCTATCCGTAACCTTGGAGCTGTATGTCTCCAGTGGGCAGGTTCCGACCCTATTGACATGCCAAGTTTTTGCCTGCTGCTTGTTGTTGTTTTCTCTCCTCACTTTCCACTCATCCAACTGCTTGGGGCAGATGGTCGCCCACCCTGAGCCTGGTACTGCTAGAGTTTTTCTTCTCCACAGTTGCTTATTGCTTGCTCAAGGGAAATTTTATCTTAGACGTAGATGTTAGACGTACTTCGAATATCTGAACTCTGAAAGCTAAAGTGTCTGTGTCTGGCAAAAGTATATTAGGTGCAACTTGCTAAACCTTGCAGTGCAGTTTGTTTTACTGTTAACAGTTTCTTTATTGGTTTTCACAGGTTCAGTTCTCGACAGTGTAGCATAGACCACCAGAAACCATAAATTCTCCTTCCTGCTTCACACCCTGTGACACCATGTTTAGCTCAAAGTTTGAGTGGGAACTCTTTCACACGCACAAATATACAGCAAGGCCAATCAAATAAAACATACTTCATTTGTTCAAAGAGCAATTTAAAGTGTCCAAACGAAGGTGGTGAGGGTGGGCCGTGTTACATTTCCACCAGAGACATCACAACAACTATACTTCTGAGCTGACAGAGCCATCCTACATGGTGGTTTTAATGTGGTAGACAGGGATCAGCACTGGAAGAATTTAGTGCTGCTTAGAGCAACAGATGTGTGGTACACGCAGTGTATCACAGTTTGCTAAAGTCCTGTTTCTGACCACCTGATGAATTCAAATCCATTATTTACTCTCTTTTAGCTGAGCCTTGATTTCCAGCTGTTCTGAAGTCAACATCTGACTCTCTGTGTGCACAATGCCTACGTTCAACAGAACATAGTAACAATGTCAGCAGCAGAAGTTAATGCGCTTTTCAGAGCCTTCACACTCCACGTATACAACAAAAGCCTTGATGGTGACGAATGGTACAGCTGTGGGGGCAGACAGCTACACAAGAGGCTCCTGAGACTCTCTAGAGCTCTAGAGGTGAAATGAACCTGCTGTGAATCTTCCGTGAGCAAGTTCTTACACTTCACACATCATCACATCATTTGAAACATTTCTCTTTTTTTAAATAGTGCTGCTTCCAGTTGAACCTTTTAAAAAAATGGTGCTACTAAGCTTTTGGAGCAAATTTGTTGTCAGTCTTTGTTGTCTGTATTTATATTTGCATAGTGACTCAAGTAGTTAAATTACAGTTTTGTCATTTGAATTGCATGAGAGTCTACTTTGAGTGTAATTAGATTTCTTCCTAACATAGTTTTGCTGTAGTTCAACTTCTAAAACAAAGTAGCTTCCCCAAAACAGCTAACTGTATATTTTTTAAAAACCTTGTAAATCTGAGTGTCTTCCCCCCCCCTCGCTGTACACGTGGTGTTATACTGTGTCCTGTCATTTTAGTTGACTGTATTCATATCTTCTGTAGTCATATCCTCACAACCAGAGGTTGCTGTTACTCAAATATACCAACAGGGGCTGCTAGAGTCAAGTATCTGGCTCCCTGTGGGGAAGGTCCAGTGTGTCCGGAGGAGACAGTGGAATAGCAAAGCATCCACGTTTCTGTGCCTCCGCCAACAATTTAAATGTTTCACTAGTTGCATAATTAGACTGTCAAGTGAGTCTGAGTCTGCAGTTAGACCCTGGTATGGTGGGGATGGTCTAGTCAGATGGCAGTAGAAGGTAAATGAGGTGGGCACAATAAACTATGAGATTGATGTTAGAGAAATGTAGAGATGTAAGAAACTAGTCTGGGTTGATCAAATGTGTCCTAGAAACCAAAAGAGTTATATTTTAATGTTTTTTAACTTTCTGCATAACATAGAGTCCACAATAATGTGATATTCATTCATTGCTGAGTTGTTTTTTATTTAAAAAAAACAGATTAATGGCATCTTAAAACAACTGCTAATGACTCATTTTCACAACACACACAGACTTTATCTTTACTTGTGATCTGGTTACTTACTGGATTCCTTTGTTCTGTAACTTTCAACCATATCACACATCAGCAGATGTTTGCTCAGCTGTGAAGACACTGAACATGAATTTGTACATGCACAATAAAAATACACACACTAAAAATAATCAGATGAACTCTTGTCCAACAGGGCAGATATCCAATATCAACTTTCCATTCCTTTTTTAAAGACTTGAATTTGTTTGGAATACGTTGGCTTCGAATTTGTATCTATTGCATTTGCACCATTGGAAAAAATATTGTGTTATCTCTGTATGGTACTATGTGCATAAATATGTATACTGTAAACTGTCATTTCATAGATATTTCGTACATTTTGTAGATAGAACACAATATTTATAATGTTTGCTTTTAAAAAACTGGTCTACACCTGCATTATAAAATAAAATAGAAACTTTTTTCTGTGCATTACAAAGGCATCTTTATATTTGTCTTCTCGTCTTCTTGCTGTGAACCCTAACCCTAACCCTTGTTGTTGTTTGCACTTTGACTAACTAAGCTACTAAGTCACAATTCAGTTGTTTTCAGTACCAACTAAATGACATAAATTAAATTAAATTGTACTGAAACCTGACAGATATATTTGGAGAAAAAAGTGAGAGATGCCACAAAATCGAATGTGGTAAAATTTTAATCTTTTATGTACATTTTGTACAATGTAGCATTTTTGGACATTCAGTGAAGCCAAGATTCAGTGCAGAACAACCGTTAAGAGATATCCTCTATTTACTATGATGCAACACCTTGTTATAAATGTGCTTAACCAAAATCTGACAAGAGAATTCAGAACAGTCTGTGCTGCAGAAGAGGAAAACCACACGAGAGTGAGAATAATCACATTTAAAATGAACATGCTAAATAGAAGTGCATCATTTTCTGACGTCTTTCATTGCCTTATAGGCATAGTCACGTGTTCACAGATCATTCCCAGCAGATCATTAAAAATCTCTTCTGCTGTAGCAATAAAAACAGTGATGAAAAACACTAAAAAGATCAATTAATAAATCAATAAAAAATATTTTTAAGACAAGCCTTTAAATAGAAATCTAGAAAAGCTTGAACACAGTGCAAAACGTTACTGGGTAACTAATGAGTTACAAATGTCAGTCTTTATAGATTTTCATGACGGTAACAATCGTCACTGTTAGGTAAAAGATGGTGAACCTGGGGAGTGTGACAGTGATATTTTTGGACGATGTGAAGATTTTGTGAATTCTTTGATTGTGTTAAATTCCTCTGAAAAAACTCCCCCACATTTCTTTGTTGCACCTCATCTGCTTTGTAGTTTCTCACCTGCTGCAAGAGAAACATATAGGAACCATTTTTAGATCTGGAATAAGACTGAGGTTGTACACTAGAGGTTAACATAAACTTTCCTACTTAGGGAAAAAGTAAAATGTTTAAATCTGCAGCTTACTGTGGCTCTCTAACACACGTTGAATGAGGTTCTGCCTGGGATTTTGACATTAATATCAGAGCCTTGTCCTGACTACTGTGTAATAAACATGTTTCACTCGCTCCAAAAACTAAACTATTTGTAGAAGTAATGTCACTGTATGTAATATGACTTAAAAAATAAGGATTGTGTGTTTGGTTCCTTCCTTTTAAAAGTCAGCCAGCAGCTCCACATTAAGAAAATAAACAGTCTGTAGCTTTTAATAAAAATAATGTGGGGATGAATTAAATCCAGTGATACAGTGATTTCCCACCTCCTTGAAAACAACGAGCGCTTTGTCGTCTCAGCATCTCTCTCTTTGTGCTGAGAAGGAGTGAGGCAGGGACAGAAACTCAGACCTACAACAAAGTGGAGTCGTCAGTGACAAAACCAGCTTCACTTTTTAGTTTCAACTCCAGCTTCTACCGGGTGTAGATTCAGTTTCTTCCTCCTCTGACCTCCAGGCTGCTGATCCTACTCCACACTTTGCCCTCTTCATTTCTCTGAGTGTTTCTCTCAGATGATTTCCAGGACATCACAGGGCACAAAGCCCCTCTTCTTTCCACTCGCCACTCTGATGAAGCCGCTGCATTCGCCCTCACTGCTCACACAAATCTGAAAGCAGAAGAAATATAAGACATGAAATGCAACAAGTTCACTCCACAGAATGAGGAATAACTATAATGGGAGCTGCAACCTAAGTGTTTTAATATGTGTTGGCATCAAGGCAAACAGTTAAAGAGACCAAACCAAAAATACAATGCTTCTTTTTCAGTTCTTACTTAAATTCAAAATAATTTTACCAATAGTTTAAACATTATTCCTCTAATTAAAACTTCACCTGTAACTGAACTGAGATCCAAAATGCACCTCTTACAAACTTGGAGGGGAATAAATATATTAATCAGCTAAAGAATTGATCAGACCTTCCGTCTTCAACATTCACTCAATAAACCTCATAATGAACCAAAGCACAGCGTACTCCATAACATCTTCCCCTGTGTTTGTGTGACTGGAAATGAAAGCAGGTCATTGACTCTCCTTGTGTTGAGTGGTTTCACTCCACTGGGGGTTGCTTACTTCAAGTCTCTTCTGAGTCCCCACATAGCCTGGAATGCATTGTGGGGAAAAGGGATTTCAGCTGAGTCCAGCCATTAGGCCAAAATGTAAATTGAATAGTAATCCGCAAGAGGGATGCTCTGTCAGCCAACTCTGGTTGAGCTTTTCGGTGACTAAGTGTGTCTGGGATGAGATGAGAGGTGTCACGGGAAGTGAAGGAGGCTAATAAGAGGTCTAAAGAGCTGCTGGATAATGCAAATCTGATGTGCTCTAATAGCCGGAGTGTGATCATGAGTTAGACACCGGTCTAATGTGGACATTTTAATGTCTGTGATAAAGGTCACTGCTTCCTCAATATATGATGTCTTTTCAACTCCAGGTTAAGGTTTCACCACACAGTTGCAGGGTTTGATTTTACTGTAGAATGTGAAATCCTTCACAATAAAACCACAGTGTGGACAATTTTCAGACTGCAGTGCGCTACAAGGTCAGATGCAATCTGAAACAAAATTTAAAAGAAAATGTATTTTCTTAAAAATACCTGCCCCTCTTTCAGGGTGATCTGGCCTTGTTCCTTACAGCCGATGAACGTCCTGTTACATCTAAACACTTGGTCTCCAGCCCGCACCTCATGAGCAAATGCTGCTGGGAAGAGACCAATCCTCTCCTCAATTACGCCCTGAAATAATTAAATTAATCAGACATGAAAACATCTGGCACATGGAAGAGTTCCACAGTATAAAATGAGGGGTTTTTTTTATAAATGATTAGATAAAAGTATTGAAAAAACAGAGTTTCTATTGGTTGCAGCAAATAATCGCTGTGTGAAGTTTTATTTTTTACTAACAGGTCTAATGTATATGTTTTCATGTACAGAATACACAGTATATAATGTGTACAGGTGCAGCATCAGCAGGGTGAAGCATTCCATTGTCTAATGACCAAACAGACCAGATGTCTCTGTTTATCGACACACTGCACAGAACAACAACAGTGTTTAGCTGCATGATGAGTTTCTTCGTGGCGTGGAAGCAGCAGGCTGCCTCGGTACAGTCACGTTTTGGCCCTTTTGTCTCCCTAATTTATCTGTCATGCATTTGTGTCCTTTGGCAGCCTGTTGCCTTGGTCCTGTAATTTACAGCTCGACTTCCTGTAATTTATCAATTCTTCTCTGTACGAATATCTTTTGGCTTTGTGAATACATTGTGCACAAACGTGCATTTTACTTGTCTTGTTGGGATGTTAATTAGCCCTTAACGTTACTAACAAAAAGTTTTAGATTATGTCATTGCTTAGGTGTAATGTGCTGGTTTCTTACCCACCTTCCACCAGTCGTCATTGGAGTCATCAGCCACTAAGATCCTGTCTCCGGCTCTGAAATTGAACACGGACAATTACTCAAAAAGGAAAGGTTTTATTTTACTAATATGCATTGTCAGATCCAGGTAATCTGGGGTTTGTCAAGTACCTGAGGTTAGTTGGCAGTTTGTAATTCAGCCTTGATTATCTATCTTTATCATAGGCTAGTAGCGATGACCTATTGTCGCTTTGTAGCTTTCTATCTTTGGATTTATCTACTATCTAAAAGAATGATAAAATCGAACGGACTATTATTGTGTTTAAGTTACATTACAAGTTGCTATTACTGTAAATTACAAGAAGCCACAATCAAAGCTAACACATCTGCTGTAGACAAATACCGATATTTAGGACAGTCTTAGCACCTCATGTTTTATTTATGTTTTATACATTACAGATTTATCGCTGAACCTATTAGCTTTAGACTTACCTACAGACACCCTTCTGCATTTTCTGCATATTCAAGCAGAAGACATATTTGCCATTTGTATCAGTTTAAAACAACATGACACCCCTTTTACTGTGTGAATCATTGTACCCAACCATCTCAAGTGCTGTAATTACTAGCAGCTGCTAAATTTGACCAGTAAAAATCCAATGGACCAGCACAGTTGGGCCAAATGTTGGCTTACGTAATTTCCCCCCTTTTCTTCATCTTGTGGTTCAGTTACAGCCCTGACATGTCTGATGTTGTAAAATCTAGTAAGGTGTTGGAGAATTGTTCCTCCATTAAACTACATGAAAGGATCTGTGAGTTTTCTGAATCTACATTATAAGAACGCGTCTTCTGTCATCATTACAGTAATCAAAAGTAATCATGTAATCAGGGCATGTGGCGGCAGCTGAAACTAATCACAAACCTGATTTCACACTTGAAATTAAAATTGAAGAATCCATTTTCCTCCCATTTGGGCTTTATGTATTGTTGTTGTGTTTGGTGAATTTATTGGTGTCTGCAGTGGGACCCTGAGGAGAAAAACAGTGATGTAACCCTTCATCAGAGGAGGAACTAAGCTTGGTGAGCTTTGTGCTGTATGGTGTACGGGGAGTCCTAGATAGAAGAGTCAGTGCATGTTCAAGTGAAGCTCGGTGACATCTTTTCACAAAGGGAGCCTCCCATCAGTGTGCGCACGTGTGTGTGTGGGGGACAGAGAGTGCACTCTCATATCGTTTAAATCTTCTGAGGACTTCTGTGAGAACCAGGAACAAATGGGTACTTAGACTGAAGGACTGTTTGTGATGAATGATGGAGTATTTCAAAGTATGTTGCAGAAGAGGGCAAATCATCAATCAGTCATGGTTGAAGCAGCAGAGAACATCGGTAGCTTGTGCTGAACAGAAGTATATAGTATATACACGCTACTATACTAAATAAAGAATCTTTAAACTCTTGACTGTTTGCTACATAGTGTAGGGGACACTACATTATTAACAGGTAATTTAAATCGCTACCGCGGTGCACATGCTTTTCGCAAACTCTGATTCAGACTTAAGATGTTTGTTTCTTGTCTTCAGTCCAAATTCTAAATTAAGTAGGTATGTACCACTGTGCTGCTCTGGAAAAACATGGCTTCGTTTAAACCAAAATAAAATAACTTTTAAATAGTTTTTAAAAACAGTATATCCCATTTCAGTCGCTGGCACAGTGTCAACCTGGAGCTATAATGGAATGATAAATGGACTTCTTGAAGACCATCCTTCTCTCTCAAGAAAAATCTAAGAAGAAACTGACTAATATTAATAGACTATTACGCCGCACACCGGTACCATCAATGTACTCCAGAGAAATGAATCTTTGAGGGTCTTTACCTTTAAAGATGAGGCTAATTAGTTCCTTTATCAAATCTATTTTTGCACATTTCCACTGGTGCCGCTCTGAAGGCACTGACTACATAACATAAATCAGGAAAACAGAAACAGACACTAATTAATACATAGCTTGAGTTCCTGGCGTGAAAGACTAAATGAAGACTGACAGGGTGTGGACCCTGACGCGTCAAACAGTCAACGTGTTTAAATGTAGACAGATATTATTATGCCTGACTCTCTGTGTGGTTTTTGGCTGCATATGTACAAAAAATAGTTTGGAGCAACTGCAAATTTATTCCATAATAAAACAAGCAACAGGAGTCAATGACACACAGAGGACCTGTTTCTGTAATTACTGCTGTGTATGTATCACAGGTCTGTGCAACTAATCAATGTATTATGATTTTAAAGTTAATTAAAATAGGTAAACACAGCCACTGTTTCTAAGCCGCGTAGCCGAAAGGGCCGGGACACTAACGACTTCTTCGTGTCATTCAAACTATCATTATAAAAGAGTAATTGCAATATTTGGAAGCCAGAACGAGAACACGTCATGTGTTAATAAAGGTGAAATGAGCAGAATAACCTTCTTTGAGCTTTGGAATTTTTTAGGCGTGGGACCTGCGGGATTTATGTGATTATTCGGGAGTTAATCTATGTTGTTCAGAAGGTTTATTACTTATTTATTTCACAGTTAAATCATGCTCGCACCATGTGGGTCTCGGCCTCTTTGTTTTCTCGACAACAAAACAGTCTGAACAACAAAAATGGATCAAAGTATTCAACGTAGACATGTCAGAGTAGGCAGTATCTAATCTGCAGAGCCCGGATAGGTTCTATATGGAGTCATGATTTAGTAGAGTGACGTGTGTTTGTGTGCGTGTAAACTAACCTCATCTCCAGGTCATGACTCTCTTGGGG
>JAUMTR010000014.1:8237044-8247184 GCA_032270685.1 Microctenopoma stevenorrisi | reverse complement strand
AGTCATGATTTAGTAGAGTGACGTGTGTTTGTGTGCGTGTAAACTAACCTCATCTCCAGGTCATGACTCTCTTGGGGAGTGAAATCGAACAAGGCCACATAGGTATTGAGTTTGAGGACATCTTTGTGTAGCTGATGCTGCTCCATCTAGACAAACAAACATGCACAGAGACAAATGGAGTGCACAGATTTATCTTTATCAGCATTTGCATCATAGACGGAAAAAAGTTCAAAGTGGTGCATGAATTTCATCCATATTGTTCATTTCGACATGTGTTAAAAGTGTTTCACTGTTTCACATAATCAGGGGACGCCCCTATTTACAGCACAATCTGTTCCTTTTAATCCACCATCAACATGAGTGGGAGACGCAGGCTCAGGTTTCTAGGAACGCTCAGGAAGTTGAAACTGGACAGCATTGTGGGTGGGAGGAGAGGAAGTTCTCGGAGAGGTGTTAGCACAATTAGCAGGGATATATGCTGTCATTCTGCCATTCTTCACACCTGCTCAGAAATCTGTTGGGTGCATTTATCAGTTCCATCACCAATACCTTGAGTCTGAATCCTGCCTCCCTGAATCCTCTCCAAATGATAATTTCTCCTGTTCCTGCATGATGCCTGGAGACAAATTGTGCAGAACCTTCAGGGACACCAATAGATATATTATGTCTCTCTGTAGTAATGAAGAAAAGTGCTTTTGGTCTGTGGTGACTCCCCAAGCTTCCCCTACGTGGGCCGGCAATGAATCTGATGGATGGGTTGAGTTAACTGCAGCCACAAGCCAAACTGCCTCTGTGGCCTCCGGGTGAAAACAATGTCACGAAGTGGCAACCCATTAAAAAGCAGCTAACAAGAAGGAAACAGTGGATGAGATGTGAGGATGTAAGGAAGACCAAGATAACAACCGAGTGAATAAAGATAATATTTAAAGTCAGGGACAATGTGGTGAAAAACACAGCAGTGTGACAGATGAAATTTTAGCCTTAATCTGGGATTGTATCTCATTCAAGTTTAATATTGACTCTGTTTTCGGTCTCCACCAAGTCCTGAGGACAGTGTCTGGCTGCTGTCCACTGTTTGGTTGAAACATCTGCCTGCTGCTAAAAGAGTGAGAGTGATCTGAAGCTGGAAAAACAATGAGCTAATAGACTTTAAAATGGTCCGCTGGGCTGAGAGGAACTGCAATCATCTAGTGATTTTATGCTCCTGACAGCAGCACAAGCATCAGACGTTTATTTTGGAATAAACAGACGGTGCCTCAGATGAACAACTAAATAAACAAAAAATGAGTGGCACCTATAGGAAAAATCTAACTTACCAAAACAGAGAATGAGAAAAAAAGAAACCACAACATCATCTGATTACGTGAAGTTTAACACTAACCCTGAAAAGTGTGAACAGATGGCAATCCTGTGTGTGATTGCGTGTGCTCCCACGTGTGCGTGTGAGCTTCTCATTTTCAAACTGGAGGATCCTTCTCTGGTGAGGAAGCAGCCTTTTTCTCTGCTCATTACCTTGCAGAGCCTCCATCTGTCTGTCCACCAGAGTGAGGTAATGGACCTGTCAGCTGACAGACAAACAGCTCTCTGCCAGCTGTGCGCCGTCCTGTCTGATAATGCGCTTCGCGTCTCGTCTCTCGAGCAGCTGAACTGCTAGATTGTATTGTGGAAAAGAGCAGTGTGTATACATGTGTGTTGTGCCTTTTGGACTTGTCTGGCTATTTGTTCATTTTTGTGTTTGTCTAAGTGTCTGTGGTTCTTTTTCCACTGTTGACAACAGAGATAAACATGTTAAACTATAAATGTAAACAGGATAGATGGCTGCACATAGAAAATATGTACAAGGGGCAGTGATACTGAGAGTGCCTCTCCCACAAATTCCACCATGGAGGCTGAAAAGATAGAAAGGGAGGGAAAAAAAGGCAGTTTTGAAACCTGCTCATGAAATATTCATTGCTACTCTGCAGGGGGTGATAAGATATTCACAGAAGTTTAACCTTCTTCTATCACTGGCAGGAATTTTGCACCATCTGCACTGCATTTACACTGTTGAGAATAAAAGCAGAGGTTGCTACAGATCCAAACATCGGGGTTAAGGCTTTTCTCTATCAGCCGAGGCCAGTGGTCCTGTCAGCTGGATTGTGATTTGTTACAGCAGGAAAAGAAGTTTTCCCTCAGTGTCCTGGGAAATTCAGCGGTGACTGTGGCAGTGAGCGGCCAAGCGCAGCACGCCTATTGGATGCAGAATGAACTGGCTCTCGGTTCAGTTCTCAGAGAGCAGAGTTCAGAGCTTGTCAGCGAGCAAAGTTCTCAGAGAGTGTAATGCAAATAATAGATGTTACAGAAAGAAGCTGACGACTGCAGACTGTGAAAGTGCTGAATAGACACTTCTTCATAGGTATAAAGAACAAAAATAAGTAGAGCTACAATAGTAGTTAGTTTTACTATTGCTCTCATATGACTTTGATAGATTGTTTATTTACCTGTAAATCGTCGCGTTTTCTCTCCGGCTGGTGGTAATACTCTGTCCCGTTCTCCATGACTGTGAAAACTGAAGAAATTACTAACGTTTAATAACAATAATAACAATAATAACATTTTATTTCCTTTATGCCAGCCCTACAAGCTAAAAGATTTTATTTTGGGCACTTGCTGATATTTTAAAAGCCTGTCACGACTTGAATGCAAAAAAGATAAAATTACTGCGAAATCAAAAATCGTTTTGACCACATGAACGAGCTCAGTGAAGGTTATAGTAATCAACCTGTGTGACTAAAGAGTTGAGATGGCGCTGAATAAAAGATTGTATTGTGGCTGTTTTACTGTAGCTCAGAAGGTATTTTTCAACAACAGGGTCTACCTTGGTGCATTCAACAACTCTCATTGTCTTCACCACTCAGAGTTAAGAGCCAGTGCTTTGTCCTTCACCAGAGAAACTGAAAACAGCCTTCACAAGCTGCACAAGTATGTCTTCTCTACAAAACATTGTATAGTGGGAACAAGGAGAGTGAACACAGAAAAACACAAAGAAAAAGTTCAGCTCAGTGCGAAATAGTAAAAATTCTTTGTTAATGTTTCACAGGAGGTGAGTTTGATGTTGTGGCCTTTCCCCATCCTCTGTTATGGGAGGAGCATTAGCAGTGTTTTTCTTTTATCACCGCGTGGCTTTGATCCGGGCGCATATAGCGAACCGCAGCTGATATTCACCATCATCGCTGTGCTTTCTCGACAGCTCCTGCCTACTGCTGTGAGCCACCACTTCCTCTGGAACCTTATCCAAGTCACTGGTCTGCAGAGATTACATAGAGTAGATGAAATTGATAAATAGACACAAAAAAGGCAAAAAGTAGAGTTACACAGAGATAAAGAGACACAAAGATAAACTCACACAGAGATTAAGATGGAGATATTGCAATACATAGTGTCAGATCTGTTGACGGATAGGTAGCAATAGAGATAAATAATACTTAATGTGCAGGGACACACATCCATTCACTAACAGCTGAACAGGGTGGCCCAGACTCAAAAGCTTTCAGATGTCATCATAACGTTTAGCTTACACTAGAAGTGATACGCTATGGAAAACAGATTTGCACACAAATGGAAAAGGGCCGTGGTGCTACAGTCAGTCCAGTCCATCATCAGAGCTGTAATGTGAGTGTTTGCACCGACATCTCCCTTCACTACTGCTTGTACCAGACTGCCTTTATTGGTAGTGTTTACAGTCCTGCAGCAGCGGTATCTATTTAGAACATCAGCCACAGAATGTCTGTTGTAGTGGGATAAAATATAACAAGCAAAATCCCTAAACGGGACGTGGTTAATCTACTAGTGTCTGCAGTTCAGTAAATTACAGCTTAAATGGAGAGAAGAACTGAGAGATGGGGCAGGACAGACAGCCTAATTTAAATAAGGGGTGATATGTGTTTGTAGTGCATCATGATATCTGCAGTGTTTTGGGGCAACATACTGGGCGTGATAAATGAGAATTTCCTTACTGAGTTTCTGTGTGGAGACTCAGAGCCACTGGCCCGCTTGGCCTTCTGTGCCAGAGATGTTCCAAACCTCAAGGCCTCATACACGGGGTCCACCTTATTCCCACAGGCTTTGGAACAAAATAATAAAAGACATAATGCAAGCTGATAATAAACACGTGTTCAGGTTTAAAATACTATAAAATAGAATAGTCATATTCATCCCACACAGGACTGGTAAGCAGCTCACCAATGGGCATAACTTCTTTGATACAGCCATACTGTTCCTGGATCAGTAATGGGGAGCTGTAGTACCGCCGAAAGCCTTTTGGCTGCGGAGAGAAAGACACAGAGGGAAAAAAAGAGAGAGAGGAAACACACTTTAGAGACAAATCAATATGCAGTACTGCAGGCGGTACACTGAAATGCTGCACGTATCTCGGTTTGGTCCGATTTTCAGAGATGAAGTTCTGTCCTGCTGGTTGTCATATACTACAAGAATCACAACCTCCAGTATATTTCACACTGAAGACCAAACAAGCTGGACTCTAATCTGATCTATCCAATGTAAAGAATAAAAATCTTTTGTTTAATGTGAGCTGATCTGTTGAAGTCCTGTCCTAACATTCAACATAGAATGAATGGAAACTGCACAACTCTGTGGTTACAGGACACAAAACTAGGAACTAACTGTTTCCATTGGCATCTACAGTTAAATAAAGAAAAGTAGGAAGACCAAAATGATCCAGTTAACATGTCTTATCTACAAGGAACAACATGATTCAGTTCAAATGGAAGAAACAGATCAAAAGGTTTATGAAATTAAAAACAATGGCAAGACTGACTGACTGAGAGGTGCAGAGCAGGATGGGATGCAGCGATGCCGAAGGGGCTGTTGCTCTCAACAAAATCAAACCACACTCAAACCACATTCGATACTGGACCAACTGCACTCAATTTAAATTCATTTTCAGCACCTTATTATTAGAATAAAATGTGTGACTGATACTTTACCAACGTACATTTTGAGTTGAAATACAAAATGTGACTTGAAATGGAAAAGAAACTTTAACTGAGATAGTCCACTGCCATGCATTTATTTGCCTGTCATGTTCTCCTCTTGTCTCCCAAAGCCTTGAAACATTTACCATTTAGAAATCCATCTCTTCCTTGTTTCCTATACAATCAATACTCCACATAAGCTCTGAATCCTTCATCTGTACAGACGCAAGACAGAAGATTGAAACTTTCTGCAGCACGCTGTGTTTTTAAAGACCTAAACATTTATACATTATTCAGTCAGTCTCTCACTAAGTAACAGATTTTTGACGAGATAAATGTGTCTTGATTATAACGTTGATTCTTCATTGGAGGATCGGTACCCGAAGCCCACATCTTGACTGATTATCATCTAGTTTAGTTTGTTCTTTAGGCCCACCGTGGGAACTGCCAACAGTGTTACAGCCAAGCGTGTGTAATGCACTAACAGTGTGGACACTAAAGCAGGACGTCTGCCCCAAAGAGCCTGTGCATCATTTAGTAATTTATTCACATGTTGTCCCTTAATGGCTATTTGAGGTTTAGTGCATTCGTATTTATCTGCCATGGCTTTGGGGCACACCATTTAATTATTAGTCAGGAAATGAGCGACTTGTGCTAAAAATGTGCTTTAATACTGTACATAAATAACAGCAGACTCATCGTCAGAGAGAAGTGTAATCAAATGTAAATGATCTGGATGAAGGTGTATTTTCGGGAGACGTGTTTCTGTTTCTGTATTAGTGCTCAGCATTGCTCATCATACCCAGATAAGTGAGTCATTTTATTTGTCACATTTTGAAGCAATTAAACCTTTGAGTTGTGTCATTGCAGACGTGCAAGACATTCATTTCAAATATTTTTTTAAAAGGTTGCCTTGTAAAGCACAGTTTTGGTATTGAAATTAAGAAATAAAAGTGAAGAGGTATTATGTAACAGTGCCACAGAAGCCTAGATACCACAGATTTTTCCCTAAATACATTTGTTAAAGACATTATCACTGTGTCAACGGGTTGAGAAACATACAAAAAAAAAACCACAGATTTGGAACATGAGGTAATCTGATTTCTTTGCTAAAGGCTTCTCGAGCCAAGAGAAACAAACACGGCCACAGAAGTGTCCAAGTTTAGAGTACGTTGGATTTAGAGCTGTACTCCACTGGGGAAAACGTCCCTTTTTATGCCTGACCTCTCGACCTCTTTTTCCACTCCTGAGAGCTGATCATATCTCCAGGCTTCATCCCTTAGGCATCTAGTTGAAAGATGTCACAACTGTGAAGAAGAAAGACTACCTGTACTGTTCACAAGAAGTCCGCGTTTCTGTGTGACGTGTGTTCACTAATCTGGACGACTATGATAAAAATAAAAAAAAAAGGTTATTCAAATATTGTGACGGCAGGTATATTAAAATACTGTGGAAGAACAAGGTAGGAAATCGCACATAAAACGACCTGACAGGTTCTCTCTCTCTCTCTCTTCAGTGTGGGATGTGTCTGTGAATGACTAAGGAGTCCAGGTTCAGTCGTAACTGCCAGTTCTCTGGGCTGCTATGGAAGCAAATGCAGTGAACCCTTCTCGTCTCTCATTTCCACTAGTGTGACAGACCCCTCCCCACCCAGTCTAGCCCAACAGACAAACTCCATAACCACACGGTCTCATAACCCATAATGCAGATTCACAGATGATGATGGTGAATCCCATTAAAGAACATGAACTCAATCATCATCACACGATAATGAGGATAGGCACCCGCAAACTGTGTTTGCTGGAAGGAAGAC
Organism: Microctenopoma stevenorrisi; assembly: GCA_032270685.1. NCBI lineage: Eukaryota > Metazoa > Chordata > Actinopteri > Anabantiformes > Anabantidae > Microctenopoma > Microctenopoma stevenorrisi. Next base: position 8,240,398 of record JAUMTR010000014.1, on the reverse strand, counting down.
AATAGACAATAGTGACAGCAAGCCCTCAACTCTTATTCTACGATTTTAAAGTTTAGAAAGGATTACAGTACAGTACGTGACCATTATGTCTTATCTATGAAGTAATAGCGCTGGAATGAAACATTAGAAGTCATCGTTGCCAGGTAAGCACATCACATCAGTTAGCTCAAACTTAATGGTTTGTCTCTATTAGATGCGTTATATATCTGTTCATGGCTCATTAGCAGAAAACTAAAATATATGAAACACTACACGGAAGTAAACTGCAGCTGGAAAGAAAATGGCGACAGACTGATAACAATAGCGGGGCCATAATATTATTTACTCAGTTTAATTATCATGGATAAATGTATCCAGCATCCATCTAATATAAAACCTGGCATTTAATCATTTGGAAAGTGATAATTAATCAAACCACTTTGCACCCTGTAGAAAAGGCAAAGCTTGACTTAAATATTAAAAAAGAGACATTACACAATAAAATGCCAAACACACAAAACAACTACTACATGTGGCATATTTAATATTGGCTCTAAAGCTGGTTCAGGGTGTTCGTATGCATCCTGATTTAATGGTTTGCGCTGTCGCCAGCATAGCAGGACCTGGCGGAGGTGAAGAGGAGGTCAGCGTTTTTGTAAATGGTGTGCTGCATTCCACTTATCTAACACGCAGACAGACAGGGTGATGATATAACGGTGATGAGGATGATGACGAGGATGGATGGATGGTGGTCACAGATGTACCGGCACACTCACACATAGAGTGCGATTTCTGAATAAGCACATTATGGTGGGAAACGGTCAGGCAGCCAAGTCTGACTGTTTTGGTTGTTCATAATGACATCAGTAAGAAATGAAGCTCCGAGCTGAGCAAAAGTGTCCATATCAGGCCGTGATATCTTTCTGTGACATGCATCTTACCAGTTTCCCCATGCAGCGCTGCTGTCCCACGCCGTTTTCACATTTGTGGTGGAGGCTCATCTTGCAGGCTTTGCAGCGCAGGCCGTGCTTCGCCGTGTTTCCCGCCAAGAACACCACGTGTTTGGCTGTTGTACCTGATAGACACACACATGTCAGGAACTGGACTCAAAATGAGCAACACAATTACACACACACAAAAAAAAAACAAAGAAAATGGATAATACTGGGAGAGACCTGTAAAAGAATATGTGGAGCGTTTTAATCGAGACTAAGTTTTGCAGATGCAACACACGATGTGCACACCAGTGTTATTCTCCTCCATTTGAAACCATTTCAAAATTCTGCCTGAGTGCAGCTCATCCTCTCTCATTAAAATATTACATCACAGTTGCTGGAATAAATCACAATTAATCTGATTAATCTGAAAACCAAAACTAATGCAATACTGAAACTTTTAGCATGTGTATGTGTGTGCATTTGTGTGAATGAATAAATAAAAATCCTTTGAGAAATACAGAGAACGCAGCTAGAAAAAGAATACTGTGGATGTATGGGATAGTATCACTGTGGCTCATTCTTTAATGTTAAGCTACGGTTCTGTGTGTGTGTGTGTGTGTGTGTGTGTGTGTGAGATTCATGGCGACTGACAGCGAATGTACAATAAGTTGATTCTTGGAAAAATCAATAACCCTAACTTCACTATTACTCTTTATTAAATATAAATAAAGAATCCAGAAAACTGGAATCACCTGTGAAATCTTCCTGAGATGATGCATTGTCTCTAAAAATGCCTTAGATGTGTTTCATGACTGTGTTTGTTCAGTACTAGTGTTGTAATTAGTTGCAGCATTATCGATTATTCAGTGAGCACGTGCCCTGCTCTGCCTCACACACATGCAGAGATATTACAAACAAAACAGTGAATACAAGCCTCGTGTAGTTTACTGGGTGAAAAAAAAATCTGTGCTCAATCTTCACTTGCTGAATGTGAACTGGTGTTACAGATTAGGGGGAGTTGGGCCAAGAACTTGAAACTCAGTAACGGCTGGAAAACTGGATCCGAATGCCCCATTTAAAGCTTCTGTGCTCCTCAGCTGAGCCACACTGACACGGAGCTGGCAGAGTTAGTTAGACAAAGACGGATACCACGAGAAACGTGATCCTGGCCTGCTACACAATACCCTGAACCAATTTCATTCATTTCACTCTAAATTAGGTCAATTAACAAAGCACACCTGAATTTTGAATCCCTTTCATGTCACCATACATATTCTCCACGGCTCCTTTAAAACGCCAGGACTTTAAGATCTCTCCCACTCTGTGGAGGGACAGGACCAGGAAGCAGATTGTTGCTGATGGGCTTTTTTTGAGCTGACTCATTCCAACATGGGGGAATAATGAAACGCCTCCATATCGACTTATAGCGGTTAAAAAGGGAACAAACCACAGTGTTTCAACAGGATGATACAATGACCTGACACCATCGCCGTCCCTTGGTAATGGCTGGGTAACGACGTTATCGTGTGTGTGTGTGTGTGTGTGTGTGTGTGTGTGTGTGTATAGGTGGGTGTTCCTGCAGGAGTTCAGGGCCTAAAGCTGTTAAATCTGTAGGGAAAGTGAGTGACAGCACTGCTCTCTGTGGCATTTGCTTTTCTTTGGCTACTCTGCCTTTAAAGCCCATTATTCACTTAGACTAGAGCAAAGGACAACACTCCTGCCAGATTTTCAATACCTTCTGCTGTGTCTCTTGTGTTTTTCCCACACAGTCTTTTCCATTCCTCAACTTCCTCCCCGCAGTATCTCTCTGGCTATGTGCGCTTCCTACCACCGATCCATTAAGTCACCAATCTTACCTTCTGATTCTCTAGCAAAATAACCTTCATAACGCCTCCACCTATTCTTCTTCTTACACTAACCCGAGGATGTCACCTGAAAGAATGAGAAGCTGCAGAGACGCCTGTTCATTTAAATTGCGAGCTGTAATTGACAGCGGTTTCTCGTAACAATAACGGGAACTATTCAATGTCTGTCAATGGAACAATTTGAATAAGACTTAGAGTCGAGCAGAGTAGAGATTGTAGTGAGGCACAGCTGTGCTCCGAGATAAATGCTAACATACTCGTTCTAACAACGCTAACAGGCTGGTGTCGAGTTTCATGTTAGCTTGTTAACCTTTGCTAATCAGCTCTAAACACGACACGGCTGAGTCTGAAGTGGATCTCGTTCGTTTTGCAGGTATTTAAAAACCACGGCATTGGATCAGATCCATAGGATTAATCTTCTGGGAACCATGAATGCCTGTAGAAATGTTTATGGCAATACTTCAAATTTCCTAGCAATATAATAAAACTAAGATCAAATCTCAGTAGCGCCAGCGAAAAGGTCCATATTGCCAAAGTCAGATCCCAGTCCATAGGATTAATCTTCTGGGAAC
>JAUMTR010000014.1:8137612-8236944 GCA_032270685.1 Microctenopoma stevenorrisi | reverse complement strand
GTCAGATCCCAGTCCATAGGATTAATCTTCTGGGAACCATGAATGCCTGTAGAAATGTTTGTGGCAATACTTCACATTTCCTAGCAATATAATAAAACTAAGATTAAATCTCAGTAGCGCCAGCGAAAAGGTCCATATTGCCAAAGTCAGATCCCAGTCCATAGGATTAATCTTCTGGGAACCATGAATGCCTGTAGAAATGTTTGTGGCAATACTTCACATAGCACTTGAGAGACTACTTGAACAGAAGTCCAGTAAACATATCCAAAAATGTCACTTTTCATGAATGACTTTCTTCAGATTACATTTTCTCCACTAGGCCCTCTGCAGCTTGACTTTTTTCACTATGTGCGAGTGAAAGAGACATTTTCAAGACATGGCAGACAATGACAGTATTTGTAAAATGTATATGTATGCAGGATCAGTGGAAGTGCGAGGCCATCACAACAAGCAGCGGTTGTGTCATGTGACAAAGTATGTGTGGGGACATTTTGTAAATAATTCCAACACTCGCTCCCATCACCTTACACCTCTTTCAGTGAGTGTCCACATGTCTGAATGCGAGGAGGAGTAATAAAATGTCCTTTAACATGGTAACAGCATCTGTCTGCTGGCAGATTACGACCTTAACTCCAAACCACCACAGTCAATATGTCTCTGGGTTCAACCAATCGGGTGGTTAGTAAGATTTCTACCTTAACGTTTTTTATCCTTGGATGAATGACGATACCTTGATTTGTGACATTTAAGAGATTTGAAAGAAAATCACTAAACGCTAAAAGATTTCGCAAGATAACTAATTACTAAGTGGTAATAGGTGATAGTTCATAGCTTAGATATTCAGTCTGCACTGTTGGAAAAACGGGGCCTACGAGTATACAATCTTAAGCTCAATATGTAGAATTGCTCATGTCAAAATAAACAATAAAAGTGCAGTCATGTACAGTCTTTAGGTAAATTATACCACACTTTCCTCAGCCACAAATAAATATCCTGTTCATTCGTGTAGACATTTATTTAATAACCTATTTGCAGCAAGGACATGCAATCAATATCTTAGCAGCAGGGTGTTCTTCATCTATACAAGTAAAACAAATTCACTTTTAAGCCACTTGCTTTTACGAACAGACACAAAGTAGAATACAGTATATAAACATGGCGTTTAGTCTAATAAATAAGAAAACGCAGAATGAACAAGATTAACCTTTGGACTATGTGCCTGTTGCAGACTTGATGAAAGCTGTGTTTGTGTCTGTCAATCAATCAATAAATTAATCAATCACTGTCAGTCACCATCAATCACACTCACACAGTGTTGAGAAGCCAACTTCATTACCCTCTGTGAGGGTAGACTGTGTGTGTGCAGAGATTTGATCTTTATGCTACCAGTCAAACAGAACCTTTCTTTAAAGTCGTTCAACAATTGTTTTATAGACATTTTAAAACACAAACACCTATGGAAAAATGTTTGTTGCTCTGTTAAACATTTACTAATTCACTCTGCCGCCATGCAGAAAACCTAATGAATTAGTCAGTGAGGACTATAATAGAATTCACCCTTTTTTATTATGGATGGCACATTAAATTTGTAAAGACTTTTATACAGTAAAGGTTCCGTGAAGGAGGTGGGTGTTTAATATTTCTGCCTGGCTTTTTGCGATATTAACAGATTGGTCTACTGTGCTTTTTAGTGTTTAATTAGAGACAGAGATTTAAATGTGTTTTTTCTACAACTGTAAACTCAATTATAAGAGTGATCGAAGAGGTGAAATGTGTTTATACTTAATTCAATTTAAAGACATATACATTAACTAGTAGCCATGTAACATTGTTTTATCTTGTTATAAAGAAGTTGTTGATGTTTCGTGATATAGGTTCACGATGTTAGAAAATGTCTGTGTGTGTGTGTGGGGGGGGGGGGGGCATATACAGTATAAAGACTAATGAATTAAAAAATGTCGCCTTACAACACCAGTTTAAACTCCACTTTCTAATGAATAAACATTATTATTTGATCATCACAATATGTTTGAGTCCCTTCCACCACCACTGCTAACGCCCTTCCTCCGGTTTGCTGCTTGGATTCTGTCAGACCTTGACAGTGCCATCTCTGCTTATTGTTTACACCCACATGCATGCTTGTCTAGCTACTTGCACTCATTCACATCATGTATTCCCAAGGCCCTTAGATGAACCCAAACTTAGGTTTCTAAGTATTACTTCTGACAATGTGTCAGAAAGTAAGAACCACCTAAAATGTCATCACTTCCATGGTCCTCTTAACGTAAAAGTATTTAAGAGCACACACAGACCCACTCACCCCGGAACGATGTTCTCATTAAAGCAGGACAAATGAAGAAGAGGGCAGCATCTTTTTATCATGCGAGAACCAGAAGGCACAGGCACAGTCAGGCCTGACCTCACACACGCCATACCAACAGGCCACCAGAAGGCTTCAACCACTGGGCTCCCCTCACTGAGTGCACCACAGGAAACAGACCAGCGTCAGCAACAGTGGCCAAAAACAGTAGTCAGAATAGTAGAGTAGAGGTTTTTTTTTACCTATTATCTACTGTTCATAGCGAACTACAATATTCACTCTACTTTTAATTCTGCTCCCAATTAATTCCCAAATATCTGGCACATCAATATGAAAACTGTGTTGTCTGCTGTTTGGTCCTGGACATCTAGAGCAGGTGGAAGTAAACCTTTGATGCTGTGGGTAAAACGCAAGGACATGAGGCAATCCCCACATTACAAATGGAAAAAATGTCATTACAAAGACATTCATTCATTCACACACTCCTTTATCTGCCACCATTAAAGATTTCTGGGGCTTGCTGAGCAGATGTTATGGGCAGCCCTTGTCATTATCACGCTGCATAGGTCCTGATATATAAAGGCTTAGTGTTCCCTTATTACTGGTGGTTAACAATGAGGGGAGCGGCCAGAGAAATGGGGAACAGCTGGTGAGAGGAAAACAGGTAGATGAGCTGGCTGCTGTTGGCTATCTGACATCCCAGCAAACAGATGGTGGAGCAGAACTTGTGTGTGAAAGAGACCGGCCTGGTAGATCAATAGGTTAAGTGTCAGACTGGAATGCTGAAGGTCGCAGGTTGGAAACACTGTCTGACTCCTAGTCCATCCCCTACCAGGTGTGTCCTTGAGCAAGACACCCAGCGCTAGCTCCTTGTAAGTCGCTTTGGATAAAAGGGATCATTATAAAAAGAATTTTCTCAATACTGAGATTACAAAGTCCATCAGGTGGTGTGTGTAAGAAGCTTTCTTCTATCCCGTCTCTTTTTGCTTGTGCTTCTGATTATATGGATGAAGGATGGAGGTGTTGTAACCGTACCTACGATCATATGGTTGCAGACATCGCAGAACGTGGGCTTCTTGAAGATGTGCTCCATGAAGCAGTGTCCCGCTGAGTCTACCTGCAGTGGGTTGCGTGACTGCGAGCGCGACGTGGGAGGAGGGGCGCACGGGATGGCTGGAGGAACCGGAGGGATGGGGAGGTTGGTTGCGTGCGGCGGGGCCATCCCAATATTGCAGAGATGGCCCGTGCTGCTGCTTACATCGGAGAGCAGCTCCGTCTTGTTTTCGTTGCTGGATCGGAAGAAGTTGTCGGCGCTCTTGCTGCGGATGCTCTTGGTCTTGAAGGACAAGGAGCGTTTGAGTCTCTGCAGCTGACAGAGGAGAAGAAGAGTTAAAGGAAGTGAAGCATGAAGAAGACAGACAGCATGAGGAGGGAATGACAAAGGAGAAAAAGACATTTGAGCAACTGGATGTGATGTAATTGTCTACATTAACTGATTACATTACAACTCTACAAAGTCTCTGAGGCCATCAGGTAAATGTGTGAGTGTCTCATAAAAAAAGACTTTTGCTGGGAGAAACGTATCATTGCTTATTAGAAAACCTTACAGGTTCCCTACCTGGACAGTAATGAATCGCATCAACACCATATCTCACACACTGCGCTGCCGTTTCTGGCTGCGGCCACTATCAATCTCATTAGCCTCTTCTTTTACAGTAATACTATTCATAACACTCCACACTGACAAGTCTTCATTTAACCTCGCAGTGTGTACTTCTTCCCCTGAGGAAGCCACTTAGTTCTGTGTTCAAACTCGTAATAAAGAACCTCTAAGCTACTGTAATGTGATTTTATGGCTCCCATTTGAGGCTGCAGGTCTCGTTTTAGTAATTGACGGGGAACAACGGATTCTCTGTGAACCGTGTAATCGTAGCACACAGCACACGACTGTACAACAGGTGAGTGAGTACCTGTGAGTGTTTAGTGTTTAGTTTCTGCGGTCAAGGTCGATCCATCCTCTTCATTAACAACATTATGTTTGCTACAAAGTAATAGCAATGACACTGGCACTGTTTACATCAGCTGATTCTGAGCTGAGACCAGTACTGTAGTGCGTATAAACATATATACCGTACATTGTTGCTGCTCATATTTTGGCAAACATGTCTGAGCACGTTGTCCAGAGCGCTCATGATTGCAGCTTCGGCTCTGTTAGGATCAATCAGTTCTACAGGTCACTGGGGAAACAATCAATCTGGACCCTTTTTTCCACCACTGCCACCCACACACATGGGTGCTCACACACACACAGACATACAGCACGTGTGTATTCTGTGTCGCTGCAGACTCGTTATTCGACCTGAAAAGAAAAATAATAAACTATATATCTGGTGAATTATACTACATTTCTCTCCTGCAAAGTGGTTTTGGTTGAAATACGTATCAATCCTAATAACTATTAGTATCTCTAAATGAGCAGAGTGGGGTTATGTGTGCATGCATTGAAGAGCACATGACTTATGTGCTATCATAAAGCAGGGAGCATTACCAGGGGCTGAGCAGGCTAACAAAAAAGGCAATTATCACATAAGGTTAATTAAATACATTTATTGATGCAACCTCTAGAGTTAGGGATGCTTATGGATTTCATCGACTTCACTATGTGGTTTTAGAATACACACAGTAAAAGTTGTAACGCAGCGTAAACTTTTATCTTTGTGTACATACATGCAGGTGTGCTGTTATGATGGACTAGTATGATGGACTAAATTCAACTGTGCTCTACATATTGCACATGAGTGGACCTCACCTTGCGCTTTTCATGTTCGGGCCTCACAGTGTTCTTTAAGGAGGAATAAAAACACAAACACAACTTTATTTATCTCTTTCAGCCTAAGGAGCCCGCTATATTTACGCTGTCTGTCAGAATGATTAATAGGTTTTTGTTCTTCTGACGTGTTCCAGCGCAGAAGCTATAAAATGATGTAAAAAAGCGAGCCAGGAAATACACAGTGAACGTTCATGCCAAAGTAAGAGCTCACAAGCTCGCGCCTTAAAACACACAATGCACCAGAGGAGACCGTGTCCTTCATCCCAGCTGCAACAGACAGAACTGACAACGGATTCCACAAATACAAAAGCCTTCACAGAATGTTTCATCTGCTCTCATGAGAGATTTGGACCACTGCTGACTAGTCCAATATTGCACTGCTATCTGTAATAGTCTGGGCAACATGTGACCCACATAGATGGCAAAAACGCCTCAGGCATGTGTGGAACTCTATCACACAGCCTACTTTTCAACATCAGCCACAAGTAGACAACACTAACTAACTAATAAACACATGTTTCTAACACCATATCGCGTCCTTATTTCCTTTTATGTTCCTTATTGTTTCCTATCACTACAGTTCAACAAGGGCCTGTTTTAAGACTAATTAAGAAGTTTCCTATATCAATGAATTTATATACTTTAATCTCTTCTATAGATCTCACACAGAGTCTTAACTAAACACTAAACGCTATACTTGAGTCACAACGACCTCTGAAGAGTAAGTGTGATCTTTCACAGTGAGTTTAAAACGATGTCAGTTTATTCTAAATGTTTTCTCATATGGATGAGTTGCACTCTTCTTCGCAGACTGTGGCGTGTTGAACCAACAACCAGCCTGTAATGACTCTCTATGAAACTTTAAAAGTGCCGTTTGTGATGTTTTGGTCTCGTTTCGTTTTAAGTCTGCGTTCTGCTCCTTATTGTTACTGTAGCAAGTGACAGAGATTAAATCTGTCTTCTCTTGCCTGTTCAGTCGGTTTTATTACCGTGCTGATTTAAGATTGTTTATTCTGCTCTATTATTAAGAGTTGGCCCGACACACTGTGCGATATAAGAAATAATAAAAGGACAGTATTACCTTGGTTTCCTGTTGGCTGGCGTTCGCCGTCGGGGATTTTGGTGTCTCATTCTGGTCCCGTTCGTCCTCTTTGCCCCCACTTTCGTCCTGAATCCTGTTGGCCGGTGGAATCATCCTCTCTTTCTATGATCTCTAGACACTGTTGCGCTGTAGAGTTTGTTTTCTCATACCAGCTGTTTACATCGTTTCCATTCCTCTATAGACACCGTGACCCGAGAATAAGAGGAGAAGTCATCCAGATCCACCGCTGCTGCTGCTGCTGAGGCTGCTGCGAGGAGGGGAAGATCCGAGACTCATCCGGTGCCAGGAAAAGATACGAAAACGTCTTAGAGAAGCTGCGGAACGCCTGCTTTGCAAATGAAAAGTTGAAAGTCAGTCGGGTCTAACTCCTGTGTGTCCTGTCCGTCTGAAGGAGGCGTTCGCGCTGATGGCGTCGTCGTGCGTAATATATGCTGCCAAGACATCTCCAAGTCCACGCTGCGCGCCGTGCGTCTCTCTGCCAATACTCTGAATGGGCGGGGAGCGGGGAGCGAACAAGGGAGGGACGGATGGAGAAGAAGAAGAAGAAGAAGAAGAAGAAATATGTCAAGACTCACATATGTCCAAACGGAATCACTGCGTTTCTCAAAAGACGTTCGTCAGGCTGGTCACACGAGTTCACCTCATTCTAGTACAAGTTAAATCTATTTATTTGATCAAAGTTTCAATTTTTTTTACTTACGTGAAAAAAATGGAAAAGACTCTCATCTAGATTTCACTAGATTTCCTCAAACAAATGAACTTCATTAACGTTAAACACATCTTATATCACTGTTTCCACATAAGCCATAAGGTCATTTGACTAAATCCCAGCATTTAAGAGTAGAATAGAGTTGACAATAGTACAGAACAGTTAAAATAACACATCTATATTTTTATACTTCAAACTATCAAAATAAAAGATGAGAAGATCTATTTCATGTTGATCAAGTTATTATATCTTCTCATAATCTCATCTGACTGAATACTCAACTGTAATTACCAGATTTCCACCTGAATAATATCCATGTCAACATGCAAGTCATAATTATGCGTGGAAAAGTTAGATTTTTAGAAAGCCCCAGACTTGCTGCTGAAAAGTATGGGAGTGCTGCCAGCTTCTGTTGTTATAAGAAATTAAACACTGACATTTAAGAGATGCGTTGTTGTGCAGTGGCACAAGAAGAATGCCAGCTACCATTTAGGGTTGAGTGTTGCTCATAAGTCATTACCTTCCCTCCCACATGACATGAATGCAGCATAAACGTACCCTATTCCCCAAACTGGTTTTCGCACAGGTCTCGAATCAGTCAAGAAAACAGTATATATATGTATATACGGTATATACATATATATCCATCCATCCATCCAATATAGCATATTTCTTTTATTAAATACACAAAATTATGATACTTTTGCAGTGAAATACGAGGCGTCTCACCTGCCTCTGATGGGAGGTGTGATGTTCACTGTAGTGATACATCACGCTGCCTCCCTCCAGGCTCCCCCATGATGTGATGTCCTTGAAGTTATATTGCAGGATGAAGGAGGCAGGCGCCAGACTGCAGCCTCCTCACAAATATGTAAAGACCAACACGGTTCAGAGGAGGGAGTCCACAGATCCAGCTCAGTTTTTTGGGACAAGATCTGTAGGGATTCATTTAATTTAAAAACTCAGCTAATCCTCTCAAATGTGTCTCAAAATACGTATTATTGAGAATAACTGGTATTAGTAAGGCTGGGGATCATTTTGTCACATTAAAGAGAGTTTTGTACAAATTCAGTCAGTGAAACACAACCTGTTAATTACAGACTTAATTTGAAATGTTGCTAGTTGTCTACACAGAGCCAGACTAGTTGCTTTTCCATTGCCATGGTGTTGTTTGTCCAGACAGAGAGGTATTGATTGTGTAATCTAAATAAGCATTGAAATGTTGATCTAAATTGCACTGACCACTATGTCTGACTTTTGAATGTGTGACAATGTAGTAGGAATAATAACAAAATGACCTGTTTCACAAAATAGCCCCCCACCCCCGACCCCAACTTTGGGAAGAGTGCAAGACAACTCCGCGAGCCAAACAACTAGAGCATGAGTCAATGTTGAACTTGTGCATGTATCCCCATGTGGCGTGTGGTAAATTATGTCAGCAGAAAAAGCCAAATGCATGACCAGTTGTACCAGGAAGGAAGGGGACAGAGCAGAGAGTGTGAAAAAGAGAGAGAACATTATAATTTCCTCTCTCAGCTGCTGGAGCAAAGAAGGAGGGCGTGAAAACATGACAGAGGAAGACGGAGTGATGGGGTAGGATAGAACAGCGGGTTGGAGCAATTGGGATTAAAACAAAGACAAAAGAGCATCTGAAAGTAAATGTTACAAAAGGGTGATCAGTTACACCCATTGTTTATCTGTTTATCACAAAGTTTTGTGATGGACAGAGAACATCTGCAAATCATCAGTGAAAGGTAACGTTTTTCTTGGAAACAGTACATAGTTGATTCATTAGTGCATTTCCCACATATTGTCTCTACCGGGACGTTAGGAAAATTCCCTTCCAACATCGTCAACCTTGCATGTGCCAAACTCCACATTTTGCCTCTTTCTGGTGAGCTCTCAGCTCCTCTGGGAGATTCACCATGTCAGCCAGCTTTTTTGGAGAGTAGTTTCCTGCTCACGCACATGGTGTTCGCGTCAGTTTCTGCTGCCAAGGCGACATGATGAGTGTTGAATCCTATCATCAGTGTTATTACATTTAGGGCAGGAGTACAGTAAAGGTCTGATAGACGTATTGGATTGTTGTACTTTTCATAAAAAGTGATTCAGGGCTTTTTGTCATAAATTTTTTTCTTAGGAGAGGAACTTCTACATGTAAATTCTAAATTTACACTACAAAATAGTTTCTGTAGAATACTGTATGAAATAAATGATAATTATGTGCCCCATAAAAATAAAAACTCTTATTTTGTCAGCATTCAATGCAAATCAATGGAGGCCTATAGAGACTCAGATGCTATAAAAGTTTGAAATTGCCCTTTAACTTCTTTCATCTGAAGGTGAAAGTAATCAATGTATTCTACGCTTTCAAGCTCAAAAAAAAAAGGAAATGTTAGCAATTACCAATGATCCAGCCTAACATTATACAACAGACACACAAACATCGAGACACTTCCCAGCATGTGCTATAGTAATGGGCTAATGGATTCCCAAAGAACCAAGGCTAATTAGCCCATCTTATTATGAGCCATCCCAGGAATAGTCTCTGCAGGGTACAGAGCAAGGTACCGAGACATACGTGTGGGTATGTCTGTGTGTGTGAGAGAGAGACAGGTTTCACTTCAGAGAAATGTAACTTTCTGAATTAATACGTAATTATATTCTAGAAAGTGACAAAAATGCCAAATTATGGTGAGTTCCAGTCGCTCAATGGTCAAGATGCACACTGGGAAAGTCATCAGGGACCTGTCTCTCCAGGATTTGTGTCTTACCTGAACTGTAAAAGTGTTTTATTTTGTTTCTGTATTGCTACAGGAAACATTTGACATGTGGGAAATTTACTGAGTCACTTTATATATTTGTTAAATGTGAAGCAAGACCCAGCAGTCAGGTAAAATATGTATGATGGAGGAAACAGTCAGTCACAGCATCTACACAAGAGACATTTTAGTTAATTAGTGATCCTTTAAGGTTCTGGTAGACTTTTGACATTTGTGGACAAAGCTAGATTGCTCTTTTGGTAGCTAGAGTGAGACAGTGTAACCAAAAAATGAAGTTAAAATATCACAAGTTGTGGCTTTCTATGGTTCTGAGTTGTACTTGAAGAAATAAAAGACGTCACAGAGAAGAGAAAAACTCTTCTGTAATTCTTTAGTGACTCTATCGTGTCTCCTTACTCTTGATTGTGGGTAAGTGCCATGTTTTCTACCAATACATATATCTTCAAACCTTCTCTCTGGATGTCAAACTAGCACTTACGGGTTGAGATGTTAAGCATTATGTCCATTTTCCTCAGTGGATGCTGACTGATGTGAAAGAGATGCTGTTCACACCGAAGTGTCATCCTTTCATCGTTGTATTTGCTCCAGTGATGCACAGCTGACCCCCCTGTGACCATGTAACTGGTCTCCAGCTGGTCATTTCTAAGTCTTGGTTTGGGCCAGAACTAATGAGACGGCAGACGTTAAAAAAAGCACAGAACAGCAGCTGATCCACGTCGTGTCTCTCTGAGAGGAAACACAACGCAGATTGACCTAGTGTCAAAGTTACAGCGGCTGAGCTTTTAGTGGTTTTATTTTTGAACACGCTGGGTCTTTTTTAGAAGCATGTAATTACGGTAATTGGCAGTTACTTCTCCAAACCTTTCCTTGGTGCCTGGTCTCATAATCAAGTTTGTTATATTTGTACTGCAGAATTCCCATTCACAAAGTGAATCACACCAGTAAAGAAATATGTTCACACCAGAGAAACACAAACTATTCTCTGGGCCTGAACATATCAGCACAATTTAAAGCATACAGCAAAAGTATATTAGGTATATATATATACCGTGTTAAGTTTCTAACAAATACAATGCATGGTGTTTTTAAATGTGTCAGTAAATATGTGGTGTGGAAAATGACTGAGCTGACTGGCTTAGTGTTGACATATCAAACAGTACATTAGTTGGGAACTTTGTCTACTGCAGGGACTTTGTCTACTTCACCAGAGTGAATTTATTTTAGTTGGATATTCATGAAATATTTGAGTTCATTTTTTCGGACAGTGAAGTGTTATATACTGCCTTATTTTCTGGCTTTAAGGAATTTCCGGGTTTACATCACGACTAAGGCCACTGAATCAAAGATCACCCGTGTGTGTGCGTACATCATCAAACATTCAATTCATGTAAACTGGCCAGCTTCTATTCACGCAGTTGGCCTAAAGTGAAATGTTTTATTTATACCATGGGACGGTTCAGCCAAACAATCTAATTTATTAAAGACAGGTTCCAAACATGCTGCTAATCCCCATAAAATATGGCTAGCTAGGCTTTAATGGTTGCTGTGGTAACAAGGGAGCGAGTTAGCAGTCTCTGCGTTTCTCTTCTGTGTTTGACTCATATGTATTTAGACTATTCTGAAGATAGTTATCATATTTGAAGATGCTCTTCACTGTATTCATCACCATTTCAGTGCTGCCAACTGGACGCACTAGATTTGCAATGCCTTAAGCACAGTGGTCAAAGGGAAATGTGCAAATGATATCCACACATTTTGGCCATGCTGTTAATAATGTCCATCTTATAGTCATTACAGGTTTACCTATAATATTTGAATGTGAGATGCTGGCACTTTAAATTGTAAGGTTATGGTCTTATTATGTAATTTTTTATTATATTATATGGAAAACACTGAAAAATATTTTGCGAGCAAGAATGGCGAGGAGCAAAGAAAAGCTCCAGCATAACCAGAGTCTGCCTCAAGCGGTTAGGATGACTGGAAAGTGAAGGTATATATATGTATTAGAAATACCCCATGTAATAAATATAAGTGTGTGTGTGTGTCTGTTTGTGTGGTGCATTATAAATGTACACTATGTACAGTACTTGGAGATCACGTTGGCTTCTGTGATTTTACTGTATCATTTATGAATGATGTCATATAGGCTTTAGTACTGGGAGAGCAACTGGGACACACAGACTAGCTCTTACCAACACAGGGCTCATAAGTTGAGGGGGAATTCCTTTGAAGAATCATCATTTTTGTATGATTTATCTAACAGACTTTCAAATGGGCAGATTAAGACTTCAGCTAACCAGTAAAAATGGTGCTCGTTCTGTCCTGAAGATACTTTTGAGATATTTTATTATTAAGCCACCAATGAAAATAAAACAAGGTCATGGTGATGACTTATCATTAACACTGCAAAAAGATTAATTTGAACACACCACACATATTTATCTGGCTGCTCTGCCTTCCCAATACAAATCCCATTGCCTGTAATACCACCATACGAACACAACGTGCTTCTGCTAGTAGCACGCAAACATTCATAAGCCTAGTGGAAAGAGTAAGTAACACAAATATTTAAAAACTGTTTTTTGTCATTTCAGGAATGAGAATTAAGAGAAGGTTAACATAGCAAATCAAACGAGAAGATAAAGCAATAATTTATTAGAGTTACAGATATTTTAACCTTCTTAACAGTAAACACATTGCACTAAAAAGGAAGTAACAGGTTCACCGCGGTGTTACGGTGAGAGGCTGCACAGCACCACACTCATGTGCCATCAATAGTTCTACTTATGGCTGCAGTTTACTTTGCATCACAAAGCAATCCTATTTAGAGGGCAAGCCCACCAATAAGAAAGAAACACTAAAAGTGTCCAGAAATAGAAACAACAGAGCAATTTGAATGGCGCCGCAGTTGCTCTTGTGGAGCTGTTCCTGTCGTGAGTCATGAGTGCCGGTTTTGTGTCTTGGTGACGTGGGCGGACGCGTGGGCGACGCTGGGAGAGAATTACACATTGCAGATGCACCGCTTGTGTTCCCCCAGACCCTTGTCATCCACTCAGTCTCAGCTTCATTCAGCTGGTTGTTGCTACGATACAACATGGGAGATGACACTCGAGCTGAACACAAAAGCTATTAGGTTTTTGAACATCCTGGAAAACCTTTTCTGTGTCAGAAATGTCTGGCCCACGTCACGTTGGTGTGAAGTCAATCCAGGCTTGTTTGTTGGAAATACTAAACATAATGCTAAAAAGGTTAATAAACCCCACATTAGCCACATCCCACATATTTAATTGTGTTCTTTCAAGTCAAGTTAAGACGTCAATGAGACTTTGAGTGGATGTGGATAAACAGGGAACTCTAGTGTGCTCTCAGGTTGCGTCCTCTCTTGTGTGGATAATGACAAGGACCGTTTGAGAGCTGTTTTCATCATCATGAGGCTCTCTGCCTCTGGTATTTCCTCTAGTTTTTCCAACACTAAAGGCAACTCTGAGTTTCACAACCACACTGAGAAACATGTGTTCTGAACTCACTTGTTCGTTACTTGAGCACACAGCTATGGTCAGAATGTTTGCGATCTAACAAAGAAACTTGAATCTTGCCTTAACGTAGACTTCTCCGATTCAGTCAAATATCCATGAGCACATGAGTAGAGGTGAGTGGGACACATTAAGCACCTAAAGCATTTCTTCACTTCGATGCATCATATTGTCACGATCCATGGACTCACATTTCAGTGACAAAACCATTTCCTAGAAGCCTAAGAACAAACCTTTGAGATAGAAATGAAGGCATTAATACTGTTGTAACCATAAATACCATAATACTGCATGTTTTGCATATGAAAAACATACAGTACTGTGCAAAGAGTAAGGCCACCATACTATATACACTCACTGGCAACTGTTTTTACACCTGTCCAACTGCTTGTTGACGCAAATTACTGATCAGCTAATAACATGGAGGCAATTCAACAACATGAAAGCATGGATCCATCCTGCCTTGTATCAACAGTACAGGCTGGTGGTGGTGGTGTAATGGTGTGGGGAAGATTTTGATCTTGGCACACTTTGGACCCCCTGGTACTAATTGATCATCGTTGCAATGCCACAGCCTACCTGAGTGTTGTTGCTGACCATGTTATGACTACAGTGTACCCATCCTCTGATGGCAACCAGGAGGATAATAATAATGATAATAAACACTTCATTGATCCCCTTGGGGAAATTGTTGTTTGGACAGCTGCTAGACCTGTGTCTGCGCTACTAGGGGTATCGGTGTCTTGTCCAAGGACACTTTGACATGTAACCTGTTGAGACTGGGAATCGAACTTGCTCACCCTTGGGTTTGAAGATGACGGCTCTACCCTTTCCTTCTCTAGACGGCCAGTTGTACCGGAGGGATTTGTCTTCCCCAGGTTATGCTTCAGCAGAGCTGCAGCTCAGAGATATCCTCCCTGCTGCAGCAAACTTTGACATCTTTGACAGACAAATTACTCAAAACCAAACACCAAAGTCAAACTTCATTCACTCATTCTGAGGTGGATTCAGTCCAACACAGTTCTCTCTCCATGAAGGGAAACAAACAGCTGTTAAAATATGTTGATGATGTATTTTATGTGAGGGAAAAGTCAAAAGTAACAAACAGACAACCTAGACGTTTCTGTTCTCAATGACAGGTCTCTGTGAAGAGCATTGAGCAATGTAAGGAGGCAGTGATAAAGAGCTCTGAGGCTCAGGGAGACAGGGGAGCCAGGCTAAGCAGTCAGCGTGACAGATCCTCTACCTGTTGATGCTGTAAGTGCTTCACAGCCACTTATCACAGCAGAAACTTGGCTCAATCTATTGCACCGCAAGGTGGGACTGGAGTTAACCCAACTACAGAGACAGTGACGATAAGAAGAGCATCGTGTTTCAAGTGAAGACCTAAACAAGTCACTCTTCTAATCTGATCCTTATTTACAGTAATATTTTTTATTCTTAGAAATCCTATCATATCCTAAAAGTAGCTGCTTATCACCAGCATGTGAGTCTGTCAGCCAGTTGGTCCACCACTTTGTCCCAAACTGAAATATTTGATATGATTGTTTTCTACTTGAGGATGAATCCTAACGAATTTAGTTCCTATTTTATGTGTAAGAAATATCTGTCATTCATGTCTCCATCAGGATAGATGTCTCTCAATAAGTGTTGTTTGGTTGACTGGCAGACTGATATAGTCTGTTTGATGTCAGAAACATGACAGGTGGATTCAGTCCACACTTGTCCACAGCCCTAAGAAATTATCAGCAATGCCAATGTTTACTATTCTGTCTTGACAAATTTTCTCACAACTCTTAGTAGTGAAAAAGTGTCAATGTCACTTTGAACGGAAGGTCTGTATTTATAGCTTTAACAGAGCCTCTTTTTGACACAGAGCCCTATTAATGGAGCTCTCCATAGACATCTCCCAGTATCCAAAATAGGTAGGAGGTCCATCGTGGAGGTGAAGAGGGACAAAGTAGGCCAAGGACTCACACAGAAAAAAGACTGTGACTCATTGATGGTTCATATCATCTTGGGAAAGGAAATGGGAAAGAATGTGGGTTAATAATACTCCTAGAAATAAAAGTAGTGTGGGTACAGGTCCTCTGAGGTGTGATCAATTGAAGAGGTACTTCATATGACAACTGCCTGTCATGTTTTATTCTTCTGGAAAATAGTGAGGAGACTGCACAGTTGAGGCAGTTCAACCACAACCGTGTGTGAGTAACAGTTTAACAAAGTAATATAAATGGTTGGTGTGGATCAAGCAACCCACAGGTACAGGTCACATCAAATACATATGTTATAAAAATGATTGTAAACGATTATTTAGTCAATCGACTTCTAGTTAATGCACTGATATGTGAGCAGTACTAACTGTAACTGGTCAAAATTTCATGCGAGTGTAACTTCTCACTTCTCACTTAACAGTGTCACATTGGTGTTGCACACACTGTAGTTTTAGTAGAAACTATAGGTGCTCGCTGCTTTATTTAGCAACACAAATTTGTTTTCTTCACCTACACCGCCCTCATGTGGCACCTGTTGTAACTGCAGAAAAGCAAACTACCTTAACTATAGGTTCAAAACATCAGCCGAGCTTTATTTACAAGTCCATACATGACGAAAGAATAACACACACATACTAGTGGGGTTGGGCTCCACCCTACACAGAGGTACAATTGTGAGAAACACTCATCACACTATCACACAGTTAACAGTCTAAATTCAAAGCAAACATCTGCATAACATCCTCATGAACTAGACTTTTCACTCAGCGTATTATCATGCTTAGGGATGCTACTAATAGCGTAGGTTCTGTTCTGTTATAAAAACATTTTCATTGTAGTTTATTCAGTTCACCTGTGAGCAAGTTAACTAGTGAGAACGTCATCAAAGACCAACTTAAGGCCAAGACACGACATTACCTCCACTGCACAGATAACACACAGATGGGCACATTCTTGTTGAATTCAAACAGATTACCTACCAGTCACGTTTCACAAAAACAAATAAAAATTAGGCTAAGGATTCATATAAATGCATAAACATAACAGATGAAAACAGTGTAGGTGTTACACGAGTGGGTGTAGAAGTGACACAGACATTTTCTTTTAACAAAGGGTAATTTTTGGTAAACATTCAGCACTATCACAAACATCTGTTTCTTCAAATAGTCAATCATTCACTGAATGTTGCTGAGGTGAAAACACAAAGCAGAACAAAGTACAGGATGAAGAGCACATTTAGAAAAAAACAAAGGGCAGGTGGTAACTGATGAGCTAATTAAACAAAGCCATAGCACTTTGACCTAACAAGGGAATAACAGTGGGCATTGGAATAGGCAAGAGATCTGTGGTAAGGCGTCAGCAAAAATATAACATTATACCAGTTGTTTGGTCAGAAATCAGACAGAATAATGAATGATTAAAGCACACAAACACAAATCTCAGTGTTCTCTGCCCAGACTGAATTCACCTCCTTGATGTCATATCAGTAAGAAACATCGCGAAGTTGGCGTCTTCTACTATTTAGCACAATTGGGAAATTGGCACCTAATAAAACGGTACTTTTTCGCTCACACATTTCTGTTCATTTCTACACCACAGTTTGTTCTTGAAACCAAAATCTTTGTCCTGTGGATCAGTGTGACATGGATAAAAGGAGCAATGGCGCAGGAAACAAATGATACATGGCACGCTTCCAAACTCAGCAATGTAATGCCGAGAACAGCAAAGATCTAAACTTATTATTCCGCATACACACTGTTGATAAGTACACTCAATCCATTTTATTTGTACAGAAAATATTTTCAAGTATGTTATAGGACTTCTTAGACAACTCAAAACGTGTTTATTAGCATCTCTTGTAATTGATACAATGCTCTGTTTGAGGGACAGTCTCTAATATAAGAAGATTATATTCAATGGGTTGAATGACGGCTCCTCCAGCACTGAGCTATAACATAATAAAAAGGAAAACATGGCAGGTTACTGGACAGCAGTCAGCTGAAACATTAAAAATCATCACATGATAATCGAGTGTAGTTATCATGTGATTGCTGTTCCCTACTCACACTGCATCTACAATGGGAAATTCAACAGATTCTTGTTCTAATTCTGTTAGACAACTATTGGCTTGGGTTTGAGGAGCAAGGTTGCAGATCCACGGATATATATTCCTCAGGCAAAGGCCTAAATATAATGAGGCAGAGGAAAAAAATAACAAAAGCTAAGAACTCACAAGTGAGATAGAACATTTTGCCACAGAAAACACTGACCTTCCTCTTGCCATTAAAGATTTGTTATACAAAAAACTTCTTAAAAGAACTATTATAAAAACTCTACTGTCCTGTCCTGACTTACATGTAGCAGCAGGATTGGCTAGTGACAATAAACACGTGAGCAGGTTACTTCCGTTTCGCAGTAGCAGTATCTTCGTCCTTCAATATAAACTTTTTCCGTAAAGCTTCTGAAATCAGAGTGGCTGAATCCTCCTCTCTCAGGGATGTACAGCCTCTGTTGTACCTGAAATGACGAGAAAAAACACAGCCTGTGAACATATCGCATAAGGAGTTCATGTGTTTGTACAGTATTATAAATGCATGTTAAAATGTATTCTTGTATTATATTTGATACTCCCCGCAGAGTCGCATTAATATGAAGGTCATAAAAAACTGATGACTGTATAGGAGGTATACATACCTGTCATTACTCATCTTCATGCGGTTCATGTCCTTCAGTATGTCCATAACGTCAGCAAAGCTGGTGGATTTTGACAGTGACACTGTGTCTTCCTCTGCCTCCCGGAAGTCCATGCTGGGTCTGTCTAGGTCAAAGGTTGCGGAAGCTGTCATGGAAACAGGCAGCACAGGGTCTGGAACAAGCTCTGACACCACAGACATGACATCTTTCTCATCATCGTCTTCCTCCTCCTCCTCTTCTTCTTCTTCTGTGACATCGCTGATGACAAAGGATGCAGCCGCTGTAGCAGCCGGCTGGTAGGACGCAGTCTCAAAGGGCGCCATGGAGAAGCTCATGCTTGTGTCGTCCGGGGAGAGCAGGTCAGGGGTGAGGGGATTGGAACCTGCAAGAAATAAAACAAAACATGGATCGAAAATCTGTGGATCTCTAATGGTTATTAAATGGAACGAGAAATGAGTCGGGGTTTCCTCCCAGAAACTAACATGCCTCAATGTAGAGCTGTGGTGGAGTCCAGTCACTAAAACACATTTTCAGTGTTTCATTAATCAAATGATGTAAATGCACTGACCCTGAAAGCCAAAATGTACTTAGGTCCCACCTGTTCACACACCTCATAGGACATAAATGACTGAAATGAATTTGGGGGGCAGGACAGACAACAGAGTTTAAATCAGATAGTCTAGTTCATGATGTGTTTCTTTTACAAACCATCCAAAAGTATGTTCATAATAAATGAAAATACAATAGAATACCTGATACTTTCTCATTAGATTCCTCTTTAAATGTTGAAAACAGGATGAAACACAACCACCACTGAACACAAGATTATCTTTAGTCACTGACCTACAAACTGCTGCCAAGACATCTTATTACCAAAGAGATTTAGGAGAATCAGGGCAGCTGACAAAAGAATCGGTCACATGAAAACAGTAATTCCCTTGTAAAAACACACTCACATGACCTCGATAAAGCAATCTTAGATCTGCTCTGTTGTAAAGCGTTTTATGAGTCTACACCAACAAGGAAATGTAAATTGAAGTCCATTTTTAAAAAAAATAGCTATTTAAACTTTAAATTGTCTAGATCAAGAGAAAGTACAGTGGGCAAGTTCATATTTTGTAGCCACTGCTATTCTAGCTTGGATTACCTACCAGAATCACTTGCCACTATCTTGGCAATCTGTGCACGAAGTTTGCTGAGCTCGTCCTGCAGAGCTGTAGTTCGATTTAACGCTGTGACTCCAGGCTTCCTTAGCCCCTCTACCCTTTTGCCTTCACGGCGAAAGTTGGGTACAGATGAGTTCCTGTGGAGCACCAGGAGAGGCGTGGGCCTCCATTCGTGTTTGAGAGGACGTGTGTCGCTCCTGGAAACAGAAGAGTGAGTGAGAGCTCACAGCTTGTTCCATTTAAAAACTTACCAAAGAGGATTTGTTAGGTCTCTATATAATTCTATAAAGTCTTAATCTTATATAACTGAGTTGAATTAAAGTGATAGGTTTGAATATATTCTATTCATTCTATCAGATGCCTCCTTCCTTCTACTTGAAAATAAAAATATGCCCTTGTATTGATCATCTTCCAGAAGTTGTGTGATATGGTGTGTGTGTGTGTGTGTGTGTGTGTGTGTGTATATAACTTCAATAACTCTTACAATTACGAAGTTAATAACTTAGGTTTTTACTTATAATCATGACTTATCTGACATTACAATCATGCACACATGGAGTTGGAAACTCAACCGTGTGTTGGATAATGCAGTTAAAGAATGTATTGGCACCACTCATAACCTTAACAGTGGTCACTCAGGGACTCGCTGTACACTGACCTCACTCTGGCATATGTCTCTTCCTCATCAGCAACAATCCAGGCAATATCTGCCAAAGTAGGAACCATAGGTCCATCCATAGGGCGGAGAGAAGGCAGGCCTGGTAGTTCCTAATTTACAAGGACACGGGATAATTTTGTATATACAAACATTTATACTGCATTAATGGGGCAATACAACCAAAACAATTATAGGATGGTTTACTGTACGTACCTGGAAACGTGCCCTTTGTGGGGGTTTAAGTGGGAGAGTGGAACCTATTCTTCTTACAACACTACGGGTGGCTCCATGAGGCTTGTTCTGCCAGATAGGAATAACTTCCTGGAAAACAAGGACATCAACACCATCAGTCTCCCCACACACACTCCAATATTTTTATATTAGAGTTTATTCTCCAATTTGTGTTCCTGTACAATCATGTAAAAAAGGCAACAGAAATGTAAATGCACTATTAGCAGTAATGAGAAAACTTACTGCATCCGTTTCCATGGTGATGGTGGGTCCGTATCATTCACTGAGAAGTTGCACACCAACGTTTGGTGCTAGTGGTGGCTGCAGACAGAGCAGTTCACTAAACAGATGCCATGTCCGTCTGACTGCCAACTCTTGGGATACAAAATTTGTGACTAATTAGAGCATCTGTTTGTGTCCTGCTGAGAAACAAGCAGGACACAAACTTAAATACATCATTATTTTACTACCAACTCGGAACAAATCATTTACATATAGTTACAAAAGAATAATCAAACATAATTTTGATAACTTGTAAATTGAGCGTGTTTCTTGTTTGAGTTATTTCTTGATTAATGTTCATACAGTCTATGCAGCTTATTAATTATGTCAGCCAAATAATACAATAGTTTAGAACAGAATGTGATTATGTAATTGATTACTAGTTGCTCATTAGTAGAATAAAGTGATCTTTGTCAACATCCAGACACTTACTAAAAAGATGATGTAGTAGAAACCCAACTGCTCATATAAACGTACAAAAATTAGTCTTACTCAGAACTGCTCATGTGATACTTGCTTGATTTATAAATACAATGTCAATCTAAAAGTAACTAGTCCTGGGGCCACTGCTAGAGACAGACAGAGACTCCAGCGCATTGTGCGCTCGGCTGAGAAAGTGATCGGCTGCGACCTTCCATCTCTTCAGGACCTGTACGCCTCCAGGACCCGGGGGCGAGCAGGCCGAATAGCAGCCGACACCTCTCACCCTGGACATGGACTGTTTGAGCCACTTCCCTCTGGCAGGAGGCTACGGTCCATCAGGACCAGAACATCTCGCCATAAGAACAGTTTCTTTCCCTCTGCCGTTTGTCTCATGAACACCCTGTGATCTGCATTAATCTAACACTCACATACTGTCACTGCGCTCTATGACAATGGCAAAAAAAGTTTTCTGATTCTGATTCCAATCTACCTAATCAAACGTGGCGATTATTCTTGAATCCCAACAATTTGAATCTCTAACCCTAACACTAAGTATTTAGTAACTAGGCTAAAGCTTTAATAAGATTTTGTATAATAGTACATCAAAATTGTTATTGCAAAATTGTTATTGTTAGCTCTACTGTGCATCAGCAACAATAATTTCAGTTTGATACATTCAGATTTCGGGAATATTCGTTAAGTATGCTTGCACATACAAAGAATTTGTTTCTACTCATTAACATACGGATAGATGTTAACATGTTTATGTGTATTTCCACACGCAGCCCAAGCCCCAGAGATTTTCACATCTGTGTTTCTAAGCAACTGTTGGCACAGTTATCTAGACCAGCAAGATCAACATATAACACATAGGCTAACGTGGCTAGCTAGCAGAATGTGTCTAAATGAGAAAAATGGTAACCAAGGCTACTGTGTCGTTACCGCTGCGGTGTGCTTTGGCTAAAGCTGGCGTAGATAAAAGAAGATCATGAGCATCTGAGCGATCTCAAGGTAGATGTATTGCTTTTATACGAGTTAAGGTTAGCTTTGCTCAATTGAGCATTAGCAGCTTGCTAGGGTTGTCAGAGACCTTCTGTTAGCTTTAGCACCACCGAGAACGGCCAACGGTTGACCCTAAACTGTGCTCTAGACGACAGCTGTGTGTTTCTCTTAAATTCACAAAATCCAAATAACACCGCACGAGCGATACTTACGGCTTATGAAAATCTTAGAATGATACACCGTCAAATACAGGCTGACTAGCGGCTTCTCCTCCTTGTCTTTCAAAGTACTGTTGTCGTTTATTAGGCCGGAAACTGTCCTGCCCCTTCTTGTGCTCTGATTGGCCGAAGACTTGTGACCTCACTTTATCTAAACCTGTCGTTGAGCGCTCCCTAGAGGTAAAGATGAGCAGTGCTGCACGTGCACTTCAGGGCTACGTCCATTGCGGCAAATGTCTGCTCTACTGTAGCCTATAAAGGTAAAAGGGACATTAAATGAGAAATTAATACATTATTAATTAATAAAAACAAATATGAAGTTAGCAATGTGATAAATAATCTATAAACAACAAAATTATTTAAGAATGAATTTAAGAAAATGAAAAAAAAAATATTCCAAATCCATCGTTTTATGAGAGAGAGTTGGTCTATTTTCTTTTTATTAGTCCGTTGAACCGACAGACACTAGTAATGCCTCCATAGTGTCAGCTCACTCAGAGATTTCTCCAAACACAAGATGATTCACTCCCACCTCCGCCTTACGTTCCGGGGATGAGGAACTATCTTGACAGTGGACGTGTGGACGCTTCGAGCTCGGGGCGGAGACTGAATATATTGAACTTGTTTCTGTTTTCTGCAGTGATATCATAACACTGCAATATGAAGACACGCTCACATGACCGCCACCCGTCTCCGTCCTCTGGCAACACACGGGTCAGTAAATCTGCTGCTCCGTTTAGCCGCTGCTCTTAAAAATCATCCGCGTCTGTCGTGCCGCTGATGTAATGTTTTTTCTGCCACTGTGTCTGTCTCTCATTTATTCTGCAATGTTTCCTCAAATGCTTTACGTTACCTCCTATAGCGGCCGCGATGCATGCACCCTAAACATGTGCAGAAAACGCCATTATGCACCGTAATCATATGACAGAGCTGTGAAATGCTGCAGGACAAAGCGAAGCTGATCTGGTTGTTGATGTAAATTCAGAGATGACGGACGAATCGTCGCCCATTGGGCGTGCGTCTTGTGATGCTATGCGAGTTGCAGAAATTAGGCTATGTGGTGTATCTCACAGAAACTATTTGGTGTATCATATGTTTGCAAGGCGGGGTTGAGGCACTATACTGAACATAGTCTGAGGTCATATCTATATACAGCTGTGCACTGTTTAAAGTCATGAAATGGCAGGATCTCGTCGATTTTAGAGGCATAGAAACGTGATACTCAGATATTCAGAAGTGAGAGTATACCTACACCTAGAACCTTGAAACACAAGCTCATCTGCATTGATTGGAAGCACTCCCACTCACCAATCGTATGGATTGATTGATGAATCTAATTGGAAACCTGGCTCCATTACTCAGCTGAGAGTCTAGCTCACTTCCTTATGGGGTCATGTGGCTGCAGGTAAAGTGGAGTTTCTATTATCGTGTCTCCCTCCTTCTCCCGGCTGACATCTGTAAAATCTTACTGTCTGGTGCAGGTGCTGTAACTGGGGCAAAACAAAGGCATGGGGAATAAAAGGAGGAGGAAGGATGCCAGCTGAGCTCCTCATCCTTTAGCATCTGCCACCACCGCCAGTATCAGACACTTAGGAAATGGCTCAGTCTATGAAGAGACCGGAGACTTTAGGAGCAATGGACCACGAGCCCAAGAAAGACAGGACCAGGAGTGGGTACTTCGGCAGGTCAGGCCTCTAAATACATGGATTGCTGAAAATGAAGACAAAGTTTGGATGTCATTGGCCTTTAAGCATGTTGTTATTTGGTCTCTCATTAAAAGGTGATATGATTTTAGATCATACGGGTGTGTTATCTCCATCTGATGTAAACCAGAACAAACAAACAAAAAAAAGACCATAGAACACATTTTGATCGGCTGGTTTCATCCACCGTCAGTGATCCCAGAGCATCAGCGTGGGTGAAAACTACATCAGCTTTTCAGGAACTCACCTCCCCAGCCACCACACAGACAACTTCCACTTCCCTATAAATAACTGAGATCAGACTGTGAGTGCTGCTCTGCACACTTCAAATGTGCTCAAGTAATCCTCAAAGCCATGTTGTTAAAGGGAATTCCACCTTAAAACAGGCTTTATATTTGAAGATAGAAATGAGAAATAAGAAACAGGGGGCAGTATAATACTAACAACATAGTCTAATGATTATGCAGTATAATGGTCAAATAACGATGTTTGATGAGTTGTTTTCTGCTTCGTGTTCCAGGCTGGGTTCTAAGCTTCCTCCCGGCATCTCTCAACCGCCGCAGTTTGCTAAGAGGCCCTGGGAGACTCCGCCTCAATCTCAAGTGATGCAGGGGCCCCCAGTAAGGAGCCAGCATCAACACCAGCCCATCATGGGCCGGCCTCTTAATCACATCCCCCACATCAGAAACCCCAAACTGCGGCAGTACTACCTGAAAGGTGAAGTTCAACTTCTCCAGTAGTGTCAAATAGACTTGAATTTACATTTTACTGTTTTCATACCGGCATGTTGGCTATTTCTTTGCATAAAGTTATTTTCATACAGAGAGCAACAGCTGGCATGTGAAACATAGTGACTGGTATTATTCTCGTTCAGCTGTGATAAGGCGCCGCTTCCTCACAAGGTACTAACTAAATGTCTTTTTTCCTTACAGGGACTTCATGGGATGCAAACACTGCTGCAGTGATACAAGAACATATGGGTGCACTGTCAGGTGACAGCACAGGCAGCACAGTGAGTCACATGTTTTTGTTTTTGGTGGTTCAGACCTCTGGGTTTAGTTTTCTTGTAGCCACTGGAGAGCACAGCTGTAGAACAGGTAAGAGGGAAAAATGGGAAGCTGGGAAGTGGCAGACACAGATTTATTGATGCACTTACGCTGCTGGGAGTTGGTTTTACAATTTATGGTCTTGAAAGGGTTTGATAAGGTGTTCAAGGTTCAGAGATGCGTGTCAGAGCTGTTCTCCAACACCATGGGGAGTTTGTTTCAGAGCCTCTACAACAAATACAGCCGAAGAAATGCATATTCAGATATTTATTCAAAGGTATTTAGCCGTCGGGGTTTTAGACTTTGCTGCTAAACTTTTAAGTATGACTTGAGAAAGAAAGCAGCTCTTGATTTTTTTGTGCCTGCCTTTGATTTGTTTCTGTTACGATGAATCTGGAAAGGGCATTAATGCTTATTACTAAGTGCTTAGTTGTTTGACATTTGCTAAGAAATTTGCTTTTTTTCAACACCTGTTGTAAGTTGAGATCTGATCACCATTCATAGATTTCTGTCTCATTATTGTCTCCCAGGGTCTCGCTGGGGACACTGTGTTTAGTGTCTCATCTCAGTTCAACAGTACATCCTCAGCAGAAGGGAGTAAAATGGGCCACTATACCTCCTCAAATGTGTCCCCTCCGTCTGCCTTCCTCGTCTCTAGAGAGGTACGGGTCGGCTGTAAGCACTTCATTGTTTCTGACATGTGACACGTTTATTAAGTATGTAAGAGGCTCATTTGCCTACGGTTGTCGACTGGATTTGACATGCAAATCCACACCTTTCCCCTGTCTGCCTGCAAATATTTGGCAGCAAGCAGGAAGTGTATAAAAGCTCCCTATTAAACTCAGTCAGGTGTAAGGAGTATGTTCCATCCACAGCAACTCAGATAACATATCATGCCTTTTCATTAGTTGCTATCATTGTGATGCCATACGTTTGTGTATTGTAGCTCCTTATCTACAGCCCTCATTGGTCACATGGAGCTCAGGGGTACAGAAAGAGGAAGTAGCCACTGTGTCACAGGGTTGTAACTATTTCAATTTTAGAGCCGAGCTATTCTTATTATGACTTCCACTCTGAAGCAGCTGGCTGTCCCGAAGGGAAAAAACGCTTCCACCAGTCACGGACGGTCTCAAACAGAGATGAACTCAAACTCTGATCCTAAAGAGAAGCACAAGGTAAATGCCGATCAGGACTCTGCTCCGCCTCACTCCCCCTCACCAGAAGCAGAATATGACAAACTTCTGGTAAGTAGAGAAAAAACATTGACAGTGGCTGTTTGTGCTGCAGTGTAGAAATTACTAATGTTGCAATAATTCAAACCGTAAATGTATAATTTAAGAGCAGGTACTTGTACTTTAATGCTCTCCGTTGCTTCCCTTTATACTCCAAGTCTTAGTAAATGGTTAAAACTAAGCAACTACTGTCTAAGCATAATCTACAGTGCATAGAAGGAAATAGGCAAATGCTATAATATCAGTAGATATCTTGTTTATATAATAGTGATACTTTAATTCAGCAAAGGTAATCCGTGCGTTTGGTGAAAATGACAGCGTAACACAGTGCGTCTGATTATTTCCTGCACAATGGAACAGATTTTGTTCCATTACGTGCTTCTCATCTTAATGTCATCAACATGCTATTTGTCCTGTTGTTTGACACTGTTAAGCTGTGATAAGAAGAAATTAGCTGAGGCCATTTTTTAATGGATCAAATGAAACATGTTACTATGGAAACAAGAGGCAAAACAAGACAATTATCAAAATGTTACTGCACTGAGCGTAGAATAAGAAACAAAACATGATGTGTGATGCAGAACTCCTGCTGTTCTGTATGTAGAAAGCTTTGATGTCATGCAGAACTTTATTAACAGGAAGAAAGGTTTCAGCAGGAAAATCCTGTTTCTGTCTTTATGTAGACACCTGATCATTGGCATAAAACAAATATGAGAAATGTTGCAACTTGTCATAAAAAATAGTTGGTGCATGTTCTTACCACAGATGCACTGCTGACCAATAAATATCTACGATGTGTAATTAAGTTTTCAAATTTGGCATTAAAAAATGGCTGATTTTATCATAGAGCGTCGCTTGTTTTGGTTAACACTGGTAACATTTGGTGCTGACAGGATGTGGAGGCAGTACCTCTGCCTGATGGACAGCTCTGCTTACTGGCCCTGCCGCCAGAATGCTGTCAGGGTGAGGGAGCAGAGGCCATGCCATGCCTCAAACTCTTCTGTCGCTACATCACAGACCGAAAGGTGAGTGTGGAGATGTACGTTTGCTCTTGCTACACTTGAACACACTTGTAGACTAATACAAACCCTTTTGTGTCTTTGTCAGGGTGTAGTTTCCGGTATCCTGTTGGTGACTTCCAATAAGATCTTCTTTGACCCGTGTAAGACGCTCGCTCTGGTGAAGGAACATGGCTGCGAGGAGTACCTCCTGTCATGTTCTGTTGACAACTTGGCATCAGTCTCCTTCTTCTCTGACATCTCCCATGTTCACTTCAACACCTACCAACAGAGGTCAGCAGCACTTCACTAAACATCACAGATAAACTCAAATGACACAAATATTCAACACCCGAGTTTGGTATTATTTTTGTTTTTAGGAGAAAGGGAAAGAAAATATTCCAGAAAACCACCAGAAGCCGAGTAAACAAACCTGCCTTATCCAACCTGAAGGAGGAGCTGATGCCCTCTCTGGCGTCTGCCGTTTCTTCGGATTTGTCCAGTCTCGGCCTGAGCCTGACAAAAGACGTTTCTGAAGAGGAGGAGACGGAGAGCCGAGACATGGCAGAAGCAGAGTTGGATCTTGATAGTAGTCCTCTGGAGGTGCTGTCTGAGGTGTCTGTGGGTGGTCTGGGAGCAGTTGTGCTGAACAGTGCTGCCACCTTCTGCTGTGGAGGTCAAGAGGCAGGAAGTAAGATGAAGATGGAGCTAGTGCACAGTGATGAAACCAAGATGTCTGATGTGAAGAGTCAGGCGGCAGGTACAATGGCTGAAGATTCTAGGACTGTTTGTTGTCATTAGTTTGTACATTAACTTTTGTTTTCTTCTTATTTTCCAGTACATCAAAAGTCACTAGCAGGTAGTTCAGGGAGTCTGATGTTTGTGCGGCTGCGGGTTCAGCCGTCCACAGAAAAAAAAAGTGGTGTAGGAGGTCTTCATCTGGGGTCGGCCAAAACATTACCGCAAAGGGATGCATGGCTTGCCCTTTCACAGGAAAGGTACAGTAACAACGTTGTACTGTATTTCAAAATACAAGAAAAGTACCCGAGGTCTACCTCAGCAGGAAACATTACCTACAGTATTTACGAACACCAACACACTAAAGCACGCGTTGCATTTTAAAGCCATATTGACTAAGCTGAGTTTGAACATTTCGTCCCCCCTGCAGTTCTGACAAGTTGTACGCCTACCTAACACAATGTCGGCCAGACTTATGTATAATTGAGGGAGGGGAGGAGGAGGGGGAGGCAGACCATGACGAAGAGGGCTTTGTACTAATCGAGGACGAGAAGGAGAATGAAGAAGAAGTGTTGCGGAGGCACGTCAGCTCAGGAGACGACTGGGAGGTGAGTGTGTTCATTTCTGTGTCGCAGGCCAGAAAGTAAACAAAAATGTTGATGCCACTTGGACACTATTCAGATTTTTAAAAGTTCTCTTTTGTTGTGTTTCTTGGTTTGGTGTGTTGTTCTGCAGATGGTGTTAATGGAAGACAGTGGGGAACGGCTCCAGGTCACTGACAGGGATCCTGAGGGACTCCGTAATATAGTAGAGAGCAGTCAGATTTTGGAGGCCTCACATGTTAAAGAGGTGAGTGACAAACATCACACAAACTCACTTGTTAATTTAAAAACTATAGTTAGAAGACTGAGTTACACAAATCAGGTATTGTACAGTGTGTAAACAGGAAGTCGGTGCCGCATCAGCAGCTCTAGCAGAACCTCCAAATATGACAGACTTTGGTTCACGTGGTAACACGCCCACTAATGTGTGTTTTAGAATCTTTGTCTGGATTGTGTAATTCAGGATAACATTAAAGAGGGTGCTGACGAGTGCTTCTTCTTCAGTTAATTGTATTCCTTTGTCTCCACTGCTTTTATATATATTTTTCAGTTACATAAAGAACTTCCTCCCAGGACAGTTGGCCACACCTGGCATTTGTCTTACAGTACGTCTCGACATGGCGCCAGCCTCAAGTCCCTCTACAGAAAAGTTGGGTCTATGGACTCTCCTGTGCTTATTGTTATTAAAGATGCACTTGATGAGGTAAAAATACTCATGATGTGTCTCTAAGTGGTGTATTATATGTGTAATGTCTTTTTTGTTTATAATTGACATGATAAGTGATGTCTCCTCTTTAGATGTTTGGAGCCTTCCTCTCTCATCCTCTGAGGCTCAGTGAGACATTCTATGGCACAGGAGAAACGTTCCTCTTCATGTTGCACCCTCGCTTCAAGGTAATACGGCTAACAACCATACCAACCATACTGTGGTTTTTGTGCTACATCGTGCAAACTGGGGGCAGCAGTGACTCAGCTGTTAGTAGTAGGAGCAGATGGATCAATAAATTACCTCTTCACATACTGAATATGAATCAGAGAACTGGTTTTAAGGAGGGTTATGATGCTTCTCTCTGTGCAGTGCTTCAGATGGACTGGAGAAAACTCCTTTTTCATTAAGGGAGACTTGGACTGCTTTGCTATTGGTGGGGGCAGGTAAAGTTTGTACTTTTATTTAAGAATGGTAGTGGATATTTCAGTCAACTAAGTTTCAGAAAAAGGCTCAAATGAGTTTCTCTTTTTGTTCCACAGTGGTCACTTTGGTCTGTGGCTGGACGAGAATTTGTACCTGGGTCGCAGCAGCCCCTGCTTAACTTTCAACAACTGTTGCCTCTCAGAAACCGATGACTTCCGAGTTATGGAGCTGGAGGTGTGGACATTCAGCTGAGGACTGGGTGTCCTCAGAGATTCTTCTCGACTCGCCTCTTTACTGCTGATCAGCTTTATTGAGACAGTGTTTATCCTGGAGCAAAGACAACTACAGCTGCCTGCTGCCTCATTTCATGGTAACATCCATGTAAAATAAATCAATCGCCCAGACTGCTGGATTTAACCATGTGATAAAGTGCTGTGGATTTTTGTGAACTGAAAAGGGCTGATCCTGAAAAGCTTGCTGGCCCACAGTGGGGTGTAATAATTGACTCATTCCCGTGGTTTTGGCAAGCGACCTGAGTTCTGCTGTGCTGAGTAGAGCTGAACTGTTAAGAAACTGGATTATTTGAATCCTCATTTTTGAACGGAGTGGGCTACAAGTCCTGGAGACTGCACTTTGCTTAATGTGACTTCATGTAACTTCATGATATATCGTCATTTGTCGTGTGAACACAGTGACATGCCTGCCCTCATAGGTACTGCATATCTCCACTTTCATGTAACTGTTCAGTTAATGCTGAATGTTTGAAACACACGCTCCTCTCACAGTAAACAGATTTGTCACCTGCACATGTACAGACCACAAATATAAACGTCCTTTCTTCAGTCACTCTTCACTCAATCGGTTTTCATCATCTAGCATAGAATACTAACTAATGCTGAAGTTAAACCTTGATATCTCAGTAGAAAGACATCTGTACTATAAATAAATCTGCAGAACATATTACCAAACTCATTTAATTTCAAGTGCTTTCAGAAACGTAAAACTAAAGCTCAATAACTCCAAATAAGTTTCGTCATTCAGCTGTATGTGCTATATAACATTCTGTGAACCAATACCTTTGTCTACTGTGCTTCCATTGTACAGTATTATAGATTAGTTAATAAAAGTGGCACAATGTGAGATTTAACGAATGCTCTGTGTGTCTGTGTGTGCAAGTTGTTACCAGAAAGAACAGAAGTCAGTTTGTACAAAACCTGTTTTATTTCACCTTGTGAAAAATGGCACTGGTAGATTACGTAATCAAAGTGATTCTTCCCTAATGGCTCCAAAAAGTTTGATACTTCGCCTGGTTTGGACTTTATATGACCTTACAAAAATCAAATTACAACATCAAATGTCATTCTAATTTATCAAAATTCCGTGTTACTAATCCAAACGTGTGTTTTGAATGAAGGTGAAGACTAAACATGATGTGAAAAGGTAGATCCAGATTGTCTACGGTTCCTAAAAATATGAAGGACTTCTTCTATTGGGCTGAAGACACAGCTGAACGTCTTTGTGCTCAGCAGCTGCTCAAGCTTAACTCCTCCCACCGTAACATACAAGAGACATTTTTCTTTGGCGTGGTCACATCCACTAAAACAGAAAACCTGCAACATGCTCAACAACTCAAAGTACCACAAAAAAAAAACGTAATTACTCATGTTCTGAGTCAAAGTCCTGTTTAGTTTTTCCTGCTGTTCGTGTCCCCCGAGTCAGAGAAGGGTGTTCCCTCCGGCAGCCTCAGCAAGAACATCAGGCGTTACCCAGCCCAGACAGAGCTTTCAGGCAACGTCTTCACAGATTGCTGAAACACAACTGGAGGCAATGGCTGTACCAGCGCTGTCCCTGGGTGCACTCAGCAGCAGGAGAACTCTCTTTTACATTACCTCTGTGTTGTACGTTGTGATGTACGTAGGATTTGTATTTCGCATGGTGCGGGCAGGCCTCGGCCTACACGCTACAAGCACAAAGAGCAGATCTAAATATGTTAACATAGCTGTTACTGCTCAGTGCGAGGTCTTTGTCATTCATTAAAATATACTATATTGATAGTAACAGTGCAGTATGCTGTTGGTCACAATACAAATGCTGTATATAACACAAATAAATAGTAACAAAGACGAGAGAAGGCCAAAACTTTTTTTTCCAGCTGCCAACACAGATGAGAAAGCTTCTTTACATAATTGCTGGACAGATTTCCTTATCCTAGATCATTCCCCAGAGGAATGATTTCCTCCTGTTTAGTCTTTCAATCTCTGTCACGCACATTTACTCTGCCATGTACTCCTTGGCGTTTTCCAGCCCCTCCTTTAAGAAGTTTATATAAGTAGATGTAGAGGGGTCCTCAAACCCTCCAGAGAAGCTAAACGTTGGTCCTTCCTCCTCTGGTTTCATGGCCGTCTGGTCCAGGAAGAAGTTGGCATTGATGTGGTGGACCTAAATGTGTCAACAAAAGGTTTACACAGGAGCCACAGTAGTTGTGAGACAAATAGATTTGGAAATAAAGATGGTTACTGTTAGTAATCATAGGACTGGGTGTAGCTAAGTGAGCGTAAGAAAACAGCTTCTCTAAAACTTCAAACCAGGTTTATTAGGTGATTTTAAGTGGGTTATAAATTTAAGTTTATCTAATGCTTAACACCTTAGAGTGGTAGTTTTTATGGTTAATCAATTGTCTCCACAGCCATCGTGTGTTTCCAGGTTGTAATTATCTCTCCATACTATATAATATTGGCGTTTGACCCAGTTTGTTTCAGTCTGTTGATCTACACAGCAGACAGGGCATGATGGTGCACACTGCTACTAGTTGACATTACATTTCTCAACTTAATACTGATAACAAAAAAATAATTACTATGGTTCCATTAGGCAAAGCCACCATCATCTCCACGGGGAAGCTGTACTTCTCCAGATGCAGGCGAGCCTTTTCACTCAGCGCAGGGTTCTGCTCATCAGCCTGATAAAAGAAGAAACAGTTTTCCAACCCCATCATTAGGGTTGGAAAACAATAGTTCCAGTAATTGAAGCATTCAGCGTTTGCTCGAATCAGCTGGTTTATTGCTGAACTTCTTGGGGTGCTCACCTGCATGTTCTCCAGCTCTTTGACCAGAGACCAGCTACTGACAAAGCTCTGGTTGAGCAGGGCCAGGACGGGCGAACTTTCCAGGACGGTCTCCCGGAGAGTTCGCCCCGAACCTACAGAGGTGTGGAGCAGAGAGTAAGAAAGTAAAATTCACTCAATGAAACCTGTGAAATCAACTGCTTGTTAACGATCTCACCTCAGCAGGACTGATCGTCTAATGCTCCCCAAAGCAGAATGGAATGAACCAGCTTTTTCTCTGCTGCCGCTCGCTCAAACGCCTCTGAAAAAGGCAGGTAAGTCACCTGGGAAACGGAGGCAACGAGAAATAATGTGATAACTGAATGCTTCCGGCCCACCCGCGGTGGGAAACGTGAGATGAGGACGTTTACCTTCTTGAAGGGGTAGAGGGTCACTTCCATGCGTCGAGCTGCTTCTTGCCGACTGATCTCTGAGGTCCAGTGGATTTCCTCAAAGACAAACTGGATCGGCTCACTGTTGCCATCTCGACTGTCGATGATGTTGCCCTTCTCGTCCACGATGATGGAGGGCGTGGACGGGCCTGTGGAGTGCAGCTCCAACTGTAAACACACAAAAACCTTTAATATAAGCAAATTTTATGTGGTTTGTGCTAATGACGCTAATGCTAAGATCTAACATACAACAACATAGACTTTCTTAGTGGAAATGCATGGCTTCACTGTACCTGTGGCAGGTATCCAATGTCTACCTCCATGTTGCTGCTCTCACTGGCCCCATACAGCCATTCCATGTCCACATTCAGAGACCTGAGACACAGCGAGACAATTCCCGATGTCACACTGCAACTACAGTAGCTGACAGCGGCATGAGGACAAAGTCAGTTCAAAGGTTTTACCTGTCACTGGGTACATAGAGGTGAAAGTGGCGAACGTGAGATGCATCCTTAGAGAGGACGATGTTACCGGTGAACTGGCCTGGAGTGAACCAGAAGGGAAAGTCTGGAACGTCGTTGAGCTGGAACTCGGCATGAATCCTGCAGAGAGGAACCCAAATTATAGATGAGCTTTAAATTTTGTGCCGAAGCTATTTAATTCTTTAATTGGATAAAACCAGAAGTCAAACATTTCTAGCCTCTTGATCACAAAGTGTAGATGCATAGTATGAATTTCATATCGAGTTTCTACAGATCTGTTCCTGTGGGCAAAACCATTGGCTGCCTGCCAACCATTAATCTAAAGATCCATGGTATGCTGTGCACATACTGTAAGTCAGCACTAATGTAAAGTATGAATCATTTCAAAGTTAGTGGGCTAATTGAGGAAAAAGCACGACTTCGACTCCGCCTCACCTGAAGCCAATGTCATAATAAAAATCATTGCTGGCACGAATGCAGGCGACCGTGCCCTGAGGAGCAAAACGTGACTTGATGAAGGGCCGGGGGTGAAACATGCTCAACAAGGAGTGAATGAGGACCTGCCGTAAAAAAAAGAACACATCAAGCTTCTGTGTCACAGCCTCGCACAACCCAAATCCTGCTGAAGCACCACGATGTCATGAAATCTCAGGATACCTCTTTGCCTTTTGGCGTGGGAGGGTGGTAACGGTTGTTAGGCAGGTACCCGGTGAAGATGTTAAGCTCACTTGGAATAACCCACCAAGTGTCTCCCACTTCAACCTTGTTCTTTGGGGGCAAGAAAACCCTGAACTGACTGGCAGAGTAGGATGAGGAGGGCACTGCTGGGTTCTTCCAGGACCGCAGCCCGCTCAGAGAGCTGTGAGAAACCTGCAACAAACAGTGGTGGTGAGACAAGCCATTAATTCATTTCCATATTGATATATTCTTTAAAAAACACAAATTTTTATATGTCTCATCAGTCATCAAGGTCATGGTTATCTCAAAAAAGGTTGTTCAATTGCAACTGGACTCGTTTTAGTTCCTTGACTTGGTTCAAGGAAATGCTCACACATTGAATGAGCTGCAGACACAAAGTGCTGAAATATTGCACCATTAATAATTAATAACAGTAGTATCTTGTAGTTATAGTTATTAACAAAACTATCCTTTAATTATATTCATACAATATAATCCAGGCTCGTCTGTGATTTACTTGTGGAAAATCCGTCACTCTCTTTAAAGCAGTACTGTGGAGAGAGGCTGCACAATGGCGGAGACAAAAAGGAAAAATAACCTCCTGTATGAAAAAAACCCGCCGAGTTTTCTGCTGTCTTACCCCGAGGAAACCATCCTTGCTTTTTGTCATAGAATCGAGCAGCAGAGGCTGCATTCTAGCCTCCAAGGTCAAGGTCTCTCCATTGGGGTCGTGGATCACTTCCTCCTCAAAATCCGCTGGGGCTGTGATGCCTAAGTAGATCACCATCAATACAGGATTGTATGAGGCAAACAGGATTGACATTTTGGAGAAGGACCGAGTGAATACAGGAGAAAGGCACACAAGCAGATACTGTGATGTACCTGTGAGTTTCTCAGCAATAGGTTTGAACTCTTCTGGACTGAGATAGAGGTCACGATCTGTGTCTAAGGACGAGAAGAGGAAGAGTCCCTCGGCACCCAGAGTTCGAACGCTGTCCTCCTGTTGGAGGGACACATGCATCAGACGGACTCTTCATTGTCATTTTATGTGCTGGGGGGATATTCAATGCAGCAGCATCAAAACTAGGACAGTGAGACGTATTGTGTGGGGGGGGGGTACACTGCTGTGAATGCACACTGCGTCTCCTGGAGCATGTTACAGTAATTTGTTCAACCTCAGCAATCCTGTGTGGAGAAAGATCAGCCCACAGGTCCACGGATTCCGCCTCGCAGATAGATGCGTGCCCACCCGCGCCCGCACAATGGAGGGAAGATGCGGGGGGGAGGGCAGCATACAGTAGGAACAACTCAGGGACCCTTTGTATTCAAATGACCCACCCCCTGTAATAAAACACCATGTGGCCCAAAGCTGCAGATGTGGTGTTTTATGCGTCTGACTAATCATTGAAACTTCGAAGAAACAATTATTGAAAAATAAAAGTAAAATGTTCATAAAGTAATGTTAACATGAACATAACATACAGGACAAAGTTGCTA
Organism: Microctenopoma stevenorrisi; assembly: GCA_032270685.1. NCBI lineage: Eukaryota > Metazoa > Chordata > Actinopteri > Anabantiformes > Anabantidae > Microctenopoma > Microctenopoma stevenorrisi. The sequence continues at coordinate 8,201,396 of JAUMTR010000014.1, read as the reverse complement.
CAAACTTAATATTAACACACACATATACTGTTGATTTTTTTATATTCTTTACCCAAGATCTGTTTAACTAGTGTTGTTTCAAAGGTGGGTCTTACATGGCGTTTAAAGAGCTGGGCATCCTGGTAATACTTGATCCCAAACGCGAGGAGAGGAACAGCCCCGAGTACGAGCAGCGTCCACGCGCCTCTGGAAATCCAGGATCCAGCTCCCGGGGTCCGGCGACCGATCTGCGGCGAGGTTGTGCTCTTATTGTCGGGGGTCGTTTTATCCACGTCTGCGGCCATCGTCAGTCTCAGTTAAGGCTATTTAGACGAGGACATGGTGCTTTAAAAACCAAAACCGCTAACAACCCTTCAGTGTCAACGGGCTCCTTAAAACGTTGAGAATCAGCCGACACTTATGTTGTCCTGTAGCCGGGAACTGCGCATCGTTTTCCGACCGTTACACCCGCAGGCAACAGCTGTGAATGATTAGCTAACAGCCCAGATTTCTTATTTCCCACATCTGCTACAGTACGGACGTGGTTAAGGTCAAGTCGACACGCAAGACAAACCGGATATGCGAGGTGTTGTGGGGCAAAATAAAAGTCCCCTATGTAGCCTAGCTAACTGTAGCTAGCGTTAGCTCTAATTCGTGTTGTGAGTAGTTAGAAAAGTTGTGACTCGCTAAATGAAATTAATTACAGAATAAATATAATAATTACAGTAAAATGAACTGAAGTTATGTTGAGTAACTTTTAGTAGCTGGTTTAAATGTTTTCAATATTTTTATTCCCCAGTTTTATACATGATCAGATGCAACAATGCATTACTCTGCTTAATTTATTACACTCTAAAAAATCTTAAATTATTTAACAATTAATATAATTAATAATATCTATTTAATTTTTGTAGCATCCAACATATTGTTGGATTATTATTCAAATGAAATTCGAAATTGAGTTTAAAGTTTAAAAGTCAAGTTAAAAGTTTTCTCCTTGAGAATATGTCAACATCAAGTTAAACATTCATAAAGTATATATAAAGTATTCTAAATACCCTATTAAATTTGATGCTGTTAATAACTTGAACACCTTTGTTTTTAGTGTGTTTAATAAATAACGTTTGTAGATAAATGTAAAATGTGGAATATTATTAGAAAAACATTCAACATTAACCTCTTAGAAATATCCTAAAAACAAACTACCAAGTGATACAGGTAGTATTGTGGGCACACGTCTCGAAATCCAGCTACATTAGTCTTAATTTGAAAGGGATGACCGGATGTTAAAGCACACACTGTTTCTAGTTTGGCAGAAATTATGTGCTGTTAATGGTCACCTTTAAAGAGGCAGTTACCCTGTTCATTCCAGGAATGTCAAATATGTGTTTCTGTGCCAAACAAGTCTGTCCTCACATTTTTGCAACTTCACGTCTAACAGATGAGAAGACTTTGTTTCAGATTTGTTTCAGGGGGGCTGAGTTACAAGAACTGAATTGTACCTGCATGTGCCTTTGGGCGTAATGCTTATGCATTCAGAGGACAGAGGAACACAAATGTAATAAACATTCCCAGCTGGAGTCAGACTCTTGTTTTTTATTACCTGTAGTGTGTTTGATAATGGTCTCAAGAAACACCAAGTAATTTCATCCAAACACTTGGTTTTATCAACACTTAGACAAGCACCAAAAAACGCCAGATAAAGCAGTTTCTAATCCAATAGTTTTCAATATTTTGTAACCCTTTCAAACCAAAGTCTAGACTGGCTGGGTAAAAAGAATAGGAAACGTTTTAATATTTGTTGATAACCTCCTTTTTATATTGTTTAATATAGCAATAGTTTATTATCATTCCACACAATTCTACACACTCATACTCTGAGTATAAACTACGCGTACTCAGTATTTACATAGGTACATGTTGCATTAGATTAGCCTGTATAGGGGAAGACCTTCCTGACTCTGGTGATAGCCAGACGTCTAACAGTCAGATCAGATCACAACTGGCTGCACATTATTTGTCACCAAAAAAAGGTGACAATCAGCTGATATTTGTGACGACAGGAAATAACAGGAGAAAAATCCATTTTGGCGAAGCTTCTGTTATTGGGTAAATCAGTTTATGGGTTTGCGTAGGCAGTGGTCAGTCCATGTCCTCTTCTACGGGCTGCGTCTTCACCTCAACAGTTTTTGGAGGGATGTAAGAACCCATACCTGCTGCTCTCTCTGCCTCTGCCTGGGTGTAGGGTTCCTCTCTGAGCTGTTTCAACCTGGATAAAATAGGACGAGACGAGTTATGACACTCACGTAAACAAATTGTACTCCATGTACATGACCTAGAAGTAGTTCAGTAAGTTGAAGATAACTTACCGCCTTTTGTGCACTTTACTTTTGAAGTGCTCTTTCAGGGATTTCATATCCACAAAGTATCTCCTGCAAGAGATCAAGTTCCACCGTGTTACAAACCAACGTGGAGCATACAGGTGTACTAGTGCTGCATACTCTTATATGGAAATCATGTTGGTGTGAGGACGACCTAACCCTGGCAGAATGTCCTATTTAACTCCATTTCACTTAGAAAAGAATGCGTCTTTTATTCTTATTAAGTCAAACGTGGTCATACGTACGCGCAGTGTAAGCAGTAGTGTTGTGCGCATCCCGTCACGTCGTAGTCCACGTCCTGATGCAGTAGTTTAGCTGCGAGCTCAGGCTTCATGTCTGCGTGAATCTGGTCCAGGTCTTTGGTCCTGCGCTTTGTCTTCCACGTCTTTGCGATGTTCTTCTTCTTGTCGCTCTTGTGGTTCCCCTTTTGTTTGGATTTCCCCATGTTTAGATGTAGATCTGTCGGTCAACAGAGACAGCTGCTAAAGTGATTTGTATGCGATTATTAGATCTGCATCTGTCGCGTCAATCGTCACGTGGATTTATTGCGTCCCACAGGTTCAAAGTTATGGTTTTAAAAGCGATCTGGTTATGTTGCGTCACCGCCAGCTGGTCTGATCGTACCGAGTAGAAAAACCGGTACCAAACTAGATAAAAGGTCAAGAAAAACTGTGATATAACAGATTTGCGTCTAAAACTCTTCAGAGATCCATTTTATGATGTTGCTTACCGTTCACACGTGAAGCCGATGATTCGTTTAGTTCCGGGTCAACACATGCACACCCTCACCAGTAGGTGGCGACAAATGTGACTGGGAAAAAGGAGAACATGAAATTGAAACGAAAAGTGTGTTAATTTCACAAGCCTAAAAAACTATATGTAGTGACATATTAACCAGTCAAACATCGTTATGTGAAAGTACCAGTTCAACACTGCAAAAGTATTTAAGTTTCAATTAAAGGTACTGTATTGAAAATGTTACTCCAGTAAATTCAGAAGATTTTAAAGCAATACAAGTCGAATAAGTCCCCAGTGACTTTTATAATTACTTGTTATTTCTCGTGTATTAATGGGCTCCCAGCAGATGAAGATTGTTGAGGTGGACATATTTTAGATATAAATATAACTAAGTGGTTCATAAATAATTTCCTCATTTACCTGTAATATAATAATAATAATAATTTATTGTTCATTTTTTATAAATTCTGAAAAAAAAGAAAAACCCCTAACAGTCAAACAGTGTAAGTTTTGACCAAGAAAATATCTTAGTAAAACAAATCAAACTGAAAATTCTTTGAGGATTTTGCATGAAATAAAACTGACTGTTAGTCAGTAAAGTCATTATTGAACCAGTTATTTTAGCTCTACATGTTGTTAGGCAGATTATTTTTATTATTTCTTCTATAAGTAAAAACTTCATTAAGCTCTTTTTGGTAGCCTGTGCAAAACTGTAAAGTAAGCAGTAATTGCACTTTCGAATGAATTTATTGTATGTAAAAAAATGCAATATTTCACAGAGAAACAGATGTAATATAAATAAATTAGCATGCAAAGTAGTAAAATGTTATATAGTACCCAAAAATGCTTATGAACACACATTTCAACGTGAAAAAATAGATTGGTAATTCGATTTTACAGTGTTTGCTCTAAATTAATTGCACAGATTTACTCATTGTATTCTGTGCAGCATCAGGTAAATTATGGTCAAGCTACGTGACGTGTTACCTTTTCGTGCTCCTCGTAAATTACACTGTTAGCTAGATGGACGTGTAAGATAAGAGCCGCAAGGATTGTCTTTTAATCGATTAATTGGCTAGGTAATCGACAAGGTATTCACCTACTACTATTTTTTATCGTAAACGTTTTTTTTTCAAGCAAAAATGACAAAATTGTTAAAAGTTCGTGGAAATTTTATCATGCATTTTCGTACATTTTATAATGCATTTTTATTAAAAGATTATTAATCAATCAAGAAAATAGGCAGCAGATTAAATGATAATTGGATTAATTGTGCTTGCAGTGCTAATTTAATAGAAACTACCAAGATAGGTGTAATAAAGTCATATGCTTTATATTTATCTGATTGTATATGCTATATTTGTTTTAAAAATCACGAACTGCGGCAACACAAATAACCGAAAATAAGATCGTTTATTATACGTACACATGAACTGAAAATACATAGAACTTCATAATTAATGGAATAGTTAAGAAGAATGAATTGCGCGTAAGAAATACACCTAACGCAAACAGTATACGAACTAACAATCAAATATAATTTAAAGAATTAATACTCCAAAATGAATAAGCAGAATAGGCAGAAGAAAGAAGAAAACGAATTGGTTTACCTCCAATAATTTAACCACATCCCACTGTGCTTTTGGGTCACTTGGGTAAGTTTACCTGACATAGTTAAATATACCGACGGCACTTGAATGCGTCGCCAGACTGCACTGCATACGCGCCGTGGCGGAGAGTGAAGATGGCGGAGAATAATGTCGAACCAGAGCACGAATGGAGCGAACGGGCCCTGGACACAGCCGAGGACACTCTGGTTGCAATGGAAACCCTGCTGGCCACGCTGAGAGCCTTCGAGGACGTCCTCAGGCAACAAGACATATCCACGGCGTCCTCCACGGAGTACTGCGACAACTTCTGCCAGGTAATGTGTACATGCAACATCGAAACTAGCGTTAGCCTAACGTTAGCTCAGCCAGGATTGTTTTTCCTCGCAGCCTGCAAGCTAAACTGCGACGGTGATGGCCTGTTGCTGTAACCGCACAGCTTCAGCGTTGGTGTCTTTAGCAGGGAGCCGCTGCGCAATGTGTATTTTTTCCTTTCATGTCTACGTGTGCACAAGATTTCAAGTTAAAAATAATAAGATCTGCTGTCACCGGGGTAATTACACGAGCAGCTGGGTGATCTGTCCCCACATTAGTGCTTGAAGTTACAATGGGTTTATTTCACTCTGACTAATAAAAACAGCTTCGATTTATTTCTGATGCAACGTGCAAAACAGGAAAGCTATAACATATGTTTGCACGCACATGACATTGCCACAGTTGGCACATCATGCATAATTGGATGTGTGTGGGGCGGGGCAGTGTCGCGCTGTGTTTATCTATATTTTCATGCCAGTTTGGGCGGATTATCTCCACAACAAAATGGCACTTTGGACATTTGCACAAGTTGCACATATCGTTCATTTGTACGTGCACTCAGTGTCAACGGTGGCGCAATTACCTCTCGTTACTTTACGTTACGCGTTTCTAATGTCCAAATGTGCTGGTGGTCATGTGGATGTCTCTCCTATCAACAACTGAAACGCATTTTTATTTACGTTTCCCCTATTCCCAGTATCAGAGTGGTTATAGTTTAAACACGGCTATAGTTCTTGTAGTGGGTAAACAAAATGGGGTTAACTACATTGGTTTTCAATGGCTGCGGTTCCTCATTTAGAAACATCAAAGCCACTACCTCCAGTTTTACTCTTCTGAACGTGATTTTCAGCCACACAAAGCTTCCAGTTAAATGTGGTTCTCAGCCAAAGTGGATTGTAGAGGAGAGTCATTTATTGACCAAATCTTCTGATGGCAGCTCTCTGTTTGGACAGTGGCTACTGTTAAAGAACCGCCTCACATTTTTTACAGTTGTTCTTAAACTCTTGCTCAAATGCAACCATGTACCTATACATAGAAACCAATGTATGCAACCGTTGTTTCTTTACTTTTTACTACAGACATATACAAATGTTTGTAACTTTGATAATTAAGGTACCCACTGGATTGGAATTTTGGAGGGCTTGTTATTACCAACAATCAGATATGTGAATAATGGAGAGGACAGATAATGGTATTAGATTTAGCCACATAACCCTGCTGCTAAAATATACCTCTACCACAATTATTTTTCTAATTACAATGCATTTTTGGGGGGTTGATAATCAATAAAAACTGTCAGTTTTGTGTTTGTGTTGACTTTCTGTACTAGTCGGAAGTAGTCATGTTGTAATTAGTACACTGATGTGTGTCTCCAAGGTTGAGTCCTTATTCCTGGCTCCCTCTGAGAGTACCTTTATTTTTGGACTGGAGGGAATTAATTTAGTTCCTCTTTAGACACCAGCTAGGTTCCTGCTGTCTGATAAATGGGACCCCTGGGATGTTGATAGTACCATGAGGTTTTAATGTGTATGTCTGCCTGCCAGAGATGTACAGGTAAGTCACTAGTTTACACACACGCACACACACACTGATCTTGAATCCACTGTGCTAGGGTGCAACTGACAAACATAATTGTTACATATATTAAAGGTAAAGAATGAACCAGTTTTCTTGTTATTTGTGTTTATAATAAAATGATTTTAGTTTTGTGAGTAAATAAATCAACATGGATTTTTTTTATAGCTGTCACTGTTGGAGTCAGGTTTTTAGTGCATATTGAATCACTGTTGATCTTGTAGGTCCTGAGTTGTCATTCGTTGTACAGTCAAGTCCCCCAGGCCCAATCAAGAGCACCTCACATCAGACAGTGTCAGCTGGGATCAATCGGGTGTAGACCTGTATCTCCCCCAGGCGGAAAACCCCTGATCTTCCAGATGAAGATGATGTATCTGTCATCTGCTCACCACCATCTCTTGGTTTTTGAAAGTGTTTGCAGCTTTCATGTTTGATTACATTGATTACAGGTTATTATTCTGTATGTGTGTTTATAGGCTCTGATGCACTATGCTGGCAACAGGAACTCCATGGAGCATGGTCTGCCTCTTCTGGAGGTCTACTGTCTGTCCATAAACTGCTTTGCTTCAGCTCGATCCCACCTCACGTCAGAGTCTGACAGAGTTGCCCTTGTGTTGAAGAGACTAGCTTTGTGAGTACTGAAAACATTGTAGTGAAAATATGCAGTATGTTTTGTTGAAGAATACTAAAGATGATGATCTCGCTGCCTGCACACAAAAGCACAAAAATCTGTTGGCCAAAAAAAAATACAAAAAACAACCTATGGTTCATGCACCTTGTTTTGAATTGGGATGTCTTGCCGGTACATGTAGATGTTTCCACTGTGTTGCAATCACATTAGTCACTAAAAGAGGTGGAAAAAGTCTTGTTATTTTCAAAATCTCTCATCGCTTGGCAATACAGCCTACAGATTTCCCATAGCTTCAATGTATGTCACCTTTGTTGTGCCTGACTGTATTACGGCACAATAATAATAATGATAACTGATACTTTATTAATTTCCTTGGAAATTCTCATGGCTGCCCCTCTTTGTCATGAGGCCAAGAATTGAGAAAACTGGGAGGCGAACCACCAACTCTGGGGTTCGTAGACTGTTTCCCCACCAGAGAGAACAGTACACTAGATCACTGCTACACCGTGATAAAGGGCGCATATCCCTCTGTCCGTCACTCGGATCACTGCATGATCCATCTGATCCCAACCTACAGGCAAAAACTCGAATGTTCAAAACCTGTGGTCAGATCTGTTCAAAGATGGACCAACGAGGCGAAGCAGGAGCTGCAGGCCTGCTTTGACTGTACTGATTGGAGCGTGTTTGAAGATGCTGCCGACAGTTGGACGATCTGACTGATACTGTGACATCATACATCAGTTTCCTTGTGTGCCTTACGTCCTTCGCTCCTCCAACAGCCACCTCACCTACACCTCCTCCTCCAGACACTCTGTCCCCCTTGACACGGAAGTCTATCGGCCTAGACAGAGTGAGCCCCTCCTGCCTCAAGCTCTGTGCTAAACAACTGGCCCCTGTTTCTACCCACATCTTCAACACATCCCTGCAGCTGTGTAAAAGATCCACTATACCAGGACTCGATGACTACAGGCCGATCGCTCTGACGTCTGTGGTCATGAAATCATTCAAACGTCTCCTGCTCGCCCACCTCAAAAGAAATCACAGACCCTCTGCTGGACCCTCTGCTGTTCGCCTACAGGGCAAACAGGTCTGTAGAGGATGCAGTCAACATGGGACTACAATACATCCTAGAACATCTTGACTGCCCAGGCACCTATGCCAGAGCTCTGTTTGTGGACTTCTGATCTGTGATCCATAATGTTCATAAAGTCAGCAAGTTATTGGACAATGTCCATGAGGTCCGGGGTGTGCACAGAACAAACACAGACTGCAGGGCACAGTCAGAACTGCAGAGAAGATCATTGGTGCACCTCTGCCCTCTCTTCAGGACCTGTACACCTCAAGGGTCAGAAAGGGGGCAGATAAAATTAACACAGACCCTTCACACCCTGGACACAACCTCTTCCAGCTATGTTTGCTAGACATAAGAACAGTTTCTTCCCCCAGGCAATATCTGTTATGAACAACTGATTGCTGCTGCTACATGGACACAAACTGCACTCAACTCAGCACACTACACACACACACACACAGTATTGTCTTTCTGTCTTGTTACAATTTGTCTTTAAATTATTGTTTTTTTATGTACTTGTTTTCTGTCCGTCCTGTCCTAGAGAAGCTAGAAACGACCAGAAGCAAATTCCTTGTATGTGCAACATACTCTGCGAATAAAGCTGATTCTGATTCTATTGCCTAGCAACTGCACCACAGTCACCCCTAAATGTGGAAAGTTTGCATGTCATCTTTTTTTAGGGACCATGTTAATCTAATTTCAATGGGTTGTCATTTCTCTTTTCGCTCAATTTTCAAATTTCAAAAAACAGGAAAAAATAATGCTATATATACACACACACACACACACACACACACACACAATAGTTTGGTTTACACTGTCTCTGATTTTGAGAAACTAAAGGGCTATTACAATCATATTTAATACTCTCACAGAGGAACTTGGCACCAAAAGGCTTTGTAGAGGGAAGTAATTCATGCCTGATCTCCCTGTTTGATGCCCTGTGTTCGCATGGTGGCTACACTACACATGATGACTATATTATACTAGATTATTCTGCTAACAATATAACCGACAGTGACAATAATTCAGCTTTATCTTTTTGTCTTCAAGTCACATCAACATAGTGTTTAAACTCAAGCAAACACAGTAAGTGAAAATAATAAGCCTGGACAGCCTAGAGTAACAAAAAAACGTATTGGGTAACTAGTAAATGGAATATGCTCTACTACATATATATTTTATCATCCAATCCTTATCATGGAGAAGAATATTTGACAAACTTTTCTATTTTTTTAAGCAATAAAGAATTCTGACTCTGCAATTGATCAATCCCTGTAAAGCACACAAACTGGCTACCAGTGATTTCTCAAGGCAAATTACAGCCTGTCTGAAGGAACTGACTGAACACACACTGACATGACTTAAATTAGGTTAGTTAGAGATTCATGATGTGTCTCTCGGTTAATTGCTGAGCCCACATGCTATTGTTCCAATGACACACCTTCCTTGTTCAGATGTTCTCATATGAGGGAAGGGGGATGTTTCAGCCTAATAGAAATTCTTACACAAGGATTTTTTTTTTATATATAATTGAATAGTAATAGTTTTCGTTTAATTACTGGCTGTAATACTTGTGTTAAGGCCAAACTGAAAGCATTATCCTCTGTTCATCTAATTTTTATGTAGTTTCTGACTACATAAAAAACGACAACGAGTATAGGCTATACAGGTCTATTAAAAGCATTCGTAGTTTTGATGAAACCAGGTCAAACACAGACGGGTTCAGAATTAACAGTCATTGTAATTGAGTTTTATTTTTTACAGGAGCTGTTTTGAACTGTTGCTGTCAGTGCCTGAGAATGAAATTCCGTATGAAGCCTGGGTCCAGTTCCATAACTCAGTTCAGGTAAGAGGACGTTGTTTCAAAACCTTGTTTTCTAATGTTGAATCTTGGAGAAAGAATTACAGTTGCATGAATAAGGAATTTGTTTTGCTTGTGCTTTTCTATTTTTGTATATGTATTTCATACTAAATCATGTGCATATTTTAAAATACCTGCAAAAACTGCAGAAGCTGACCTAGTATTACTTAAAATTATAAATTCCAATTTAATTTGTCACATACGTAGTTACACAGTGTACAACACGCAGTGTCCTCCTGCATTTAACCCACCCCCCTGGGGGGAGCAGTGGGCAGCTACAGCTACGTTTAAGTGTCTTACTCAAGGACACACCTGGTATGGGCTGGGTGCTGCAGGAATCAAACCTGCGACCTTCTACATCCCAGCCTCATGCCTTAACCCACTGAGCTACCAGGCAGAATTGGATCCTCTCGGTTATGCAGCCTAGTCTTTATAAATATGCAAAGTGGGGCATTTTTTTCAATGTCATCATGCCCAAAGGTGATTGCAGTGGCTGGGCATACAACTCGTTAGACGGAAGACATAAAATATATTGTGTATCTAATGATCTAATTTTGGAGCTGTTGGATGAGCTGTGGGCTGATCTGCAGCCCGTCACAAGACACACAAAGCAACTCTGCATTTCCTTGCGCCTGCAGAGTACTGTTTCTGTTGCTGTCTCTCAAAATAGGTTTTCATGTGTGTTTCTGCACACTCGGGTTGCACTGAATCAGGCTAAACACAGCGCTTATGGGAATGCTGGTTTCCTGGAGTTTCAGGCCTGATTCACTATACTGACTATGTAGCTAGCTTTTAGGTGAGGCATTGTAAGATTTGGTCATACTCCAAGCTCTCAATGTTTTCGTTTATGCAGTTTTTCTGTTGAGCACATGCGGTTTAGTACTTGCTATGTGGGATCCTAGTAGATTAGGCCCTAAACATATATATAACATATGACAAATCTGAGGTATTGTTTTTTTTTATTATTATTGTTGGTTTATTTTGTTGGAGACAACATTTTTCCATTGCCTAACTTAAATTAAAGTACTTGTCATATTTTGTACAGATAATATTTAAAGTTTAAATATGCATAATAGGAGATATGTAATGTAGAAATTTTCTAGACAACCAGACATGTGATAAGTTCTTGCTCCCCATAATCAGTAAATAAATACCATGATCTACCAAACATTGCTGAAAATGTTTTTGCCATTCTGATGTTGATTTACTAGTTTGCTTCACATCATTGTCTTGTTGCATGGCCCAATGCGGCCCGGTAGCTCAATGGGTTGAGTGTCAGACACACGGCACTAGTTCCTTGTAAGTCGCTTTGGATAAAAGCCAGCGATCTGCCAGGCAAAGTAAAAAAAATGTTTTTGATGACCTCACTTTTGCCTGTAGAATACTCTGGTATTGAGAGTTCATGGTTATCTTGGTTACTGCAAAGTACCCAGGTCTTGTGACTGCAAAGCCCAAATCAACACCCCTCCACCACAGTTCTTGATGGTGGGTATGATGTGTTTCTGCTGAAATACTGTGTTAGGCACTGGGCTTTGAAGCCTACCAAATCTGCTTTGGTCTAACCTGTCCATCGGACATTGTTCCAGATGTCTTGAGGTTTGTTCAGATGCCATTTTGTTCCCCTAGTCTTTCCTAAATATTACTTTTAGCCGGGCTGCTTAGATTTGGCAGAGCCTTAAACAGTACATTAATGCTTGAGAATACTTCAGTGTGTCTAGGATACTAGGAATTTAAATATGAATTCCTCAACGTCTTATCGAAAGGCTTCTGATAAGAGGCTTGATGATGGTGTTTTGTCTCCCCAATTGCCAATGTTTATGGTGTCTAACTTATTGTCTGTTGTAGACCTGGAAATTACAGTATATTAATAAATTAATAAAGTATATTAATAAAAGATTGAAATACTATTTCTCTAACAATGATTCTAACGCTTTCCTACATGGCATCACTTTTACTACATTGCCTTGGACAAGCCCTGTACTAAATTCACACTGAACATTTTTGTAAAAGCTGAGAAACACAGATACACTGTAAAGAATCGCGGGAACTTTTTACCATACTGCAGCTGCACAGTCAAAGGTTTTTTATCTGTAATTTTATATACTGTTAGATCAAGACTAAATCACTATAATGTATAAAGCATGTTGTGTAAGATTTGTCAGGATTTGATATAAGAATTACATCGTTTCTCAAATGAGAAAGTGTCCTTTCACCATGAGTTTTCAGCAAAGGGAAATTAATTATAAACCTGGCAGGTTCAGTTAAGCTGCTGTATAGAATAGAAAAAATAATTTAAGTCAGTTTTGTAGCAACTGAACTAATGGCCTGTAAAGGTCATTATTTCATGACATTATCACATGACTACATTGATGATGTACTGCTAATGTTTCATTATGGGGAAAATTTATTTATTTTTACTTAATTGAATTTTTGTACATTGCAGATTGCTCATGATGGCTTGTTGCAGTATGGGAGCACAGACCTCCAAGCTTTACTTCAGATCACAGGAGAAGGAGGCGCATGGAGCAACCCTGTCCTTAATTGTCTCCTCACTGGCCAAGTTACCAACTCAGAAGAAGGTTGGGATTATAATCCATTGATCTAGGTTATGTTATTTAGAGATGGCAACACCAAGCTTTAATGTCGGTGCTTATTGTCACACTGACCTTGTCATGATAGGTGCTTATCAAGCTGTGTTTGCAATCTGTCTCTAGTTAATGCATACATCAGCTTGGAGGGCGAAGGCTTCATGGAGATGCGAGTGAAACATCTGGAGAAGATGGGTGAAGTTGCCAAAGCTGTGGTGCTAGCCAAAAGTTGTGCCGAATGCAGTGCAATCTCTAACCAAGCAACGTTTCGTCAAACATATGTCTCCCTGCTTTGTCACCTTCTGCCCAGTGAAGAAGCAATCATGGAGGTATTACATCAGAAGTTCAGTAATTGCGACGTGATGCTGTTATCATATCTTATACATTATGCCTTTTTTCAGTGTTGACAACTATGATAAAATGTGTAACTTTGCTGTTTTTGATTTCTGAATATTTCAGAAATCAGAACTATTTCTAAAACATCAGTTTTTATGTGAACTCTCTTTGCTACCTCGTCGCCCGGTGTGGCCATCCGATTCTACCCAACACGTTTAACCTCTTGTTGCTCAGCACAAATTAGCTAAATTACTCCTAGGTTAATAGGCTGTTAATGCCAATGAAAGTTGAATCACTTTATCCTAATTTGTTGTATTTTTAAGCAGTAAGCATTATATTTACTCCTTGAACAGATATCCAGACTTGACTGTAAGGATGTTCTAGAGATCACTTGTAATTTGGAGACAGAGGGGGAGGAGAATACAGCGTTTATCCTGTGTACAACTTTCCTGACTCAGCAGCTCCAGCAGCAGAGCCATTACTGCTCCTGGTGAGTAGACAATGCTAAGAGATGTGGTTTCGCTAACTGTTTTGCAGAAATTTTGACTGTATCTTAAAATATATTATATAAGTTGGTGTTTTTTGTTTTTTCTAGTCGTCTTGTTTACTTTGCTCTCCTTTTTCCTTCAAAGGGAGTTGACACTATTATGGAGTAAGCTTCAGAGGAGGATCGACTCCTCATTTCAGTCTCTTCTGGATCGATGCCTTCAACTAGGTGCTATTGCCAAAACAGTACACCATTTACTTTACCTGGTCCGTGTGATACAGACAGAGGTGAGGGTAACAAGCTATAATTTCTCCTCCAAACACACCTCTGAAATTATCCATTTTTGTACAACTTCATTACACACTTTGAACTCAATATTAATCATCAAATGACATCGAGTAAGCAAAACCAGGAATTTATAACCTTGTAAAAATAGAATTCATGCTAAAGCGACTGTGTTGGAATACATTAGATTGTAATTTCTAGCAAAATAAATGGGAATATTCCTGGTTATTATATGAGATTCTTGAATACTGTTTCGTGGTAATAATATATATCTCTCTTTTCAGGTGGAGGGCCTAGCTGGAGTACCTACGTCAGTAGAACTTTGTGTCAAAGCCCTTCAGCTACCAAAGCAAGATGACTCAGAAACAAGGATCTCTGTCTGTAAAACAGTGTCCTGCCTTCTTTCAGATGATCTTGAAGTGTTGCGTGCCTGCCTACTCACAGAGTTTCTGCTTGGCCCTAGCCAGGAGGTCTTTGGCCGTCTTGAGGAACTGTACTTGCGTCCAGATCAAAAGTATGACCAGGAAAATGAAATTATTCCTAATTCACTACGCTGCGAGTTGCTGCTAGCACTGAAAGCATATTGGCCTTTTGACCCTGAATTCTGGGACTGGAAAACTCTTAAGTATCATTGCATCTCCCTTCTTGGGTTGACTCCGGAGTCAGAAGGGGAAGAGGAGGAGGTAATAGACAAACAAGAGAGGGCTAAACAATACAATTCACATGTAGTTACAGTAAAAGTAGAACCAGAGCACCAAAACAGGGTAAATGGAAGTCTTGATGGTCAGGAGCAGCAGGATAAAAAAACATATTCCAACTTTTTAGAACACCAAGATGAATATGAGACAAGAAAACCTCAATTCTGCTGTCAGATTTGTAAGAGGTCAGTCAGTGACACCCAAATCATTCATCACTCCAAAAGGCATGCAACAGACAACAGCCACCCTTGCCCTGTCTGTTTGGAAAAGTTTAAGAGCAGAAAGGAACTTGTTCCTCACATGAAACACCACATTCAAAGTGAAACCCACCTTTCCCAAACCTGCTTAACAAAAGACGACATGCAGAAACAGATAAATGAGGATGATGACATTGAACCAGGAGAGATCACCGTTGACCCTTCCTTAATGCTGTATTACAAATCCACACACGATCCAGAAGTGCTTCAGCACATCGTGCAACAGGCCAAAAATGTGAAAGAGAAGAATTTAGATGATGACGAGCATGTAACGTTTGATTACATTGATCAGCACTTCAAACTGCAAAATCGGGATGAGTATCCATGCCCCGGGACCGATTGTACTCGGATTTTTAAACATTCCAAGTACTTGTATGTCCACTTAAAGTCGGAGCACAAAGGGGATGAGAATGTTAAACATTTTCATCAGATGAGAGACAAGCGGGAAAAGTGTGTTTTTTGTAGACGGCATTTTGTCTCAGCCTACCATCACCGCAAACATAGAAGAATTCACTATGGTGATCGGCCTTACATGTGCGTGGTTATTGGTTGTGGTGCTCAGTTTAGTACTTCTAACGAACTGGTCACACACAAGCAGACCCATGGCTTTCAGCTTAACTACCAGTGTGAGCTTGAAGGCTGTTATGTCACTTACTCAGACTTGGGACAAATATACCACCATGAAGCACAGCATTTCAGAGATGCGGCCTTTACCTGCTCTAGTGCTGAATGTACAAAATACTATCTATCCAAAAAGGACTTTATAAAGCATTTATCCACACACAACATCACCTTCTCTGAAGAAGACTTTGAGGCTCAGAGGAAAGCAAAGAGGAAACTTTATAAGACTGTTGTCGAAGTGACATCCCAGCCAGCCTGTACGTCAGCTGATTCTCAAGCGATTCCAAATGAAGATGTCTTAAACTCTTCGTCCGTGAGTTGTGCCTCTTTGCAAGAATCCGTTGTCAAGGAATCCAAGACAACAATGACCCTGGTGGCTGTATGTTTTGATGGAAGTAAGTTCACTTGTGGTTTTGAACAGTGTGGCATGACTTTCTCCAGAGCCAGAGATGTTCAGAGGCATCTGAAGTGTGCCCACCCAGAACATCTCAAACTGGAGAACAAGGAACTAAAACATGACAAAGACCAGAACTTAAAAAAACAAAGGATAAAGACTGAGCCTGATCTAGATGGTGAAGAAAAGGAGTCAAATGAGCTCTTGATTCCGTTTCAACCTGTTGAGTCTGGCAAAGAAAGAACAGCATCCAGTCACTTCAGAAACGATGAAACAAAATTCTCAAGCCTTTCAATAAAAAATGATGCTCTGACAGAAATTCTTATTGGGCTTAGTAAACTGGACCTGAATTCCTCATCACCTCACAATATGTCAGATGACACACAGTCCAACCCAGAAGAGTCCAGTGCATCTCAGATCTCTCTTCATCAGGCAATCATGGCCAAACTTCCAGTTGTATTGCTTCACAAGAGACCTCCGCATCTGTCTGAGGACAAGGTAAAAGTCAAGACTGAACAGGCATCTGGAAGCGCTGAGGAAG
Organism: Microctenopoma stevenorrisi; assembly: GCA_032270685.1. Classification (NCBI taxonomy): domain Eukaryota; kingdom Metazoa; phylum Chordata; class Actinopteri; order Anabantiformes; family Anabantidae; genus Microctenopoma; species Microctenopoma stevenorrisi. Next base: position 8,185,027 of record JAUMTR010000014.1, on the reverse strand, counting down.
ACAGCATTGAATCATTAGCCACTGCTAAGCCATATGTGTGTGAGATGAAAGGTTGTGGTTTTAGGACTGCACAGAGTTACAGCTTACTGCGACACTATAACACCAAACATGGGCGTACCATTGAACAGGCCAAAAGGTTGACTTCTTTGAAAACCACTTCATTTAAGCCTTACGTGTGCCAGCTTTGTTCCAAGAGTCACAGACAAAAACATGTGTTGAGAGCCCACTACGTTCAGGTACATAAACTAAGTGAGTCTTTGGTAGACCAAATAAGCTACGGGTCTGTACAATATGAGGGAAACAAAGAACATGTGAGGCAAATGTCTCTACATTCGACAAACCATGATCTTAAAGTGAACCCTAAGTTGCAGCGTCAGCCTGAGAAAAAAAACTCAACCACGATAAGCGAAAATGGACAAAACACTGACAATCCTTCTCCATCGGAAGAGGAAGTTGAGGATGAAGGAGATGGTAGAGAAGAAGAGGGCGAGCACAAGGGAGAAAGTGAAGATGGTACCACACAACAGGTCAGAACTACAAGACGTTTGGTGGCCAAAAGCAATCTCTGCTATATATTGGATAAATTTAGTAAACCCTTTCATTGTGTAGCAAAGAACTGTGATGCAGCTTTTTCCACCCAGGGTGGCCTTGTGCGCCACTTACAATTAGTACATCATTACAATCGCTCTCAGCTCTTGTTGGAAAAAGATTTTGATGTGCAACACAGTCACGAAGTCAGAAAAGAGCCCGCCAAGAAAAGACTTGTCCCAAACTCGGATGAACCTCAGCCCCAATATAAATGTCACTTTACCAACTGCAACGCCTCCTACCACCTTAAAAGCAGCCTAGTGCGTCACACTCGTGATTGCCACTCCCAGCCACCAGAATTAGTAAGGTCCAACTATGAAGGATGCACAAGAGTGTTCAACCATAATGATGCACTTAAAAAACATACATTTTATAGTCACTGTGAGTACTACGATTCTCTGGTGGTACGTCTGCAGAGCACTCACAAAAAGTCTGTTACTGGGTGCCAAAAGAAGCTTATTGTCACACCACAGAGTCCACAGAAAGAAGAACCTGGTACACCCACCCCACAGGCTGAGAGATCGGATTCTATGCCAGAAGTGACTGCCCAGCCAGAGGAAATGGGCAAGGAGAGTCCTGAGGAGAAACCAAGAGTAAAAAAGGAGAAAAGAAATTCTTTTAGTCGTTTTGTTTTCAGATCTCATGAAGAAGCACTACAGATGTGCCAAGACCGCTGTTTGCGCGTGGCCTACCCATGCATGGTCCAGGACTGTGATTCTGTCGTCACTTACTTGCACAGCTTGAATCGTCACTACCTGAGAGTTCACAGCATGCGTCGGGAAGACCTCGTCACGAATGAAGATAAGCTTGTTTTTAATGCGGAGCAGCTAGAGGAACTGATTCAGAGGAAATCAGCCAGGCCAAGTGCTGCAGGTGCATCTGTCCCTAATGGTGTTCGCAAAATGGAGTATCAGGCGGAGCCAGAAAACACAGAGGGGCAGCCTGCTCCCATGAGCCTCCACTCCATTAAGGTAGAAGCTCAGGATGAGGATAATCAAGATCCACTGGGATTCCCAGAGGAGGAAGAGGAAGAGCCACCACCTGTTGAGAGAAATGGTGTCCTTGTTGGTGCAGATGAGGTGCTGTATGGTGAACCAAGCACTGGTGGACACACTGAAGACCCAGCTGCTGCAACACTTACCAGTCAAAATCAGGAGGATAGGTTAAGCTTGGACAAAATCAAACCTCCTATTCGTCTAGTCACCGTTGACCTCTCACCACCATGCTCACTGCGGTTTACTCCTGAAGAGAGCTTCCAAGAAACATCAAACAACAAGGATGGTGGTAAAATGTTGAATGGATCAGCAGCATTGCCCAACCCTCCGGTTCGGCAGCCACTGAAACGGAAAAATGAGCTATCTGAACAGCCATCAAACGTGAAAGACTCTCAGCCTCGTAGCACATCTCCACGCCCCTTTGACATTGCTGCCTACAAACCTATGGGCTTTGAATCCTCATTTCTAAAGTTCATACAGGAGACCACCCCAAAAGAAAAAAACACAGTGCCGGCAAAACGGCGAGACTCTTTTAGACGTAGTTGTTCCGTCAAGGAGAACAACCAGTTAGGTATTTCTCACACCCGCAGCAGACGCACTCATTCCCCACTGTTAAAGCCCCACACGATGACTGGGGACTTCACATCAGTCCAAAACTTGAAGTCCATCTTGGACAAAGCTCTAGCTGGGTGCGGGGACCTGGCAATCAAACAGCTTCAGTACCTCAGACCTGTGGTGGTCCTGGGAAGACCTGTGTGCACCACCACCCTGCCTGACCTCTTCCCATCAGACACCAATAACAGCAAACTGCTTCTTGGCAGTTAGTTTAACTGAGCACCTTTGTAATGTGGCTATAACAAATTACTTTGTATTTTCAAAAGCAAGCTGTGTATCAGTATTTTTTTATTTCTATCTCTAAAAATAATGGTATTGTTTTCTTGTTTGTTTTTTAAGTTGCAAACTGAAGCATTATAGAAATTAGCATAAGATTTAAAAAACAAGCTTAAACATCAGATTGAAGATATGGAATTTTTATCTGTTATGAAGGCATTGAGACAACAATCATGTAACTCATCATCATGTGTATATACTGTAGTTCTCCGAGAAAAATGTACAGATTTTCAGATTGCTAGAAATGGTCAGTAGCGTAATGCAAGGCCTTTTCACTAGTGTGAAAATGTGACTGATAAACATTTCCTTACTACAAAGTTGTTGAGGAATATGTTTGGTTATTTTTCACCTCAGTTTATATTAAATCAGTGTTGGGATGCAGTGGACAGATGTTGGAAGACATGTATGTAACACTTTCTAATAAAATAAATGTGGAAACTATTAAAAAGCTCTTTGCTTTCATAAATGTGTAATTTACTTTTTTTTTTATAGTCAGAGTTGAATGGAATGTTTAGAGAACTTTGCCTAGTTGGTGTATTATGTCTAAAAACAATGGAAGCTGAAAATCACCTCAACCAAAAAAATTAGTATAATGCAGTGTTTTTTATGCAATGAAACTCAAAAGTTCTATAATGTTATATAAATTTGTTAAATATAAGGAGTGTAGGTAGCTGTAAAAGTTATACATTCACATTTGTTAGAATTCTAAATTGGAATAAAGTATTTAAAACATTGTGAAATATTGCAATTTAAAAAAGTTTCTTGAAATAAAGTTATTCAATAAGCAGCGCACTGCTCATTACTAGATAGAGAATGCAGCAAATTACCACACGGCCAAAGGTCACCAATATTCTGTTTCACTAAATAAATACATGCTAAATAAATGTGTTAATAAACTACTTACATGGGCCACGTTAAGATTATAGTTTTAGTTAGAAGAGGCAGGTGTAAACGGAATCATGTTACATGCTACTGTTTCTCAGATTTTCTGCATAAAGACGGAACTACAGAGAAAGTGTGAGGACTTGAGCGCCTCTTAGAGGAAGAATCTACGTTTGTCTGTTACCTTTGTGGTGCATGCTCGCATTACACAACGCATGCTTTACGTACAGTTTTAGGATATGTGACCCAACTGTATTATTTCCTGTGACCAAAATGCCAACCACGCAGTTTCTTTGACGGCACTCACAATGAATGCATTTATCTCTGTTAACGCTGCTTGTTTTTATTTGATCCACCTCTTTTAAATATGTGCCCATGTACAGTCAATAAAACCTTACTATATACTGTATTTATTTTACAATAATAATAATAGAACAAACGACATGTATTCTTGTACATGGTTTCTAATTAATGCGTGTTATTTTTGTTAACATTATTAACCAGAGTTTATTTATCAGCAGCGGAACTAAAGTTAATTTCGGTGTTTCGGGGGGACATGATTCGATGCCACAGTTCGCCGACAGGCTCGCAACCGTGAATGGAATGATATTAGCTGTTAAAGCCTTGACTTAGGAATGCAAACTGGATGTAAATGTTTCCGTGTTAACATTTTTTGTCAGTATCTTTCGATTTAAAGTGGGAGCAGTCTTGTCTTAATTCAACTTTATAGTGTTGTCTGTTTGTTTGTGTGTAGAGCGGAAGCTAAGTAGCTGCTAGCCTAAAAACTACCAGGCTAACGTTTATATTACCGTTAATTTAGTTTGCCTGCCGAGCTAGTCGCCCTGCTCCAACAACATAGACCAAAAACAGAGCAAATATGGTTGAAACAATATTCGACCTACCGGTCGAAAAGCAGATATTTTATGCTGTTTTAGGATTTTCGTGGACAGTGTATCTATGGGAGGCATACCTTTCTTACAGGCAGGTAAGTGACTGATTAACCCAAAGTATTGAGTGGTTTGAATTAATTTAAAGAATTTGCAGTCGCACGTTGTTAATGGATGTTACTTGTACAGATAAAAATACATAGCATGTATTCTACTTAACATGTTCAAAATTTAAACACTATGATATTTAGATTTTGTGCATAAGCAAGTTAGTCAGTTCTGTGTGCACATTTTTATGTTTATATAACAGTTTAGCTGTGTAAGAAAATTACATTTATTTTGAGTAATCTTTAGTTTCATCACTTTGTTTCCCCATCGTCAAAAACTAAACTTGGTGATGTGTAACTGTATGCCAAACTTATAATATGTATATTAATAATAATAGTTATATATAGATATAGATATATAATTGTTTTTAAATTGTGCAACTGACTTTTTCTTAATCAATTTTGTCACAGTTCAGTGGCACTTATGAAAATGCATGCAAGTTAAGTTTGCAAAAAACAGGAATTGAGAGAGAACATATTTCCTCTGAGAGCTCCATCAGGGGAAAGAAAAAAATCAGGATGAGGTGACTTTAGACAAGACACCGATACCCTGTCTACAAAAATTTTTCTCAAAGGGTTAAATGAAGTATCAGTTGCTGTTGTTGTTGTTATTATTATTATTATTATTATTATTAGGTATACACCACATTGATATGGGTTAAAAAGCAGACCTATATGTACAGGTATTTTACACATGTAAGCCAATTTAAACAAATATGCACTGTATACTAACAGGAGAATAAACTATAAAGCCAACTACGTCAAAGTATTACAGTATTGTTCATATGGGGCTTTTCATATGTAGTACAAAAGTGATGTGTATGATTATGTCATGTAGAGCTGAATCCTTTCCCCTAAACCTAAAGATTTGTTCTTTGGGAGAAATGTTTTGATTAAAGGTTTTTTTTTTTGTTGTGACATTTGATGATGATTAAACAAAGAATCTATTATATATCTGCCAATACCACACCATATATTAGTGTTTACATTTTATTGTACAATGGTAAATGATCCATTAAATACTTGATTTAACTGGAGCTTTCTCTTTTCACTACACTAGCGGAGGATATACAGGATAACAAGACATGTGCCACAGGAGCTAGGGAAGATCATGGATTCTGAAACATTTGAGAAGTCACGTCTTTATCAGCTGGATAAAAGCAACTTCAGCTTTTGGTCTGGACTCTATTCTGAGACTGAAGGAACGGTAAGAACAATCACTAGATTGAAACACTGACCTTTGCTTACAGCTAGTTCACATCAAGCTGTTCACTGAGTCATTTTCATGTTAGTTTCTGTTCTGTGTCTGTCTAACCTAAAATGTTATGCTTAATTATTTAACTTAACTCCTAATGTTTGTTCTAAACATTTAAAAGTTTATGTTTACATTTTAGTTGATCCTGCTACTGGGTGGAATCCCCTTTCTGTGGGGCATTGCTGGAACAGTGATGGCTCGCTTTGGATTTGGCTCAGAGTACGAGATCACACAGTCTCTCGTGTTTCTGACACTTGCGACCCTGTTCAGTGCCTTAACCGGCCTTCCCTGGAGTTTGTACAACACATTTGTCATTGAGGAGAAACATGGCTTCAATCAGCAGGTAACTGACTGAACATTTGTCATTACGAATAGACCTGAAATGTGTTTTTCAAATGTTTGTAGTTTGTTTCCTTAGATGCAGCTGCCACTCTTTCTATAATCTAAAATAGTTTCCACTGATGTTTGGTCTCCCTCCTAGACATTGGGGTTCTTCCTTAAGGATGCGTTGAAGAAGTTTTTCGTGACCCAGTGTATACTGCTGCCTGTAACCTCATTGCTTCTGTACATCATCAAGATTGGTGGAGACTACTTTTTCATCTATGCCTGGCTCTTTACCTTGGCTGTTTCTCTGGTTGGTACTGGATTCACATTGATATGAATTTGAAAAAGACATTTCTGTCTAATAAGGAAGTGTGTTGTGTTTGATAATCAAGGAGTAGCTCAAAGGTGTTACTCATAACTCCAGATATTTCAACAATTCACTATCTCCTCTTCTGTATTCTCAGGTACTTGTAACCATCTATGCTGATTACATTGCTCCCCTGTTTGACAAGTTCACTCCGCTGCCTGAAGGAGAACTGAAGACAGCCATTGAGGCTATGGCCAGGAGTATAAGCTTCCCCCTCACCAAGGTTTATGTTGTAGAAGGTAAAGTAATACATAAACCAAGCATGTCTCCACAAGGATTTACTGCCACATTTGTTATGTTATCATTTTCTAAAATGTGTTTTTCTTATACAATTTAAAATTATCTATCTTTTAAATAGTTTTTAAATGTTTGACATTCCCAGGTTCCAAGCGGTCATCTCACAGCAATGCATACTTTTACGGGTTCTTCAAGAACAAGCGTATTGTGTTGTTTGACACTTTGCTGGAGGACTACTCGCCTCTCAACAAGTCAGGAGAACCACAGCCTGAGCAGCCAGAGAGTGATGAAACATCCAGCGAATCAAAAGCCAAGCCAAAGGTCCCAGCTATCAATATCTTCCAGAAAAGTTCCTGTTTTGCAGATATAAACCAGGCATCCATGAAGGCCCTATGGTTGATAGCTCTCTTATGTAGTAACAGAGAACATGTATTTAGCAATGTGATTAATGTTGAGAAAATGTAGCCTCTGTAACTTTACTGTATTCCTATTGAAAGTGCCTAGTAATAAATTACTTATGGCATTTTGTCTTATCAGAACTTGCCTTGGATTCTGTGTAGAATATAAGACATGCATGTTTCTGATTTTATTTCCTACTCTATTTTTCTGTGTAACCCATAAATATTCTCTCAAATATTGACACAGAACAAGAAACAAGGATGCAACAATCCAGAGATCCTTGCAGTCCTGGGTCATGAGCTCGGCCATTGGAAGCTTGGCCATACTGTCAAGAATATTGTCATCAGTCAGGTGAATGAACTTTCTTTTGACGTGATTATCTGCATATCATCCTAACATCTGAATGCAAACAAACTCTGTCCTTTCTCCAGATGAATTCCTTCTTGTGCTTCTCCCTGTTTGCTGTTATGATTGGACGTAAGGAACTGTTTGTAGCTTTTGGCTTCATTGAGAGCCAACCCACATTAATAGGCTTGATGATTATCTTCCAGTTCATCTTCTCCCCATACAATGAGGTGCGTATGCGAGTGAGAAATATTGTTTATTAGACTTTAATAATCTAACATATTATGCTATTTCAAATTTATTATTTCTATATGGGCATTCCCACAAATTCACACTTTTGTATTTTGTTTTTCAGCTCCTGTCTTTCTGTCTGACAGTTCTGAGTCGCAGGTTTGAGTTTCAGGCAGATGCTTTTGCACGTAGCATGGGCAAAGCTTCTGAGCTCTACTCTGCCCTCATCAAGCTCAACAAGGACAACTTGGGCTTTCCTGTAGCCGACTGGTTGTTCTCCATGTGGCACTATTCCCACCCTCCTCTCCTGGAGCGCCTCAGAGCTCTGGGCGGCATCAAGCAAGACTGACGTGGCTGGAAGGGGGAGAAGCATCTGCTGCCTCCTCCAAAGGGCCTCCGCAGACCACCCTTGGCCCTGTGATGCATCCTGGTCTTTTCCTACCTATTTGCCCCAGCCCCCATGTATCTCTTTTTATTCTTATTTTTGCCATACTTTTTATTTCATCCTTTTTGAAACTTTGTTTTAAACAAAACCAAAACATATCAGCGCAAGGCAGCCTAAACCGTTGTAAGCCTGAACTGAAGTCTCTGCTTTTCCTATAGGGACGCCTAATGTGCACTTGGTATGAGTAATGTTTCTGGGAAATGTGTGGTTTTAAGAAAGCTATTGTCAGAGCACAGGTGACAGTTTGCTGTCTGACCCCAATTTAGTTTAGGCTTTTGAAATAACTATAACCTTGCTCTTTTAGATTCTGAAACGGAAGGGTAACAGATTTGTCATTTAGAAAACCTGTAATTGTATTTGTACACTTTCCATCTAATTGTTGAAAGCATAAGAATTTTTTAAGCACGCGAGACAGGTTGTCATGCAGTATAACAGTCCAAAAAAGACAACTCTGTGTCAAGCCATGACAATGCTTTTTCAGATACACAGGCCAGAATTTGTCCTTCAAGTGCACTCTTGCTTTTTAGCAATATCCCCAGACGAGCTCAAGAGAAGCCATGTAAATCTAGCCATTATCTTCAATCCTCAGTTTTGCAAAATAAAATATGTAGAAGCTTTATTAGAGTGAGAAAAATGTAAGTTACTCATCTTTTGTTCAGGTAATGGATATTTTATAAACAGAACAGTGCAGAACATTTTATTTCAGTTTGGATCGTTCTTGTAATTTTCATTTTTACATGCACTTGGGGGGTCTTCTTTTATTTTTCTAAAGCCCTTGCTTGCCAGCAAGACTCTAGCCGTATCTGTACATATGTTGATGAGTAGAGTAATAGCGTATGAAGTGAATTGTGAAAAAATGTTGAATGTGATTTGAAATAATTAAGTTGACATGGTGTTTCTTAGTTTCTTCTCCTGGGTTTTGGACCCAAAGTTGCCTGGCAAGCAAAGTATTCACAGAGGACTTGGGTGGAGTGGAGGGCATCTGCAAGGTTCCTTTCACCACACAATCCAGCTTTTGGTTTGTTTGAAAAGGAGTCTGTAACCTTTATTTGCAGCATTGAATAAAATTCTTCAAAGCACGTCTGGCTCCTGTTTTACAAAAAGTTATTGAAATTCAATGTTTCAAAATGTTTTTTTGTGAAACTGTTTATTATTCGATTTATTTCTGTGTTAAAAACAGTGTCAGGACATAATTATGCATTATTTTTGTTCAATTAACATGCACTTCTAAATAATACATTTTATTCTCAAGTACATGTATAAATAGTTATAGATGTATTTTAGATTTAACTAAAAAGCTATTCAAAGTTAAACCATCAGTTAAGCCCTGAATCTTTAAATCGGCAGAATAAAATAACACGAGAAGGAATAAAGATTACTATGAACTAGACATTGTTGCAAAGACAGTGTGGATAATATAAAAAGCTCCACACTGAGGTAATTGTATAATATTGTTTAAATCATAGATATTTTTGTAGTAGGTTTCCGGATCTATAAACGTATTCCAACAGATAAATTAGATAAACAAGCTAGCTATGTGACAATCTTCATTTATAATGTTATATCTGATAAATAAAAGCTGAGCGTCCAATATGAACGTCAAGTTACGTATAGAACGTACGCTACCGGGGTCACGTTTTCCAATACTGAGACGATACCATTACAAATTATACTTTGTATTTACATATATTCTTTAACTTGTTACGTATATAAAACACATTTAATTCACTTTTAATCATATATGTATTCTCTTTCAGTTTCTTGTAGGACCATCGCCGTGTTCAGATTCGTAAGCCACCCCCGTCATGACGATAATGGCAGCGTCCTGTGGTGTATTTTTGTGGACAAGGGCAAGTTAGCTTCCACTGTCACTGTCACTGTTTCTTTTCAGGGAGTCAAACATGGCGAGGTTTTTAAGGCCTAACATCAGGAGTTTTGTCACTTCACAGCTGAGAATGTCGTCCGACCAGGTACAACACATCAGTTCATTAGAAGTCTGCTATTTGAAGCCGTTTCGCAGTTGTATGTGAGACGTTGTAACAAAATTACCTTGTTTTGCTGAAAGCCTAACAGACAACTGTTGGTGACATGGTCGTAGGTCAGTAGTAGTTAGCTCGCAATATAAGCTGCATTACTTATAATAAGAAGGTTTATTTAATAACACTGTATTAACAATTTGTAGTAATGCATTTTCAGGACGTATTAACCCTATTTTCAACGATGTCGATTATATATGTGGTGGGATTCCTTTTAATTATATCAGTTTTTGTTTAGCTAGCATACCAGTAGTTAAGTTGAACTATCTGAATCAAAAACTAAACCATAACTAGGACGTGTTTTTTTTTTTTTGTGACTTTAGTTATTTGGCTTTTGCACACTTTTGAGTCTGTTCCAGACACATCTCTGTTATCACCTGGCTAACAAAGCCCTTCCTTCCCCTTCCTTTGTAAAAGAAACTAAATCTAAGGGTACATTTTCAGAGGGATGTACACACCTATATATTTTCTGCATCATTGTCACATAGAGACCTATTAATATTCCAACATGTGTAATGAATGTGTACACAGCCCATGTTGTACAGTAATGTGTTGCTAAATGTGTGTACTAAGTATGTTCTCTTTTGACCACTCCCTTGCCCTACCCTAGTTGGGTGAGCTAGGCAAAGGTGCAGGCAAAGGTGGTGGAGGTGGAGGGGCCATCAGAGAGGCAGGTGGAGCCATGGGGCAGAAGCAGGCTGCTGAGGAGGAGATGTACTTTAAGTATGTGTTTCTTCTTTACTCTGTAGAGTTCTACATCTGTCTGTTATCTGGTATTCACATTCCTTAACGTTTGACTCGTCATATTTTTATGCTGATCCTGTCTTCTTTTTTTCTTTTTGATTGTTCATCATTTCTCTTCTCTACCATCACCTGATGCGTTTATCTGTACATAAGGCGTAAAGAGAAGGAGCAACTGGCTGCATTGAAAAATCACCATCAGGAGGAAATTGAACACCACAAAAAGGAAATTGAACGTCTGCAGCGCGAGATTGACCGCCACAAGGGAAAAATTAGAAAGCTGAAGCATGACGACTAAGTTAATTCCTAAAAAGTTCCAGTTTCTTCAATCCAAGCCAGGCACTTTTAGTGATTAGTCTTATTGCTGCATGCACTGTGTCACCAGGCCAGTCATGAATGTGTGGGTGATTGTTATTGTGAATGCTTAAAAGCTAATAAAACAACTCAGAAAATAACGACTGTTTCCATGGTTTGCTATGACACAAGTTGTAGTACTTTTTTAACCATTTCACCTTTTTGGTCAAAGCACTGTTTGTGGCAGGTAAATAATCAAAGTGCGTAATATGCAAACATCTTACTGTGTGATGCAAAATTTAGAAATAGAAATCTTAGCCCAGAATTGTAGGATAAGGTTAGTTTAAGTAACAAAAAATGTGATTTGTAGTTAAACCTCCTAATCTACATAAAAATGAACATTTATTTTCTTTACTGATTTGTGAAGTAAACATGAAGTATTTGGGTGTTAGACAAAATAATCACCTTAGGATCTGAAAGGTTTTATTTTTCACAAATGCCTGGTATTTCATTGACACACAACTGATTTATTGTGCAAATAATTGTCTTATTAACTAATATCTCTTGTAAAACATTATAATAACTGATATGATACCCTTGTGACAAAAGTAATAAGCTGTGTTCTGTCCTGCCTGTGCTTCTTTGGTTACACACAACTTTATTTAAGAAAATGCTCCATGTGTCTCACTCTGTGAATATAGGATACAGAATGAGTTGAACATAAAACAGCTCTTATGAAACTCAACCTTTTAGTTGATATTCAGGATTTGCATTGATATATATATATATATATATTAATAAATAATATATATGTACTATGTTACTTCACAACATTGTAAACATCAAACACTTTTGTGCATTATATCCCTCACACCTGTACATCAAGGAGGAAGAACAAAAGAGATAAATACCTCTACATCACAGTATAGAATCTACCACCATAAATATGGTTACAAGATTCACCTGTCAGAGGGACTAAGAGCTCATATTTGAGAGCCACATTGGTGTTGAAGAAACTATCTCAGAGAATGGGGATGCTATTGAAATCAATTCAGAGTATTCTGATTTCGAAAGTGAGTTTAAGAATGGCTTTGTTGAGGATCTACACAAGGAGCACCACAGCCAGCCACTGTAAGAGCCCTACAGATATATCTTTCTAAGAATGGACAGATTGAATGGTCTTCTTCAGCAATAAGAGATCCCCCTCGATCAGGTCTGATTAGGTACTAGCATGATATGGATGGGTCCAGAGTCCACACAATTTGCAGTGACTCATTTTTTGGCATATTCACTAATCCTTTGAGCGATTCCTAACTCAATTCAGAAAACTTTTCTAGCGGCAAATCTACTGGGGTAATGGGTTTTTGGTCACCAGTGGAAAGAGCTGGATAACATGCATCTGCATGCCAAATTTGGCATCCTTGATGGTGTATGAAGGTCAAAAGAGAGTGAAGGTCTGTTATCTGGTATTCACATTCCTAAACGTTTGACTTGTCATATTTTTATGCTGATCCTGTCTCCTTTTTTTCTTTTTGATTGTTCATCATTTCTCTTCTCTACCATCACCTGATGGTAGAGATTTTATCTGTGCGTAAGGCATAAAAAGAAGGAGCAACTGGCTGCATTGAAACATCACCATCAGGAGGAAATTGAACACCACAAAAAGGAAATTGAACGTCTATGGGGGATGCTGACACAAAGAGAGTGAGTTTTAGAGCCACAATGTCTCTGAGAGCTTTCAATATGCTCATAGATCATCAGATTTGATGAGTGATGGATGGAGTGTCTTCCCTGTCATACAACCCTGGGTCTAATTGAACTGTAGGCTTGTGGGGTTTAGAGGGTGTCACCCTTTCAGGGAGTATATGCCCTCAAGTTCATGTATTGAGAGTTTGCATTTAAACTGGTGAATGATTTATGACACCCAAATTGACAATAGTAGATTTTTAACATACATTGCCAATGCCATAGGAATGAGTGGTCTGTATTGAAACAGCATTATTGGGAGAAACTCAACACTAGTCACAAGCATACATTTCGTATTTACTAGATTTCCTAGTTTAATATATATCCAAATCAAAATGAAAGCACCAGGAATGTAAAGCATAAAGTGAAATATTGATTTTAGTCTAAACAAAAGAGAGTTCTCTGAATGAAGCCTAGGTTTTCTAAAGGTCTAGTGCTACTCTGTTGTTTCAGTCTTTTCTGGAAAGAAAAACTCAAGCTGTGAAAGAATGGTTTTCTTACGAAATAAAAAAACGGTGTAGGAGTTGTCTAACTTCTCCAGCAGGGGCAAAGGAATAGGCAGCGAGTTTTAGCACCGATCTTTAAACGCCATGAAAAAGAAATATATGTCGTCACTTCCGCCTGCCCCTGCCTTTTACCACGAGGAACCCCGTGTGTCTTTCTTTTCGCGCATCATGGCGGACCGGTTCAATAAGGTGGGTAACTGCTGCGGTATCACAATTGCGTTATTCGGTGTTTTAGTGCAAATAAAGCTTGGGATTTACGTTTAACCTGTGGAGGACAATGATGACATTTCTCGGAATGGAAGTTGTTTTGATCGGCGGTTATTTTGTCATTATTTGTCACAATTTTGAAACTTCTTGCTGACGGATAGACGGAGCAGAGTGGACATGACTTCATCATGGCAGCTTCCCCAACGAGTTAATGCTGTTGGCTTGCTAGCTAAATGTGTGTCCTTATTACTTTAACCTAGGTCTAGTTAATTGATGTTTCTAGTCATTGTACTTTGACTTATGTATGTAGGTACTTCTAAAACAAGCACACTCATTTTGTTTTTCCGCGTTATTCAGATCTAAATGCTAGTTAACGTGTCAGCATGCTTTGACGTTAATGCTAAGCTAACGCTATGTCGGCACCGGCAGGGCGTTAATGTGACCAATGTCCATGTGCAGCTTGTTGCAAACTTTATTAATGTAGCTGTTCTGTTCTTTATTTTTGCATAATTATAAATATAAATGACACTTATCGTTAGGCTTATATGTAGCCTTTAGATGACTGTTGCTAAAGATGTGAACCATCTTCCAGGGGTTGACTAGTATTTGACTGAGACAATATGCAGTCTAACGTAAGATGGACTTTCAGGCCAGTGAAAAATAAAATCATTTTACTTGCAGGTTCTGCTGCTTGATGGCAGGGGCCACCTACTTGGTCGCCTTTCTGCCATTGTGGCTAAACAGGTTCTGCTGGGTAAGTTTTAATAGTAAAACATTGATTCTGATACGTGAATATTAATATATATATTTGTAAGCAGTGTCTAGTGCCTACACAAACTGTACATTTATACACTAAGCTGTGTTCTTAAACTGTCCGTGATGACCATTTATCTCCCTTGCTTGAGTTTAACGACCATGAAAAACTCACATGCACTACCATCTGAGACAGGATGGCGATGTTTAATGTTTTTCTTTTTTGCTGTCTAAATGCTAAGACACTATCTTAATGTCTTTAGGACACAAAGTGGTGGTGGTGAGATGTGAAGGCATCAACATCTCTGGCAACTTCTACCGCAACAAGTGTAAGTGGAATATATGTCCATGTTAAGCCTCTTTAAAAAAAAATGCTTGTCAATGATGTTTACCACAATTATTCGAGTTTCAATGACCATGAGACTACCTTACATGCACTACCATCTGAGACATCACAATTTCAGTCAGCTGCTAATGGTTACTACTGCTGGTTGTCTTGAAGTATTTAGAATTCTGTATTGTGTGGCTCTCTACAGTGAAGTACCTGGCTTTCCTGCGTAAGAGGATGAACACCAACCCCTCTCGTGGACCGTACCACTTCAGAGCTCCCAGCAGGATCTTCTGGAGGACTGTCAGAGGTGAGAATGTGGCAGATGCTTCATATTAGAGATAAAAAAATTCTTGAACAGAGAATGTAGCAAGAATAAATATGTTGATGAATAATGGTCACATTGTTGAATTACTGCATATTCAGTGCATGCCCCAGCACAAGTAGTTCCTTGCTTGACAGTGATGAGCTCTTTATCTCGAAGTTGAACATCTCTTGATGAAACATACTTTTACGGATCTGATTGCTGAGTTGAGTTGGGATTTGTGCTTGCGTTGAATAGTTGATACAGCTCCAGTGGTTGCACCCTGAACATATATTGAACTTAAAGAATTCTTTGTGCAAAACAGGGATGCTGCCCCACAAAACCAAGAGGGGACAGGCTGCTCTGGAGAGGCTGAAGGTGTTCGACGGTATCCCCCCTCCTTATGACAAGGTGATGAACCCCCCCCGCATCTCCTTATTGACTGTGGCTGATACATGTGGATTCTCAGCTGTCAATGATGCTCTTTTACCTTACCTACCTTGCTTGAGTATTAACCTTGAAATGAAGTCATCTCTGAGACACGCTGTCCTAGCAATGTTTGGATTGTGCGTTTCCTTCTTTATCTGACTTTGGAATTTGTTCAACAGAGGAAGCGCATGGTTGTCCCAGCTGCTCTTAAGATTGTGCGTCTGAAGCCCAGCCGCAAGGTGAGCTACATGTTTGATCAAGAGTAAATGACATTAGGTCACACATATAATTTTTTTTGTGTGCTACAACAGCTCTTACTTGACAATGATGAGCCTTTTATCCCGAAACTGATCTTTTGATGAGACAAATATTACGGATCTGATTACTGAGTCAAGTCGGAGACCAGTTGTGCATCAAGTTGAAGCTTTAAAATATAAAAGCTCGATACGGTTATGCAGTATCAACACCCCATGGAAAAGTACTCCACATTTGAAACACAGTGATGGCTGTATTGATTTAGCTCTTGGAATATAAACGCGACCTAGCAGAGTTTGTCAGATTGCTAGTTTGCCAGTGGCACAGAAAACTGTCTGATTGTCTGTTTTTGTTTTTTCTCCTGTCACCAGTTTGCCCTCCTTGGGCGTCTGGCCCATGAGGTTGGCTGGAAGTACCAGGCCATCACAGCCACCCTGGAGGAGAAGAGAAAGGAGAAGGCCAAGCTCCGCTACGGCAAGAAAAAGACTCAGATCAAGCTGACCAAGCAGGCAGAAAAAAACGTTGAGGGCAAAATTGCAAAGTATACAGATGTTCTTAAACAATATGGAGTCCTCGTCTGAGCTTGTTTCTTCAGGCCAATAAAGAAATAAATGTTTATACTAAGTGTATTGACTTTTTCATCATGACTCAAAATTTGTACTTTATATGAAAGTTATTTGCAGTCTTGTTCATTCTCATAGTAGTTGTATACATTATACAACAGGTAAACGGCAAGAAAAAAACTAAAGTATGAGTTGAGAAAATTAAAGCAAATGTGTGCACATTAAATATATACTAGTGAATAACTGAATTATGTGAACAGAGATTTAAGTCCAGTCATTTTGAGACTGTGCAGCACTTTAGTCACTACTTTAGTCACAACTCAAAGTCAACTTTGAGTTTGCAAAACTGCTAAAAAAAACTGTTTTACACAAACTTCCAAAAGTGTGACTGAGCGTTCTTAGTAAGCAGCATGAAGAAAAAGCATTAATAAAACAACCTTGGGTTGTACGTGAACGTTTCACCCTCTAGTAGCTGTTTAAAATAGTTTTTATTTGAGATGTACACAATTGTTACCAGGAACATTTTGGAACATGACCCATTTGGTAGTGGCATTCTACACAGTTGTTTGCACTCAAGCTGAGACGTTTGAACATAATGAAGTGAAGCATTATTGGGAATTTACTTTGCCCCACTGTTCAAACTTCCTACCAGCAGAGAGCAGTGTTACGCTTTAAATAGTTTGAGTTATTTAGGTCATGTCAGTTCATAATACGGTTAATTACTAAAACTTTCAGACTTGAATCTATATATAAAAAACATTTAAAATAACTGGTTTTATTTGCTTGATCTGAAATATGAAAGCAGGGAGTAGCTTCCTTAATTTTCTGAAAAGATTAGAAAATGATTTCATGAGTATACCTGTCTAGAAAATAAGTGTTTGCATCAGCTTTTATACACAAATTTGTTTTCAAGAAATCTGCATCTCTATACTGAAAAAAATCTGATCTTCTGGGAAAGAATAAGCAGCTTTCACTGTTCTTTTGCTGAATGTTTTGTACCTTCTCTGCTTAAAATAGGACAGATTTTGAGGTTATTACCAACAAAGTCACTTGCTCTTTTCACCAGTACTTGGGGGTGCACTGCTTCTATTAATCATCAGTGATCCAACCCAGAAAAAGAACAGCGTGTTTGCTTATAACAGGTTCACCGTATCTGATGGGAGAAGTTTGAAACGGTAATATGCATTGCTGGAGACCTGTCTCTCACTTGTATGCACTTACCTGCATTGTCACATGTAGCAGTACTTAGGAAAATAAACAAAGACACATTGAATCTATTCCATAGAGGATAAGTCTTTATCTTGCAGCTGAGTATGGCTGTGGGTTTACATGGATTGCGTGGGGTACTCTTTCTCAACCTTCATGACAGGACTTTTAAATAGAGGAGGTAAAATCACCCACGATTTCACCAGTAAATTGGTTAAATCTTAAAGCTGAACAGATTTTTTACGTTTATCCCCATCTTGGTTCACCTTGAAAGATCAGACATGAGTGAGTGTCCTTGACCACGCAAAGAAGTCATGTAATAAATCTGGGGGATTGCAATGCGATTGATAACACAGGGAAAAATGAAATGAAATGTATATATATTTTATACATTATTATTATGTGCCAGAGAGAGAGTCATTCTACCTTTTGATCCATACTAAAATATCTTGACAGCTACTGCAAAGATTTATATTTAGCACAGAAATTCAGTCTCAGCAGTACATTGTGTAGTACTAATTGTAGTTTCTTAGCATGCAAGCACACTAAACTGATACCTTGAACACGATAAACATTATACCTAATAATAATTAAGCTGGCTATACATAATCACAGAAGTGTTAAAAGTTTGGCTTTTAGATTTTTTTCATTGTGAAATACGAATAGTTCTGCTGCTCTGTGGCAATTGCTTAAACAACACAAAGCAGAGAGTAGAAATGCAGCCTCTGACAAGTAACTATTACAGTCACCAATCTCAATAATGTGTTGTCTATTTGTCTTGCTGTGATTGTGATGGCTGATATCAGATCAGTGTTCAGTGGGAAGACTGGTTCTGGACGTGGCTGCAAGCTGGGTCATGACCTCTACCAAAAAAAGGCTCCAGGTGATGTTCTTGGCTAGTTGATGTGGTAAGTGTAGGCTACAGTTGGAAAGAGGAATCAGGCTTCTGAGGTCAGGTCATGCGGGGAATAGTATTGTAATTACTTTTTTAGAGAGTACATAGTGCACACAGATACTTCTTAATTTTCAGATGTTACAGTATATATAAACTAAACATTAAATATATTGAAGTGAGTATGATCATTCTTAATTATTCAGTTTTAGTTTTAATGAACTATTAAACACAATTAGAAGAGAAGTTAGAGAATCTGCTTCTTTGCTATATACAAATACTATCGAGGTAGTCTGCCTGTTCATCTACATATCTGCTGAGTATATAAACCCTTCTCACAGTTTGTTGGGCCAATTAGTCCTGACTTCTTTATAAGTTGATAATCTGTATTCTGGGGTGGCTTCCTGTATTTTTTTAACTTTTTGCTCTTCCCTTTTAATCATATTTTATCGTAATAGGCCAAGTGTGTGGGAGATCTTTTAAAATATACTAGAGCATGACAGATTCAGAGCCTCTGTAGCTCCTGTCTATTTGCAGTATTTGGAGTCTTAGACGTCTGCTGAAAGACATTTTTGCACTAACACCTCTCTGTACACCTGCCACAAATCGTTCTCTATGCATTGTTCAATGTCTTAAAATGATTATTTGTGCATGTCTGTGCATTGTGCTTGTGTCATATGACATTTTGACTCTGATTGACGGCACATAGGCAAAATGTTGGTTATATCTCATTAAAGCTTATGGTGTTTGGAGGATCACCAAACAGCTGGGAAAACATCCCGTAGTTTCTATGTTTATCTTCATCCATTCTCTCTGTATATAGCTCATATTATATTCCTGCCCTCCTTAAAAGCAGGGCCCACTGAGGATCAGGCCAACCCGCGCCTGTCTACCTGTGTTAAGGAGGGACACTGTGTCTTCAGCTAACAGATGGAAAAATCCCTGTGGCCGCTTCAAAGATTTTACTTTTTGATGGTTCTGCCTGCAATAGATCACTCTCTAATCACGCCATCCGAGGCTGATTGAAGAGATAATGGTAGTCTAAAACTCCTCCTGCAGGCCCAGCCTGCTATGGGCTCCAGCAATTCCAGGCATCTTTCTCCATCCTCCTCTCGCTGGCTGGTGTTTTAATGTTCAGTTTCTGAATGCGAGTGCTGATGTGTGAGAGCCATGATGTGGTCACTTATAAATATGTGAGATTTAAGGTTGTCTAGAAATTCAAATGATAAATTAGACATATCTATATAAATAGTGAATAAAACTTCAGGAGTGGGAGTAAATTGCAGAGGTTTATTCATATCTGGGAGCTAGTGTTGCTATCAACATCTATGGCGTGCTAACCCAGTGTCACTCATGTAGTATTGTTTACCTAACATTACTGTCAGTAATAACAGGACAGAGAGGAATCGACAGTAATTGTTAGGATTTGTTAAATTAGTTCGGATTACAACCACAAATCTCAAAATATTACTTTAGAGTACAGTGTGTAAAGATGACCTAAATATTTGTGCTGCCATGCTCGTTGTTTGTGTGCTCACAGAGTTAATTTCTGTTTAATGTACCTCTAGTAATTAAGATATCTGTCCCATCAAGATTTATGAACATCAAATCATTCTAGTTGGAAATAAAAGTCAAAGTTTGCTATTCACACGAAGCAGCTGCTCTTTTGAACCAACATGTCTAACGGCAAGTTGCAGCAGGACAGTGACCTGTGTAATAACCTCACATCATTACACCCTGAGAATATGAGAGTTTTGGAATGAAGAATGGTCCAGATTCTTCCTGAATGTTGTGCAGGTCATATGTAGCTGCCCTAAACAATTGTTTGAGGTAATTCGGATTCATAAAACGGATTCACATAGTTTTTTCCTGTCAAGGCAGTGACTGTGACTGTGCATTCAGAATGAGAGTGTGATAATAATGGGAACGGCAAGGCGGCTTTCCTCCTTGCCAGCATGAGCTGATTGGGTTCTCAAGCTTTTATTTGATGTTTTAATAATGTTTCATTTCCAGTGAGTGTGTGTCGAGCTAATTCTGTTGAGTCATTATTGAACCAAAGATAGCTTTAAAATCAGATTAGTGAAGAGGAGTATGTCATGGTAGGCATTTGTATAACATACCCAATTTATTCCTGATGAAAACTTGCTAAATCTTGGTGTATGTGTCTATAAGAAGTGCCCCGACATCCCCTCTGAACACTTAGCATGAGGTTTTTCCACTCTCTACTGATGTCACCTTCGAATGAGAGCAAATTTATTCCAAGTCTCAAAGGCTTTAAGAAAGTTGGAAAAAGATAAAAAGCCAGAGAAAAAGATAAAGTTGGAATTTAGTCCCACATTTGATATAAAACATCTGAAAACCTAAATCTGATTTAGAATCAACCACACATTCAGAAATCAATACATTCTAGAAAAGAATCAAATCCAAAGCACAGTATAAGCAGTCGTATAGTTTATCGAGATCACCTCATCAGCCTTTAGAGTATTTACTCTGCTCCTTTTGAAAATCCTTGCAAGTTATTCAAGCTGTTGAGGTACAGAGCAGGCTCTGTTCTGCAGAAAGAGATGGCAACTTGCCCTTATCAGTCATTGAGGTACAGTTCTTACAGTTGTTTGTCATTTTAATATCCTCAGCTTTCATGTGATGAGTATGCATCAGTATAGAGTAAGAGTCTTAGACGGATAACAAGCTAAATCTAATTATAATCATTTTAAACTGGATGATATTTAATCTGATCGGATGTTATTATAAAGTGATTTCTTCATATAATTAACCATTTTCTACTATATTGTCATGTATCCACTTCAAACTGCAGAAGTATCTCGGGTTCAAGTACCACACAAACACATTCAAGTGAGACGCAGATAATAATTCATCCACTTTTCAGCCCCACAAAGTTGTTGATGGAAGGTCATACGCAACCGTCAAAACACTCTTTATACCGTGTGCAGCAAGATGATGCATTTTAATTAACATGGAGATGGACTAGTGCACGTTTGTGCCTTGTTTATATTCCCTGACCTCTGAGTGTAATGGAAATGATTTAGAATGACAGCAGCGCAGCTCGATTCATTCAGTCATTATATCCATTTACAGACAGAGCAGCTCGTCTGTACACAAACAGCAGCAGTGAGAGATTGCTAATGTGTTCACGGCGTCACAGATTAGATTCACAAATCATAGATCCAGGAGAAGAGGATGAAAAATGACAAAAACCTTTATGGTAAGGCACCTCTGACACAAGCAATATATATGTTCACATGAGCTCAAAACACACAAGCGAGTCTCTGCTCGACAATTACTCTCAGTGACGTGGTGTTAGCGCTTTAATTCATCATCATCTCAGAGCATGGGAACTCGATTGAAACATCGTTTACATGAGAGTGAAAGTGAAACTTGTCATCCAAAACAACACAGCAGTGATCAAGCTGAATGGCTCCAACGACATTGGTTCCTCGACCAGCTTGAAGGCACCCTTTGGCTTCCTCTGAACGTGAACCTATAATGATTGTGGGAAAAAGTAAACACGACTCAAGTTCGTCTCAGTCCAGTAAACAGCTGCTTTGTGAAGTTCACAATGTGCAATGTTTTTGTTGAGACTGCAACCGATATGGTGATTTAATTCACATGCGGTTTGTCTACGGTCTGTCAGTAACATGCACGAAATAGAGGACCCAAATGCAAACCAGGGACAAGAGTGGGTTCAAACAAAGGATGTTTATTGTAAATTAACATGGAAAACGGGATTTAACAGAAGATCACTCTTACTTTTACCAGTAAGAGGTAAAACAGCAATACTGAAAGTAACTAATGACAGGGGGATTAGACAGACACAGAAGGACTACGAGAAAAGAGAGGACGAAAGAAAGACAGAGAGAAAGTAGAAACTGAACCCAAAAACCAACTTACAAAGAACAGGAGCGTAGTGACTGGCGGCATGAAGAACTGAGTATGAACTGACAAAGGAACTGAGGCAGTGCAGAGGCTTAAATAAGGAGAGGACTGATTGCTAATAAGGAACACCTGGAAATAATGAGGGAGTGAAAGTGGAGAGAGAGAGGGGAGTGGCTAAGTTGAGGGAGGAACAAAAGACACATGAGGGCTGGAGGAGACATGACACTGACACGGTCACATTAATTGTGTTTATACACAAAGTGAGTTTTGGATTGAATCCAGTCTCTTAGTGGCACTGCACTTTGGTCATTGGTTGCCATAAAAGCTATTGAACCCCCCCGAAACGTCACCTTTGTATACATTTACTTTCATCCACCATGCATTTTTACCTTTTTATCTTAAAAGGCTTTTGACAAAAACACACATATATATTTAAAAAATAATATTATAGACATCTGTTGTGTGGTGTTTCTCTGTTTCCATAGTTAAAGCCAAACACATGACCTTTGAGATGTGATCAATAACGCATATATTATCCTCTTACAAAGATTTTTCAATTAACCTTATAATCATAGTCACTGGAGCTTATACTGCAGGGGAAAAACACAGGAAGCCATGAGCTTTGACCTTGTATTGTCTAAAATTGAAGAAGCTGCAACAGAAAGAAATACAGACTGATATTCCACCGCTAATGAATCAATCTGAAGCCTGCAGTGAGAGCTGTGTATTTATCATACAACCCCAATTCCAAGGGATGCAAAGTCTACATAAAAATAGAATGATGATTTGGAAGACGCATAAACTCATTTTTATTCACAATAGAACATATGAAATGTTTAAACTAAGAAAAACAAAGAAAATAGGCTTAATTTTAAATGTATGCCAACAACAAGCCTATGCAAGAAAAAGTAAGTAAGTAGGTTTTCTGTATAAAATTACTCATGAAAAGTTATCTGAGTTTCAACAATAACAGTTATCAATATTTCTAACCTGATAAGGCTCTCTTAAGGTCATAACAGAGCATAACTATTGGGTTCAGGTCTGGGCTGTGCCTGGGCCAATTTAAAATCATTCTGTCGTAGATTCACTTTGATGTTCGTGCTCATTATGCTGCTTGATCATTCAACTTCTACTGAGCTTCAGCTTTCATGCACTCACCCTGTCATTATTCTGTAGGATACCTCAATAAACTGGGAAATTCAAAAAGCTGCAACAGAAATAAATAGAGTGATACTACAGAAATATACGTAGCAAAGAAACCACAAAAATGGACCAAAGTCTGAGCCAATATCGTATTTGTGGGTGCACTATTTTTTAAAGCGTTATGAGAGGACAATGGATGAAAGGAGACGAGAAGAGAAGAGAGACAAGACCAGACCATTAACGAGAAGATAATAAATGGGAATACAATATCTCAAAGGCGGCCTTTGTCACTTCAGCAATAATGTAACAAGGAAAAAAGGAGAGAAGCCTAAATTGTTTCTGCATTCTCCCAATCATTTGGCATCATTGATTTTTACTGCACTTGCGGTTTGCTCTGCAGCTTCATTAATTATGCAACCTCATTTTACAGAGTAAAGAACTGTAACCATGCAGGATCATCCAAGTTGGTGGACAGAAGCTATTTTCAGTATTAATCTCTGAGGAACAAAAAACAATCGGTGAATATTGATTCTTGGTTGTGAATTTACATGGTACTGTATATAATGGCAAACACAGACAATATATATGATATTACACCTAAAAGACCTGGCTCACTCAATGGGTTTTCCTCAAATAAATATCCTGAAGAATGCTCTAAAACGGCACTTTAAGTGGTCAATCTTTACATTTGAAGGAATTTATCACGGAAGTATGTGAAACAAATGCAGTGCATGTAAAGGTAGTTTTCATCTGGGGGCATCTGGAAGATGCCTTTTTCAGTCTCTTTCATCATTAAGGAGGCTTTAAAACTGGCATAAGTACTTAGGCATGTGTCTGTGTCAGACCTCCCAGTGCACAGCAGCTGCATCACCTTCGAGCACAGACACGTACACACACTAACCTTGCAGACTAATGGGGCTCATCCAGAACAAATTCCATCTCTAATGAATCGATCTGGATCCTGCTGTGTGAGCTCTATATGTAATATACAACTGCAGTACCAAAAAAGCTGGGACGCTATGTAAAATCTACATTAAAACAGAACGCAATGATGTACAGAGCTCATAAACCAATTTTTTATTCACAATGGCACATAGAAAAATCGTTGAGATGGTTGGCAGCAACACGTCTATATATAGTTTTATCAGTCCACAAAGTAGTATTGTGGACTGTCAAGGCGGTCTTTGCCTATCTTTGGGTGCGCTGCAATATTTTTTGGAAGGAGAACAGTGGGATTTGGGTTGAGTACGGTAAAATGAAAATCAGTGCAAGAACTATGGTTTGATGAGTCCAAATTTTTGATTTCTGATTTTTTTCCAGCATGTTTTTGTAAGACAGAGAGATGGTGAACTGAATGTGTGCTTCCCAACGTGAAGTATCAAGGAGGAGGTGTGATGGTGTGGGGGTTGCTTTCAGTAAGGATGTGCTGTCTTGTCTCTTCACCTAACTGGATGTTTCTTGCCAAGAACTAACTCTAATCATTTTTTCTATTTTCTAGAATTGTGTATGGAGAAAGTAAGTCACCATTACTTTCTTAAAATGAATGTGAACTAACCCTACCCCTAACCCCTACCCCTAACCCCTAACCCTAACCCTCACAGGCGGGAAGACATCCTAAAGTTAACAAATTTCCTTCTAATGAATAACATCCGGCTTTTCCTTCACAGGGAAAGTGACCTTTAAGAAGTTACATCAAGTGTAAATCAGAACTATAAAATATAAATCGGTCAGTCTATACATGTCCTGAGAGAGGAAGGTTATTCTATAAAAAATATAGCCAAGAACAGTTGAGCCTCGATGTACTGCCAGAACAGCTGCAAGGCTCGTTGGCACTGATTCTGTGAGATGAAGGTACGTAACATCATTCATCTAAGACATATTCTCTCATTTAGTGTTTTGATGATGGTGTTGGGAAACACTGTCCAACGTGTCTGTCCAAAATTTCCCGTAGGTGACCATGAAGGCCATGTCACGCATTTCTCTTTTGTGATGCGTATTGAAATCTTGAGCTGGGTTTTAATTGGATCAGCTGCCAAGGCACCCGAAGAGAATGGGGTACATTTCATGAAGGAACTAAACAAAGCAGTGAGAGCTTCCACATTTAATGAGAAGAGTTCTGGCTGCAGACAAACTGGGTTTTTATTTCCGTTCACTGAGCAAAGCTTGCGAGGGAATTTTAGTAGACACAGAGTGAGAAAGAAAGATGTTTGCTTAGAGAAACCCACACAGTGATGAACATCTCTAATGAGGCTGGTGTGTTAGAGAACAGTGGTGTATTCTTGTCCAAATGTAAAGACATTACTCCTACGCATCCACCTGCGAGCTGGAAAAAGAGCAGTTGAAAGGTTACATTTTCCAGTGCATGTGCATATACGTGTGGACGATAACATTTTAGCTCTGTATGAGCTCAGAAATATCAAAAGGCCTGTGGTGCATGACAGAAGATTTCCCTGGTGAAGTAAAAACCCCTTTCCAGGAGGGCAACAACTGCCGTAAGAGCTAACAGAAGGCAACAGGAAGACTTCACTAGAGTAAACACAGGGGATCTAACAGTGGACCTTCACTGAACGGAAAATAAACAGAGAAACATATAAAGGAAAGAGAAGACGAGAGGAAGAAAAGTCAGTGTGACATGTCATTCCTGACTTTTAATTATGAATGGACCAGAGATGTTGCATCAGCTGCATGAAGAAATGTAAAAAGTCTCCACAGTCTGAGCTGTAAACGAGTCACTGATTGGCATTAGACCATTGTTAGAATGGTCATTAGCTATTAGCTAAGTTACTTCTCTTTCTTTCTGTATGACTATAAATTATTGTTAATTTCTAACTACAAAATAATGCAATTTAAACATGATGTTGCAGACGGATGAGCTCCTTAAATGTATACTTAAAAACCCCTGATGTAAACCATCAGTAGGTCTCAAAGGAATTAAGGCCATACTGAAGTTGGACAAAAAATATGTCTGAATAGTTCTGGAACATCATCATCAACATGCACCAGAATAAAAAACACTCAGGATATCACCTCATCTGTGAAGCGTGATGAGGCAAGTAGTGTTGCTGCGTGGGCATGTACGGCTGCCAAAGGAAGTGGCGCGTTTGTATTCCGTGATAATACGACTGCTGTCAAAGGCAGCAGGTTGAATCCTGTAGTGTTTAAGGTTATATGCTCTGCTCACATTCAGCCAAGTGCTTTCACGCTCACTGGTGAGAGCTTCACAGTGAAGACAGTTTGGATTTCCCTTGACTCCTGGCAGTCTTTGATTAAAAGTATTAAAGCCGTCAATTTATTCATTATTATTTTAATTTGAGGAAATAGGAATGAACCACAAAAAATGGGGTATATGAATAAAAATGACCGACGTGACTTATGATTGACATGATTGTAGGAATCAGAATTGTCTCCACTGCCAGTTTTTAGTGGTATAACGTTAATAATCCTCCCATGTGCTGGCCTTCAAAGCCTGCTTTTCAAAAGTCAACGATCACTTTGTTGTTTTTATATGACACAACTTTGCAAAAACACTAAAAGCAGCTGGACTATACTGGAGAATAGTATGGTCTATTCTGTGGGTGGTTTTATGTCTGCAGTAAACACCATCAAAGCTGGAACAAAACCCTGAACCCTGAACGGCCTGAGGGTAGATGCACTGCAGGCTACCCAGAGCTCTCTAAACCTTTCTGCACTGTATCTGTGGAGGCCAGTGGGTGTAGGTATGATGAATATTTGTGTGAACGTCATTAAGTTTAAAACTCTATAAGACTATGTTGACAGCTTTCATGTCACGCCACGGTGCGTTTCAGTGGAGTAACTTCAAGTCTCATTAAAAATCCACTTGCTTTAGACTTGCTTTAACTTTGTCCACCTTCGTCCCGTGATGAGAGACGTGTAGTGTGAGCAAAAGACAAAGAGATTTGTAACAGCCTGTCTAAAGTAATTGGGACTCTTTGGCTAAGAAAAAACTGTGTGAATTACTGAGGGAGTTAAGAACCTGACCACATCAAACTTAAAAAAGTAAAGGAGTATCTGACATCTTCCTGAGCAAAGATTTTACCATCAAAAGTAAAGTTCAATGGACTCCTGAGAATAACGGCGTCTCTGCTGAGCTAATACTTTACAACTTTTAAAATTATTTGCCAACCAAGTCGAGTGTGTACTTTTGTAGAGTAGTTCTACAGCAAACTGTATATTGTATTTTTTCACTTTGAGTCTTATTTGATAAACCATGAAATGCTCCAAGAGCTTAGTCTACTGTCACTATTTTAGTCATTGGTTTTATCTTTCAACAGTCCAAACCCCAAAGTGGGATTAGGGTCACCATGAAAATATCTCTAGAATTAATCTGAGATTTCTGTTAACTTGAAGTACAATTCTCCAATTTCATCACCTCAGCACTAAATGTGATGTGTGTTGACCATTTTAACACCAAAGCAATGGACAATGGTCTTTTTGAAGGATTTGTTGCAGCACTGCTGTATTATATCAATACTGTGGATGCATGTACCTAACAAAAGAAGTGTAATCGCGCATGTGACACATTGTTTTAGTTTTATATATTTACAGAGACTGGATATAGGATCAAACAGGAACAAATGCACCATCCTGATTAAAATAACAGAAAATAAAAGTGTATGGAATATGTATTTCATTGCAGTTATTCTGTAAAATACAAGCTGGGATAGTGTTCCTGAAGCAATGGACACAATGTGAACAACAACACCCTTCCTTCCTGTTTCCATGAGCACTAGACAGAACTATCAGAGAGCTGTGTATGAATGCTTACCCATCTCTGAATGTATTCATGATGTTCCTCCAGAAATGGCTGGAAATAAATCACTTCTTGCTTAGCAGCCTTTCTCCTCTGCCCCCCTGTCCCCCTTTATTTCTCTGGAGTTTTAACTCGCAGCAGAAGGAGCTTACAGAGAAAGACGAAGGAAGAGAGAAAATGGGTGGGAGAAAGAATGTGAGAGAACTCATTGCCCTCGGAGGTGGAATTAGTTATCAAACTCAAAGCATGGTTGCTCGGTGGTACATTAGCAGGTGTCGGGTAACTTCCCTTAGAGTTATGACGACACAGTATTTTAACTTGCACGTAGTACATTCTGAAAAGAGAAAATAAGAAATATGAAACAGAGCCTGTTTTACTTTAATTACCATGTAAAAACACAATTAGCTTTGCTCTGGCTGAAGGTGAACAAGCGCTGCCCACCACACACTAGTACACATTGTAGATTTAGTAAATGTGTAATAAAAATTAATTATTTCTTGGAGACCAAGTTAAACCAACCAAATGCAGTTCAAACATGTGCCAACATGGATTCCATTTGCTTTTCTCATCTGTCAACAAGAAACATGAATGTTTTTCTAAAAGGCCAATGCTACACTTAGGAAACCTTTGTCAAGACGGAGCTCATTTAACTTATCTTGTAACATAAGTAAGCTCATATAAAGTACAATATTTCCCTCTGGGTGACTCTGATAAATTGCCTCAGATTTGAACTTTCATTTTGTCCAACTCGTGTTAAATCTTTTTTTCATTTGGGTATATTAGGTCAGTGGGAACAGAACAACCTGTGCAGGGCGCAGAGAGTCTCTGGTTCACTTGGGCTACAACCCCTTCTCCTCAACCCCTGGGTGTCCTACAGTAATTACCTCCAGTACCCAATTAGGAGGAATCAGAATGCATCGTTAGGTGTGTGAGAAGCCATCTGTGTGACCGACTCTTCTGTCTTGGCCTATGTTGAATCCAATTACCACAAGGGGACTGGGCGTTATTTAAACACAGATTGTAGGTGACAGAAAGACAGAAATGAAGAGAGAGCACTGGTTTTCGAGATGGTGAGAGCAGTAGATAATCACACGTGTGTCAAAGTGTGACGCGCTACCTGTCTTAAAATCTCTCGTGCCTTTTCCATTTCCTCTGTATCAAATCCCCTCGGTTCTCTGTGCATGAATGGCAGACGAAGTGTGAGTGGAATCGGTGGCCGTCTAATGACATGATGAAATGTAAGTCTTTAAAGTGAGATTGAGGCACGTAATACACTCACAGGACTGTGTGTGCACACATGTTTTCTCCCTCTCACTAGATATACACAGCAGTATATTAGTTTATCCACAATTAATATGTATTTTAACAACTCCCACAATTCAGATTCATTAATTCATCTTTCTTTTGTTGTGCAACATGTCAACAGTTTCCTCATTCTGTGCTACGTATACGGATATATGGATATGAATTTCAGCGGAGACTCTGGCACTCCACTCTAACAAGCACAAAGGCAGGAGCAGCATGCCAGGCTGGAGATCCCTGTAGGCCAACGGTGCCTGCGGTCAGAAAAAAAAGAAAACAGTACGCTTTGTGCAACACAATACAAGAGCACCAACCGACACTGTCACTGAATAATACATCTGAGATGGGATTCTCATGCTGGCAAACAAACTTGTGAGTTGCATGCAGCCATCGCAAAAACTCCACCCCTGGTCAGCAACTGTCCAATCACTTGGAAAGAGAGACTGCATACTGGATGTGATTAGGGTTTTGATTCTTACCTGTTGCATATGAGTAAAAGGTTTTTCTGGCTTTTGGGTTTGCGTCCACTTTGTGTGGCCTAATGTTATTTCCAAGGCCACTGCGCAGACGCGCTAATGTTTTCTGCATTTGCTGCTTGGTTTGAATGCTTGACATTCTGACACAATAATATAATATCATGGAAAAAATGTCATTTTTCAGGTGCTGGGAAAGTTTTACAGCTATAAAAACCTCCATCGATTAAAAATTCTTTTACCAAATAATTTAAACAAACTTTAAATCTATAGTTTGTGTATGTCTTGTCAACAGTTTTACAGATGTCCTTTGGAAATAAAAAATATATTTTTGGGACCAAAGGGATATTTTTTGTGCTGTACGGCTGAGAAACGTTAGATCCAGCTTTTTAATTTATCTATGCTACTGAGGATGATGTATTTTTTATTGCTTTTCTAGAAGCAACGCAACACAACAACTTGTAAAATGATGATTTAACAGTTTCTGCTTTGTTTGCTCCATGTATGCTATAAGCAGTATGTCCAGCAAACCTTTGCATTATCAAATCACACAGTTTCACAAAGAAGTGCACAGCGTTGCACTGCTTAGTAATTGGGCCGTGAATCGTATTGTTTTGGATAGTTGACAGTGTATGAGTATCGGAAATGCCAAACCATGTTCACCGGTAGTTTACTGTAGATTATCATGCTTCGGCCTCCTGGTTAACCACCCAACAAAAGCTGGGGATGCCTGCAGAAAGATGTACAGAGAGGAAGGCACCACTACAGGAGGACACAACACGCAGTGCTGGCATATATAGAGAGAGAAAAGAGGCGCAGTCTGATCACTATCTCTATCCGTGAAGCAGTCGTTACTCTGCAGGACAGAAAAATGTACAGCCTACACATACTGACCTACACATGCTTAGAACCTTGGAGTTCAGTGACATGAGTTACTTGTGAGTCAACAGCTCATCTTTTTTCACATGGACAACCGGTTGGCGTGACTGCATTTCATCCTGAAGCTTCTCTTTGTGTAAGGGTGACTTTTTGGCAACACTGAATTAGCTATTCTGCTTTTACTGTAACTGAAAACTGAACTTTCAGTCATCCCCATTCTTGATTCATCCTCAGGAATATTTGACATTCCTTTTTTTTTTGCTTTCTCTTCAGTTCAAAGCCCCGGAAGACACCAAATGTTCAGGTGAAAGAGGCAGTATAATTCTTAACTGATACTGTGAGTGAAGGGAAGAGAGTTAAAGAGGAAAAGCAGAGTTTTTGGGGCATCGGAGGAAACCTTAATCATAATCTGTCACGTGAAGATTGAAGGGTGTCCAATAGATCTATTGTTTGTCTCTAGTAGATCTGGGAACAGGACACATTGCTAAACTAAATATGTTTTATTTGTTTCTGCACAGCGCTGAATAGTTCAACCTTCTGCTGAGTTATTATCGAAAATCCTTCTTATGTCTTTATTGTTTGCTTTTAAACAAACACAAATTGTAACATGAATGTTGCTTGGCCCTCGAATTGTTCCTGTTCCTCTTCTGTTACAGTGTCTGGAGATTACCCCGGTATGTATCAGTTTAAGAGGAAGAAAATCCCCCGCGGTGAGGAAAAAACAATAAAGCTTTTTCTTCTGTCTGACAAAGCTAAAACTCAAAGCTGTAGAAAAGGGGAAAACTGAAGCAGCATTTCCATGTTTGGCTTTGTTAAATGTGCCTTCAGCTCTGGCCTGGAGACACAAAAGGGAGAGACACGACTGAAGGCTGCTGCAGTGCCATCTCAGAGTTTTGGGCTGTTGCAGAAAAAGAAACATGATGTTTTAATGGTTGCTTCAGAGAATTTTAGTATAGTGTACAGTTAATTCAGAGTTTTATGATACAAATAAAATGGGTTTTTACTTCAATCCACAGTACAAGTACAAAATGCAACAGCAGCTTTTCTTTTAGAATATGCTGAAAATCAAAACTGCATTTGTAAAAGTCTATAGTCTAGCGCAAATGGTCTTTAACCTGTGTCAAGAACTGAGAGGAGTCTTTAGTTTTTGTATCAATCGAAGGGAGCTTAAATAAGAATGAAAAGCAAATGTGTCTGAGATATTATTAAGTCCTTAAAGTCTAAATGTGTCTAAAGATATACCAGCGGTGAATCCACAGTACAAAAAAAAATATTTTATTCAATGAAGAGTTGTTTACTTCATGTTCACTGTTGCAGCGGGTGCATTGGTTTGGTGGATGTGTTGCTGCTGTTGTGATGAAACGTGTTTATTTGTGCCGTAGATGTGAAGAGAGACGAGTTAAGAGAGAAGTGTGATGAGGTGAGGGAAAACAAATTCAGACCATTAATCATGACAGCTGATTGTGGACTGCAATGCCCACATCTCAAATTGCTTTCCTGTCTCTGACATTCTCATTAGCACTGCTCCTACTTGTCCGTCTCTCTTTTTCTCTGTTTTCCTCACTCCATTTTTCTATTTCCCTCTCACTTCTGTATGTGACTTGATTTGGAAAGCAGCAGTGACAGCAAGTTAGATTGTCTGTTGCTTTGCGAAGAGAAGGAGCTTGTCCCAAAACAATAATTTACTGTCAATGTTGCAGTAGTTTAAAAGTTATTTCACTCCATCAACACAAATCATCATTTAGCACTCATACTACTACTGGTGCTGAGAACAGCTTTGATGTTGATAAACCCCACACAGCATACCCTGCAGCAAAACAAGGCCGTACATGAGATTAAACACTTCTTACAGTGCAAGGCAGGGTCAAATCAAGACTTGATTACATGTAAAGAAAGCTCTAAAATGTCATGCGTCACTAACACGAGTCAGAGCAGCTTTGGTTCTGAGCTGCATTTGGAGTTTTCAGTTCCACTCGTTGCTTGTATGCAACATCAAAGAGGCAAGAGGCATAAAAAACAGAGATCTTTAAATCTAAAAACAATATAAATAACAATATACAAATATTATTTCTTCCACAGGTGTTTTCAGAAGATGATGTTATTCATTTTTATTAAAATATAATAGTGTATATGCAGTTACAGTAGGCTGCAATGGCAGCAGATGTGTCCACTGAAGGTTATTTTTATTAGGTTTTCAAACAGTTTGAATTTGAGTGGTGTGTGGCTATATTTGCTTACACCTAATAACTTCACTAAATGTGAAATAAATGTCATGGGAAAAGGTGTTTACGGTTTCTAACTCCTTGTAGTAATACAGACATGACAGCAATTTCCAAATTGTAATAATCCCCAGGAAACGCAGTTTAAATTGCTGCTAAACCAGATAAGCTAAAAAAAAAAGTTTCTAAATTTAAATATGTCAGTAACTGAAAAGAAAATAAATACATGAGCTGTGTCTGACCAACACACAGATCTCATATCTGCTCATATCTATGTTTGACAAATGATAATACAGATCATGTTGTGCAGCGTACTGGAGCCTGACTCGGACACCCACAAGTCCTTTTTACGTTTGCCCCGCTGTGCTGCAGCCTGTCTTACAAGGAGCACCTTTCTGGGAAATGTGTTCCCATATGCTCTCTGACAATTCATATGATGGAAGCAGCAGCAGGGGAACAAATAGAATACAAAAAAGTTCAACTTTGTGCATCACCAGTGCTGCAGGGAAAAATGTTTCCAGGATGCTGAATTTTCTCCACATACATAATACATCTGGCATACAGAATTATCTCCTCCTGAAATGCATCATATCAGAGGTGGACTATTCTTCTTTACCTGCTGAAATGGACTCACCTCTCCATTTCATTAGATGCACCAGTTGCAGTCATAAAGAAAATTGCCAAACCGCATGAGGATGTATTGAAAATGACTCTATCTGACCAATTAGCTTGCATGGCTGAGAGTTCATTTTGCTAAGCTCCCTGATACCCCGTAGACTCGTGAAATATCATGAAATGAGCATGTCTTAAAATGCTAATCATGTTCTCCCCATGTGAAAGGAAGAGAAACGTGTTTCAGCTCCATGAAAGAGAAGACATGGCTGGAAATATAGTTTGCCCGTTCTCAGTGACCAGGAGTGTTTCTCAAGCTTCCTGTGGAAGAGGTGCCACTTCATTTCCCATGACCTTGGCTCACGTGTGTCATGTCAGATTGAATCAATTGAGTGAATCGAGGATATCATGTCATTCAAATTGTCTGAGCCTACAGGAATGTTCACACCAGAAGTGCTGATCTTGTCAGAGATGTGTAAATTGTGAGCGATATTATAAGGAGAAGGTGTTAATGAGATCTGCAGTGTGAAGGTGGCTGAGCATGTTTTAAAACTACACACGTCACTCAGTGAACCCAGTCCATGAAGAAGAAATTCCCTCCAGAAAGCCTTCCTGACATACAGCATTCATGAGACTGGTCTT
Organism: Microctenopoma stevenorrisi; assembly: GCA_032270685.1. Lineage (NCBI taxonomy): Eukaryota > Metazoa > Chordata > Actinopteri > Anabantiformes > Anabantidae > Microctenopoma > Microctenopoma stevenorrisi. The sequence continues at coordinate 8,150,879 of JAUMTR010000014.1, read as the reverse complement.
TTCTCTCCCTGTGAACAAGTACAACCATTTATCAATAGTCATTGGAAACACAAACTGCCTTTTATTTGAGTCTAAAGTGACATTAGTTTAGCTGTATGTGTCCTGAAATCCCAATCTGTAATATTGTGACCGCAGTTTATTTGTAAGCCAGATCCAGCAAGACCCAGCTACGTAGAACTGTCTGCAGCATATGGTGTCTGGACCCTTCCCGTCTTCTCAAACTGTCAAACATAAATCTTTATAAACATGTCTTTGGTGGCATACAGTAGATGTGCTAATTCAGCTACGCCACAAGACCTTGTTTGTCTACAAACACAAAATCGCACAAACTGAGACACAACTCATTAATTGGAGAGTTTTATTGACCTGTCAATCTGCACTACACAAACTCATGGGAGAAAAAACAAAACAAAGTTTGACTGACAGCCACTCGTATCTCTGCTGGCTGGATTTATTTTTCTTCTTGGGTGTTCTGACCAGTGGAGTATTAGCCTCCACTAATAGGAACAGGAATGTCTTTCTTGTCATTGCATTGCAACCCGTGCAACAAAATTAAAAGAAGAAAGCATTTGTCAGAAATAGCTAAAAAACATGGTCTATAAATGGCAGCAAATTGGACTTCCTCCCTAAGGAGTTAAAGATGGGACATCAACAGTGGGCTGGTGGCACAGTGTGAACATGTGCATTAAGTATAATAAAGAGCCTTAGTAATGTTTCTATAAAGCTGTGGTTAACATACTGGTGAATAAGAAGCAAAGAGTTAGACCACAAAGTCTGACTTTATGCTTTAATTAATGTAAACTAGCTGTATTACAGGCAGCTTAAATTGTTTTATACAACAGCTGCTTCTGTGGGTTGCACTCGGCTCAGCACAAAATTGGCTCCTACATCTCCCCTGCATCTCCACACATACAGAAAGTACTGAGAAACAACTAATCACATAAACATGAAGCTAGAAAAAAAAGAGAACACATTTACGTCCTTTTCACTGGGAGAGGTCATGAAAAATTAAGCCTCATCTCCATCAAAGAAAGGAAAGTGTCTTTTCTATGTTGCTGATCCTTTGCCTCATTAACCTGATTGATCAGTATGAAAGGTTTAAAGTGCCATTTCGTTTTCTAAAACCTAAAAGTGATGTTTTAATAGCAGTCATTCAGTGTTGAGCCTGCTTTTTCAAATTAAGAAGGTGAATTTAATAAGGCGCCTTGTACGTGTGAAGACAGCAGAGTAGCGAAGATTGGTGTTTCACAGCTTGCATCATTCTCATGATGGTCTTCAGAGTGTCGAGCCCTGGCTTCAGAATGCAAATCTCGCTTGTTGGCACATGACTGAAGTAATCATCGATTTCTCATAAATCCGAACTTTGATAACGGTGGACAAAGCTTTCATCTGACAGCGGCGTGGGCGTGACGTTGTGCCAAGTCGCCGTGCAACGAGCTTTGAGTCATCATGATGGCCAAATAATCAGGTGAATAAGGAATGTGGGAAGCAGAAGCAGCCTACGTTCACCTTTGTGGTGACCATACCCAGCTGTTACGTGAGCATCGTTCTCACCCACTGAAACACCTTCGGTTTCCAGAGGAAAAAATGACTGGCACAACCCTGAGATTACCATGAACCAAGAGGATGACATTATGATCGTCATAATTCCCATTAAATCTTAATAAACACCAATTTTATGTCTGACTCGTGTTTGAAACAATTGTGTAGGAAGTGAACTTGTAGATGTGTAATTTATAGCAGACACACAGTTCGACTCACTGCACTGGAAACTCTTCTGGCCATTGATTTATTCCGAAGCTTCTCCTCTGGCTTGTTTATTAACTAATTAATTGGAGAGCTGCAGAAAGTGGCGACTGGGGTTATCATTGTTTTTCTTATTTGAGGCAACACATCCTCAAACAACAAAATAAATAATATGCCGTGGAGAATCGTCTGCTGTAAAAGGCCAGAGGAAAGTGATAAAAAAAGAAGCACTTGCTGCAACGTTGCGCAGAGTCATTCTTCACATTTTTTTAGGCACAACATTGCAGGCAACGAGAGTTACTTCTCTATGAGCGGTGAAGGGGAACATTAAAATTCTGTAACATTTCAGTCTCCTCTGTGCTCTTTGTATCTTGCACAAGGTTAACTATACTGAGTGATATACAACTGTCAGAGCCATCATCAAAGGTTCAGGCTGGGGGCAGCTTTGAGGTTTGGAAAGGGGAAAGAGGAAATGTGCAGACACACAACATAAATGATCTGTTGCTATAATTGCTATGCACCGAGGCCTTTTAAAAACACATCCTTCCTCCTCTTCCTCTGTAACTTTATGATAAAAAATTACCTTAGTCCGTAAGGCAGACTATGAACAATGGCCTAAAACGTTAGATAAACAAAGAATAAGTTAAAAATGCAAATTGTGTTTTTTACGTCAAACTCCAGAATAAAAGAGCAGAGATCTTAACGTCACCAGTACATTTAAACTGCAAAACTGATGTGGGAGGTTTGAGATGATGGTTCGTGTCCTGGGGTATTTCCTCCCACATCCTGACCAGGGCATCACTGAGCTCCTGCACAGGTGCAACCTGGCGTCATCATATGGAGCTAAACATGATTTTGCTGGGGGAAGCGTGGAGGCCAGTCACAGGTATTGATTCCTTCATCCTCCAGGAACTGCCTGCATACTCTCGCAACAATCAACAACAATCAATCAACAAGCAATCGGTCTAAGGTTTCGTCCCGATACCTAACGGCACTCAGCGCGCTCTCATCTGTGAAAAAAAGCACAGAGTACCGTGCCGGACCTGCCAATTCTGGTGCAGTGTCGGGCAGTGAGCACAGGGCCACTAGAGGATGTCGGAGCCCCAGGCCACCCTCATGAAGACTATTTCTAATGGTGTGGTTGGAGACGGGTATGCCTCTCTCTGGCAGTACTCATCCTGTTCCTCCTTGCCTGCTTCATTAACATCAAAACAGCCGGCACTGATTAACAACCCCCTCTGCTACTTAACTGACCAGATCAATGTTCCAGACATTTAACTGACTTGGTACTATACTATACTATACTCGAGCAGTGTATATTATATTATCATGCACAGCGGTGAAGTGGTTTTAGCGCTGTTTGACGCTGTTAGTTGGCTTGTTCTGCCCGTGTCTATGTGGGTTTTCTCTGGGTACTCCAGCTTCCTCCCATCGTCTAAAGACATGTATGTTAGGTTAACTGTAAATTGGTGTGAGAGTGAATGGTTGCTGTCTCCATATGTCAGCCCTGTGACAGACTGGCAGCCTGTCAAGGGTGTACCAAGCCTCTTGCCCAGTGACAGCTGGGACAGGCTCCAGCACCCCTGCTACCCTTAAGAGGATGAAGCTGTTAGGATCTATGGCCCAACAGCATGGCCAAGATTAGCTGTCACTATTGCTACTACAGCAATAGTGACAGTAGTAGTAGTAGTAGTAGTAGTAGTAGAAGTCACTGTTTTTTAGCTGTTGAAAAATACAAATTAATTTCCATAATATTTTCTTACATATGATAATGATATTAATATCAGATGTTAAGATATCTTTGAAGAGACGGTGTTGATCCATTCTGCAGCAATAAACTAATATAGTTACATTTATCATTTTTTCCCACAGCCACATCCTCCAGGTTTCCTGGAGGGGTTATCCCAGAGTATTCCCAGGCATAGTGGAATGTATAATTCATTCAAAGTCAGATATGTCCATCTAAGCCTTAGGGTGTCCTCCTAGTTGGACATGCCTTCAGGGACACATGAGGAACTTTTTGTTTACATGAAAATGCAGTAGTAGCTCCCTGTAGGCCGTGATATCTGATTTTATCATCCTGTCCTGTTACACGGAGCTCTACCACCCTAACTAAAGAATTTAAGAAATGTATTTATTATAATCTCTTGATGTTTACATATTTTATTCTAAAAATACAACCCCCTCCAGTAACATTAGTTCTCAGGGTCACCAATAATCAGATATCAGATAAAGATATTCAGTCCACAGTTGCATGCAGAAAAAAATACAGGCTTATATTGAACCCCGTAGGATTCTGAAGACTATCTCACATCTCACAGTCATTCCCAGAAATATGGTCACACAGCTTTTATTACACTGTTACACAAACATGTTTATTGAAACTATTTGATTCTTCGTGGTCAATGTGGCTCCTCACAGTTTAACTTTTGCCTTATTTGTCCTTTGGTTGTATCAGTCTGAAAATCAATACAAAAATAAATATTTCAGAAACAAGTAGCCAACAGGGTTGTAGAAATCACCATAAATTATTCTCCTCAGCCGGTTAGTCCCAGTGAGTGTTTTCCTGTTTCGACTTAGACGATTTATGCTTTAACAGAAGTGTTTTTAAAAAAAACTTTTACTTCTACAAGAGAAAAGACTTTAAGGATTAACTGGTTGATTTGGCAAATGCATGTCTGACTACCCCTACCTCTGCTAAAGAGCAGCACACAACCGCTTCCCTGAGCTTTTCTATGGGAACATTCGTGTCCCACGTGGCTAATGTCCACTAATGCGCACACTTTCTGCATGTAACTGAGTTACATAAAAACAGTACAGTTGATGATTTTGCTCAAAGTCTCACATGATAACTGCAGCCAACTGTTTAGTTTGACAGAGCTGAGCAGTGGGGCGAGGCTTCAGAGCTCATTTCATCCTGGATAGACATCCCTCCTGCTAAATGAACTGTGGCTGGCGATCAGATCACAGAAGATCACATCAGTTCATTGCACAACTGCACGTGCACAAAACCCGACAAAACATGTTGAAAAACTGAAAAGAGACGATGGCAACGACACGTGCTGTCAGTTCAGCTCAAGCTGGCATGTTTCTGGATCAAGCACCTGCAGCTTCTGACACATTTTTAATAAGACAGTCATCTTCTCTGTTGCTGGATGTCCACTGCATCAGCAGCGAGTTAATTTCCTGTTGGGTTAGAGGTAAACAGAGCAAACGCTATCACACACCCCCACACACGCAGGAACACACAAATGTATGCTGAAAATGAATCCCGCCAAACGCTTTCAGAGACAAAATCATAGGCCTGCGATTGAAGAGTAAGTCTTTTCATTTGTATGTGCAGTGCTGGGTTGTAATACATACAGTAGGTGTGCTTTCCTGCATCGTGTTTCATTGCCTTCAGGCGAGTTCACATTGTGCCGCTAGGTTTACACTGACTTCACTTACACCTCCCCAGTAGCACTTTGACTCAAAGTCCCTTTATTTCAGTCCGTTTAATCAGTTCATCTTTCTTTATTTTCCAAACTGTAGTTTAGGTTTCCAACTGTGTGCTGAAGCCTGAAGTCATTTTGAATTGCACATGAACAAAAATCATCTAATTACAAGAAGAATGTGTTTTCAATAACTTTACCTCCAACTAACAGTTTTGGGAGTACTCTCAGACATATTTAAAGGCTGGCATAAACTTTGGCGGAATGGGAAAACCAGGAAAATCACACCTTGCTTTGACTGTCAACACATTTTTCTAAATTGGTAATGATGTTGTAGCCACGCCGGTTAAAAATCCTAAATTAGCTTTTGTGGTGTTTTTCTTTTACCAAAGCCAGAGAGAAATAAAAACTATAGCTAACTCAACTGTATTATTGTTACTAAGCGATTAAATTGTGTTGTCACTGCCAGCATCTGTGCCAGTTCTCTTCACCAGGCGGGATGGCACTGGAGTCAGAAATTAGTCACATCTCCAGCTCAGAATTACAAGTTGGAGGCTGAGGTTACTGTTTTTTTGTAATCACAGTCTGTGCCCTATTTTGTATGTTTAGTTAGCTAACTGCATTTCATTGTCTCAGTACTAATAAATATAACAGTATATGTATGAAACAGCAGATTGGGTGTTTCCAGATCTTCAGTGTTGTAAAGTGATAGTAGTTTGTCTGTCCGGCCAGTATAGTTTTAGTTTAGGATGTGTGTGTTTTGGATTCTTTATGTACATCTGTTTGTGTGGTTTCTGTATATTTGGTTCAGTTACATGTTCCCTTTTAGTATTCTCTCTGTTTTCTGGTTAAATTGGACTACATTATCCATCACCCCTTTGTTACCCTCTGGTGACACATGTGTCCCCTGTGTCGCACTTCAGTCTGGTAATCTGTATTTCCTTAGACTCTATTTGCCAAGTGAGTTTTTGGGTTTGGACTGAGTTTTGTATTCATGGTTTTGTGTTGTCTTTTATTTATTCGGCTAGTTCTGTCAGTTCCCGCTCTGTTTCCGGTTCCCCGTGGGTTTAGTTTATTTATTTGTTACTGTTTTATGTATTCAGGTTTTTTCCTCACTTATTAGTGATTTTCTGTTTAGTCTCATATGCTTTAATTTATTAAATTCCTTATTTTGTACCTCCCTATGTTGTGTGCATTTGTGTCCTGACTCCACCCTCACTCTCACAGTGTCAACATGTTATGTGTCAGTGACAGATTCACTTCATATTGTTAACACAGAGAATTAGGAGACTCAATTCAGTTTCAACGACTGTGACTGCCAGTGTGTAGTAGACTACATGTGAGAGCCAGAAAAAATCTGAACCATATTATTGAAACTTAGCTATATTATGTATGAGCTGAATGTGTTATTCATAGCAATGAACTGGGCTTCAGTGTAAAGGCCACTGGGCTGTTAGTGGGACTGTCACCCCAGTGATAAGGTACAGGAACAGGAACAGGTTTTAAAAGGTGTCCCCCCGGAGAACTGAGTGCATAATTTAGTTAGGAAATACTTGATACAGCTGCAAATGCAATGAAAAAAAGAAACGCCTTATAATCTTAGTTATGAGGCGTGTGATTATCTATAAAGCACAGTTGTTGTAGTATAGGTATGTCGTGCTAACACGAAACATTTATGTACATGGTTCAACTGCTGTGTAAAATTCTTTCCAAATAGATAGAAATACACAGTAGATTAGGAATGCCTCTGCAAAACTAAAAGTAGCTTTAAAACTAATAAAATATTGCTCTCAAGTTGACCCTGATTTAGGTGGCAGTTTCCTGGTGCCTGAGGGCGGGCATGTTTTCATCATATACTCAGAAAGAGGCTTTCCTTTATGGTTTTGGTTGTTAAATAAAATATAGACAGACAGGAAAAGGACTAGCGATGCTTTATACGTGGCTTAAAGTAATAAAGATGTTATTGAATTGGAGTTACATTATTAGATATGAGTTATTACAAGAATGCAGCGGTAATATATTTTGTTCATATATGTTGTGGCTGTGAGTAGGTGATTTGATGTGGTGGTGTCTTTGAACAGTAAAACTTAAAGCTTTTTAAAATGCCTTTAAATTACTTCAGCGCTTTTGAACCAGTGCTAAATCTCTCGTACAGTTTGACTCTTCTTTGGAGTATGAACTCTAGTTCGTCATCATCAGGAGGTGCCATCAGGGCTGTTATCAGCTGAGTACACAGTAGTGTGTGTGTGTGTGTGTGTGTGTGTGTGTGTGGCAGCGTGCTGAATTGTCTCGCACATACAGCTGCCATACACCTAGAGTGGAAAAGAATGAACATATGGGTATTTCCTGGAGGCACTGCATACAAGTGTATACTCTGTATACTGAACTCACAAACATACCTGTAGAAATTAATATATATGATTAATTTCAATAAATATTTGATGTTTAAGTGGAGAAAAAACAGAGGTACACAGACAAAATATTTTTATCCACCCATTACATCACCTTCTTTACCAAGTCAGCCTACAGTGTTTTGAATAATAGAGAATCCTGAAAAACTTCGTTGTTGCTTCATTTGACTGTGTCTCCTGAATGTTGCTCCGTGTGTTTATTGTCACGTTTTAAATGTGATAATTTGTTTGTTTCAGTTAATGTATCATCTGTAAAATGTGTTTATAATGTGGACAGTACATTCACACCAGTGCAGCAGAACAGTGGACTAGTTCTTTGTAGTTCAAATATTATCTGTATTATTATACTGCATTTGTTCTGTTGTTCGGCATTATGGAGACATTTGTTTCGTGTCATATATTTGAGGCCACTGCTGATTGCTTTGCTCATGGTCCACAAACCTTGGTGACAAATCGACATGTGCCCATTCGGTGAATAACTCACACTGGCAGTTAAGAGCTTCAGTCTTGCGTGCAAAGGTCTGGACTCCAGCCCCATCCTTCAGACTCAACATCAGCACCTCTGACTAGATTTTTCCTGTAATTTAAAGTTAGACTCCTATTTTTGATGCCAAAACATCTCTGAACTTTTTAGTGATTTAAGAGTTATACGTCTTCGAATGTCACCTGAAATAAAATGGCACCAGAACAATCACAGTCCAGTTGATAGTTCAGAAAGGTTGTAGGAAAAAAAAAATCAAAGTGGATTTAGCTGAGTGATCCGTAACGTCACATTTACTGGAGGCTTGAACAATTTTACTCTTCAATAAATACATAGGGCTCTATTTTCCTGCGCTGGGTGAGGGGAGAGGTGTGGCTTTGGCTGTGTTTATGCAGATTAGCTGGCGTAGTGGAGCTTCTTCTTGTCATTATGGACCTAAATAATGTTTTTGATGTCCCTAGAGCCAGTGGATATAAATGCATTTGGATGTGGGAAGATTCTTCATCAGGACAGAGACTTATAGACATTTTTAAACCTACTTTGCTGTAGCGCAAATACAAACCTTTCCTACCCATTCACAGTGTGTGGTAAATGAAGCTAGCTTATCTGGTCCATCTGGACTCTGTTTCTCTCAGGAATTGTTTTTCTTTTTGATTTCTATCCCATTTCTCGCCTCCTCCGTTGTTGTAAGAGCAGACCTAATTTCTCAGCGAGCAGCTCACTCTGTTAAGGATGCATATCGTTAGCTGGGGACGACAGGTCCTTGTTTCACACCTGAATAAGCCTCTCAGCATGGGACCCAACCCTTGATTAAAAAGTAAAAAAACACCCTGTGGAAATCTAACAACTGATGAATCGCTGTGCACAGACAGAGTTAATAGCATTTTAGCTGAAGCTGTGTCGAGCGGCTCATGAGAGAAAGCGCAGACTTAAATGGACAGTGAAACATACGAGTATAAACATAGCATATAAGAAATGCTGTTGTCAGCAGTTTATGGTTTAAATTTAAATCCTGTAGCCACTGTTTGTCCAATTGTGACTTGTCCCGACAGGAGTTGTGCTCTAATTTATTTCAGGCCTATCGTCGATGCAAATACTTTCCTCCTACAATCCAGATAGCACCGACATGTGGCTTAAATCCAGTTTAGATCAGGCACATCTGGCTGACTGCTGAATTCGGCAAAATATTGTGGGCCGTATCCGACCCTTTTGTGGAAGCTGATTCAGGCTGATAGATGGTGTGTGTAATGTGGGCCAACTTTGGCTGAGTTCAGGGTGCAGCTAATCTTTATTCTGTATTTTCCCTGATTAACATTAACAGTGAATTAGGACTCTTAGGGACTCTTAGTTAGGGCAGTGCTTTGAATAAATGCCTTATTCATGTGCTTTGCTCAGTTTGAAAATGTATATAATTGGTAAACAGGTCTGCATCACACAGTACATAGTTAGTGACATTTTAGTGGAGAGATTCTGGATAGATTTGACAGAAAAGTTTACTCAAGTCAAAATATGAAGCCAAATAATTGATTGCTTTGAACTCAGCAGCACAAAGATGCAATGAGTCCAGCAAAATGCTCCGTTACTGCCCGCACTCCATTACTGTCTATGGTGTCGTTCCTTTTACCAAGGGTTGTAATACACCACACAGCCAGAGGCATCCCAGGGCCAGTCAGCGACTCAACCGGTGCACCTCTGAAGGCGTGGAGTAGGTCCAGGGATTCCATCTAAGGGAGACCCAAGTTGACCTGAGCTCAGCAGATTTTGGCCCAACGACCTCTACCTATAACCTCTGGTCCCACTGACATCTTCTTCCAACATTGTTCATGAGAAGGTGGAGGGTTTAATTTCTCCTTTGATTGAAAGGAACATCCACCATTTTGACTGTGAGGCGACCACGACACAACTGTGTTTTATTATATTTTGTTTTGGTGAAACAACTAGTCCACTGAGGTCTGGACTGGAGCTTATCTCTATTTTTTTTGCATGGCATTTCTCTCTACAAGTCACATTTGCTTTTCTTCTTGGCGCTTACCTAGAACTGCTTTTATTGGGCTGGCCCAGCCCTGCGACTTGCTCCACTTGACTGTGTAATAGAGGTGCCACCCCACTGAAAGCGCAACGCTAAAGTCTATTATGGAGTATTGTTCCAATATTTTTTCTAATCTGCTTGTGCCCGTTAGCATTTATCTGAAATAAGATGATGCAAATGCACCGTTGTTCAGGTTAATGAGCACAGACACATACAGTATGTGGACACACCGCATAGGCAAGTGAAGAGAAGCAAACATACTGTCAACGACAGACACTAATCATATGTTTACTGTACTTCTTTCCTCAGAGTTATTCTCTCTCTTCTCAGCTCCGCTCCTTCCTCTGAATTAAAAGCAGCTTGATGTTGTGCCACTAAAAGCTGCACTGTTTTTTACCCAAGCGTTTCCTTATTTATCAACAAGTCATTGAGACACACAAACCCACCATCCACTCCTCCCCTCCTTCATCTGTTGTCTATCTCTGCCTCTTTGCTCTGTGTGACGTTCAGGGGTGTATGGGGAAGTGACAGGAAAGACCTTGATTCAGAAAGCAAAGTCCCAGGGCTGTCCCAGAAGAAGCACTCTATTTGTTGGACAAACCTGTCAACATAAGCAGGTCAGCCCTGCAGAGATATTCAAATTCTGATTCTGTGCAAAAGTGAGACACAGATAACTTGGGAATGTGGAAATAAAGGAAGTCAAATAGAAAGTCCCTCTAGCTCCACCTGTCAAAGGGAAACTCTGAAAAACAGCTTAAAAACTACAAATCTTTTTGATGATATTTTTGTCTTCCTGTGGTTCTTATGTGGTTTTGTATTTCCTCACTTCAAACAGAGGGTTTGGTCCTGGGCCTGAGCCTGACCCATTCACCTTCACGCGTTCACTACACTACGTTTCACTACTTAGAACAGTAAACGTTTGTGATTTTTTGTTAAACAAAACAACAAAAAACTGAATTCACCCACCAAACGTAATTGTCTGTCACTACATTTAGCATGAGAAACCTCCATCCTGCATTTCTTCAGATTCAGATTCAGATTTTATTTGTCACACAGTCACACACAGTACGATATGCAGTGAAATCCTACAGACGTTTTTCACTTTAACGCTTTTAGATTTTGAAAATGTGACATTTTGGATGGAGCTACATGTTTTTCATTCAGACCAGTATGTGCATCTTGTTTTTGAATGTGTTTATTAGCCACGATCATAACTCTGCTGGATTTGGCTTACTTGTCTTTTCACCAGTAGTCAAAAACAAGAGCAACAAGCTGAAACTCTGATACAATCACAATGGCGGCACCGCAGCAGCTGTTCCCTGTAAAGAAAGCTTCTCGCAACTTTTAAATAACAAATCATTAATCACGCTGCTGGAGGAAGAACAGTGTTAAATCAGCTGTTTCAGAAAAAAACGTTTCAGGGCATCTTATGGATCCTTCCATTGAAGACATCATGAGATGAAGGTCAGACTGACTTTCAACATTGTAGTGATCACAAAGGAAGATGCTGACAGGTCCTTTACTGCTGTTGCCTTATAATACCAGCGTGACATCATGGCTTCTGGTAATGTGGCGTAATCTCTTTAAAATGGATGTTTCTAGACTATATGCTGCATTTCACAACAACCGCGCTTATCACTCCCTCCAGGTAATACACGACAACATTGGTTCATCAGTCCCAGACGGGTTTATTCTTCCGTTACACTTCTTCCACCATGAAATCCACCACCACAAAAATGTACAGAATGATAAAAACATAATTATTACAAATAAACATTTACACTAAAGTAAACAAATGCAAACAAATCGCTGGCTGTACAATCGAAGGCCGTACTCCAAAGAACAGCATGCCATTTTTAATTAATTTCCTTCCAGGCAATCACTGGCTTGCAGTAAAAAAAAAAAGTCAGCTTGCTTTCTTGAAACAGAGGTGGAGATCAGTAATCTGTCAGTTGGTCTGCATGGGTAAGCATTTGCAAAGAGGGCCTGAGAAGAGCCCTTGATGTATTTTAATAATACATCATGTGTGTTGTTCAACTGCCTCAAGTGGTCAGAAATATATGAATAAATAAATAAATCATGTTGCTTTAAGGTAAGGGAAGGATTGTGGCTACTGGGTTAATATTGAAGGAGTCAACAATTCCCATTTTGTGCTTCAGGTGGGTATTGACTTCTTTAGTAATAAACCAAGATGAAGATTTGTTTCCTTCAAGAGACTTAAATACCAAAATAAAATTAATCTTACCTATAATTATATTATAGGATCAAAAGAAAAAAATAATGAAAATAAAGAAATGTTTTGCATTTAATATGAACCGTCTTTCGTTCATCACAGTCTATCTTGCACCAGGTCTCTCTCATTTTCTTCACTCTTTCGCCTCCTTCCTGGCCTCAGACCTCAGTCAGCAGATTTACAGCCCTCCATATTCCTGTATTTCATTCTCAGTTGCAAAGTAGTTGAGCGAGGTTTCCCACAGTAACTCTCTTCCTAATCAGCTGCTCCACATTTTAACTCATGTCATCCTGCTGCTGGATGTAGATTGTCAGTTCCCTTATGGCCTGCACTGACCTTTAATTACTCCAGCCATTTGTTATCTGAACTCTTAAAAAACGGCAGAACATACAAAAACCTCTAATCTCTGCCCACGTCCTGCCAGGTTTGCCTCAACCTCCCTGTACCTTTACTAGTCTAAATGGTGCTTTTACTGACAGAAAAGTTGTTTGTCCCATTAGGCCCACTTCAGTGTCTCCTGCCACCCACTAGGGAGATGTTAGCTTTTCATAGTTCATATAGAGGTAAATATTCTGTATACAGCACATAGATGTGTGGCACTTATTCATGTAAATGAACAGAAAAGCAGTTTAGCTCTGGATGCATGCATTATGAAAAGATGTGTATGTGACTGTAGGTCAACACTTATTTTGTCAAACCGGTCAATTGGAGTTGTTGTAGTTGATATATATAGAATTAACACAAGAGGAGTGAATGAAAAGAACTTAATAAAAATAAAAACCACTTCTTTAAAGAACATAATAAAACCAGAAAAATTAAATGTGGATTATTAAATATCAGATCTCTCTCATCTAAATCATTGTTAGTCAATGACTTGATAAGTGACCATCAGATAGACTTATTTAGTCTCACTGAAACCTGGCTGCAGCAGGATGA
>JAUMTR010000014.1:8108961-8126490 GCA_032270685.1 Microctenopoma stevenorrisi | reverse complement strand
CTGTTGGGGGGGTGACGGCCGTAAAGAAGCAGCAGAGAGGCGTGTAAGACTGCGACTCTGCGTCCTGGGCTCCACTCGGGGATTTCAGGGTTTTCAGGGTTTTGAGCTGGAAGAAATTCTTCAATACAGCTAACTATTGATATTTCTCAGTGACTCCCAGCAGGGACTGAGATAGCACAACATGACATATTCGACCTCTTTAAAGGCCGATGAAGGCAGGACAAAGAACACAAAGACACTGGAGTTGCTGCACAAAGGTACTACACCATCAGGCACGGTCAGCGTTGCCCCCTAAGCCCCATCAAGACGTCGCGTCAGAGGCTGGTTTCACTCTGTGATCTGTGTGAAAACAGCACCGGATGCGGAGGAGAAGCGTGATATTGGTGACCTTAGATGCTGAGACTGAGATTGTTTTGTCTCTGAGACTCTCTCAGTCATCTTTACTTTTACTTTACTTTACTCGGCAGACGCTCTTATGCTCAGCAACTTACAAGGAAAAGACACAAGAAATTACCACTGGCGTTCTGTAAATTACTACAAACTAAGTGCTAGACCACTTTTTGTGAATGTGTGTGTGAGCATCACACTAATTCATGGACATAATGCGGTGGTAAAGTGTTTTAGGTGTAAAGCACACTGTTCCTAGCAGTGGTAGTGTCCTCGTACGTTCACATCTACACACGAGGCGGCTTGTCAGAATGAACAGCTGTCAGAACAACAACAGCATACGCTTGTTTATCTGCAGAAAGAGCTGTGAACTGTGCATGTGCAAGCAAAACACACAACATCATTGTTTTCTTTCCAACCTTCACTTTGTTAGTTTTTAAAAGGACCGGTTGGACTTACTCCTCGTTTTCTGTGTCTCACTCCTCACTCTTCTCTTGTCAGACTAAAAAGAGAGGTTCACTCCAGTTTAATATTTTATCCTTGCTACAGCGTTAACAGTGTGCTTAACAATGTGCTGACGGCTGGCACTGAGTTACACGGCGGGCCTTTGGGATGGAGTAGCACCTTGGAATGTGAGATAACAGGGATGCTCCAACTGTCAAAAGGACTAAAAGGCTGCAGTGCAAATAATTAGGTTGGCACCGGGATCTAAAAAGTAAGCAGATGCTGAATCCGCAGGGACAATCACTCAATCCTTTTGTGGTGATAGGTAGAATCTTCTATTTGCAAGTTTATTCAAATTAATTTTCTACTTGCTTTTCCTTCATAATGATATTCACATAGATTTCAATTAATTTATCCTGTGGTGTGTAGATTCTGCAGCGTCTTATTGTCTTTGAAACGATCTAGGGTAGGTGCCTTTTATGATAGGGTTCAGAGCATGTAAAGATCCTCATACCGAATGGTGAAGGATGCTTTTATTCACCATGTGTAGTCTATTACAGCTTGCAGTTCATCCAAACCTGGTGCAGCAGTGCATCAGCTGCTCTCACACAACCAGCTGCAGAGTCAGCTGTTTTGGATTGCTTTGTGAATCGAGGCTCACTTTTGGACTTTGAAGCCTCACTTGTTTTAGACTGACTACACAAGAGGAAACCAGTGGGGACTCATTCACGAAACCAGATAAATATTAAAGGTTGAACAAATTATTTGCGTAATTATACAACAAAGAATCCACTTATATTATGTATCAACTGCAACTCACAAACTCTCTGGTGATAACTATGAATATGGGTGATATGTCTACATTGTGCCAGCTTGGATATTCTGCTTCGTCACATCTCCTGTCACTGACGGAGGCAGCTGTCTTCTCGGCCCTCAGGCCTATTGGCTCATATTCTTTATTGTCGTTTCTCTTCACAAAGACACTTTTGAGTGAGGCAAAAAAGATGCATGTTACTGTTTTATGATCTGTAAATGCATACATGGTCAGTGTCATGAACAAAAACAACCTGGGAAACATTAGGGAAACAAAACTTCTATGAATAAATGAAACCAACATTATCTGGAAAAGGAATCACGAATCCATCCCAACCAAGGTCCCTTCAGAGTTGATGTTTTTTAACATCTTCTACTTCCACTGACATGATACAAATAAATAAATATCACTGCAAAACATGAATATCTGGTTTAAAAATGAGATTTAGTGTTGCATGCTAATGCCCAGTGAAGAGATGTATTCATTAAATATCTAATTGGAGTTTTTGAAGCTGTCTGACAAATTCTGTGAATTTATCTTCAGGCCCTTGGTTTTAGCTTCCTTTCACTGCTCATCCTAAACATTTGAGTTTCCATCTGCTGCGGTGTTCTTTTATGTCATATTAGAATATAGCAGCCCAGCATTTAAAGCTGCTGCAAAGCTTTTCCTAACGTTTCCTCACATCCCTTCACAACATATCACTTCCCTTCAGCATTTTCCTAAGAACAGAACTTGTTGTCAACAAACTAACTGGTTTTGGTAAATCCTGCAAATGCACACGTTTAAAAAAATACTGGCTACAGATGTTACATAAGAACATGAGTTTGTAAGATTGCTAATTTTAGCTAGATGTCCCTAACGGACTGTCAGTCGTTTGTTGGTGTTGTGCTCTGCTGAACTCCTTGTTCCACCACGATTCACAAGCTTCTCCACCTGGCATGGAAACCAGCAAACACGCCTGAAGTTGTAGTGTGTATTTAACCTGCATGGTTTTCTTCAGATGAAGAACTGCGTTTGAGGTGGAGTGCTCCCTGTGAGTTGTTGTCGAATTATGGGCACAAACAAACCCATCTACCCGAAAAGAATACATAGTGCTGGTTACAAGAATGGGTGAAAGGCTGAAACTGTTCAAAAATCACAGGCATCAAAGCTTCTCCAGCTTTGCGTGCTGGTCTGACATACTGCTGCTGACAAGCAGAGGGTGTCATTGTTATAAATGGGCCCTGAGTGGATAACCTTTGATCTCACTGAATTAGTGATCAGGCTCGCAGAGTAAGCACACACATGCCTGTGGCGGAGGACTCTGCCTCCCACAACCACTCACACTGATAACGAGATGCATTGAGGAACAGAAGTAGAGGGTGAGCACGGCAGGTGATA
Organism: Microctenopoma stevenorrisi; assembly: GCA_032270685.1. Taxonomy (NCBI): domain Eukaryota; kingdom Metazoa; phylum Chordata; class Actinopteri; order Anabantiformes; family Anabantidae; genus Microctenopoma; species Microctenopoma stevenorrisi. The sequence goes on along the minus strand of JAUMTR010000014.1, from coordinate 8,123,465 downwards.
AATGTGTTGAGGGAAAATGAGGGGAGCTGGGGGAGGAGAGGTGCAGAGAGTGACAGTATGAGGTATGAATATAAGTTGGCATCGGTGTATTGAAGTGTGGTTTCCCTCTATCTAATTAAATTCTTCTTCTATACGTTTTTAGTCATGGTCATTGATTCCATCTGAAATATCTCAGCAACTATTCCACGAATTGTCATAAAACTTTGCACAAACATCCTATTGAATGAATTCGAATGACACCAGTGAACCTCTCATTTTTCACTGGTTACCATGATGATGTTGTGGTAAAACGTGTCAACAGCTGTGGGATAAATTAGGTCATAGCCATTCAAAGTGGGCAATAGACATTTATGTACACCTTAGGATAAATTGCACACTCTGTAATCCCTTCCTTTTTAGAAATTATGAGGGCTACTGACAGTGTTTGGCAGCACAGAATAAAATATGTACCTTTCACTGAGATATTTTAAAATTCCATCAGCATGCAAAGCAACTTGCTGCAGTGGACTAAAATCAGGAGTTTGTGTTGGGTGGCACCACATCATACATTTTATTACATTCTGAAGTAGTTTAAATGAGATCATTTGACAGTAAAATTAAACTAATTTAGCCGTGATTGTGCTGTTATTCCTGAGGCACTGACTGTAACATTTAGGTATACTGTTAGAAACAGGCTTATCCCACATGTAAGGCACTGACTGAGCTGAATCACTGATGTGATGTGACACTTCCGCTCACTCCAACGAGCCTCAGTGTGCAGGTACAGAGATAAAGACGTAGCAAGGGAGGAGACAGAGATAAAGAGAAATCTAACAAAAAAAAAGAGAAAGCGTGAGAACACCGTAAAGGAGAAGGAAGATGGAGATATAAAAACTGTAAGAGCAGAGCTGTGACCTTTTCACTTTTTGCTCCATCTGTTCCGTCAAATGTCAACTGTGACATGAATGAGTAAAGCTCCACAGAAATGATGCTTTGAGAAATATTATTATGAACCTCAAATCCAACACGACCCTGTCTGTTCAAATGTTTAGAATTAAAAAAAATTCTATAGAAATGTTAGCAGCTTGTGATGTATTTGCAACCACAAGCTGTTTTAAATATTACATGTACACGTGTATACCAATATTGATCAGAGCTTACTTTTCTTTCTGCTTTTGGTTTAGCATTATTTCTGTGCTTTAATTCATTTATTTGTATGTTTTATTATTGGGCAGCCAACCAAATTTTAAAAGGGCTGGAGGACAGTTAGCTTGTACCTTATCCTGTGGTTCTGCTCAGATTGAGTTCAAGTTCAAGCTACGAATGTCAATGTTTAGACTATCTTACAAAAAAAATCTATCTAAATCAATCTTCTGAGTGTACTCTCCATGCAAAGTAAACTATAACTTATTCTATTTATATCAAATCATCCCAGAACATGAACTGGGACCAGCATCAAAGACATTTTGTAGCATCTGGCGCTTTCTCTGTTACTAATAAATCTTACCTTGAATTTTTCTTATTGTGGCCAGTGGTACTTTTGTGGTAAAAATGATGCTTACTGTACAAAACATCCACATATTATAACAGTATACGTAAATATATATAATAATAATATAGGCATGTGAACTCTCCATTGAAACAATACAGTACTTGTAGCAGACAGTTCAGGAAAACAAATGCTTACTAGGTGAGAGTAAACACATTTCCTGGATCATAACCTGCATAAAGTCACCAATTAAAATGTTGCAGCAGGTGTTGGATTACATTAAAAACAGACTTTGTAGCTGCAGTTTTACAGCTCTATACAAACACTAAAACTAAAACATTTTGTATTTTGAAGGCTTCTGCAGAGTAATAAGCTAAAAAACTAAATGCGACACACAACGTACCATGAAACCACAAGGTGTGAGTTTTATAATAAACCAATATAAAGATAATCAATGTTAATTAATCAGCCTTAGAGGTGATGGTGAGACTGTGCTAAGCTAATTGGTTGCTGCCAATAGCTCAATATTGACAGTACAGACGATGAGCAGTAAAGTGATCTCGTTCCCTCTGGCTTTTTTTTATTCTGAGTGTCTGAAAAAAAACTATTTGCTCCTGTCACACATCAATCTATCGCTTAGTGATGCATTGTACGTTGTTTTCAAGCTTTCACTTTCTCTCTCTGTCTTTCTCTCTAGTGATAGTAAGATAAGATAGAAACCCGGGAAGCGTGTGCTGATTTATTCACCCACCCCTGCTGGTAGCTGCATGCTGAGGCATCAGCACATTACCAAGCAATTATCTATGTGCTAATTACTGGTTTGCATTCACATAAAATGTTAAAAGTCCCTGATCGCCTCTCCAGACGTTTACATCTTTAACATTAATCAGACATTTAATTATGGTCCCTCCTGTCCCTATCTGAGCTTATACATTTGGGTTATTTAAATACCAACCTTTAAAGAGAGCTCAGCTGATCAGAGGGTGAAGCCTTTGATTCAACTTTTGGCTGAATATGCATCTGAATGATGCAATGGGATAGCAATTCAATTCAACGCAACATTATCAAAGACAAGATAAGATAACATAAGAAGAAAAGCACAAGAATTTCTGGTTATTATTATAATAATGCTAATCCTTTCTATACTAAGCGTTAATGACTATGGATGTATAGAGAACTAAAAATGTAATGTGGGATAAAATTAGAAATACAGTAAATACATTCAGAAAATATACAGTGGTGGTTCTGTGTCATGATCCTATTATTATATTATTATCCCCAGTATAAACATTTCTTCAACAAAAATCCATAACAGCTATCGTTCAAAAAAACTGGATAAAGTTATGGTTTTCTCGTCACTTCACATTTAGGGGCAAGAAGAGGAAGAGAAATATTTTAAAATGAACTCTACTGCTCACACTGGATCAAACACCAGTGAGACACAATGACCAGCAGAACGTTCGTGGGACTCTGAAGTCCCAACATTCATTTTAACATCATTAACCTGCCGTCTGATGATGATGCTCCCACTGTTTTGTAAGAGTAACAGTTTACTTTTCTTTTTTAAAATGTGACCCTCGTACTTCATTATCATGCAGACAATGTGTGTGTCGAGTTCGGTTGATGACAGCAGCATTTAACAAGGCGAGCAAACCAGTCAGATTACGTGATATTGTTCAGGTAAACAAAATGTATTTAATCAAGGTTAATGTTGAGGTCAACAAATATCTGTCTAGACTTTCCCCACAATACCAAAGAGAGTTTAACTTTAATAGCTGTGAATATTATTGAGAATAATAATACTATCCATCCGTCATTGGAGTCATCTCTCACTGGGTGAGGGGGACAGTTCATCCTGGGCATGTCGCCAGTGTATCGCAGCGCTGACCTAAAGAGATGGACAAACATTCACATCTATGACTAAGAATTAATAAATAATAACATATTATTGGAAACCAGCAGAATGCAGAGATGTGTAAATGTTTTTGATGGATCTACTAATCCAAAAACAAGGATATTTTAAGAGAAAAACCGCCACCGCAGCACCCTATTGTGCAGGGAAAAAGAAACAAAACCCTGGTGCTCATGTATCCAAATGTATCCTGACAGGCTCTAAAGCAGCTAATTTATTTTTCAACCCAACCCTGAACCAAGACAAAGTACACCGAACGTAACTGCCTCCTGTATATTGAACAGGACAGGAAACAGTGTCTGGGACTGGGTCAATGGTCGGCTGTGACAGTCTGTCTTGTGTTCAAGTCATTGATCAAACTCCGGGTGACACCTATAAATGTGCATATTACACCTGTCTTCACTCATCTGTGCACATGCTGCGTCTTCCCTTGAACTTAGAATCACTCTAGAAGTTTTAAGTTGCAATGTATTTGTGCACAATTTAAAAAAAATGGAAGTAGCAGACAATGTCTTACCGTTCTGCAAGCCAGGGCAGTGAGGCACGTGCATGTGTGTGCGTGTGTGTGTGTGTGTGTGTTCCTGTGTCATGGTTACGAGGACCATCTGGAGTTTCAGACACTGGGAGTGAGAATGTTTTTATTTAGTTTTTATGCCCTTGTCAGTTTCTCATTGTTGGGTTTTGTTTTAATAACATAAATGTATAGAATTGTTAATAGACCAACGTCACATTTAACCAATGTAAATTCATAATTCAGGATTTTCATTTATTGTGTCACTACGTGCAGTGCAGTGGTGCAGCACCATGAAGTGAGCTTTTTTACTATACTGTGATGAAAATAAATTCACACTGAAATGGAGAAGCTTAGAGTAAGAAGCTACATTGGTGAGTGCTGAATTAGAAGTGCCTGTGTGTGTGTGTGTGTGTGTGTGTGTGTGTACTGTACACTGAATGTCATGATTCAGGACTTTTTTTCCTTCTCTACTCTTGTCTTCTCCTCTACTCGGTTCTGCGAGCCAGAGTAGTAAAGCATGGGTCAAAATGATAACTAGACACTTCCTTCCACTTACTTCCACTCTTTCTTGCCCTCCACTCCTTTGCTTTGTTCACTTTCCCTCCTTGCCACCAGCCTCACCCCTGCTCAGCTGCCCTTGATCAGTCAATCTAACCAGACTTCAGTCTTTGCTCGGTAATTGTTAGAATTTCTGCATATCTTCTTATGTTTTTTGCCACAGATTCTTCCCTTTACTGCACTATTGTAAAATCGTACTATACCTAGTGTTAGTGTTGTTTTGACTCTGCTGGTCAGAGCTTCTTGCTCTTGTTTTCATGTTTATTCCAGTTAGTGTCACATCCACTGTAGCGTTTGTTCAGTCTATATCTTCTTTAGGCTTGTTTTGGCTCAGAACCAGGGCCATAGGTTCACCACCCTCGTATCTGTTCCCATTTGCTCATTTAGTTGTTAAGAGTTGCTCCTCACCTTGTCTGCTCAATAAATCCTAAGATTAGATAAGATTAGATAGAAATGTATCAATCCTTCGAGAGGATTCCTCTGGGAAGTTGTTTTCTTCCCTGGTAGGAGGAAGTCGGTAGGTTACTTCCTCAATTCATACATAAAAAACTAAACCATCTGTATGAAGACATTTCCAGCAGTCAGCCTTTGCAACACCACTATACCATTGCATGTAAACCTGTGAGGACACACGTGGATCTGAAGCTCTTTACAGCCTGTGGTAAACACTGTTACGACTGCTGACAATTATAATGCTGCAAAAACACCAAATGTAATAAAACATTTTTATCTCAGGAGTTAAGAGGCGCAGTAAAAATTAAGAAGCGCTATTAATTGTATTAACTTGAGCTCACACTGAGGCTGTGAGGCTGGTTTGCTAATGATATCATGAGGGGATTTTTTTTAAGTTGGCTAATCTTATTTTTGCTGAAATTAACTGTATGACTGTACACATCCTAAAACTACAGTGAAAAACACAAGAGTTATAGGTAAATGCACAACATGTAAATTCACTAAATGCTGTCCATTAGTGTATCTCACACTGTTTTTTTTTGGGTTTCTTCACTTATTGTTGATTTTTCATCTTGTGTGTATAGGAAAAGAAATATTTTTTGAGTTAATCAGACATTTCGGTGGCAGGAGTCCCAGGGGAGATTAAAGGCTTTTTCAACTGGAGTCAGCGGTGAAAAACTTCAAGTGCACTGAACTCTGAGTTCATAAAAGGAAATAAATTTTCATCAGGACTTCTCACCATGTCTGTCTTTGTCTTTCTGTCACTGAAAAGCACAAGGCTGTAATTAGGAAGGTTGAGATAGAATGTAAAAAATTTATCTTATTTGAGGACAATAATAATATTTTTAAAATAGACCAAGTAAGACACATAGCAGTTAACAGCTCAGTTTGCAGCTGATAATCTGTTCAAATTCTTTCACTTTATCAGAGAAATATATTAAATTTATTACGTATTACGTTTTACGGGACGCCACTGAAAGCAATGTTCAGTGCATAATAATAAAAGTGTTGACAGTTCAGCAGTGAGCAGCTGTAACCTCACAAGACTTTCTAATCTTTTCATTTCCATAAGTGCCACAGTTAATATCTTAATTAATAGCACACGTTAAAATGAAGCATGGTTCATTAAGATACAACAATAAGCACCAACTAATAATAAAGAGGATAAATGAGAAAAGTAATTCACAAATTAGGCTGCAGTGTCTTTTTTATTTGAAAGCTCTTGTGGTTGCATTTAGATTGTGTTTATAGTGTGTTGTTTTAAAGAATGTTTGCTTTAACAATGGCTTTTGTACAGTTTATTGTTTATTTTTACTTTTTCCAGTTTGATACGTATGAAAATGTTCTTTGTCATGTGCTTACTTCTGCTTCTGATGATGGTTTTAAAGTAAATCCAAACCCTTTAAAGTGCCACCATGCCTCTGTTTTTTTGTTGGAGCAAATTTACTAGTGCAGAATGTGCTGAATATTAGTGGATGTTTTGATTATTAGGAGTATGTCTCAGTCTACATTGTTGTCTACCTAACCCTAACCCTAACAAGAGAAAGTGAGGACAAACAAATGACTTTAGGTTAATATAAGACTGTCATGGCTAACACTGCTAATGTTAGCGTACACTAGCATCCAGAACAGGCACACAGTGAGCTTTTTACATATTAACTGCAACTGTGTGATGTTATATTCAAGCTGAATTGTTTTAACCTTTAAGAAGAAGCTTTCGGTTTGTTCCGACAACTGCAGCACCGACACAATTGACAATCCCTGAAGCCCACAATCCAGTTCAGCTCAGCACTGCAACACATCCTCCTGGATGGATCTTAACAAGAACTCCCAGCCCGGCTGTGCTACCTTCCAAGCCCTTGTCTAGTCAGCATTCGGCGGTCAGCTTGCTTGGTGGGATTTGAACTGACAGACCAGAGTGAGTGCCCACGTTCCTGAGTTTTTGGTGGCAGCTGGCGTAAGGATTAATGGGCTGATCCTGATTCCATCATTTCCACTACGCAACCCATCTGTAACAAACAGGAGCAGCACTTGATTCAGTGTCTAACTGTAGGCGTGCATATGTATGGGACCGGACTCTGCAGCCCTAACTGTTTCAGACAGGTGAGTCAGGTGGAAACAACATTATCCTGAGGCCAACTGAAGGGGGGAGAATCCCGCTGGGATTTAGACTTGTGCATAACTTAGAGAGGAAAGTTTTGAGCACACAGGTGTCTATTGGTGAGTGAGAGACTCCACAGAATACAATATGCACAGTCCAGCATTACTTTAATCTCCACAGTTACTGCATTACCCTCTAACTGAATGTCAGGTTTCAGAGAATAACGGACTGTACTCAATTAGGACAGTATTGCTTCAAATCAGCACAAACTAGCTGAGAACGTCTAAACCTGGCTTACATCTCCTAAAACTCACATTGCTATGAATCTAAACTGCAAACAATATTACATTTTTGTAGTGAACATAAAAACATTATGATTATACTGCGATGCAGCACAATCTTAAAATGAATAATGCACTACATTTTGTAATAAAAAGTGAGTTGCAGAAAGGTAGTTTGGGTGGATAGAGGGCTCGTAATGTGCAGAACCGACAAACAGCATACTGGAAAATATGGATCCATTTAACTGGTAAGTTGTATAGAAAGATACGTTCATGGCTAACAGTGGCATTTATTGTGCATTTAGTAAAAAAAGTCATTAATGGCCAGCTTTTGAAAAGAGATCCCACTATGCCTGCCTGTGATCACACAGAAACCAAACTCCACTTACTGTAGATGTATCGATGTCAACAGTTTTCCTCTGGCTACTCTAATTACATTCATCAGGACAAGTCTTTAGGGCACCTGGGATCACACAGGTGATTTTGTTTTATTATTTTGAAAACTGATTATCGATTGCTGGACCACCATGCTGTGGTAGCCCATAATCAGGGATAGAAAAGGCCAGTATAGAGCCAAAGAGGGAAGCATGGCAGAGAAATGGCCCCTCTATGGCCTGCTGTGTTCACACGCACAAAAGAATGACAGAAGATCAGAGGAGCAAGAATTGAAAAAAGAAACTTATAGAAACAAAGTTCTGAAAGAATTCAAGTTTGACTTGTTCTTGGACATTTAATTAAAGTCCTGTGGTGGCAGTGTTCTTCTGCCAGCTGTAGATTTCTATTGTATAGAAATGTGTGGTTCTGCTGAAAGGGAAGTCTGATCGTTTACAAGCATTAAGCTGCCCTGGAGCTCTAATCACACTTAAAGTGCATCGTACAGATCTTCACCAGTAAAGACCTCAGGAAGAGTAAATTTCCCACTATAGCCCTTTATTTTATTGGTGAAAGGTGAAATAGCACAGTATAAGACTAAAATGAAAATGATACAGAAAAATTGAGGTTTGCAGATACAATATAACATTTAAATGCAGACTACATTGTGGGAACATTAAACCAGCTCTTGGAGTCATATGTACACTGAGAATGTGTTTTTTGACATCTAGCTGTGCATTAATATTTTATGCCCTTGCAGGCATGTATCAAGAGGTAGCATTATTATTAATATAACAACAACCCCGAGGATACAGGAGTGAAAGTCCAGTGTATGAAGACAAAAGAAGCTGCGGTAAAAAGGAACCATTGTTATGGTTCACTGAAGGTTTTTAAATTTTGACCTTCAGGCCTGAATCTAATTAACTACTTACCACTGACATATGTTTCAGAAAAGTCCTAAATATTAAGATGGATACAGCGGCATTGTGTGTTAGTGTGTCATATGTTACCAATTCAGACTCTTGTGCCGTGTCCACAACGAGAGCTCATCAATCACACTTCTATGCGCATTGTGCTTTTCTATTTTAGTTAGTCCAGCTGTCCACATGTGCCTCGTGTGTCGCTTTACAGTGCATGTTTAGGCTTCAAGTCTATTTTTGTGTGTAACCACGTTGATTGTGTGTTGGGCTCTGAGTGCTTCCAAACACCTCCAGAACACCTGCACTTTGTGTTGCTGGTCTCATGTCCACACATGAGGCGTTTTCTGCATGATAACAATATTATTTCCAGAAGTGGAAGAAGTACGAAGTCAATGCTCAAGTAAAGGTTCAAGTGCTTAAATTTACTTTAAACAAGTACTAAGCATGCTCTAAAAACCTAAACCTTAGTGCCAAGTATATATTAGCTTACATATGTAATTTTCCCCAGTTGTTACCCAATAAATGGATTTTGTTCATAATTATCATCTAATTATGTAAAAACATTTAGTGCCTTTTTAAATATACTTTCTAATATATATTTATTAATTTGCATGGTAGGGTTTTTACTGGCCCAGCGATAGATTGGTGATCCGTCCAGGGTTAACCCCCCCCCCCGCCCGTCACCTGAAGCCAGCTCCGGCACCCCCAGTGACTCGACCTTAGATAAGTGGTTGACAATATATGGATGGATGTTTTGTACTTGAATTTATGGATGCAGCAACAAACCCTGTTTACTGAGCCCATGCAGTGATATCAATACAGAATCATCTGTCTTTAATGTGGTCTCACGCCTAGAAGACTTCTGATTTCTCTGTACTTTATATGATATGATACGATATTTTGTACCTTTAAAGGCTGGAAATGGGGTTATAGTGATGAAAAGTAACTACTGTATGTACGGACAGATGATTAATCCACATGAACATCATCATTTATTATGTCATTGTATCTGTGTTAGTACTGCAACTGCAAAGGAAATTATGAAGCATATCAAACCAAGTGTTCCTGTTGAAAATGAAAATGAATGAATGAAAATCTGTAACAAACTTTTTTTTACTTAATCACTGTTGTGCTGTGATATTTTGTGAGCTATTGAACAGGAAACATGTAAATTGGAAACAGCAGAGAGACATTTTCAGAATGTATATTGAAACTATTAAAATACACAATTGATGACTTGTAAAAACTCCTCGCACTATGGGAAAAATTCAGACAGTTACAGTTAACAAAAAACATGATGACATTAGTATTCTGCGGGAGAATCCTTTGGGAACGTCTCTCTGCAAACGAACCGGCTCCCTCGAGTTCTTACTGAGTAACATTGAAGTTGGCAGCTAACACGCTGCCTGTTATCTGTTGTTGTAACTGCAGCAGAGGGCATGTTGTTGTCTTGACTTTGTACAAAGGCAGTGCATTCACTGGGCTGGTAAGACGTTGGTGCTTTTGTGGCATCAGTGTTTCTGTTTGTGGGCCTGTATTTTTATTTATTTTCCTTTTCAACAAATCCCATGAAAATGGGATCCAACTAAGTGTTAGTCCATCACTCAGTACTTTCTACACTCGCTGTGTAGAAATATACACATTCATACTGAAAAGAAAATCTTTAAAACAGTTATAGTGACTAAATAAGGCTTCTATTTTTAAAAGAATAAAGAAAAAGAGGCTTTCTCCATAATGCTGACACAGATTCGTACACATGTTGTTCATTGGATTAAAATATACTGCAGAAATACAGAATATTTCCAGACCTATCCCTTAAAAGCTATAGTCAATACTTTTATAACAATTTATCAAGTTTGAAAACAATGTGACATGAATAAAAATAGGTTGCGCTTAATGAACCTTCAGAGAATTCTGACCTGAATCTGCAGCTCTCCCCAGATTTCCAGAGTTTTACAGCGAGTTGCAGCTCATTGTTTTTCTGACCGCGCCACAGCTTTACTATCTCACTTCACTCCTACTGTTCTTGTTGTGTTGCTTTCGGCCGCCACAGAAAACTTGTTTTCAGTGGAAAACTTGTTTACAGTGGGAAAGGTCTAAAAAAGGACAGTATGTTGCCCAGTCAGTCAGTTAGCGAGTTACTGGTGAACATACTGTGATGAAAACATTGAGAGCCAGGTAATTCCCTCCTGAGTTGGTCAATAGCAAAAGCAAACCTAAAGGTAAGTTAATATTGGACTTCAAATGATTAAGTGTAGTGGAGCAAAATGTTACTTCAAGACTGGACTACTGTATTTCATAAATCATAGGATGTAACTGATTTACAATCCTCCTGGTAATCCAGGTTGCTGCAGCCAATCCTACTGTGTGTGCAGTGTCAGTCTGTCAATAGAGGGCACTGGGTCTCAGGTCTCAAGTCAAGAAAAATATTAGGCGGCCAGTGAGCTATCATTTTTAATGCTGCTGAATATCAGCAGACGTAGGGTTAGGGTTAGGCTACCTAATTAATTAGGTAGCATCTATCAACATTCAAGTAAATGTGATTGTCCACTTAGAGTCTAATAGTTAGCGAAATGTACTTATAGTAAATGATGATATATAATTCCATAATTATATGGGTATGTTCTCTGAGGACTTTTAAGTGCCTTGATATAACTTGCTTTTCTTGTTTCTTTTCAAATGTAATAAACTGAACAGAATCGAAATGAACTGCAATCACAGGTGAGGACACAGCTGGACACTGGATGATCATAATATAGAATCTGCGGATATCTCACATCTGTTGGTATTTGTGTCCTTTAATATTTTATTAGTATCTATGTGTGTTTTAAGGGTTGAGAAACATGTTTTGCTTTGTGGATATGGTAGTAACACAATAATTTCTTTGTTTTGCCTTTTACCACAGGGAGGCTCCAGGTTTGATCTTCCTTGGAGAGGCAATAAAGATATCTGGTTCCTTCTTGGCAAATTTCCAGGAGACTGCACTCCTGCTTCATCTCCCACTAAGTTGTGTACCATATAAAGATATGACAGGATTTATTGGAGCTGCACTGTTACCACATGGTGCTATGGTAACAGCTTGGAAAATTAGCATGTGTCAATTTGGGAGCATATCTGACATCTGCAACGTCTTTAAGTATTTTCCTCCTAGTTATTTGCTATAAAGTGGTCTGTGGACACTATTTCAAGCAAGAGCCACTCCTACACATTTGCCTTTTTTAACAGCAAATAGACTGGTTTGATTAAACTGAAAAAAGCAAAGCCCCCATCCCCTCAATTTTGTTCAAACATTTTAACCCAGGACACCACGGTGGCCTTGGGGGTCAAGGCACCAACTGCAACATCTATTGTATGTGTCCAAATATAGAGCCTCACTGTGTGTTGTTCTCCTTGCATCTCCCATCTCCTGTCAACTTGATATTGAAAGAAAATTATGAGAAATGTGCTTTAGTTCCTCCAGTTATGTTTCCCACTACGCGTAAAAATAAATACCTTTTGCCAATTCAAATATAAAAAAATACTAATTCAAATAAATTGCACCTGTATTTGGTTTATTTTCAACCCTAACTTCTTGGCAAATGGAAAACTTAGTCACTGACTTGAGTGGTGCATGATTTTATAACCCCATCTCATAAAGATGGACAACTTTATGGAGGTGGACAGTCATCTGAAGCACGATCAAACATTGGATGTTTGCTTATTCGTGTTTGTATTTTAACATTCACCAACTGATCTCTTCACTCAGGAGAGAAAACATTTATTCAAACTTACAGTTTTATCATTCTTTGAGATGTGAATAAAGAAAATCTCATTAACTCCAAAAACACAGGAAAGAACATTTCCAGAGAAACTTGGAACAGATGCACTTTTGACCCTTGATTTAGAAAAAGTATTTCAAAAGGCTCGGCTCACTCATTTCCTCCAGCACAGAGATGACACGATCAAACGCGTCGAGACAAAACTTTTTTTTTTGTTTTCACTTAAAACAGCCTGTGAAGTGTGTGTATGTGTATTTCTACACGTGTGCAATGTGCAGTGTGTCATTAGCATTTTATGCACTCGAAGAGCCTGATAATTTGCTTTCAAGGAGCTTGTATTGATTCAAATGAAGATAAATACACAGGAACTGCAACACAAACAGCAACAGTTCAATCAAAGGACATAATGAACTAACAAGGCCACTCTTTCTGTGAATTAGCACAGATCACGTAATGTCAATCGTTTTAAGATACTTTATTTGTACTTGAAAGTAGATGTTTGAAACAAATATTCTTGCACTTAATTATCTGATCCTAAATGGTTTCATGGGGAGGAAAGACGATGGTTCTGGTTTAAACAGACTGTCAATATCAGTCTGAGATGTGCAGTTATTTAAAATTATTGTGAATGAAGCTGGAGACTCAGTGCTGATAGCATGTTTGTGAGCTCCCTGGCTATAAGAGAATAGTGTCTTTATGTCAGGTGTGTGGCAGGGAGAGTCGTTCCCTCAACTTATGGGTAGGGTTCATTTCTAAGTTCATATTTATGTATAAAAAAAGCTTTAGTACAGTAATTTCACCACAAGGTAAAGTTTTGTGCAGTTTACTGTTCAACATACTGAATCTCAAGCAGATTGTTTTTACTGACGCGTGCATTTTAGTGTAAAAGTATTAAAAATGCAGTGCACTGTGTCAACACAAGAGTAATGTGTCTGGATGGGGCTTTAGAAATAATTAAATTTTTATGAAACCATGAAAATCTCAAGCTCAGCAAAGTTGTGGAAGAGGATTTGGACAGAAGGCATGTATTATTCTGAGTAGAGCTACAGAGGTTTCTTTGGACACCATTTCTGTGACCAGTGTTTACCCTAATGAAAGGACTTCCTTCTCCTGCACATAACTGAAATACAATATTTAATACACTGTTTAAGTCCTTTACTTATTTGATAAAATGCTATTGGGTTATATCAAATACGTAAAAATTGTGAACATGTTTTAAAATATACTTTTTTTATTTACTAATGATTTAAACAGAATTGCAAATAAACGCATTTTTCTATGAGACCTGTTTCAGAGGCTCATTTGTCCTATGTACTGGAGCAATGACTGGGCGGACTATCAACGAAATACACGGCACAGTGTGTGAGTGTGTGTGTGTGGGGGGGGGGGGGACTCATTAAGAAATACAACAACGACAAAAATCACCTTTAACAAAGCAACAACAAACCGAACAATATCCCAACATATCAGGTTTTTGAGAGTGTCTATCTTTTTGGTTCACTGTTTGACTGAACGAACACATGTGTGCATATGTGTGCGTATTTGGTGGGTTTATTCGGTGCTTCCGTACTAAATCTGAATATCTTAACACTGGTCCTATATTAGATATGTTAAGAGGTAAAAGACTACTTCAAGAAATAGCGTGCATATGTAGGCAATGTGCGCTTTCTCTTACCCGTAACTGTTCATTATATTTCTCCTGAAAAAATCTTTATCCATAGTTTTTGTAATAATTCCAACCTTCAAAGCCCTGCACAGTAATACTCGGTCGTATAATTTACACAAAAACATTTTTACTTTCTGAAATAGATATATCTGCAATATTAATTATCTTCGTGGAGGGCTATATTATATATATACTTCCAGCTGGCTTGCGGTAGGTCGGTGGTTCAACTTGGGTGCACTCTGTGCCTGAAACAGTGTACAGAGGTCCCCCAGGGTCTTCCTGCAATGAGATGGACATTGTGATATGACTGAAATATTGTTTAAGCGACGGTTAATTCCTAAGGTTAAGAAAGAAACTTATCCATACAGTGCTGTGTAATAAGTAACTGTTCTGCAATAATATATTGTTTTACTGTTAAAATCCCTTTTACAATTTGCAAAAAGAAAAAAAGCAAATTGCGTTACTTTCGACTATGACGTCTTCTTCAGGGGAGTTATGGGA
>JAUMTR010000014.1:8070326-8108861 GCA_032270685.1 Microctenopoma stevenorrisi | reverse complement strand
TGTGTGAGTGTGTGTGTGTGTGGGGGGGGGGGGCTGCGCGCATCGTATCCATAGCCGTGCAGTCAGTCCCATGTAAACCTCCCAGAATCGTAGATCTGACTGCAACTTGTTGACGTGTCTCTGATCTCTCCCGGAGGAGAGTGGACAGCGTCAGTTTCAGGAAGCTCCCCGCGTCTGTCCCCCGGGGCTTTGACTGCTACTGGGAAACTCTCGCAACGAGCTGCGTCTTGACGCACCAGATGGAGCTTCTTCTTTTCTACACTTTTCGCACTTTGGACAGCAGCGTATGTTTTGTAGCGCTCTTGTGAAGTCGTTTAGATACCAGCGAGAAACTCATTCGAGTCGCTCAAGTTTACGGGACAACTAAAGAAATCGGTTTGGAACGCTTCCCGTGCTCAGGACTCAGCTCTACGCACGCTCTACGCTTCAGATGAAATGTGAAGGAGAACACGAACAGCAGTGACATCTAGATCCAGGTCCTCTGGTACCTTTTAATTGAAAGCGGTTTGGTTTTCGGTCCCTTTGTTTTTGTACTGGACCTGCGTAAATGGACACCACTGGCGGGATTCCCTGATTTTTTTTGTGCTTTTCTTTTGTGCTGCATTTATATGAGGTAAAGAGTGGAAAACACCACACGAGGAAAACATGGTAAGTGTAACTGTATTTTAAAAGCAACATATTCCTGTGAGTTTGGCACCATGACGCTCGGATCGGAGGGCGCAGCCTGTACAGGATTACACCGCATTCAATACCAAGACGATATGAAGCCAGCAGTAAAGTCTGCTTCAACCACTAAGAAAAAATGTCACGGGCAGAAACAT
Organism: Microctenopoma stevenorrisi; assembly: GCA_032270685.1. Classification (NCBI taxonomy): domain Eukaryota; kingdom Metazoa; phylum Chordata; class Actinopteri; order Anabantiformes; family Anabantidae; genus Microctenopoma; species Microctenopoma stevenorrisi. Next base: position 8,108,040 of record JAUMTR010000014.1, on the reverse strand, counting down.
CTGAGAGGGATCACCCTGCGAGCCAGATAATCCTCAAATAATCTCATACACAAGTGATGCGAGAGTAGGCTCTCACCTCCGGAAGCGTTTAAGTCACTGTACGGCTTTTTTAGCGACACTGCATGAGATGAACACTGTCACAAAGTCGAACATGACAAGGTCATAGTAAGATGAGAGGGACTGCACATCAAATGAATGAGTCCCTATGGGGAAGTAAGAGGGTCTAAGGGGTGTTAAGATGCTTAAAGCTGGCAAACAATAAATCAGCTCATCATGATCTCTGATTACAGACTGATACAGAGCTGCACTTTGGCTGTCTTACCTCCTTTACCGTGGCACTTGTGTCGTTTTACGCATTTGGATCTTGAGTTTCGAGTTCAGCTGATGACCAGGGAGCCTACACACGTTCAGCATGTGAGGAAACTTGTTTCACTCCCGGACAAGCCTCACATCTCAGTGTGGTGACAGAGACAAATTACTGCTCGGACGGTTGCAAGCAGTGTTCAGAGAGAAACCACTGGTCGACTGCTGATGTTGCTGCCTTTAGAGTGAGGGTCCTTACCTCCAACCACGCACAGCTGTGGCATATGCAGCTTATCTGTCTAATGTGGTAGTGGGTCAGCATGTGAAGATGATACTCTTCATGGTTATAAAACATGATGATACTATGCAGCATGTGATGATACTATAATCCTCATATTGTAACTGGCAATGGGCAAAACATCCTCCTGCTAAGTGAATTATTTAAGGAACATCTTTTACTATTAGTTGCTGCTGGGGTGAAAGAGAACTGAACCACCCAGGCATTAAGTCCATTTCAAGCTACAAAAAATTGACCTGTCCTCTGTGCTCTCAAGCTTTTCAGAACACCCCCCCCCCCCCTCGGGGTCTCATCGCAGGGAGTGTTCAAGTAGCTGACTGATAGAAGAGATACTCAGCAAAATGAAAGAGAATCACCATCATGGTGCCTTGATGAAAAGTATTTTTCAGCCTCTAATGTCCCCTCCATTTCATCACACATGTGGATTTTCCTCACTCGCTTTCACGCTGACACCTCTTTCTCCCCCATCCTCTCACACTCACGCAGACCTGCTACACGCTCACTTCCGTGCACAGTCACGCCTGCACACGTGCACATGCAACTATCAGGTTGCAACTGAAGACACAGAATTGAATTGAAAATGACCTGTACAATGTTATCTCCACTCCCTACTTAATAATGCGTCACTGAATTTAAAAAAATACCTGGAAATCTTGGATCATTGTTGTTCTTTTCAACATGTAATCTTATATACAGTGATGGAGAGTTTTCCTTAATCTATTACTTGAGAGAACACACCACAAAACAAATTCATTTGTAGCTTATTAGAGGAAACATGCTATTCTGGTTTAATAAATAATGTAGAAACATGCAGTTAATTCCTGATTGTTTACTGCATATGGATACAGAATACTTATTTCTAACACTGTTTTTACATGTAGAGGATATACTGTGGGTCTCAATACCCTTAACTTGGCTGGAGGTACTGGTATTAGTATCATTTATGTTATATCGTATACAGTACATGGGACGTTTACATCCAGTGCTAAATTAAGAGAACAGTAACTTAAGGTGATCTTATAAATATCCGCCAGTGACTGTTTCAGACCACATAGTTGCCAGCTAGAAATGAGAACCTGTGTTTGCATATCACTATGTGAAGTTAATGTTTTTGAAAATAAAAATTATACTAACTGTACACTTGCTTGAAGGCGATGTGTAGAAACAGTAACTAAGAGGCACAAGGCTCAGAAACCCATCCGGATATTGTAGATACCATGTCAGCATAAAGACTCAAAATAGGACACATAGTTCTTTTCCAACTACACAGGTTGGCATATTGCTTGTTTATTAAGGCACTGCATGTTTGCTTGGGTCTGGCAATGCAAGACAGAGGTTTGAGGGAACTGGCTGTGCTGAAACTGGGAGAACAAAGCAGACGCACGCAGCCAAGCGACAGCTTTGTTCTGCAGTTTTATCATTTCATATTTACTAAGTGTGTAGTTTTTACGAGCCAACACAATAAAACATTCAGGTGACTTAACACAGTGTCATTATTACATTGTTCCTCATGCAGACTGATTCCACTGTTTACAGTACCATGAAGCTATGCAGCATGCGTAGCTGAGCAGCAGCTGAGCAGATGGTGGGGCAGCGTGTGTGAAGAAGAGTTTACCATTCAGCTGGAAAACACCCCCGTCTCAGTGCACGATGTAGCCTGGTCGCAAATCGTTGAGGTGTCAGACAAAGCTACATTCATGTGGTGATTTATTCTGCACTGAGGATATGTCAGTGCCACAATAATGACCAAGAGATACCTATACTGTACTGAGGAAGGTGAAAGGAACGCTAAGACCTTATTCATTAATTGCCTCAACTGTTGTAAAAACAAACTACACTTCTTAAAGTCAATAAGACACAGCAGCGAGATACCCAAAGTATCTGCAAACTGATACATTTGGCAGGCTGCAGAAAGTGCTCTCGATTGAAAGAACCATCGCGTAAACAAGCCAAGATAAAGTAAACGTGCAAAGAGGTTGGAAAGCTGGGGAATCAAAGGCTGAAAATGAACAGTACAGTACAGAGGAACGGTGCTGGGAAACTAAATAGAACAAATAATCATTACACAACACAGACAGATCATCAGTGACTGGTCAATCTGGAAGCATTCAGAACATGGTCGTCTCCAACAATGAGCAATCAACAGCAAGAACGTGTAGTATAAACACAAATGAAAACCTTACTGATATCAGACATCCTCGCTGATAACGTACCATAAAGTAGGAGAATACTGATCATAAAAAACCACCATGAGCAGAACTGGACCTCACACCTTTATTCCATTAGTCTGTTGGTATTTTTAGAGTAGAAACAACCATGAGTGTCAGATGTGATCTATGAGCAGCGGCTTTAACAATGAGAAAAACAAACATCAGAAAGAAAATGTCTCCCAAGATCTCAAATATGTCTACACAGCTCGTGAGGCGAAGGATATACACTGCAAATGTAGACAGCTGGATTGGAAGCGCATCTGTTGAAACACATTTCAGAACCAACATCTGGTAACCTGCCTGACAATGACGGGATCTGTCTGATCCAGCGAGCTGTATGGCATCAAGCGTTCGCTTCGCAGTAATCAGCCTGAGCATCGAGTTGCGGTGTTGAGAAAATGAAAATGTGAGTTTCTCCACGTTGAATCGACCTATAAAATGTATGATCGCTGCACCGCGGCTCAAACAGCTCTCATCAGCAACATAAAGTTGATGCTTTGTGTTGACGAGCGTCCCAAAGTCAGAAATTAATGTTGACTTGTCTACAATGCTCTCGAAGGACACAGATGACTGTAGACATGTGCACACATTGGGCCTAAAGCGCTCTTGCTCGACAAACCCAGTTTCCATTTCATGGTGCGCTTTGCTTCTTTGATCAAATTTGCTTGTCACTCTGTCGCTGCTGCATTTTCTCTTGACACTGGAATTAAAGTAATCTTGAAATTGGAGACAGTATCAGTGGTAATCCCACAGGATTCACAGCCAGGACTGTTGTTGCTGTGGAGAAAGTAGTATTTTCACAAAAAAAACACATTTTTATCGTTTCCATGTCATTGTTTCAGCAGAGTTGGCACTCCACTACATTATAATGTTTCAGGGTAATGGTTGTACTTTATGTGCTGAGGATTAGTTTGACATTTGTGACTTTTGTGTTACTGTCTAATATTCGGTCCACTCCTGCATATTCCTCTCATTTTATTTTACATCTCTCTCTCTGTCTTGGTTTTTTGCCATGTGCCTCATTCTAGCCTCCAGTGTATAGTCAGGCTACCCTTACAATTAAAGCTTAATCATAAGACTGAGCCCTGCGGATGGAAGTCGTAATCAGCAATGAAAGTGACAACAGGGGTCACATCAGAATCAATAAAGGCTAGTACGCCCCACGCTCCAAGTGGCAGCGCTGCCACTCAGGTCATTAGCAGTCAATGTTTCAAGTTTAACTACACGTTGAAACGTGCCTGTTTCCTTTGCTTAGCAACAGCTGAGGGACGCAGCTGTCTCACATCATCTGAAAGTTTGTAATCTGTTGACTGAAACCCTGTAAGGGAGAAAGGCTGGACGAGTGGGAAATACCACAACACTGTCAGAACAAGTGCAGAGACTTCAGAGCACTCGCTTGCATTTGTGAGATACATAAATGAAAGTATGAGTACGTTTAATTGTTCTCAGCTTTTATTTTTGTAATTGCTGTAACAGACAAGTCAAGATACATAAAAAAACACATAGAACATCCCACCCTATAATTGAAGATTGTGCTTTAAGCCCAATTAAGGACACTTAAATGCATCAAATAAAAAAGGCTAAAAAAAGGTGTCATGTACTTAACCTAACGTTGTGTTACGTTTTGATATTTTTCAGCAGAGCAAGGAGCCATATTGTGGTTAGATTCTAAATGTACAGCAGGCTGCGTTTGAAATGCAGATTCCGTGTGAGCTGATTTAAGTGGGAATTGGTTATGACCGGTGAATTTTTAAATTACACTCATGCCTCCCTCTCCCTGTTTTAGCACATTAGCATATCACAGTTGGGTTTCAATTACTCCAGCGTCTTTTCCTGAGTTCAAATTTAGCCAATGCTTTGAACACAGAGTTGTTAGCGCCTCGCTGTGTTTTTTTAAGTAGCTCCATGTGTTAATTGACAGCACCGTCAAAACTTCCAAATTCCAAGTCAGGATGTCAGATTTTCTGTTGTTTCTGCTTAATAGTGGGCCTGCTCACATTTTCTCTGGGGTTCTGCTATGCTACATGGGTCTATCCCACTTAATTGACAATAAAATCAATGCACCCTCTCCATGAAGGCTACAGCTGTCTCTGCAGTACTCACCGACTAGTCTTTGTCGGCCCTTTGCAGAAATATTCGAATCTGGTTAAAAAATTCCCACGAATGTTACGTGCTTGACTAAGTTTGCAACAGAAAACACAGATTGCTACAGTAAATTTAGCTTTTCCAAGAGTAAAATTGTAGTTTCAATTGTTTTTACAAGTTTACAGAGGTGAGCCTTTTCAGTCAGAGTTTAGATAAATATAAAATTAATTGTGTATTAATGTGTTGGTCCCAATGTTTTTTTAAATACTGCATCTTCTCTTATAGCATCTCAAAACTTTCGCACCTTCGGTCCAGATTTTCTTAATAATTGTAAGTTAGAGCTTGTAACAACCTTTAATGTGGCAAGTGTCTTTCTGATGTCAGTGAATCTGTGAATATTCTTAGAAATGAATCTTATGACAATATTACAGTTTTAACTGAACACGAGAGCTATAACGATTATTATTATTGGACAAGCACACGTCTGTACTCGGTTGATGACAAAGTTAAAAAGTCTTAGGACGTGGGCATGGTTGTTTATACCCAGGAGATTTCCATTTCATTTTTTGCTGGTCAAACTCATTAGTTATGTCAGGTATGTCTGAGGCTGTCTCCTTCTGGCTGTCAGGTATCCACTCCCCCCTCTGCTGCAGCTCATGCACAGCTGTTGCTCCGTTCCTTACATCACATTTCTTACCACTACCTTGGATGGAATGGATTAGACAGAAACCTGCTGTGTAATGCACCTTAAAGAGAGAGCTTAAAGGCCAGTGTTCCACATAAAGGTCAGTTCTCCAGGCAAGGCGAATACTGCTGCACTGCTGACCCATAGAAATTATTATGGTATAGTGTCTTTGGGTCGGGAGGAAAAAGTTATAAGGTAAAGTTATAATAAAATGAAAAGGGTCTAATCGAAACATGCTATTGATTGTATATAATATGTATGTTGATTTGGGATAAACAGCAGATGGGAACTTCAGTCTAATAAGCATCATGCTGCCTCCAAAAAATTTACATTTAAATTCCCTTTTTTTTTTTAACAGCAGATCAGCAATTGGTCTGAAAACCATAGGAAGGGCTGCAGACACCTCTGAGTTAACTTCAGTATTGAGCTGTAGTGATTGGTACATTCAGTTTTATTCCCTATCTATTGTATTCCTAACTGTGCTGCATATCTTCCATGTAAATCATTGTGCGCACTGTTATATTTAGCTACGTTCAGTCCTTGTTATTCTTCTCTATGTTCTTTGTGCTATTGTTTTTTGTCCGTATAGGAAAACGATACCTCTAATAGGCTCTCATGTTGTCCTCTTCAGTGCTCTTGTCAAACATCTGCTGATGTCTCCTGGATGGATCGTTGTTCCCCAACCTCTGGTGATTCAGTGCCCCTTCGCTTTTATGACTCACACACACACACAGGCGCGCACTCAAACGTGGATATAAAGATAAAAGCATTCCTGTTTGTCTCCATCCACTGATATTAATCCCATGTACAGAGAGTATTAACTTACACAAATCAAATTTAGATTTATTGAGATTGTCCGTCAAACTGCGTCTTCCTAATTGTCCCCACTGTGGCACGCAGAGCTTGTTCTTTCTTTTTTTGTTTGACAAAATATATAAAAAATATAGCTTCACATCAAACCACTATACTAAAAATATATTATTTAAAGCGAACTGCTACTATTCTTGAAAAAGAAATGTGTCTCACAGTCATTTATTAGATTGTGATGATAAATAATGTTGATTATCGCTGCTTTAAGGGGTGATTTATGCATGTGAAGGCGGTTTATGTGAACTCAGCGTTGTGGTGATTTTTCCATACATACTTGAAAACATCATTGCGGGTTGATTAGATATTGTTCAGCTAGAGAACAGGATTTTATCAACCCACTCTACAGTTTGTGCCAATTACACAAGTGTATGTGCTTCTGTGGGTCATAAACATGATGGTTATAACTCCAGTCAGCAAGGCTCCAAGTTTATATGATGCAAATCATTATGAGTTTACTGTAATAGATGAGCCAAACACTCGCCAGACTCAGCAGATCACACAGAGTTTTTCTGAAATCTGTCTCCACTCTACATCGCTGATGTCCCTCAGGACAGTCTTTTCCCACTAGTCTTTACTGTGTGTCTCCATTTAAAATGCTTAGGTTAGCAGGCGAAAAACTTAATGTTTCTTCTTTGAAGGGGAATTTTACAGGAGGAGTTGTTATTAAAAAAAGAAATTCAATTTATTCAACTTATTTTGACAGGGATGGAATCAGTTGGAAATATGTACATTTTTGGAAGTATATAAATTATCTGTAAATATTTGAGTGAATATTTATTCTGTTAAGACAAGCCTGTGCAGATATGATCATTTAAGATTAGATATACGTTAGATTTGCTGTAGAAGCTCAGATATAGGGTTACATGGACATCAAAACAAGGCCAGATATTGATGCTGAGATGGGACTTGTTGGACGAGTTGTGTTCCCTCATTAATTAATTTCCAGTCATTGTTATGCAAAGAAGTTTCATTTTAATTGGACTTACAACAGTGGGTGAAACTTTAATTAATTTATTAGGAAAATTGCTTCAGGTTAATTTTCCGAAGGAAAGATTTATGAAAAACATACTTCTGCTTTTGGGAATAAAAAGTGTTTGGTTGATTCTTCGTTAACTGTCGTGATCCTGCACAAGATTAACGTAAACAGACTAAAATGAAATGTTTGTTCTTTTTGTTTTTACCCATATAATATATATACATTTACACACGGTTGATTGTGACAGATAATCTCTGCATCAGCTCGTAACAGACCCACTCGTAATAAAGGGCCTCTCAGCTGTCCTAGATTTGTGCTGAACTTGTTCCACTTTCTAAGGGTCGTGTTCATACAGTGAGGAGTGTGTTACTGTGAAGTGGTGAAAAAATAGTCCTACGTCAGAACGCTACATAACCTGGTAAAAATATAACACAAGTTTCATTAACAGAGAAATAATTTTCCTGCTGGGAGGTCAAATTGCCCCATTTGAATGTGTTCTCCTCCTGTCAAGTTAAAAAAAGAGCTGATCTGTACCGAGAGGTTTGAAAAAGCCACTGTCTCTGTACCTCTGATTAACTTTACTCTCTTTACACCTGCTCTGCAGCTCATTGCTTTTAAACTACCACACAGCACAATGGCCATAAATCAACAAGAAGCCGTGAAGCTCCTTCAGTGTCAGTTCCTGCGAGGGTGAATTATTTGGTGGATTTATGTGTGACTGTTGTACTCGGCTATGTTAGTTTTAGCTTTATGTACCTTACAAACGGCCAAATAAGTAGACGTGTGATGGTACATGTGCAGACTGTACAGTTTGTGCAGCCCACGCAGCCGGAGGAAAACACCTACTCTTCATGTTCCCAGGCACCTGCAAACCACTGATATCATCAACCGTCAACCCCTAACCCCGAGCCCTAGAAAAATAGTGTAATTTCATTTGTTATTTCCTGAATTTAGGCACAATATACCATCAGGAAATGCACTATAACTCTGCAAAGCTATACAGCCAATAGCAATAGTGAACCTGATCTTTAGAGACAGGCTTCATCTCCCAGCTGTTTTTAGTTTCATTTTCCAATACAGAACAGCCCAGCAGCATCGTCTTGGACTAGAGACTGTAATGTTAAGTGAAATTAGCCCAGTGTGACACTGTGACATGTTCAACTGGCAAAATCCAGAGCAAAGAGAATGTCTGAGAATTATTTTGTCTTGTTAATTCTTAATGTTGAATTGAAACTGAGCTGATTACAAAAGGCTTCATAGCACGAGTCTCTGCAAAGCAACAAAGCAACGGATCCCCTGACTCCTGCTTCATTTAAACGTTCTTCCATTTACCCCAGCATCTCTCTCTGATCTCCAATGATGTAAACTTTCACACTCTACCCCCACCCTGCCCTCACATTCCATCTTTGCTCGCTCACCTTTTAGTGCTGACTGAAGTAAAGACCAGACATTAGCTAGGAGGGAAGGGAAGCTAAATCAATTAGCCTATCTCCAGTGAGGCCATGCGGCGTTTGCAGGCCTGCTGGGTTCAGAGGGTATTGCTGTTTCACCCAGATCAACAAACAGGCTGCAGCATCTGCTTGGACTGGGCCCAAGCCTGAAAGGAATCATTTCAGTTGGGAGTAAATGAGCTGTGATACTGTAGGACAAGTATGTTTTTGTCAGACTTTTTGACGTTACCACGTTTCTAATGTTCTCTGTTTTTATTTGGACATTGGTATGTGTGGTCACATTTAATATTTCGCTCTGTTTTACTTACTGGGCTAATCCATCCCTCGCTGCATTAGTTTTAATTTTCGAAACCAGATGTAGATTTCACACAAACAGCATACAGGGAATTTTAGGCAAAGCCTGTTCTTAATTGAAAATCTTTTCCTCTCATCCATTCATTAGAAATCTCATTATCTCATTGTGCTGTAAACCAGACCCAAAGGAGATAATCCTTGTCCTTGACTTGATGTGTAAACAGATAAGAAATTCAGTCATCCTTCAAACATGCTGCTGTATGTCTGCATGTGTGTGTGTGGGAGGGGTGTGTGTATGTTTTAGAAACATGTTACAGTGTTACAGTTCTCACAGTGTTACAGTGAAATAAATATTAGCTTCATTAGCGGACCACAGATGCGATGAAGTGTGTTAACAACCACCAGCATTTGGAGCTTTCTCTGATTAAACTGGAACTGAAGTCCTTGGTCTTTCATAACTAACTTTGGTTTTTTTAAATTGTGCATGGGGAGAAAAAAGCATTTGTTTAATGAGCACATTTACAGAGCTGTTTAGGACACGGCAAAGAGCACATGTTGTATGGCAGAATGCAAATCACCAAATGATAAAAGAGCTCTTCCAGTTTTGCAGCATCATTATAATTTATAAAAGCTGCAGTGCAGATCAGCAGGGCACAGGAAGACCAGCATGTGTGTGTGTGTGTGTGTGTGTGGATGTCCAAGAGACATGTAGGTACAGTAGAATTATGCATTCATGTCTGTCCAGACTCACATTTTTTTATAATTTTGTACAAACTTGGAAGACATTTACTTGAAAGTGGAAGGATTTGACCTTGACCTTTGAACTTTGACCCCAATAACCTAATACATTCGTACATGTGGGAAGTTTATGCTAAATTTGAAGAAATCCCCTCAAGTCATACCTTAAATATTATGTTCTGAGCATCAGCTGGAGGCAATAAAATAGATTCACTACTTACACGGTGTATAAATATAATGCGCTGAGGTGAGTTTGGGATTAGATTAGAATTAAAACTCAACTGAAGTTAAATGAAAGGTGTCATCATGTGATGTTTTGCCATCACCTATTTGGAGGATCCCCACGAAGTCTGGAATAAACATTCATCTTTCCCATATAATCACTAGTACAAATGTTTTAGTCCCGTATACTTTAATATAGACCACAGGCTTCAGTGATTCTCCTAAATCATGACTACCGAGAGCAAATACTGCATGTGCTGAGAACTCGAATGCGTTCACGTGTCTGCTAATGAAACAGACACTGCTGTTTTTGCCTGCTCTGTAATATGTCTATTCGCTGTCACAGCTGAAGCACAATAATGCCCCTCAAGAGCCCAGCTGCCAGTCAACACTTCACTTAATGGAGGCGATTTGCAGGGTAGTTACAGGAACAAACACGCAGTCGGAAATCAGTCTCAGCACTCGTAATGTGTCGACTGAAGGATGTGTGAAGTGTGAAAAAGCAAACATTAGTAATTACTGCAGTAAACACTGTTGTTTGTTTTTCAACACTTTTATTTCTTAATATTCCAACACGCCAACGCTTCGTAGCTTGTTGATGTATGAAATATGAAATATTCCCAAGAAATCAATGAAGTACACACATTTAATTCCAATAGGCAAATCTTGTTAATTTTTTCTGTAATTTTTTTTTGTTAATTTTTTCTGTAATTTTTTCTTGTAAACCCCAACGGCGGAGCACAACCTGCTCCGCCGTTGGGGTTTTACAAGACATAAACCATAATTTTCAAAAGGCAACTTTACCTGCTAACGTTAATAAATTAAAGCTGAAACACCCTTTCTGTCAGTCCTAGCAGTATTTGCTGTGTATGTTATACAATACACATGATACAATAACACCTATTTAATGCAACTTCTTTATTTCATCTTAATTATAAGTGATCAGGATCATTGTTTGACTTTAATTAGAGAATTTATACTGTATACTTAACTAAAGCTCTTGTGCAAAGCTTGCCTGTAGATTTCAATGTCAGTCTTACAACAATGAACATGGTGGCAGAAGCTTTATGTGGGTGTTAAGTCTGCTTATTAAGTTATAAATCACCATTTACATGTCGAGGTTGAGTTTACAGGTAGGTAGTTTGTTCTGATTTGTAGTGTGGGTGGTGTGTATGTGTGTGTGTGTGTGTGTGTGCATGAATATGAGAGAAGAGATGATGGTAAAGTTTCATTTACAGTAACTAATCTTCTAAATTATTCTTCTCTCTCTCATTCACCTCTCCTAGGATGAAAACGCTGCAGAGAAAGCCTCGTGTGTTTTTCACAGACGATGAGGTTGTGAAGAGGAGGATAATGCACAATCACAGAACACTGGAAACCAGGCGGATTTGAAAAGACTTCATTTGTAAAATACATACGAGAGACAGCGAGAAAACGTGTGTACCTGTCATCATTACCTTCCTTTATGCAGTTTTGCACTTAACTTATTGAAAAGGAGGAGCCATTAAAGTCATTAAAGCATTTCACAGACAGAAACGCTTGGTATGAAGGTCTTGTTTTCAGCTATGGTAGTCGGGGAAGACATAGGGGTATTGGGTGGAGAGAAAAGACATGCCTGTGTGAATACAAATCAGGATTCATCTCTCCTGCAGCTACACCAGTGAGATAAATCAATATCGGAGGAGTGAAATGGACAAATTGGTTGACGTCAACATCAAGATCATGTTTTCCAAAGGTTGATATATAATCACATTGTGATGCACATGATGGGAAATTAAGGAAAATGTCTTAACGGCTGGAAGCAGGATAAAGGACAACCTATCTGTGTTTTCTACGGCAGACTAGAGTGCAGCCTTCCTGGTGCCATGTCTGAACTCGCCCGTGTAGTAAAGCTGATCTAAACCTTGTACAAACGAGGATTTGCAAGGAGCAGAGGTGAGATGGCGTTGGATAACAGCTCACTGCACTATTTCACCAACAACGTCACAGAGATCCCCAACACCACCACAGCTCCACCCTGGAGCAAGGCCACACTTCTCGGCCTGCAGGTCTCTTTGTCTGCTTTGTTGGCTATCGTCACCCTGGCAACAGTGCTTTCAAACTCCTTCGTCATTGCCACCATCTTCCTGACCAGGAAGCTCCACACACCTGCAAACTTCCTGATCGGCTCCCTTGCTGTCACTGACCTGCTGGTGTCTATTTTAGTCATGCCAATTAGCATTGTGTACACCGTCAGCAAGACCTGGTCACTGGGGCAGATAGTTTGTGACATCTGGTTGTCATCTGATATCACCTTCTGCACGGCCTCCATCCTGCACCTGTGCGTAATTGCACTAGACCGCTACTGGGCCATCACTGACGCGCTGGGGTACTCGAAGCGGCGCACCATGCGTCGGGCGGGGGTCATGGTTGGGGTGGTGTGGGTGATCTCCATATCGATTTCCATGCCTCCACTTTTCTGGCGGCAGGCCAAAGCCCACGAAGAACTAACAGAGTGTGTGGTGAACACGGATCAGATCTCATACACCCTGTACTCCACCTTTGGCGCCTTCTACGTTCCCACGGTGCTTCTCATAATCCTCTATGGACGAATTTATGTTGCAGCCCGCTCCCGTATCTTTAAGACGCCATCATCCTCCGGGAAACGTTTCACCACAGCACAGCTCATCCAGACCTCTGCAGGCTCTTCTCTCTGTTCTCTTAATTCTGCCTCCAACCAGGAAGCACACCTACACTCTGGCATAGCAGGAGGTGCGGGCGGAGGTGGGGGAGGATCGCCTCTGTTCATGAACAGTGTGAAAGTGAAGCTGGCAGACAGCGTGCTGGAGAGGAAACGTCTGTGTGCAGCGCGGGAGAGGAAGGCAACCAAGACTTTGGGCATTATTCTGGGTGCGTTTATCATCTGTTGGCTCCCGTTCTTTGTCGGTACACTCGTCATGGCCATATGTAAAACGTGCTGGTTTGATCCAGTGCTTTTTGATATTTTCACCTGGTTGGGATACCTGAACTCTCTCATCAATCCTGTAATCTACACCGTGTTCAACGATGAGTTCAAACAGGCTTTCCAAAAACTCATGAAATTCAGACGGTGCTCCTGAAAAACTTTTGCTCTCAATCAAAATAGACACAACGAGAATATCAAGAAAATAGATAATGATGACTACTGTCGTTTTAAATGTTCAGTCATGCTAAATGTGACATTTCTTTTTTACATTAAACTGATCTGTGCCATAGCTCTTTAAATACCTGCAGTATAACCATCATATAGACTTTTGCATGTATGTTAAAAAAGTAACCCCCAAGATTTATAGGACTTCTGCTGAAAATCCAACAAAGCCTATTTCATTCCACTGGGACATTGCTGACATTCCTCCTGCAACAGCAGCGATTCAAAAATCCAAACAAGAACTGATGTAAGAGCTGTGCTCCAAGATCATGGAGCAAACTCAGAGTGACCGGATTCAAGACACCATCAATGAAGAAATATATGTCGTCCTAATCTCTGTGTCATACTGTATGCCGCTACTCCCATATGTTTCTGTTGTACAGTAAAGTACTTAGAAAAACTACTGGAGAGATTCAGTATAACTGTCTTCATGCTTGCAATCATATTTGAAATGGTGTGTGTGTGGGAGAGAGAGAGAAAGACAGAGAAGTAGGAATAAGGCGTAGTGTCTGAGGATTGTCACGTTTGAAATGTTTAAATGCTATTTTCAGGTGAAACTGTGTCATTACAGAGACTTATATAGAAGCAGTATTTCAACCTTATATGTCCAGGATAAAGCAACAGCCAGCGACTTAGCAACAAAGCAGCACTATCACCAACTGTATGCAAAGAAAACAAACGAATGAAATGATGAGGAGGACATGACTAAATTCAATGTTTTTAGATGACAGACATTTACAGAAAGATGCACTTTACAGTTATCATGCAGTGGACATCAGAATGATAGATTATCAATATGCTTAATGTGCACATGCAGCAGTAATAGTAATAATAGTGAACAATGTCGTGCCTGAACATTAATCTCTATCCCAAACACTACATGAGATAGCAATGCAAACTGTCTGATGATAGATGATAGAAATGAAAATCTGAGTTGATTTCCTTAATCTATTTTAGACTAGGTGAACCCTGTCAGAGAAGCATGTGTAATGTATTAGTTAATGTTCATACGCACCATATTTCACATCGTGGCTAACATGAAAACTGTGGTTAGTTGAAAATGAAATCAGTGAGAACCATCACTCAGTTGTGCACTGGCTAACAGAGTTAGTCCGTGTTAAAAACATCACATTTACCCACCAGTCATTGGTCTACTGGATGCCTTTGAGAATGACAAAGTTGTGCAAATGTAACTTAATAACTAGTGTGCAGAGAAACAAAGACAAATTACAATAAACGAATATGTACATGTGCAAAACCCGAAGATAAGACATAAGAGACGCATCCTCACAGCTGACTGGGTTGGGAAAATGCCACACAGTCTCTGCATGTTGGGTTTAAATCAGGCTGCATATGTCTCTCTTCACTGTAAACTATGAAATAAAGCCCAAAATGCCAAAATATCATATCTTAAAAAGAAAAACAGCTAAAAGTAGTTCTGTCAGTTCATATCAGTCCAAGTAGTATATGGTTTCAGAGAATGTTGAGCTGTCGTAAGCAGTGAAACCAAAAGGTCAGAATAACCTCAAGGGATGGGGACTGTCACTTCTCGCCTCGTGTAAGGAGTAAAGCTGGAAGGGGCACAGAGGCAAAACAGTTGGCAGAGGGGAAGTAAATGGAAACATAGAGAAAACCCTGCAAACAAACAAAACAAACCATCTGAGACAGAAGAGTAATAAAGGGAATAGATAACATACACTGTGCATCGCATTAGTTAAACAGCTGGTCCTGTCGTTAAAAAGACACCATGTCAGCTACATTTCTTCAAAAGTTATTTGAACTTTGTTGTCGTCTTGTTTGTGAATGACTGAAAATGTCTTGCCTCAGTAATCGGTATAATTTAGTTGGAGAGATACAGCAGGTCTTGCAGCTTTTTTTTTTAGAATGAAGCTAATAAATCAGAATTACGCCTAAATAATTTGAATGAATGCTAATGCAGCCAAAGCAGACTGATCCTGTGTAGTGCATGTGTGTACGACTGATGTTGTCGTGCAGTCTGTGTCATTATCTGTTTACCACAGCATGGAGCAATTAATGAAATACCAGTGATCAGTGTATTTCACAAACGTCTTTGTGAATCACACACAGTGAATTTGGAATTCTGTTAGATGCTTGCACATTAAATATAAAAAAATATCCCATTTTAAATGATAGTTCAAAAAGAGTCATGCGTTAATGTCGTCATGCTAACATGCTAAAGCTTTTGTCTTGGAGTAAAACATTATCCACAGGACAATTAAATAATATTAGTGGTGCTATGAAAGGTTCAAATGAATCCAGCTTCTATAATGATCTACCCCCCCCCCCCCACCACCACCACCACCACCACCTGTGCACAGGTAGTATGAACATGTAGTATTTAAAAGACATATAATTTGGGAATTTTATGTCGTTTGTATGATATGTATACACAAACATTGTAAACACGGGAAAAGAGTCTTAGTGAATACTTCACAATTTATATCTTATAAACAGTCAATTGAGAGCCCTACATTCAAACTGTAGTGGCTTATCACAGGGAGACAAAAAGTTTAGACATGACTGCTGTATATGAATAAAAAAATCTAAAATCAAAATCTAATTCAACATTAATAGAACAAATCAATACCAAGAGCAGTGTTGCCTGTAACAAGTAATGTGTTGTAAAGATTACATTGCTCTTTTCTCTCTCCCGTGTGTGTACATTCATAGCCAACGGTTTTCCCACACAAGTCAAGAATTCATGTTTTAATAATGGCACCCGAGCCAGAGTTTATTTAAAACATGTATGAGCTTCAGACACTTCTCCGAAGACCTCTGCACTTTGCCACAATATTAGTATCGCCGTTTTGAGGTGTCACAGTTGTTCTCAGCATCTAGAAGCTAAAATGTCTAGTTCACTGTCAAACTTTGTGCCGGCTGTGCAGCTCACGAACATAACTGAACTTTGAATTTAGCAGGAAGGTCGGGCAGGATGTCCCAAGAAAGAGTTAAAATCATGCAGTACGCTGAAAGCACTGAGTATTTGCTGATTCCACAAGAAGCTACAGACTGAAGGTTAACCAAGCAAGAAAATGAAGTCAGAGGCAACAGCACCGTGCAGAAAAGCCTGGTTGTCGGAGAGAAAAAATAAAAAAAATGATAAATAGCTCTAGATGTAGAATTTACAAGTGAGTTGATGTGTAGAAAATGAAAATAGCCGCTTTCCAGGTATCTTTCAGCAATGCAGAACTCACTCCTACAACTCTTGCCACAAACTAACATTCAGCAGGAATAAGAACAAGTGATAAGGAAATGGCTGGATCAGTCAGTGGAGAGTGGTGCATTGGTTTCAGTATTTATGACACTCAGCAACCCAACCTTTAGTTCAAATCAAGTGCTGTACTTGCTTCTGAGTGGTAACGGGTTGAGTTGAGTGCCAGGAAAAATATTAGCATTTAGTTATTTGGCAGGTTTATCTAAAGCACACACACACACACACACACACTTAAGCAACTTGGGAGTCAGTGTGTTGCTGAAGGACACTTAGACATATGACCAGGAGCACCGAAGCCACTTCAGATGACTGCCAACCAAAGATAGCCCCAAACCAAGCCCCTGAATAGAGAAGCAGCAGCCTCCCCCCTCGTGTTCCTGCATTATTTCAGGTTCATCAGAGTCTTTAAACGTTCCTTTAATGGTCAAACATATCGATAGCTTGTTTAAACGTGAGTTAAACGAGTTGGCGATGATGGACCCCCTTTAATTTGCTCTCTGAGGCTACCTGTTCCTATTGTGGCACAGGTTTATTCACGGAAATGTTATAAAAGAGTAAAGCGGCGTGTTGGTATAGCAGCACATGCACTGGTAAAATGACAAAAAAGTCATTCTGGGGCATGTTAAACTGTCTGACACAGTACACTCGCTCTCTCAGCTCTGTTCATTTTGGCCTTTTTACCTGTCTCCTACTCACTCCAGCCTCCAGATTTTCCTCCTGTTCCCGGTCCCCTGATTTGACCCGCTGACTTACAAACCTGTTCCATCGCTCTGTGCTACACAGAGCGATGTCTAAGAGGTTTCTTATCTCTTCTAGTCAGCTTTTATCTTGATGCGTTGACTAATAGAAAGAAATATGCTCAAGTTTTATTAGCAATCAATGGGCCTTTGAAATGGCTTCTATAAAAGCTGCAAATCATGGAGAAGCTATTCAGAAGCACTCTTTCACCGAGCTCTGTCTTTCTTCTGCATCTTCTTACCTCCCCCGAAGTATCCATGATACAAAAGCTTATTATTATCGTTTATGTCTGCACTACACATTTTACTGTGATGATTGAGTATTTGTGAAGCAAAAGAACCAAAGAAAAGTCAATAAGTGAATGAGAGCGGTTGTTAAAACAAAAATTTACTCCAGAGTCTTTCAGCAGAAAATCTAACACTACAGATAATTTATATTTTATCAGATAAACTGTGACTGTTGTGGGATTATTTACACATTAAAAAATATATAATTTGCATGTAACAAACAAATGAGACTGCATGCCAGATGCACTGCAAAATGCCTGCACTCTAAAGTTCAGGATATTAAAGGTGACTAAAGGTCCCTGTAACATTCTGGTCACTGAGGCAAACGCCTGACAGGCAAAGCATTTCATAAGGGAAATGGGCAGTCGCTATAGAAGAACAGATTAACCTGAGAAACCCTTTTTGTAAATGTACTTGCCTGTTTATTCAGAGAGGACAGGTGGGGGATTAGTAAAACATACCTATGAGTTACTTAACAGTTACCATAACAACACAGAAAGAGGCTGAAGATGCTCTTCTACATAAATGCACCTGGTTTCATGCACAGACCCAACAACATGCTAACGTAACATGAGCTGCAGGCGTTCGTCACAGACGCAGAAAGACTGATGCACGAAGTAGTGAGCGTGTGCAGCACTCACAACCCTGTTAATCACGCTGAGCAGCTCCTGGCAGAGAAACCGTAAAGTTTTAAAAGGTGCTGAGAGAAGAGTAAGAAGCTGGAGGGGGGGGGGGGCGCATACACACTCAGCTCAGAGTTCAGTCAGTGATATATCTAGTGTAGAACAGATGAACCACAGTTGAACCCTAAAGGAATGAGGCATGGTAATCACCCTCAAGGAAGTGTTTATTGTTCAAATATATCTGAAATAATTGAAAATTAAATAACCTTACAGATTTTTAATGTTATATAAATAGTAGTTTGAAAAGCTATTGTTATTATAACCTTCGTCTATGATTTTTGAACTTTTTTGACACATTAAATGACCGCACTAAAACGTGATGAGTTTAGATTTACCTTTAATTTACTGCTGATAGACCACACCTGTCATCATAACAAGAAACGATCAATTAATAACAAGTATTGGCAATATAACAACAAAGGGATCATTTCTTGCAACACTGACAGACAACATGCACGATATGATACGTTGATATGATCATTTAAAATAAAAAATCGTAGTTGATTTTGTCTCGTGGTAATCAACACTACTCAGTACACTTTATGCACAACGTCAGTAGCTGCTGCTGATCTGCTTCAGTTGCAGCTTGGATTCAGTTACAGGAGCACATAGAGGCTGGCATCCGTGGTGGGCTGCCACTGTACTGCTGAGTTGTCAACCCAACCACAGTAATCCTCCTACGCTGTCCAGTGACAGCTCCAGTACATACTTCAGAGTTCCTGCTTCTTTAGCAGGATGAGGAGAAGGTATTTTTTGTTTTGACTTACACTGCAGCAGTTTTGTCAGCTCAAATTCACAACACCTAAAGGTTGTGTTTCTTTTAATATATGTGGATTTTAATAGGTACCAAGTTGGTTATCATCCAGGTTGGAGAACAGTAAAACACTAAATGGTAGATGGTATGAACTTTTATAGCACCTTTGTACTTTAAGAAGGGGAAGTTCTACCTAAAGGGCAACAAACATTCTTCAATCCTTCTCTCTGCCTAACTATGCCAGAAAAGTTATTTAATGTTTATTTTCTATAATTGCAAAGTGCTATTCAAACATGGGGTACATTATACATGGGGATGGGATACAGTAAAGTCATTTCCACGCTGGTTGTATAGCCTACAAAGTCACAGGAGGACTAATTGGTGTGGAATTGCTAAACGAAAAAAAGTCTGGTTAACTGTGCATTTTTAAAACACCCTATGAATGGTTATGCAAATCCATCCCTGGCAGGAATCACATTTTACATTTCTGAATGTGTGCCTTGAGCTAAGACACACAGCCCAAAATGCATTACAATGATTAAAAAAAAGGTTTTAAGCATTAATTAACAAGCCCACATTAGCAACCCATTACTCCCACACACACAGTAACATAGAGTTATGTAATTATCCAGCCAAGATGACATTTATTTACAGGCGGATGATTGATGTAAAACTGCTTCATGCTATTAAACAACGGACGACTGTTGATGGTTTATTTAATTTAGTCTCAAAACAATACACAGCATAATACTGTATTTTTAGCCTCTGAGTTACTAATGTCAAATTTCCACTTGACGATTGAGGGTGATTTTCAACTTTCTATGTGGAGATGGAGCCTCCCCAGATATGAAGCTGTATTTCTTTTTTTTGTGTACATTTATAGGTCAAGTTGGATGGTATCTGATTTGAGACGAGCACAGCCTTTTATCAGTGTGGAAAAGCTGGCCTTTCTGTCAACCTCTGTCTTGGTCTCCAGTCGCCTGCTTTTTCCAGATTAGTCTGGGCAGCTGGCTCATTTTCTGACCTGAGTAAGACACCAGCAAAGGGGAACTGAGCTGCAGCTGAGAGAGAACACAGAAGAAAGAGTGAGGAGGAGATGCGGTGAAGAAATGTGAATAGAGCAGAGGCAGAAAGGATTCTGTGAGATAGTCGGAGGTGCAGAGGAGCGGAGCTAGAAGGACCACTGACAGAAGAAGAGAGCACTATTTCATTTCAGAAGCTAGGACTTTAGGAAAAGTGACATTAGGTGGAGACAGGATCACGATAACTGTTTATTCAGTCTTTAAATAAACATCAAAACAAACTTCAAAAACTGATCCACAGATCAAGCACTTTCATCACTTGTCCTTGTACTTATCACAGATGGACTGATATTGGAAACTTTCAAAAAATAATCAAAACGCATGCAGCAAAGCCAGAGATTTAATCTTTGTTATTTCACATACTGCATTCTTATTACCTGTCAGACACTCCTGGCTCCTATGTTATCGACAACACAACACAACTCAACCGCTGACGCTTGCAGATAATGCAAATGTTCTGCTCTTCTTGAAAAACACGAATTGACTGCTGTGTCAGAGCTCACAAAAATGATCCTTCGCTGAGGCCTAATGCATATTTCCAGTCAATAAAGATTCAAGAGGTTTATTCGCCACATGCACATGCAGTTCTACCGCTACAACTTGCAGTGAAATGTATCTCTAAGTCAATTCAAACAAGTTTTCCTTTTATTACGCAAATCTGTGTAGGCTTTAACCCCTTTGTTACATGTCAGGCGTGTATATTACAGTCGTACTATTGTTTTGTATGTGAATTGATATTTTACGTCCACATCAGTGAACACTGTTTGCTTACTCAGATTATCAATGTAGAGTCTCCCTCAAACCTGAGCCATCCTTTTCTCTCTTGCTCTTCCTCTAATCCTCCCATTAATGAACTGACAGCTGCAGCTGTGACGGGCCCTTTCACTCCGCCTTCCTACTTCTTTATAAGAGGTAGGTCAATCCAAAAACATATGAAAGTACTAATGTTCACACAGAGGGGATCAGTTGCATTGTTGACATGTGCCCCACACAGTTAGAATCTCCTGTTTACAGAATCTCAGACAGAAATGACAGCTGATGCTTAAGTTTTTCTCTGGAGTTGCTTCTGTGGGTCATCCTCAGCCCAAAATGTAACAACAGGTGTGTGTGTCTGGTGTTTGGGAGTTCACTCACCTTTTATAGTGGTATGGTTTGTGTTTGCATGATTGTGTATTATCTGCAGTCATTCTTAATTTGTGCTTTTTGCACGGTAAGAATACTCCCCGTCCCCTACCAGTCGTAATATGACTGACTTCTGTTTTTAATAAACTGTGCAGTTAATTCACACGAGAGGTTCCCAGGTCTGTTTTTCTCACCCAGATATAAGGCCAGAAAAGGAACCAGTTACATTATATTTGAGGTGTGGGTGTGCAGATTGCTTTATGAAAGACGTTTCTGCGTGTAATCTTCAAGACCAGATGTCCAGAGGTTATCACAATACCACTCACGTCAAATTCATTTCAAATAAAAGCAAGCTGTCTAAAAACTACATTTCACATTCACATTTTTCTTCTTTGGCAACTTTCACCTCCATTCACAGGCTGTAGGCGAGATTCACTATGATAAAGAGATGTGCCTGACACAAAAGATTTTGAATTTCCATATCCTCATTTACAATTTGCCGAATGTTACATGAGATGAAGGAAGACTCTTGTACCAGTCAGTTAAAATGGCTATTATTATACCTAATCCAGAGTTTATATTTTATTCTGTTGCACCAATGACACAAGTGTATATGATTTTTAACTTAAGGTTTAAGACCTTACACATTCCATAAATACTATTTTTAAAATTCAACAGTCCCACTTGAGCAAGCACTGAGGCAAGTAGGGAGGTAAAACTCCCTCTAAGAGTAAGAAACCCTACAGCAGAACCAGGCTCAGGGTGGACGGTCATCTGCCCCGTTGGGCTTAAAGGACAGAGGAGAGAGAAAAGAACAGCAGGTAACACAGATCATAACAACAACAAGGAGCAGCAGACGAAGCACTGGGCAGGTTGGGTGGACCAGCAACCACAGCTCCAAGGTTGAGGACGCCTGAGAGAGAGAGATGGAGCACAACTAGGGGAGAGAGAAGAAACAAAGTTATTAACATGTAATGATGTCATAAAGTGGACAGAGAGGGAAAAGGAGGAGACGAGCTCAGTCTGATGGACCTGGACCTGGACAACGAGCAGTGCTGGTTTTCTTTTCTAAGTCTTAGCAGGAACATGAACAGGTGATTTAAAATAATTCCTTAACTGGTTACACACACACCTACACCTGTTCATCTGTTGTATCACATACATGTGTGTACATGTGTGTGCAAGCAAATGGTGAAGACGCGTGTGACATGGAAAGACAGGTCCTTTTAATCTTTCATACCCACCTGACAGATGCTCTCACAGGCTTTTCTTCACCCCTGTAATCTCTGACATGCCTTCGTCTCTAGCCCTCAGAGACAAAAGGCAAGAAATAGCTGCAGAAAAATCATATTATCAACGCAAGGCTCAGAGGGAAAAAAAATCTGTGGTTGCCTTATAAAATCATAAGGTGATTTGTCCAAAGTATTTATTTTCATTTAATTTAAGAGACCAGCAAGCTCCACCATCAGGAGCCAAATCCCCTCCATTAAGGAGGGTGTAAAGCCCTTTATAGGCAAGAATAAAAAGACCAGCCTGTTACAACCTGCTAGTTCCTGGGAGATGGCGGTCGACGTGGGAAGCCGGCTGAAATTCCCAGAAGTGGTGCTCACAACACTCCGACCAGACATTGTACTATGATCACCTAAAGACCAGAAAATGATCCTGGTTCAGTTAACAGTGCCATGGGAGGAAGAATTTAATGAAAAAAAAATTTATATATATATATATATATATATATGCCAAATATCATATGTGAAAATAAGTCATATAATATTCTTTATCTGAAGTATTTACCCTCTATGGTCAAAGCTAAAGATTTTATCTATGTTGTAAATTAAATTTGTTTTTCTACATAAAAAATACAGCTCCATCTTTTATAATTCATAAAAGAACATTTGATGTGTCACTTTGTTTGATGTGTATTAAATCCAAGTGCACTTGTGCTATTATTCTCCACATGCTGAAGCTTACAAGTATAACCAGACCTTCATAATACATTTAAGACTTTGTAGCCCACAAACGTTGTAAATCTTATTCAATTACTCTCAGTAGTTCTTCTGTTGAACCAGCAAGAGGTCAGATACTGTTGCCAGAGAGAACGTAACTTGTGTTTCTGAAAAAGCCTTTAATTGGCATGACTCAACAGAGGTGTGCATAGAGGTATGAGTGTAATGAAACCAAGTGTAACTGTGGTCTTCCAGTCAACAGCCATGACGTCTGTTTCAGAGTTTAATGTTCAGCGTAATTGTTCTTAATGATGTTCTGGATTAAAAGTGACTTGTCTGGCATCAGCAATAATAATGTGTAATGGGGATGAAAAAACTAACTTTGACAGTAATGATCTTACCTGTCTTAAACAAAGCTTTATTGTTATAGCTATAACAACACCTCCTACATAAAACGAGTTTGAGTTTATAGAGATCAAGGTTGATTTGTTGCAAATTGTATAATTGTTTTATTGAAAATACTGCAAATATAATGCTTGAAGGCCCAATTCATATTTCTTGGACCATTTAAATATAAGTTGTGCTAATACACAGTAAATCCAATGGCCATCTGTTCATTTCCTAAATTATCATAATACCAAAGTAGTGGTCTGTGGTATTCTACAGACCAGTTGCCACTGCATTAAGTTAATTAATTAAGTGAGAGTTAAAACACATTCTGCCTTTGGACTAAGCGTTAACATTGCAAAATAAAGCAGCCTAAATCTTTTCAGCATGACTGATAAAAGGCGTCTGAATGTATAACGTATCTGTAAAAGGCAGAAATCAGCCGTGCAACACAAATGCAAAGGGTAGAGCCCAGTGAAGTGTTATCTGGGGAGCACACCAACACCCTAGGGGAAGGAAAAGGAGCTGAAGCTGGTGCATGATGAGCTGTAGGCTGCAAAACATTAGGTGAGAGCCAGTCGAGCTGGCATGAAACAGCAAGGTGACTGTAGGAGGCAGCTACAGGCAACAAGACTCTAAGGTCACCTTGTAGAAACTGGAAATTTGGATCCCAGGGGAGGATGTTCCTGAAGCAGGTGGTACATATGATGTTCTTCCAAGCTCATCAAACAGCGCATCTGCTGGGGCAAGGTGAGGGCACCACGATGCTATCTCTGCACACAGAGTGAGAGCACTCCATCATGCTCAGCATAAGCATGTCAGCATCCAACAACATGCATCATGTGTGTTGGAATGAAGAACGGCCTTTCTGCTTGCCCCACCATCAGGCCTGCTTTTACTTGTAATTCCACTAAGGAACTTTCAATAGCAATACTGTTTTTTATTTGTTTCCTGCAGCCAACTTGTGTGTTTCCTGCAATATTAATACAGTAGCATTTAGATATCGACGTGGTTTCTGACATCCTTGAAATGAGGAATAGGGACTGAACCCCACATATGAACAGTGAGTCCTGTCCTTGCTTATTGAGGCGTCATGTCATGAGCTGTGTTCCTGCGCAGGTGGCGATTCCGACCCGCTTGAGCCACTTGATGTAAAGTCAGCAGTTCACCGAAGTCTGTTGAACGAACGACCCTCTAAATCAAACTGCAGAGCAACAACTGTACCCGTTCACAATGCGAGCAGACAGAGCAGCGAGCGAGTGTGAGCCTGTGTGTGACGAGTTGTGTCACAACACATTTGTGTGTTATCGTCGCGGATCACACACCTGTGATACCACACCGTGATTACAGCTTTTCGCCTACCATTCCCCTGCTTCTCCTTTGTTCGCTCTAGCAGTCGTCATCCATTATAACATGCTTTCCTTCGCCCCTTTTGTCTTCTCTCTCCTGGAAAGGTAAACAAGCTTTTGCTGAGCAGCACCACACAGATGTGTTATGGCAACTCACGCAGTGCAGAGATGAAAGGTTAAATCATTTAAACCAGATCGCAAAGACCTGAAGACCTGAAAGTGTCCGAATAAATATCTGATTTTGAGATAGATTGGAACATGATCCCAGGCAGATTTATGTATAAAAATTATTTCACTCATTTATTGAGGGACAGTAGAAAAACAAATCTCCTCTCACATTACTGACGCGCTTCATTACACCAGCTGCCTGTTCAGTTTATTTGCTGTATCTCTTTGTGGAGAAAGGACATATTGTGCAGTCTCACACACATCCGTCCATGCACGCGACCATGTTCTGTATGCACATACCCTGTGCTGTTGCTGAGACAGGAAATGAAGGGCGCCGTATCATCTCGTAATAACACCGTGTTGATGATGAAGCTCTGACCATGGGCAGAGGGAAAGATGGAAACACAGTGATTCAGAGAACAGAACACTCTCACAAACTAATCAATACACACCAGTGCACTGCATTGACAACCAAAATAGAAAACAATCCTACTCTGTTTGTAGCCCACACGCGCATTCATTGCATGTCAATCTGTGCTTTCTTCTCCAGTCAGTCATGATAAAAACACTATAGATGTGTCACAAGAACACATTTGCTATAGTATAAATCATCTCGATTAGGCTCACTGAGGTCATTTTAGAGCGAACTAACCTGAGTTAACAGAAAATTGGATTTAAACCATAGAAATATAAATGTTTAGATGTTTCCACACAGTTTTAATCTAATTAAACAGAATATTCTACCAACACCTAAACACACAAAAATAAGAAAGAGTTTATCCCAAATAATTTCCTCATGTTGTATATCTGCCTTTAGCTAAATAAAAATGATTCAATAGGAGTAAATACTGCGCTACACTCAAAAGCATACAACACTGCCACCACATGGACACAGACACATATCACTGTAGTTTATATGAGGAGCCAGGCACAGACAGCAACCTCACATCACATTCTTCAAAGGGAATATTTGACTTTACCTTACTTTGCAGACGCTTTTATGCAAAGCGACTAACTAGGAGCTAGCACTGGGTGTCTGGCTCATGGACACACCTGGTAGAGGATGGACGAGGACTCAGACGGGGTTTTGAACCTGCAACCTTCTGCAGGTTATGTATTTTAATATGTGACTATAGCGTCTTCAACAACCACAAGAAAAAAGTGATTTGAGTGAACTCGTTGTCTAACTGGCCTTGAATACGTTGGAACAGAACGCGTCAGCTTCCAGTAACTTTACAGAAAACACAGAGAGGCCCCCGAATCTCAGGTACCCCACCCCCCACCCCCTAGAATAAAGTTTTAAGACTTAAGAAAAGACTAAGAAAATAATTAGATTTAAAAGTTTCAGTTTCAGTAAATTTAGAAAAAAAAAAACAACCAAAACAATGTTGATGATCATGGAAACTTTTTTCTTTCACTACCTTTACATTTAGGTTATACCTCCCAGACTCCTCCGTCTACAGATACAACACTGCCGTCCGGCGACGATCGTCAAACACTACAACCGGCGCAGGACGCGCGTCTCTCGCGGTGGATGGGATCCATCCGGCGGCAGGCAGAAAGTGCAGCCGCGGAAGCTGTAAGTTGGACCCTGTCATCGAGCATAAAGCGGCTTTTTCCTCAGTGGCGAGCTGCCGGTTTCCCACGGAGCGTGAGATGAGGGAGAGAGAGTGACATGTGGCTGGGACTCAATGTCACAAGGGTCACATGGTGCTCGGACGGTCAGCATCAGTGTCTAACTCAGCCGCCTGCCGCCAGTGTGTGGACACTTTCACCCCGACCTGCTGATACTGGGCAATCCCGCCTCGGTATGCCTCACAAGAGCAAAAAAGAAAAGGTAAAGCAAATGTACAGTGTTAAGTGTTTGCAAAACGTGCTGCGTGCTACGTTTACTTTAGTTTGTCTGGTTCCTCACTGTTTAGGATTCCTCCAAATCTGGAAGGTCCAAAAAATCTGTAAGTAAAAATGGGCCTGCAGACGATCAAGAGGTGAGTGGATGCACAGTTTACATTGAATACTGCATGTAAAACTTCACAGTATGTACGAAAAAACACATCACGAGAAACTCTTTTTGACCTTTGGGTGTGTGTGCTCTTTCCTACTGACAGAGTATCTATAAAACAAACACACACAATACATCTAGCACATGCTCTGGTACAGTTTTCTACACTAATTATTACTCATACGTTCCTTTCACATATGCTTTTAGTCACTAAATGTTGAGTTCCATAGAAACTAAGTAATAAACTCTCTTTTGGTTTATGAACGTGTGTCATTGTGCATTGCATGCAGTGTTTCTCATGTGACATCATAGCATGATCTTATGACTTTGTAAGAATAGACTCACATCCCTCACATCATGCCTAGTTCAGCTTCAGAGTATAATACTCGGCATTGTAGTGGCTATTTTTGTCCCTATTATGTCTGACGTGCAGGACTGGTGTCGAGTATAGTACATTGAGACTGGAGAGACCTGATTGATTGACTGCTGGACATGCTGTTTGTTCCCATTGACAGCTTTATCAGCTCCATCTATGCTCAATTATTCTGTCCACTGAGGTTCATCACAGACACTGTCAACAGATACAGTGCAATACACTGCCAGCTGTGATCAGCTTGCTTCACGGACAATAACCTGATCTAATTCGGAAAGGAACCTGACCTAAACCACACCCTAACCTCTTTAATCTCCTCTCCTCTCCTCTCCTCTGAACTCCATAGTGACACTTCAATAGAGTCATTTCTGTGTCATTTCCTTTTGGGCAGGAACTACCTTGCCCTACTCTGCTGCAGTAACCGGAGATCTTCCTCTGCGACTCTTGTTTCTGCAGGGCTCAAATAAGAAAGTGCCTCCTGCAACTCAGCTGATGAGAGTAAAGCACCCGGGGTCACACTCGGCCATGAAGAGGGAGAAGAGGTTCAGCACTTCCTCTTTTCCCCTCAGTGCTAACAGAGAGCTGCATAAATTACCTGCAATGGCAGGTATGTCTCCTTTTATATACAGTATCTGTATAAATCACCTTTACATGGTCCTCCTCTGTACTAACTCATATACATGTTTACTTTTCTTCTGAAAAAATGCTAGAGGCCATTTACCCAAGATTGCATGTTTGCCCTATACAGATAAAGGAAATCTTATTAACAATTTATAGCCTTGGTGGATCCTCATAACCGCCTTTTTAACCTTGAGATCTCTGCTCGCTACATAATTTATAGATACGTAGACTGCCCATCAGCTTGATCTGTAATGCAAATGATGTGCAATCAGCTGTATCTCCAGCCGTACCTGGAAGAAACAGATATTGCCCCTGGAGGGCTCGATCCTGTAAGATAACTCTGACTCAGACTGAATAGACTGGAAGACAGTAGTGCAATCTGGGCCAGTCAGTATTTACTTAAAATGTGAACCTATACTGCACTTGAAATAGTGCTACAATAATAATAATAATAATAAAAGTTTGGAGTTTTGTTTTGTAAAGTTATTTTAGTGATCACCAATCAGTAAATTAACCAGAGTAATTAAGCCAGCACCATAGTCAGAGTTTTGATCGACCGTATTGATCAACTCTGTTCAAACATATCGTACTGATGCAGATCCTTAGATGAGGCAGTGATGTTGAGGTTTGAACACTTACATCAATCTTTCATGGCTTCTTTGTTTGCACACCGTATTACAGGCAGGATCCAGTCTAAGTGGTTTCCTGTGAGCTATACTGAGCAATGCTTTGTTCTTATAACCTGGATGAGCTGGGTGACACGGAGGAGGAACAGTAGAGGCGTTTCAGGCCAGATCATTTGCAAGTGTGATGGAGACACACCACAATATGTCACGGTTCATATTTTGTGTAATACAACATGCTGCATGTGTTGATATGGGAAGACACTGAGGAGAAAGAGAGCGTAGAAAGATGCAAAAATAATCTCCCTGAACCTTGAGTTAATGGTAGTGACACAGATAAACATGCAGGAACAGACAGGGACTTGAATATCAGCACAAATTTACAGTCCTGACAGTTCAAGGACTGATTTGTGATTGTAGACTGTGTAGGCAGAGGTCAGATGCAGGGAAGATATCTGCTCGCTCTTTCACACACTTACAATGGATGAGTTGTAGTGACTGTATGTAGTATGTGGTAGTTACAGTAAGAAATATTGGAGCCTATGCAATTACAGCTTTTCCAAAGTGGCATTGTTCTGCTTTTATGTCATTGTAAATGGAAACTTCAACAACAATCATCAGACTCATCACTAACAAAATAGTTTTTTAAGCTCCAATCTGGACAGCATCTTAACCGAAACATAATTTGCATAGACATCCCTTGACTGAAGAATAGAATTATTTTGAATCATTAATTAATTTTAAATCAGATCACAAACCCTGTGTTGACAGTTACATCCAGATGAGCGTAAGCTGTAATAGTCTCCTCGACGTGGAAAGAATTTGTTATTGCATGATTAATGAGGCATTGACGACATGTTATTGCCAATAATATATGATTTATTGTATGTCTGTCCCTACTGAGTTCTTCTGGTTTACTGATAATAAATTACGTTCTTTTTTTAAGTTCAGAATTTCTTTGTTTGCAATGTCACCTTGATTGTTTGACGCTATGTGGTTCTACATGTTATATTTAGTATCTTATAAGTCCGTGTGGGCTGGACAGTTGTGCATAGCACAAATTAAGAACCACAATAATTCATTAAAATTTAATATAGTTAAATTTAGTTTAGTTAATTCATCATTTACCAAGATGGTGTGGCCACTGCCAGACGGCTTTTTCCTTCTTATTCATCGCTTTCTGATCTTTTTTCTTTTTTTCGTTCAGTCTCTACTATAACAACATATAATATGCAGAAATTAAATTCACTTTGCTGTACATAGCACTACTATTCTTCTATTCTTGCATAGCCTATAGAGTGACTCAGTGATACTTTTCACTGCCGGTTGTACTGGTACAACTGTGTAGGTGATGAATAAACCTCTTGAATCTATTCTAACTGCCTGTTACTGACCAGGACACAGACAGATTAAAGAGAAGTCAACAAATGATCTTTGTTTGTAGAGCTTTGACCAGGCATTTTTTAAATAGCCTTTCAGAGCCACAGGCTACAAAGTCCTATTTTGTGCTGTTTATGCACGTGTGTGTGTCTGTGTGTGTGTGTGTGTGTGCTTGTGTCTCACCTCTTAATATGAAGTGGCTACAAGTTGACAGGACCTGCAGAGCAACACTGCATGTTGTTGAGGATCAGTAAACGGCATGTTGTTCCACATGTTAACAGCATGAAATATTCAGAGATGAGATTGTGTTGCAAGAACTTCTTACAAGTCTTTTGCTGCCATCTTTTGGTTGTAAATGGAAGTGTCCCAATTTTCGTGGGATTGTTTTTTTTCTCCGAGCCCTGTGTTTAAAACTAGATTATTTTTTATTTTTTTATTCTTAAGTTTCACACCTTAACTATGAAACCTTAGATGATACTTACAAAACATTATACACTTATTATATAAACTCTTAAAGCTATTTTAAAATGTGGGCTTTGCATCAGTACTGTCACTCAAATAAGAGGAAAAAGATATTTATTTTACTAAAATATGCTGTGACATGCCTCGAACTATGAAGACACAGTAGAAGAAAATAAGGACATTTGTACTAGAAGAAAAAACAGGAAGAAATTACTGTAGGCGAAATCTCACTTTCTTTGTGGGTCTGGTCATAAAACATCATCCACATCACATGCAGGGTTGTCTTGAGCTAGGAGGTTTTCAATACCCCGGATTGCCTGGAGTGCTGTATCCAGGTCTGGCATGTCTCCTGATTGAGCCTTATTCTCTATCCAAGATCAGCCTCCACTTTTGTCCACACCAAATGTTCACCTGGGGCTTAAGTATAGTGTTCAAGCGTTGTTGTTAGTGAACTTGTGGTTTCCAGTTTGGCACACTTGGCACGTGGACTGGCTACAAGAGCTATTGGTTCTCAGAGACAGTGCTTTAAGACAGTTTTCATTTCATTATTTTAGTATAGTGTCAATCCCTTTCAATTGAGTTCAGTTGTTAGCACATGTATATTAATTGGCAATAAATACTCAGAAAAGGCCAAAACCAACTTGGTTCCAATCAATGCCTTCCAACCTATTTTTTAAGATAGCCTGACAATAACATTTTATTTTGAAAAAAGGTTAAGCAATATCCTTAAATTAATCATTTTCTCATTTAAAATAAAATAGCTCATTTTAGGGGAACTATTTCCAGTCAGCAGATTAACACATTAAATTATGCATTGAATGACTCATATGCTAGTAATTATTATTTCTTGCAGAAAGACTGTTTGTGGGATTTTCTCAAACTAAATTACAGTGCTTATGTTCATGACAATGAAGGAACATGTCAGTGCAGTGTTAACTGGTGGCTCACGTAGGTGTTTTCTAAATCGTATTTGCATTAACAAGCATTGATACTAGGCAAAGGCACATGGGTCACGGAGGTCAGGGTGCTCATGGGGTCTCTGTATGAAGTCACTGCTCATATTTTTGTTTGAAAGTCATGACGCTCAGTAAAAAGACAAAAAGTCATGCAAATCTATTCTGAAGAATAGGGGAAAAAATCACAAAGTAACACAAAACCAAACCAGTGTGGGGGTGGGGTATCTTCACTTCACTCTCCGTCTGTGCGTAGGGCCCTTTTTCTCTTTTACCTGTCCACCAAACATATACAGTGATACCCATTGGAAAGGTTCTGTTTTTCCATGTGTAAACATTTTGTCTAATTGTTATACTAGTATGAAGTAAGTGGCAGCTTTCAGAAAATACCAGCATCCGTCGTCATGGCTGTGGAATGTAATGGCACCTCTTGGACAGTCTTTGGCCCCTCAGTGATAGAATGCTAAGAGCGAGACCTGTTTAGTGATACACTTGGACTTCTTCTCGTCTCCCAACACAGCCCAGAGACTAGTTCTCCCTTTCTTATAATCCTAAATGAACTTACTACTGCTACATCTGCCACAAACAAATGCTATCTTTTTTTTTGGTCCAATCAAGACATTTAACCAATAGGAATTGGATGTGGTTCTGTTTTTAGTGCCAATTTCAGATGCAGTACAACTGTAACACAGTACATCACACCCTCTATGGTGGAATATTAATAAGTTGTTCCACATTATTTAAAAAGCAGCATAGTCTCTCTGTTATTAAATAACTGTGAAATGATGTGGCGTCATGAGCAACAATGTTATGAAATATCTGGTCGTGCCTGTGGCGTGGATGTGGCATGTCCCCTGATAAATCGCATGAAACGAGGGGAAGCTGCTTCATTATGTAAAGATGATATGCAGATTGTTTATTCGTCACCTCGGAGAGTTGGACTTCTCATTTCCACAATGAATATTAAGGAACGGTTTAGTCTAAATATACGTGTCTTATATAATTCAGAGTGTTAAAAGCTATGTATTTTGTATGACATTGAACGGTTTAATTATGGAAACAAACAAAAAACAAAGAGGGATGAAGTTTTACACAGGCTGTGAGTGCTGTGCGGAGCTACAGAAGTTTCCTGCATTGTGTACTCACGTTTAGTTTTCTTTCCTCTTGCTCTCGTTTCCTGTTTACAGCTAATTTTGCCCTGAATGTTGCTTTATGTTATTTCACTTAGCATAACATAATGCAGCGAATTCTGCCTCGTAGAGCGTGTGAGTCATAAAACCCTCTCATCTAACCGTGTATTTTTTCTGTTTTGGTGTTTCGAAACCCGGTCTAATAATTTCTTCGATTTCGTGGTTATACTCAGTTTTAGACCACAAAACAGATTAGCACGGCTGTTGATCTTGTGTGGTGAATAACCACATCTTTCTACTCAATTCATTTGTTTTTTCCAGTTAAAAAAAAATCCCAAATGGTTCTTAACCCATCGTGTAGTTGTCTCCTTCTGTTTCTCATCTAAAGCTTTAAAGCTGCCTCTGACCCTCTCCTCCACCTTCCTTTGATGAAGAACCAAGCAAAGATAACTGTAGGAAACAATGAAAGATTTGAAGCCTGGGCCCCTCTCTCTCTCTCGCTCTCTAAGCACTCTCTGATTAAGTTATTTCCAGCGGCTTATTCTAAATGAGATTAGGCTGAAAACCCCAGCTAATGGTTAAACTGTGGAAAAGACTCAAGTCAATCTGGTCTCAGCAGTAGCAGCAGCAGCAGGGCCTGCCTTTCAGAGCGTCACCAGAGACCAGTGAGTGGAGAGGAGGAGCCTAACCCCTCCAAAAAATCCCCGTTATGTCCCGCCCCCTGTACATACTCTCAGCCAATCGCCGGAACTCTCTGCCAGCAGCCTTGGCCCTCATTGTTCCAGAACAGCCCGGGCTCAGCCAATCAGCCGTCTCCTGCGCTGCTTACATCACTAACTAGCCAGTTCCCTCCAGCAGCGGAGAGCTTCATTTTCTGATCTGCTTTTGTGCTAAAATGGAGGCTGGCCTCTCGCCCTGAGTGAATCGCCTTCCTGGTTGAGGTTTAGATGTTGACATGCAATAAATCTGGAGACAGGATGGTTGTGGATGCACCCAATTCCAATGGGCCTTTTCAGCCGGTGGCTCTTATGCACTTCAGAGGTACGTAAGGACTCATTATTCTTGCTGTATTCTGCTAAGGGATTAAGAAGAGAAAGAGCTGTATGTTGCTGTGCTCATGTTCCCCTCCACTGGTTACTGCTTGGTTAGTCAGAAATAGGATAGTTGTTTGTTTCAGTAGCGTTGTTGGATTTGGAAATGGCTGTTTGCGGGGCTTGTGTGCATAGCTGTGAGAAACGCGCTACATAAAAATCTGGTTTTACTAGCTAGCTGCTCTCTGCCCATCCCCCCGCCAAGCTAGTGATGTCAAAGGAAGTGAGGTCATAGCCTAGGGAAGGGTCCTCTCCTCAGTTTGATGTTGTAGCTGTAATCGTTTCTGTATTTTTGCATGCATTTATTAACAGTAGACCTCTCGGGAGATTGAAACGCCGCCTGTCCTCCTCAGCTCCTTCCTAGCTGTTTGACCCGGCGCTGCGGTTTTGTCACACTCCAGTTGATCTGGGCGCAAATTGGTCACAGTGTGCAGACTGTAGACAGTCCCTGCTCCGCAGCAGCAGCAGCCCCCCGGTTCTCCGTCTCATCGCCGTTTCCCCTCCTCACATGCTCGGGATCCCTCGACATGGTTCTCCCCTCAAGACAAGTCGCAAGAAATGAAACGTGGATTTCTTGCTGCTGTCGGTGTGACCCAGCCACCTCTGTCACACAGGGCAAGCAATGTTTCAGGATGACAGCGTCAGGCTCAGCCCCTAAATGTGTGGATAATGTAGTCAGTCACGTTTGAAAGGCCCTGGCTGTTACCAGCGTATGTGAGTGCTGCCCAGCAGTTGAATGAAGCCTCCGGCGTTTATTGATCACACACTATTGAGCCACAGAGCTGACTGCACTGAATGACAACTCGGGGTTTGGGAACAATCAGGCTCTCTCTCTCTGTCTTTCTGTTTCCTTTTTTATTTTTGACCCTGTCTTTATCACCTCCTTCAGAGTAAATATCTTCCCGTCTATACATCTTCCCAGATTATTTATAGAGCTGTCTCCGTATGTGTCTCAGTTTGGTGTTTGAGGGACGACTCAAGAGTGGTTTTCATTTCTGTCTCACATTTGCTCCTGTGCGTGGGAAGCGGGAGACTAATACGAAACAAGACGACTTTATTTATACATGCATATGAACAGGATCATGCTGTCTAACCCTACATGTACCCTATGTTTCGTTTAGGTTGAGGCTAATTAATCGCCTTTGGGGCTTTTTTCTATATAAGCTTCACATACACCACAGAAACAACAGTGATTACAGCTGTAGCTGCTAACAGCTGCTGCATGTACTGACACACGGTCAAAATGAGTCATTTAAGATGCACTTGTAGACGGCCTCTAAACCTCATTTGTTCTGTGAGATGCAAGACTTCCCTGCATCTCACAGAACTGTCATCTCTGCTGCAGGTTCAGCAAGGCTCTCCTCCTTATTATTTGTCACAAGGGCGAATCGTTGAAAGTGTGGATCTGTCTGGCAGTGCCACACAGTGTGCCTACCAACAAATTGACCATATTTCAGGAGCATTATACATCCTGGGTGGAGTCTCAGGTGTTGCTTGCAATGCAACCAAAGCATATTGAAAAACTTAAGGTGACTAAACTAGTTTCTCTTATGTCTTCAAAAGTATAACACAATATCCCTGTGTATAGTTATAAATAGTAGCCAGTCAATGTTTACATTGATCATAACATGGTGTCGATAAAGCAGATTGCCAAACCAGCCCCGTCTCCAGGCTAGCAGCTGTTCATTTGACCCATTTACAGAGGAAAATACAGTCTGGTTCCAATGTGACTCTAGTTATCTTTTTTCTTTAAAAAAAAGTTCTTTAATCAATCTCTGTTCTTTACAGGACACTGTGCTCACATGCACATGTTTGTTCCCCTCCTGAGGGTTCTGTTGCATTAATAGAAGTCACATTGCGGTTACCATCAATTTTGGGGCTTTATCGGTTACACAACAACCTGCTGGGCATTTTGGGAGTGCACTTTAAATTTATAACTCAAGCCGACAGACTTATGTAATAGGGGCAAGACAAGTCTGACACGGTCAGGGGTGCAAGGCTTGGCAGCACATTCCAGTCCAACTTCATGACCCAGTGCAACCAGCACAAATTACAAAATGTGGTCCAACTCATGCCAGGGAGACAGATGATGATAACGTGTACAAACAAGTAAACACTAATTTCATTCTTCCTGTTGATGTCCACTTAGCAGAAGATGTTTTAGCTGATTTTGTATCTGTAATAGTGATGATGAACGTCCCTGATAAATCCCTTGTGTTTTAAATAAGAAATATTGACAGTTTTTGTCGCTTCGTTCCTGTTGTGACCTGTTTGTACCTCAAATTTTTGGACAATAATGGTAGTTCACACACTGACCCTCGCTCCTCTGGAATTCCCAACGTCTTACTGTCATGGAGATAAATTTGCTGGCTTGAAACTGACACTGCACACTGTGTATGAGAGGGAGAGAGAGAGAGAGTGTGTATGAGCGTGTCCCAGCCAAGTCTCCATTATGTCTGAATAGGTTTTCTCTCTTCTTACCTAGAATCTGCCTGTTTGCAAGAAACGTGTGTGTGTGTGTGTGTGTGTGCGTGTGCGTGTTCTCCTGCATTCTGCACCGCAGCCTTTGTCGTTCTGTGCATTCATTGACTGAAATTATGGCTGGTTTAGCAGTCAAAACTTAAGTCCATTAGGTTTTCAAATTGTCTTCATATTGCACACCTACGAGACTGAGTAGGTGGGAGGTTTTTGTGGCATTATTTCAGTCTAATTAAAACAAGATGGAGTGAATCAGAGCAATGCAAAGACGTAATTGATTTGTGTCAAAGTAACATGGTTTTATGCACTTCTTTTGCGATACAAGTAGCACAAACCTTGGTATTATTTATGCCTTTTCTTTACGCAACTATCTCATCAAACCTAATTTGCCACACAACCCAAATCTGCTTATTTCAGTAATTCGAATCAGTCTGCCCACAGGTTGCAGTACATTAATGGAGAAGGAATGAGATTCATCACCGTTTCCCCTGTGACGTACATGCCATGTATACATCTGATCTAAATCAGTTCATTCACCATGTGCAGACAGCCTCTGAGCCATCCCACTGTTAATGCCTCACCCTTCACTGATTAGTAATTACAGGGTATAGAAAATGAACTGCATGAACTGTCGATGTTTACTGTGCTTTGGTTTCCATGTAGGGAGAATAACAGCAATAATATGAGGCGTTGCTGGTTTCAGAAATATGGCAAAACATCGACGTTAATCT
This sequence comes from Microctenopoma stevenorrisi, assembly GCA_032270685.1. NCBI lineage: Eukaryota > Metazoa > Chordata > Actinopteri > Anabantiformes > Anabantidae > Microctenopoma > Microctenopoma stevenorrisi. Next base: position 8,071,147 of record JAUMTR010000014.1, on the reverse strand, counting down.
GCTATGCCAGGTGTCGTATTCTACAAAGAAGGCCGTGATTATTAAGAATCTCATCCTCTGTCAGATGCAGAACACGGCTTTACCACAAAAGACATAAACGAAAGCATATATATCAATTTGTCAAACTAACCACATTAAAGTATGGTTGGTTGGTGCATTGCAAATCACCAGCATCTAAATGGGAGCGTCTTGCTCCGACAGACCTTTTTATCTGTATGCAGCTGCATCTCTAACCCACACCTTAGTTTAGTAACATTGCCTGTTTAATTGCAAGTACAGCTGTGGATTCTGAAATGACTCGTGCCATAACCGCCACAGTTAGAGCGGCTGAGGGACTTATGAATGCTATGATGCTGTTTCTCGCATATCAGACCGGACATCACGAAGTCTAAAGAGAAAGGTGCGATAGGAATTTAGACTAACCAAAATGGGTATTTCCTCTTTGTGTTGTCGTGTGTGAAGTGTTGACTCTGGTGGAGATGGAGTTCGTTTACATGCCTCTGCGCAGAGCAAGGTTTCCCTCTCAAACATCTTGTCATTTTTTGCTTGTGTCCATTGGATAGAGCCAGACTGTGACCGTTCATCTAGTTCCCATAGCCCTCCTAGTCTTCCTCTTCGTCCTGTGTTTTCTCCTCCACTCTGCTCTGTCGTTATCTTCCCCCCGGGCTCTCTCTCTCAGTGCACTTTAGTCTTCATGACTCATTTGCCAGTCTACATCACTCTCTTGCGGGCCTCTTCTCTTCCTCCACATTGCTGTTCCTGATTGACATGTATGGGGGGGGGGGGGGGGGGGGGGGGGGGGGGGGGGGGGGGGGGGGGGG
>JAUMTR010000014.1:8040721-8070316 GCA_032270685.1 Microctenopoma stevenorrisi | reverse complement strand
TTGGTTTTCCTGTTTTAATTTTAAACCCCCCCCCCCCCCCCCGCCCCCACTCTACTCCTTTCTCTGGTGGGCCCTGGTGGTTTTTGAACATGACTCCATTCCCAAATATTCGCAGCCACCTTATTTCATCCCTGCCATGTAGCCTGCAGCTCATTTCTTCCTGTTCCTGGACACTTTCCACTATATCTCACTTTATTTTACTGTCTCTTTCTTCAGATGTGGCCCCCGCGGAGCAGGAGAAGCTCTTCATTCAGAAGCTACGACAGTGCTGCGTTCTCTTCGACTTCCTGTCTGACCCGCTGAGCGACCTGAAATGGAAGGAAGTGAAGCGGGCGGCGCTGAGCGAAATGGTGGAGTACATCACCCACAACAGGAATGTCATCACAGAGCCCATCTACCCAGAGGTGGTGCACATGGTCAGTAGAACTGGAAGGGCTGTTGGTTTTGCGGTTAAAGCTGAAGATGTGGGTGAAACCTAGGCCAAGAATAGGGGCAAGCTGTGGCTGTGGGACAGAGATGGTTGGAGGGGAAGTAAGAAGAATAATGAGTCTCTGTCCCAGCTGATGTTTGTGATCAGGATCTGGTCAGGCTCTTTTTACGTGGGGCACATGTGTTGACTTTCTTGTAGAGTCTCTGATTATCTAATTAGTTGCCCCTGTTCTAAGAGAGAAGTAACTTGCAGCTAAAATCATAAAGTCAAAAACCAAAGATGCACTGCAGCTCAGTTACTCAGTTGTTTGGCAGCTGTTCTGATAGAAAAGTGTTTTTCAAGCTTCTGCTTCTCAGATCAGAAAAGCCTTTGTGATTTAGTTTGCTGTATATGTTGGTGAACTGAATATCGTTTTGCTTTTGGATTGTTCACAAAAAACAAGCAACTTGAAGATTTTGCCTTGTGCTCTGAGGTTTTCTTCCTCACATATAAACTTTTATGTATCTAACATTTATAGTTATGGATTGATTTGAAGAATGAAGAATCTGTATTGCCAACTAATTCAACTGTACACTTGAACAAGGTTCTCTTTCTGAGCAAAGGATTTTCCCCTGGCAGACAATGATGCATTTTACATGTCATCAAAAGCAACATTGATTTGTTTGAGATTAATTGAGATTTGAGATTTAATTGATTTATGGAAAGTACACGTAGCATCTCAACAAAACAAGATTATTATGATGACAGATGTCCTAGTTAACTTTTCATCACATTATAATGTGCACAGAAATTGTGCTTTAGATTATAAAAGATTAGAAAAAGTTTTAGAAAGACACTTCTCCCTCACCATTATTATCTTTTCATCGTGTACAATTGGTCTAATCATGGTTTATGACATTTCACAGTCTCCATTGTGGAGTTAATGCACATCTCCACAGCCTGTTCTGGGTTGAAGTGCAGCACAGACCAGACAGTCTATCTACCTTGCAGCTTGTCTGTTCAAACAAGGCTTCCAGTGTTTCAGTAGGCCACCTGCACTGTCCCATGATCGGCCCTGCAGGGAACAGCAGCCCAAAGCGGAGTCAGTTGACACTCTGAGAGAACAGAAACGCAACACACTTGGATTATTGTGGTCCAAATGCTTAGAGGCCGGTTGAAAGAACAAAGTTTACATTAACCTAAAAAGAAATCTAATTTTAGGATAGTTATTGGGACATGGGACAATTCTTAGATGTGTTTTGTTATGGGCAAAATTAACTTTGAAATTGTAAAACATCGCATTAACTAAATTGTTTCTCGTCATTAAGAATAGTTTTGCTTTATGATGCCAGCATTTAAAATGACCTTACTTCACCATAAGTGTGTCCACTGTTCAACTTCCTTACGGCACTGCAGTCACTGTTGTTCTTCAGATTAGGTGGAGACTTTTGTCCAAAGTTGTCCGTGTAGTAGAAAATTCTGCATTTACTTTGACTTTGTTGTATGCATTGATTTAAAAAAATGATCATTTTAGGGGGAAAACAAACTTCAGGTGCTCTTTTGTGGTTTGTTGTGTTTCCATTGTTGGTTCAGCCATGTGGTGTATGATGTGGTGTATATTTATTTAAGAACTGGAAACTTCTTACAGGAAGTTATGGTCTAGCGCAGGGGTAGGCACGTTCGGTCCTAGAGAGCCGCAGCCCTGCTTGTTTTCCAACCCTCCAGCTGTTCACCAAGAGCAGGAACTTCTGATTACCTGGATCAGGTGTGTGCAGCCAGTCGGAGGCTGTAAGTGCAGGGATGGTTGGAAAACAAGCAGGACTGCGGCTCCCCAGGACCGAACTCGCCTACCCCTGGTCTAGCGTGTCTGAGATTTAATGAGAAAATCCAACCGGGTAGAGGCATTGGCATTTTGTTTTTCATCCTTACGAATGGACTGAGCCGTAACGTGAGCTACGGTTCTGGGTTGTAAAAACAATAGTATATGGACCTAAATAGCATTCTGTCCAGGGGAACAAACATTCATAGTATCATTTTTCATCCCTCTTCCTCCAGTTTGCAGTGAATATGTTCAGAACATTGCCTCCGTCGTCCAACCCCACTGGAGCAGAGTTTGATCCAGAAGAAGATGAGCCAACACTTGAAGCTGCATGGCCACACCTCCAGGTTGACATTTTAATCAGTTACATCTGCAATAAACAAGAGGCTTGTGTGTGTGTATATATATATATATATATCACACACGATGATGATGATGCACAAGAATGACACAAGATACTCTTTAAACTCTTTAATTTTTTTTACCTCGGTGATAAATATCGTCACGTGTTTAATAGGTTAACGTAATTTTCTCCCTCTTCTCTCTGTTGCAGCTCGTCTATGAATTTTTCCTTAGGTTTTTAGAATCGCCCGACTTTCAGCCTAATATAGCGAAAAAATACATCGACCAGAAATTTGTTATGCAGGTAAGTAAACAAGGATTTGGCTATTTCTTTGCTTGTATAATAGAAACCCAAATTACAGGACACAGTTTGCGCACTAGCTGTTGCTATGGTAACATTTCGCTTTTCTTGTAAATGCATTATAGCTCCTAGAACTGTTTGACAGTGAAGATCCCAGAGAGCGAGACTTCCTCAAAACTACCCTCCACAGGATTTATGGAAAGTTCCTGGGCCTGAGAGCATACATCAGAAAACAAATCAATAACATTTTCTATAGGTCAGTGCAGTTTACCCATTGCTGTGTTTATTCCTAAATATGTATTCCAAGATAAATGGTCAACACATGAAGAATTTTATGATGAAGTGTGTGTGCGTGGCCGATGATAAAGACTTGTATGATCCTTCAGGTTTATCTATGAGACGGAGCACCACAACGGCATAGCTGAACTACTGGAAATACTTGGAAGGTTTGTTGAAATAGTAATGTCCTTGTGGTTTTTATTCAGTCTTTTTTATTTCAACTTAACAACTATCACACAATGCATGAAACCTAATATCCTCTCTGGTTATTGTGATGTTTTATGTATAAAAAAAAGTGTGGGAAAGTTTCAAACTATTTTTCAATACTGTTTATTTTGTTTGTTAAACAGCATAATCAATGGATTTGCCTTACCACTAAAAGAAGAGCACAAGATTTTCCTGTTGAAGGTTTTACTGCCTCTGCACAAAGTCAAATCACTCAGTGTCTACCATCCACAGGTATGTTTGCCAGACAAAGAGATAAAAAAATCACCAGAAGCTGAAATATAGGCGTAAATAATCTTTAGTTGAAATAACAAACGTGTACATTGTCAGCTGGTCGCTATTTTCTTCCACGTAAATGTTCTGCAAACAGCAGGTCCTGCTGCAAGATTCTAGTATTGCATGTGCCTTTACTTCTCTTATGTGTAAATACATAAACACTTTGACAGTTTAATGATCTGAGTTTGTTCATATGTTTTGCAGCTGGCCTACTGCGTGGTGCAGTTTTTGGAAAAGGACAGCACTCTGACTGAGCCGGTACGTCGAATAAAAATGTGGTAGAATCATTAAAATGTTTTGCTGCCTAATATTAAAAGAAAAAGATTTTTACACTTTTTGCTAACGCCGCTGTCGACTCTACCGTCATCATCTCAACAGGTGGTGATGGCTCTCTTAAAGTACTGGCCAAAGACTCACAGTCCAAAGGAGGTCATGTTCCTCAACGAGCTGGAAGAGATACTGGATGTCATTGAGCCTTCAGAGTTTGTGAAGGTGCAGGAGCCTCTCTTCAGACAGCTGGCCAAGTGTGTGTCTAGCCCACACTTCCAGGTAGCTTACCTTTACACCTCATGTGCATGTGTGGAACTCAAGTGTTTATATACTGAAGTTATACGTTTCCTGTAGGTGGCGGAGAGAGCCTTGTACTACTGGAACAACGAGTACATCATGAGTCTGATCAGCGACAACGCAGCAAAGATTTTGCCGATAATGTTTCCCGCCCTGTACCGCAACTCAAAGACCCACTGGAACAAGTAAGATATGGAGAGTTCAGTCCTCCACACAGGCTGTACAAGTGTTCCTAAAAACTCAGTATGTTCTGACATAATGTCAGCACTTTCAGAGAAATTCATTAGAATTACCTGTTGAAGCAAATTCCTTTTTTATGTGATTTTTGTCATTTTCCTTCTTCATGCAAAATAGACTTTGGAAATGAGAATAGTGTTAATAACTTTATATATTTGTGATTATTTTGCTGGTTAGCTATTTGGAAATAATTTAGTTATTTGCAGTGTCACAGGTTTTTATTTTACTTTATTTAAGTCTTTAATTTAGATCGGATGCCAAAACTGGCCTGTACAGTAGTGCTGCTTGTATTTGTAAAGATTTGACTCCTGACCGAATTGCCCATTGTGTTCACAGGACCATTCATGGCCTCATCTACAATGCTCTGAAGCTTTTCATGGAGATGAATCAGAAGCTCTTTGATGATTGCACACAGCAGTTCAGGGCTGAGAAAAACAAGTAAGCGGCAACTCGACTCAAACTCTGCCCCGTCCGTCGCTCTGAACATGTCTTTAAGATCACAGCTGATTGAGTGTTGGTTGCTTTCACATATCGGTAAAGTTGAACGTATTATTGACGGGAGGTTTGGTGCTTTGCTCAACAGAGAGAAGGCGAAGTCAAAAGAACGCGAAGAGGCTTGGGTCAAAATCGAGAACCTCGCCAAGTCGAATCCACAGGTGTGCAGTCAGGGCAATGCTTTAAACATGCCTGTTTTTTCCTTTACTACCAGTGTGTTTGCGTGTGTGTCTGTGTGTGGAAAGGTTGAAGAAGTGTTTCCTGTAGACCTGTTTTGTTTCATTTCCATCCTACTTACATTTAGGTTTCTTTAGACTGTATTTGTTCAAATTTTAACCTGGCAGTTGATGCTTTCCACGTTACCCAAATCACACTGATGGTAAAGATGGAAAGTCCTCTAAAGTGTGCTTAGTTGTGGTGATTGGTATGTCTGATATGATAGGATCCCTAAAGATATTTACCTCGAGACAAAACTATACAAAGATGGACAATTCTAAAATGAAATGGACTCCGGCAACAAACTCTAAAGCTTTCAGCCCAGTGACATGAAAGATTTCTAATCTAAGATTAAACGGTGCCGTTAACCAGTCTTATTCTACATTTGGTGTAATTCTCATGAATTCAGAAACTCTGTATATCAGACATTGTTTTCTATTCCAACATCTCAACTAAAGCATATCAAGTTGATGAAGGCAACCCCTGCAGATCGGGGTTGCTTAATTTTATTCTTCCTTGCATGCGACTGAAAGTCTTTTCTCCATCCCTTTTTTTTGTTTTGTTGTTGTTTTTGTTTCCCTTCTTTTCAACATAGTTCTATATGTATGTTGATTCCTCTGACCTCAATAGTCCTGTAGCAATGGAGATGGATGTCCCTTTGATAGAAGAAGTTCAGAGGCTAAAAAAGACAGTTGAGGAGGGCGCAACTCAGGTAAACCTGACTTTCTCTCTGTTTCTTTGCATCTTTCCTCCTACAACTGCTCTATAATAACTGATTTGTCTACAAAGTCTTCTCACTGAAGACCGTTGCTCTTCATTAGTTATCACTTAATTTTTTTCTATAGAAATTATAGTCTGTTTTTTTTATTTTCATTACAAAACAACTCCAAATGTGAAAAAAAAATTTGGACTAAACATTGGAATCAAAAGCTTTTTCTGTGTTTACTTCCCTTTGCATGTTGTCTAAGTGTTTCTGGAGCCTCAATGTGATTAATATTTTGTGTTCGTGTGTGTGTACATGTAAATGATGTGGTGTGTGTGTGTGTGTAAGTAAGCAGTTATGAACAGAGGTGTCGAGTAACGAAGTACATTTACTTCATTACTTAACACCAGTTATGTAAGCAGTTATAAACAGAGGTGTCACTGTACTTAAGTAGATTTTTTAGGTATCTGTACTTGAGTATTTCTTTTTCTGACGACTTTTTACTTTACTTTTTCAACTCTACTTTTTTACTTTACTACTCCCTACATTTCTAGAGAAATATCTGTACTTTCTACTCCTTACATTTATGAAAACGTCTCGTTACTTCCATTATGAAAACAATGCGACGTAAAAAGTTGTAACAAACGGGGAAAATCTACCGCAAACAGAAAAAGTCAAAGCGACGATAAAACCATTTGTCTTCCAGCTGCAGAGAAGAACAACATAGTAGTGTAGCTACTCATTCATGAGCTCTGTTCGATTCAAACTAGTTATGATCCGATTGATCGGCCACCGATCAGTATCGGACGATTTCCGTGAAAAAGTATGTGATCGCCGCATTCCATTGCTGATCACCTGTAGCACATATTTTACGTCATACAGAGGCCCCGAATGCGGTGTAGCGTCCCCCCCTCCCACTTTTCTTCACACTGCAAAACACTACAAACCACAGACCTGTTTTATGGAAAAAGGAACCTGAAATAACTTCTAATGTGATCTGGCACTCTACTAAAAGTCTAATTAAATCAAATTTACCTGACTTCTTGGGATAGGGTGGGGGGTGGGGGTGTAATTACACACCAGCGTGGGGGGTGATATACTAAGATACTATAGATATACTAAGCTATGTCAGGTCTCATTCTGGAGCATTATAATTTAATACCACACATAACGCACCAATCTATACCTATAATAAATTAGAAAACTTACAATCCAAATGATATCTGTGATCAGCACTCATTGGTGATCGTATCAGAATCGGCAGCAAAAAACCTGATCTATATTTTCCTGTTTGACATTAGGCTTAAAGAAAAACTAGACGATTTCTGAATAACCTCTCTACACCACCACAGTGCAGGTTGTGAACAAAGGAAGAAAAGTCATTTGTTTTGTATGTCTAGAACTTGTTTATATCATTAAAGATAAATTCTTTTTTACTTTCTGTACAACATTTCAAAACCTGTACTTTTTTACTTTGACTTAAGAAAAGGATTTGTTTTATTTTTAATTTTATTCTAATCTTTCATTCAACATTAATCTACTTACTCCTACTTAAGTACAGAACGTGAGTACTTTTGACACCTCTGGTTATGAAAGTTTATAATTAGTAAGGTATAATATAATTTGACCAGTAATTTATATTAGTCATAATAATAATAATGACTAATTTTGTTTGTTATTGTAAGATATTGTTATGTTGACAAGTGGAATAGCACATACAACAAGGAAAGCAATTAGAAATGAAAGAAAACTTAAACAATATTTCATGACGATCACTTTAGTTTTGATAATTTAATCGAGTAATGGTTCATTTATGTTCATGTAACATTATTTGTCAATTAGAATTTGACTTGTGTAACTAAATTGTGTTTAAGCTTTGTATCATAGATACAGTCACACCAGAAATGTTTTCCATGTTGACAGGACCAGAGGATAACGACAGGAAGTGTTAGAATGAAACCTAAAACTGTCCTTACTGTCCAATCTCACAGTTGCAGCATGACCAGAGGAAAGAGCGGCCCATGGTGCGACGCAAATCTGAGTTGCCTCAGGATATCTACACCACAAAAGCCTTGGAGTCCCACCGCAGAGCTGAAGACATGTTGACCACCCATGATGGACTCTAGATCTCGCCACCTGCTGGCTCTTGGTTCTAGCCCTATCCCTTCTCCCTTTGACAGCCATGGACATCCTCTTCGCCCAGGTGCCAGAATTACACTGGCTACCCATGTTGGGCATTCCATCCCTCTTCCCGCCGTCACTTTTCCACAACTTTTAGTTGTCCTTCATTCCTGCTGCCCCTGGCCTTCCTCAGATTCCTGCTTTCTCAGGTTTTTTTTTTTTAAGAGCGAGAGCATCGTTGTCTTATTAGCCCATAGCAACATTTGTTGTGTTCTTCCATTATTTTTCCCATCAGTTCTTCTCACCTTTCTTTTTCTTTTTCCACTCTCACTGTAAATGTGGAACCTGGGAGTATGGACACCACAGCACTGGTTCATTCATTCCTTCTTGCAGATGTGCTCACAGAGGACTGGACGTGGTTACATAGCAACTGACAGATTCACTGTCTGAGGTGGTCTCGGCTTGGGTGTCTTTTCTGTCAAAGGGAACAAACACGAAACCTGTTGGTCAAAGGAAAGACAAGACTTTTGCTGTCATCTGTTGTATGTCTTCTTTATGTTTTGCTCAATCTAATGGACATCTTGTCAGTGCCAAGACTGTTGTGTTCATATTGCTTTGTTTCATGTTTTTATCTGTGACTTTAACAGGGACACCTGCCTTTGTTTTTGGTCACTTGTGTTTGGAATATTTTTTACTTTAGTACACTTAAGACCAAACTGAGGCCTGTCCTTAGCCTTGCAATGTCCAGAAAAGATGGCGAGGGAAGAGGAAGTTGTCCTGTGGACATCTGACACTTTCCGTTTTATTGTTTTGTGCCATATGCCACTCTTTTATATGCTTGCTTCCTTATGTTCATTGGCAATATTTGAAGACCAGACCATAGGGATGCTTAGATGGTTCAAACAATGGTACTTACTGTTTTTGAGTTTAAGAAATCAGAAGGAACCGGAGTGAAAGCTGCATGCTTCTGCTGCCTTTGTTGCAGTGTCTTCGGCTTGGATGTAGCAAGAAGATGAGGTGCATATAAATGTGTGAATGTGTGCACACACACTAAGATTATTGGGCATGGTTATCTTTTGTAAAGGAAATATATTTAGATTGACTTTCTGATTATGTTATATAGGAGTGAAGGCACAGGTCTGTACTGTCACACATTTGTGTGTCCGTACCTAAAAACTGCACTCGGTGTAAGCAGCTGTTACTTAAGACTTTAAAGCCTCATTATAAAGAAATAGAATTAATTTATTTTCAAAAACAAAAAGAAGTTAACAAACTGACATATAATGTTTAAGACACAAATTACTTGAGGCGAACTACCAAAAAATGGCAACATTTGAAAGGTGCGTTATGTTTGTGTTGCTACCATTTTTAATGTCACTAGTGAGGAAGTTTTGTTTGGAAATGTCTTCCAGTCAGTACCATTGTTTAAACTGAGGAGGTCTGCTAGATTTCTTCATATTTGATGTGTCGTATTTCTTTGTTCTGTCTCAGGAGGTTAGTAGCGTGGATGTCAGGTTTTGGATTCTTTTTTTTTCTGGCCATTTAGAATACCTGACGCTGAAACAGATGGGTATCAAATGGCCATAAAAATGCCAGATGCTGAAAATAAAACTGAAATTTGTGACTTGGCTTGTTAACTGTATTAATACTGTATTTGCTTGAGTGCAAAAAGATGTAAATTAAAACTACCATGTTAAACATGTACCTTTTACCTTGGAGGAATGCCATTCACCAAACTGATTTCTGTTGTCAAGGTCATTGCATTTATAAAACAGTCCTGCTTGCTGGGGGGATATGTTTTATGGATTTTTATGAGTTTGAGTCAGAGATGTTTGAGGTTTATTTTAGTGCTGAAAAACAAGTCATCCATGATAACAAAATGATTTAAAGATGATTTGGTGGCTTGTTCATTTTCTGCAGGATCTTTGCAGATCTTTTAATTTTAACATTGTTTCCAAAACATGATAACTTAAAGTGTCCTTTTGTATGTGACCTGTACTATATGATTCATTTAATATTGTATATATGATTTACCTTGTTTCATGTAGTGTTATATATCTAGATTAATTTTGTACAAATTGTCCCTCTGTACAGAATAAAAACATCATTAGCAAGTGAAAGAAGTCAATCTGGCACATACCGTCTTATTTCTCCTGTTTTGGCTGTACTTTTAGCGACATAAGGATTTAGAACATGTTCTTTGTTTTTATTAAAATCTGCAAAGTTCCCTCCATCCCCTAAATAACTGACAAATGTCCATGCCCATCCTGTGCTCCTATCACTGTCTTTAGTGGTGTACAACTATATAGAATGAATAAAGAGATTATTTGAATTTATATTTTCAAATATGCATCCATTTTGGCTTTACTTCACTGAAAGGGCACACATCTTTAATGAAATGTTAAATATGTGTGATTGCTGTTGGCACAGTGGTATTCTCCAATATTCACATACTGTTTGGGTAAACAACGTGTACATATATGTTCGTTCATATTCAGTTTACGGTATATACTACTTATGTTTAATACAATTGGGATTACATGAGTAATTGGCTATTTTGGACACAAGGGGGAGCCAGATAGCTGCAATGGCACATTTGCTAATGAAATATAAAGTGGAACAAAACATCTGCAGCACTTATTAGTGCAGACCTGGAGGCAGCATTGATACCACAGACCATCTCAAAGCATCTGATATAAGACTATGTCTCCACTTTGTATGTGGAATTAACTAATCAGAAACAAACCATCCATTTTAAACATAAGTCAAAATTGCGTGTAGACGTTAGTACATCTACATGCTGATTATTTACCGTCTGATATGCATAATTTAGTGAGACAAATTAATGTACAAAAAATGATTAACATTCTGAGACATAAGGCATCATTGGTGTCACTTAAATTATAGCCTTACACAAATTGTTTATTAAAAACATGCATACAAACTAAAAAAGCACAGCTAAAATGTTCAGTTAGCATTTTCAGATTCTCTGTCCTACAAGATGAATTTCTCACTATTTTCCTTTAGTTCACAAACTACTGCATATAATTAGTCATATAAAAAAATATATGTGTAGTATTAAACTTATTCCTCAGTTGCAGTCTTGGAACTGAAGAATATTACATTTTATATATTAAACAACCAGTTAAAGAACTGTAGACCCAGCTCAGCATTTGCAGGCATGGGATGAGAGCTGCTTGTATTTAGTGAACTTCGTGGAGAATTTATTATTCTTCTGCATTGAGCCGATTACGTTTAGGAAAGTGATCTGAGGGGGTGCAAAGCTTCTTTGTAAGGAGAGACATGGAATTAAGTTTTTCTCAGAAGTGGAGCAAAAAAAAGTGTAAATCTTTTTTTGTTACTACACGTGCTTTATGGATTACTTCCTGTTTCAGTAATGAGTGTGTGTTTCGATGTTGTTGGCCTTGTATTCCTCTAACAGTTGGCTGTAGTAGCTTATCTCCCAGTGTGGAGAGAGTATTAAATCTTGATGTTACACAAGGTGAAGGTGAAGCTGTGAGTCACAAAGGATTGGTGAGCGGAAGGCCAATTGTAAACAAGTGTGTTTGTTTTTAGAAGAGGATAATTTGAGGGTAACCAGAAATATATTGTTTCCTAAAAACATTTCCGCAAGGTCTGTTGCTTTATCCAGCACACTGCTGATGAAAAACCCTGGAACACACTTGGCCTAAATTCCCAGTGCTGTAAACTCTCATCCCTTTTGTGCCATTAAAAGAAGGTAAGTGTTGTAGAGAGCAGACAGTTATTTTAAATGCAACACATAAAATATCAATTCACTTAAGAAGTTAATTTGAGAAGTTATAATAATTACTTTTTATATTTTTGGCTAACTTGTTTAACTTTGGCTAAATCAGCCCACAGTTTTAGTACAAAAAAAGGCAAAACATAAGAAGCCATAAACGTTATGTGAATCTAATCTAAATTAACGCTGCACCCTTTGTAGTTTAATTTAGTTTTTTTTATTAAACCAAAGGTTTACAAAGATTGTTATTGATTCTGGCTGTGCACAGGTGTGATTTATATTTTAACTTTAGTAGTAATATGGCTATTTATTTTTCAGAATCATATACGGTGCAGCTGCTTTGATGTAAAATGCTTTAGTGAGCTGTGACCTCTGTAACAATGAAGGATTATCAGAGCAATTTCTGCCTTTCTGTGTTTTGACCATGACCTGACATAAACCTGCAGCCAGAGTCTGTTTAGTCATATGACTCTGCCTGGGATACCTGATGCAGGATCACTGAAAGGTTGCTTAAAGGGAAAGAGGTGGAGGTCTGTTTGGCTCTTGTAGCTCTGCCAATGTATTTGTCACTGTTTTGACATCAAAATCTAAATGTACACGAACCCATAGTTATTTACTACACAGTTATAGGGTGGAAACATTGGACCCAACAGAACAGTGCTTTATTACAAAAGGTAAAAAAAAACTTGTCATCTTCAAATAATGTACTGTAAGATTACACTGACTGATGTACATGTAATGTGCTTGGGAAATACTGAAATTAATTCTTACTGATCCAGGTTAGAGACCAGTCTGCTCTCTCAAATCCCACAGCATCCTCTTGGCTTGCGTATCACAGTGTATTGTTGCCAAGCTGTCCTTACCTCCCCTACCTGACTCACAGGTGGCTCAGAGCCAAGACTGCTGGAAGGGAAACCTACCACCATCTGGAACATCACAGGCTGCCAGTAACAGCCATGGTTCATAGACAAAATGTTACAACCCCTCACTTGTGTGTAGACCAGAATCATGTGAGTGTTTTTCTTGGGGCCAAATTCGGCTGCAAACTGTCAGTATACTTAAACACAAAAAGTATATACATAAGCACATGATCGAACAGGGGACAAAATGGATAACAATTTGTGGTTATGATTTTTATGTTGTGGGTTTGTTTATGACTGTTGACTGAAGTACTTACGAATTATACAAAGTACTTCAGTCCATCTTTCTCAAGCTGGGTTTCCCATGTGTTTCACTATGCTCTGGTTCCTTTCTGAGCATATAAGCAGAAAGTGAAAGGTATTTCAGGGACAACATGATCACATAAAATATGCCCCAGTTTGCTGTCCTCCCAGGACGAGCCAATAAAATGACTTTTATTGTAATCATATATACTAAGAATCTCATCATATGTTTACAAATATAATTTGAAGCAGAATCTATGTTGTTTCTATGCTACTTAATTCAAAGGTCTGTAGACCATCAATTAAATTTGCAATGAGGCCAGAAAGCCTTTAAAAAAATTATAGACATGAATACATGCAATGGTGGAGAATGGTTTTGAGTAGATACAGCTTAAACGTTTCATGCATCTTTCCCTTCCACATCTCATTCTCTGTCTGTGGGGATTGCCTTGTATGTATTTTCAGGAGAGCTGTCCCGAAGACTCATGAATCAGCTCTAAATTATTGTTGAGCAGTAAGTGCTAAACTAGTATGCCATTCATTTCAGAACTCTGTTGTGTGATTACATATTTAAATAGGGCACAAGTCCGTCTGAAAAGCTTTTTGAGATCTTGCCATTGATTAACTCTAATAACACCTGGCATGGTTACGTGCATAGTGCATCTCCCCTTTGTGGACCCTCTGATGTCATAGACACACACACTGATATATATATAGACCTGATATACATTTTTATCCTTCACCACGCAAAACTAAAATAGAAAGTATAGAACATGCACCAAAATGCATGCCTGAGTCTGAGGTTTCCAAGCTGAAGTCCTGCTGTGATCCTATAGAGGGAGGTGTTACTCTGCAGGCACAGGAGCACGAGCCTGCCACAGAGAAAAGATGGGAGACAGAGGAGGAGGGAAGCTGAGGTAAGTGGCAGCCTGAAGCTTCACAGCCAAATACCCAACTCCCTCTTATCAGTGGTCTTCTATGAAAAAGACATCAGTGAATGTCTAATGTACAAGTAAGTCTTTCTTAAGAAATTATATACCACAATGTGTAAATACTTACTAGTGAAATCCTACATTCAATATCTACACAAAAGTTGGAGCAACAACATGTACTTAACATACTTAAAATGTAAGTACTCATTGTTCAGAATATCTACTTTCTGAATAATTTCCTGTACCTCATACAGGTGGATCATAATTATTGGTGTATTCCTGTACATCACATTAATGTTACAGATGGTAATGGTGGCGCTAAATCTGTTTACTTTATGTACCATTGTGTAGCTCGTAAATATCACCCCAAGGATAAATAAAGTCAGCAGCGCTTTAAAATAGTGTCAGAGGTTCATAGAGTGAATCAGATACCTTACTTTTCAATCACACAGGAAGACTGCAACTGTAATGTTTCTGATCTACAGTTTAGTAGGAAATCAGTAGGAAACCAATGAGCAAGCTATTTAATGGGAACCAAGTTAGCAACAAAACTGCAGACCTTAGTCTAAATTTGAAATGTAAGTCATAAAAACTATCAAATAAATGTAGATTAAGTAGCATAAACAGTTTGGCTATTTTTTCCCATTCATCATATCTCATGTGTTTGTAATGTCAGTGAGGGTATAGTTGACCCAAGACTTCTGTAAACAAACCCATTAATTTCGCAGAGCTGGAGTTTTCTGTTAGTTTTAACCATGGATTGTATTTATATACAGTTCGTGGTTGGGTTTATTGTTAAATGCGCGCATGTGTACATCGCCACGCTTTTCAATATGGCGGGATATTTAAAGTTCCGGTGTGCCGCGAGCTCTTTTGCGTTGCTAGGCTACTACTTCGCGGCTAATGTGTCTTCATCCCGCTCACCTGCCAACGGTGCCACGTCGTCAGGTCATTACGTCCTCCCGCTTTCGTCATTATGGAAGTTCTAAGGTCTTTGAGCGGTAATGTTTAGTAGAACTGCGCGCCCAACATTATAGATGGGACTGAGTTTTCCTGCCCTGCTGTGGAGCCTCAATACCAGACCGCGGCGTCTTACCTGGCTGCTGCTTCACCCGAGCAAGGTAGCTATTAGCTGTTCATGCTAACATGCCCAATGTGAGTTGTTTTTATTTTGGTTAAAGTCTGTGAACTTAACTGGCAGCATCAGAAGGTAATTGTGAATTTGCATATTTCTTGAATATTGAATATTGACATTGTTGTTGCGGCCTAAACTTTTCTTAGGTATGTATTTCAGAGTTGAAATTGTTGTCTGAAGAGGATTGAGGTTAAAGGGGTTAAAATCGACTGGAAACCTTCTTACTCATTTCCTGTAAATGTTTGCTTTGCTGCGTTTGGTTTATGCTTGTTAGGTTGCGAACATATTTAGTATTCAGATGGCGTTGTCTTCAATAAAACGTAGAGCTTCAGGAAATAATATCAAGATGTTTCATACAACAAATGCCATACATTTGATGTGACTGTTTAATAAGCCAACTAAATTACTTTGACTAAACAATCTACTTGGGGAATCTAAAAACCTTTCTGGAGATTAGGTATTGTAGCATTTTTTAGCTTCTTTTTCTGCCACTGAAAGATAATCCGCACTCTCAGATGTTTCCAAGAATGCTTTAGTTTCTGCAAGGTGTATTTGGTGATGTTAGCACAGTAAGTCGTTTTTTTAGATGCTCTCCAAACTACAATCTTTAGAACCTGTTATGTTTGAGCCCTCAGGCAATTAAGTTCACATTTCTTACTGTTTTACTCAGTACTCCAGTGCATACCCTATACAAGTAAGTAATAAGGATAGGTTTCAAATCAGACTAGAACAAAATGGAGCAATTGGGATTTACCGTAATGATGGCCTAGATGTGATGCTAGAATAAGTAACTTCACATATTGCTGCTGCACTTGATCACTGTGAGCTGTTAGATTCTGGATTGAAATAATACCACTGTTGTCTTATTGAAGGCATATTCTTGTGTTGGAAATAAAATGATTTATTGTTACTTTACATGGAAATGCAGTGCTCTCCTAGATAATTTATTGACCAAAGTGGGTTAAAATTGGTAATGTCATAATAATATATCTCAAAAAAGGTATATCCTTAAACCTTTTTTGAGATAACCATGACCTGGATGACTGAGAACCTTCACAGACATAATAATATAATTTAATTATTTTACTGTAGGTTCTGTTTCTTTTATGTTTTGTCATTTTGGCATGGCACATGGTTTAGAATAAAGATGAAAGATTATTAGAATAGTCCAAAAGAAGTCCATTCAGACATTTGTTAATGTGTAGGCCTTTAAATTTGGCTGAAAACACTCTGGAACTTGCTGCAAATGGCTTGCAGACCACACTCCAGTCTGTTTGGACTTGCTGCACTACTTTGGCAGTACTGGTAGCTCTAAATGTATTGAATCATTTGAGATTGTCTATGACAACTCCATATTAAATAATGTTTTATCTAATCGTTTTAGTGTTTACATTAACAGTCACATTCATTGACAGTAACTACAGGAAGCAAAATCCTTGGCCTCCATATTGCCTTGCATAAAGATGCTGCCAATGAATTTGGGGAAAAAAGGGTCATGAAGATTAGCAGATAACCGATGTTAAGTGATATCAGCTGTTTCCCAAATTTCAGATAATTTATAGCTTACAAATAATAGTTTTTTACTAGAAAGAATATTGAGTTTTTATTCTGAGTTACAACTATCTCTAATCTTATTCCCACACAATTCTGAGCTTCATCACAAGATGGATTATTTACTTTAACACTTATAAAGCAACAGTTTACATTTTGTTAATTAAATAATTAACTGAATAACAAAAACTCTGTTGTTTTTTTCAAATAGAAATGAAAAAAACCTATCAACATATTGGCTTAAAGTTAATAGATTGAATTTAGCAGTGACAGAGAAAAACTGACTAATGATTATCTGGCATGCACTCCTCCCACATGCAAGCTGTTTTTCTGACATTTCTTCTTTTATTGCAGTCATGTCTCCTGCTGATCTCTCCATATGTTCATATGTTTGAGTTGCTGCACATGTTCTCTGATCGTTACATATCTCGCACATCCCCTCTATCACTTTCTAATCTCAGATGAAATGGTAAATTTTGAAGGGGGCTATATTTTAAAGCTACCGACTGCCACTGATTAAAAAATGTTTAAATCTATAATCATATAGAAGCCTGCAGACTTTACAAGGCATCTAGATTATGTGACAAACATCTAAAGGTGTGCAATGTTAATGCATACTGCTTCATGAATATTGCTTGAATGTGGGAGGTTAATGGCTTGAGCTTTAATTATCACGTTAATGAGAAGGCAAGGTGTGCATACTGACACCTCAGTAATGACCATGTTTGTAGAATTATATACATTCACCTCCTACATGGCGTGACATACTAACAATTTAAGTTTGGGTGTGAAAGTGGAATTGAAAACTGGAGTCATTCAACTATTTTGATGCCCTTCCGTAACCTGCAGTTTTTCCTGAAATGAGGATGTGGGTTAATTTGTGCCTTTTTTATTAGGTGCAAAAGGGCACCATTTTGTTTTATGAGCCAAATATCCTGCAGATTTGAATCAGATTGGAGGCAACTAATGATGGGAAGGATGGAAAGTTAATTCATCACCAACCAAAACTTTTTCAGTTTTGTGTATAGTTATTAAATGTTTATATACCTCTTTGAAGCAAACTTTTCAGACTGCTTTACTGTTCTATACTGTAATTGCTGGAACTTTGGCAGTAAACTCCTCTATCCGTAATAACAGAGAACATATATCTTCAGTGTTTATAAGTTGAAGTCTTGCCCCAACGCAAACAGGAACATACAGAAAGCCATTATGACCACTTAAGTATGACTGGCAGTTTATACTTTGAGCTTGTTCAGAAAAAGGCGGTATGTTACAGACAAACAAGCCTCTTGGGTGGTATAGAGACTGAGAGAATTCACAACAGCATTCCTGCTACAGCATAACATGTAGTCAGGTAATGAGCATGACTGGCAGTAAACTCCTAATAAAAGCACGTTCTTACACAGCTGTTGAATATGACGCTGTGAGCACACCTGCATAATCATTGTCTCCAGGTTTGTGCCACGTCCACACCATTATCTGGTACAGACATTGATACCTTATGTATGTTTAAACTGGGCACTCATGAAAACAGAGTCGGTGAGCATTTATATTAACAAAAGCTGCATGTGACACTGTATTTTAACTGCGATATTTGTATGTATACTTTTAGTCACCCTGGTAACATGGTTCTATGGCACTGCAATTTATGTCATTCAATTGAAAAAAAATGAAATCTGGACAGATCTGTCAGATGGCTATGGAAATTTGGAGATTGATTTTAATTTGGCAACTAGGGATTATTTTAATCACTGATCAACTTGCTGTTTTTTTTCTTTTCTATTCAGACCTTTGTAATAGACTTTGACATTTGACAAATCTTTGTATTTTAAAATGTTTGAGAAGGATTAGGCAATAAAGGTCCATTTCTGCTACATTAACATTTCCCAGGGAGGACAAAAGTCTTTGAAACAATTCAGTTCCTCTACCTGCATTTGCACAAAGACCTACATTTAGTTGTTTGTTTACATGGTACTAGCACCCCAAAAAGTCTTGAGTGGAAGTACTTTCTACAGGTCCAGGAAATATTGGGGTGGAGCCTGCAGTGCTGAAAGGAGTAAATGTGAAGAAATTCCTGCTTTTAAGGAGAGTTTGACGCATGCTGAAGCTTTGAAATAAGATAAGTCTAAATAAGGTGGTGGTGCCCTTACTAGAGCTGAGTGGTATGGCAAATAATATGATTGGTTGCAGCCTGGTAGCTCAGTGGGTTAAGGTATAACGCTGGGATGCAGAAGGTTGCAGGTTCGATTCCCAGCTGTGACACCCCATACCAGGTGTGTCCTTCAGGAGGACACCCAGCCATCCGGGCGTGGTCTATAGCTGCCTTC
This sequence comes from Microctenopoma stevenorrisi, assembly GCA_032270685.1. Classification (NCBI taxonomy): domain Eukaryota; kingdom Metazoa; phylum Chordata; class Actinopteri; order Anabantiformes; family Anabantidae; genus Microctenopoma; species Microctenopoma stevenorrisi. The sequence continues at coordinate 8,051,455 of JAUMTR010000014.1, read as the reverse complement.
TGCTCCCCCTAAGGGCGGATGGGTTAACTGCAAAGGAACACATTTCACTGCGTGTTGTACACTGTGTAACTGTGTATGTGACAAATAAAATTGGAATTTGAATTTGAACTATATAGGAAATATGTATAGTTTATAATAATAATTAAGCAATATTAATAATTGAACAAGTTTAGTTGACATGAGAAACTGCTTTTACACTGCACATTCAAGGTGGATTTATTGGTGTTGAGAACAAAAGGTACCATACGTATGTGGGAGGTCTGTGCTGACCCTCATTTTAAGCCACCTGGAGAGGCAGAGTCAGATTCAAGGTGGCCTCAGGTACTATAGAGGTGTGAAATGTTGGTAATGACGTTATTCCTGAGTGACTCTTCCACATATGCAGGAGACAAAAACAGCACTTACAACCTGTCTTAGGTTTACGTAGGCTCAGTTGTCATGTTAATAATTATGGTTACATTCTGCTTTGTTTGACTAATATGTTAAGACTTCACTAAGGAACTGTAGAGACTCTCAAATGACCAGAATGATTTGCATGTGCTATATTAATTGCTATACATTATGATGGATGACACGTGTGGGGTGGCTTTTTAAAGTCAATATGGTGAAGCTTCTGTATAAAAATGCTAAGGATACATCCTATGGTATGTGTTATGGTCACTCATCATGATTGCAGCAAAAATACACAGCTAAAAAAAAACTAAGGGAACACCTGGATCTTGATGAGTTGATGATGATGAACCCTTGGCGGCAACAACTGCAATCAAGCAATCACTGTGGAGGAATTTTGGCCCACTCTTCTTTGCAGAATTGTTTTAATTCAGCCACGAGCATGAAGTTTGAGTGAGTTTTAGGCCCAGTCATCCCAGTCAGATTTCACCAACAGTTTTTGATCTTACATTGGTTCTGTACACCTTTTATATATAAAAAGACCAGGGCTCCAGACTAACTGTCCTCACTGACTTCACTGGTGCTCCTTACTGGAAAACTTTAGACCCAACCCATAATACTCAGGCAACATACAGCCCCCTACAGAGGGGCTAATTCATTTTACACTTAAAGATCACAAAATACAAGATGAACTTGAGCATTTCAGTGTTTGTTACACAGGTGTGTCCTGTGAAATTAAGTAGAAGATTTCTGTATTGTGGTTTGGGCAGCTGCACAATACGGCATGGCATGTCTGCACAGATTCTTGCTTTTTTTTTTTTCTCCGACTTTCTGGTTGGTTAGTGGCCATGCTGTTATCTGTGTTAATAATGGCAGTTTTTGAGTAGGTAGTTTTAGATGGCAGCTGTGCAATTTGTTTGAAGTGCAATATTGTGGTAAGCTAGTTCTGTTCTGTGTTTGTCTTTATTACTTCATTTTGATTTGCTTTACATATGGGGTGTAGCTAAGGTTTAGTTCGACTGCAGCACCACAGAAGCCACTGGACTGATTTAGGAGCAAAAACTCTTTTTAGTCTTTTTAAATCTAAGGAAAAATGTATGCAAAGCATTGCAGAAACATTGGTTGCAGCCGGTGGTGTGTGCTAACCATTGACGATTGGAAGACTGAAGGTAAACAAATAATAATTTTGACAGTAAAATTTTATTTAGATTCAGTCATACAGTCATCTGCTAAAAACTAGTGTGTTTCAGTCACATTTTAGAAAAAGTTCACATGGTTAATACTAATGATGGGATGATGGAGTCTTGAGAGGTTTATATTTGTTACATGCATGTTTGCAAGTTTGAACTAGCAAACATTATCATAATTTAGCATGATCATAATTTTCCACTATTAAGGCAGGTGCGTAAGTTTGGGCATCGTTGTCATTTCATTGATTCCCAAACCTTTAGAACTAATTATTAAAACTCATATGGGTTTGGTAAGCTCAGTGACCCCTGACCTCCATACACAGGTGAATCCAATTATGCAAAAAGTATTTAAGGGTGGCAATTGTTTCCCTTCTCTTTGAATATTCTCTGAAGAGTAGCAACATGGGGGTCTCAAAACAACTCTCAAATGACTTGAAAACAAAGACTGTTCACCATCATGGTTTAGGGGAAGGATACATAAAGCTGTCTCAGAGATTTCAGCTGCCTGTTTCCACAGTTAGGAACATAGGAACATATTGAGAAAATGGAAGACCACAGGCACAGTTCAAGTTAAGGCTCGAAGTGGCAGACCAAGAAAAATCTCAGATAAACAGAAGCGACGACTGGTGAGAACAGTCAGAGTCACACAGACCGGCACCAAAGACCAACAACGTCATCCTGCTGAAGCAGGAGTCACTGTGTTCGTTCAACTATTCGGCGGTCATAATGGCACTGTAGGAGTGATGCAAGCCTTTTTTTCCGCCCACAGCACAAACAGAGCCGCTTGAGGTATGCTAAAGCACATTTGGACAAGCCAGCTTCAATTTGGTATAAATTGCTGCGGACTGATGAAACTAAAATAGTTATTTAGGCATAACAAAGCGCATTATGCATGGAGGAAAAAAAAGACGGTATTCCAAGAAAAACACCTGCTACCTAAAATATGTTGGTGGTTCCATCATGCTCTGGGGCTGTGTGGCCAGTGCAGGGACTGGGAATCTTGTCAAGGTTGAGGGTCGCATGGATTCCACTCAATATCAGCAGATTCTGGAGACCAATGTCTAGGATTTAGTGACAAAGCTGAAGCTGCGCCGGGAGTTGGATCTTTCAACAAGACAACACTGCTCAGGGCATGGGGCATTCATGCAGAGGAACAAGTACAACGTTCTGGAATGGCCATCTCAGTTAATTGTGACTTTTTTAAGCACTTGATAGCTTGAAACTCTAGTAATAAATAAAAAAAATATTTTTTTAAGATTTATTAGAGCGTTAAGTGATTGTCAGTCACAACCAGGGCTGCACGATTAATCTAATTGCGATGTCAGTCTGTGCGATAAAAAGAACATAAAATATTGTGATTTAAAGTATTAGTACATGGATTAAAGCGATGAACTATTGTCATTCACTTGATGTTTACCATCTGACTAATGTGAGTCAGGCTGCTCAGTTTGTTAGCTTTAAAACATTTGTATAAGATATTTTTTGTAACCCATTCACCCTACTGATGGCCAGGTGCCTGTGTCCACTTATTTAGCTTGACAGTCTTTATAATGTTGGTTCTGGTAAATACCTGACGCTACCGCTTTTCTCTCTGGTCAAATATGACGTTTCAAGCAGCAGCTTTTCACTTCAGACAGCTCGTCAACATAGTTCACAGTTAAACATTTTCGTTTTTCAGTTTGACATGTCCAGGTGAGCACGTGTGGGAACAGAGATCGAGTTGGGCTACGGTGAACTGTGTAAACACAGGTATACGGTGTGTATTTACTTGTTCAATCGGAACAGCACATTTTCACCTTTGCTTCTACCTAACCCTCTGTTGTGTGATAAATGCATGACAGTTTTCTCTGCCTTTGTTGATCAGTGTGCAGCTATATATGGAAGAGGATTAGGGCCACTGTGTAACTAATATTTATTATTATTATTATTATTATTATTATTATTATTATTATTACATTATTATTAACTAATATTAATTCTTTCTTTTTTTTTCTCACAATTTGTTTTAACTCGGAGTTTGGAGAAAAAAAGTCAGAACTAAACAATTTTTTTCATTTTCATGGTGGCCCTAATCCTCTTACATAGATGTAACATCGCTCTCAGGGGAGCTAACTTTATTTTTTACTTTCATCATCATCATCATAGGTAGAAGCCAAGTGCGGCTTTATTAAAGCTACTTTTATTAACGCTCCTCCAAATCCAAACTTTTCAGTAAACTTGTTTACTGTAATTTTACAAGCAGCTGTCCCTTATGAGAAGAGACGATAGGCTATGACCTGGTAGCTTAATGGGTTAAGTGCCAGCATGGGATGCAGAAGGTCGCAGGTTCAAAACCCCGTCTGACTCCTACACCAGGTGTGTCCCTGAGCCAGACACTCAGCGCTAGCTCCCTGTAAGTCGCTTTGGATAAAAGCGTCTGCCAAGAAAAGTAAAGTTAAGAGATCGCAATGACAATATTGATCACAATAATCATGATATGTAGTTTTTCCCAAATCGTGCAGCCCTAGTCACAGCATGGTATTATAGATTCATAAATGCAAAATCTTTTAAATCAATTATTACCATAAATACTTAAAAGAAGAATTCAAAATAAGTTCATAGCAGCAACGCCTGCTCTATGCAATGAAGCTATCACCAGAGCAGCAGGGGTTTAGAACAGACATTCTCTCTAATTGTAAATCAACCTCTTGCTGCTTAGCTTGCTCAGATTGCTCACACTGGTCTGTCTTTCTCTCTCTCTCTCTGTCTCTCTCTCCCTGTCCCACATCTACCCACGGCCAAATACTTTGGTTCGTCCAAGTTAAATCTGCACTGGGTAAACAATTACTACCATAGGGGTGCAGTTTAAACCAGGATTCTGAAAAGATTGGTTCTTTGTAACCAACAAGTGTCCTTCTTGTGTGAGGATGGACGCTTGAAATGTTTATCTAACATTTAAAATGTATAACCTTGCTTTGCATAATTCTAAGTTTGAATCTGTACTTCCTAAAACAATTTAATATCGGTCCATTTATTACTTAAATGTAACAAGATCTGACATCTTTCTATTAGCCTACACTGTAATGCTAATAACTGTAATAAAACAAAACATATATACGGTAGTTACAGTAGATTGACACTTTGCTGTCCCTGTATACCACAACTGAGCCAATATATGTAATTTGTTACTTGGGTGATACTGCTTGTCATACCTCAGCTTTCATTCTTAAGTGACACTGTGTTTATGGTACACATGTGAGGTCTCGCACTAGCAGAAAGTTTAGGTTACATAATTTACATTATTTTAGGATAAGAGTGCTCTACCATTCTGAAAATATACGTGGGAAAACATGGTGGGTTGTGCTGCTGGTTTGAACAATAATCTATTTAGGATAACCTGTAGATTCTATGGCTGTTTCTGTTTGATATCCTGAAGCTGTGGCTGTGTTGTGACACAGTTACACGGTGATATAGTACAGTAGTTAATCCCAGGAGTCTGCATAACCTAAAATGACCCATGAAATCAGGGCTCTAAACAAGCTTGGCTAAACAATTAAGTCAAAACCAAAGCACTGACATTCAACCAGCCACACACGCTGGTTGTGGGACATGTCCTTAAACTCACCAGGAAATCCTAGAGTTCCTACAGGATTGCACGTGCGTTCACATAACCTTCCCCTTTGCCTTTCCAGTTGTCTAAACCACACCCTGAGGTGAAATGAGTCCAAAGGAGTGTAGGGGGCTCTGTATTGTGGTGCCTGGGCTTAGGAAGGATTTAAACACTACTACTTAGCAGCTCTTAACCTCACTGACCCTTTTGGGAGTAATCCAAATCCTGTTGTGCTAGAGAATTACATTAAGCTCTTGCTTTGAACCCAGGTCCTTGCACATGGACTGGGGCATTTATTGTAGGTTTATCAGCTCCCAGCTTCCTAACCTGTAGGTTAGCTACTAGATGGATAACACACAATGCCATATGACCTACTGAGATTAAACTGGGGTTAATTGGCGGAGGTGGCCCCCATGTACAATATTTGTTTATATATTGCCATTAGCAATCACTAAAATGATAACTCTAGAAAAACAAAATTAAACATGTAGAAAACCAATTTGTGCACATCAAAGGCTGTGATTTGGCTGGATGCCGCATTGTTTCTGTGTCTTATTTCTGCATATCTCTGTCCTGTGACTTGCACACAACCTAAACAGTTAACTTCAAATTTTATGAAGTCATCCAATAAACATCCTGGTCTCACCTCATTCAGATTTGTCTGAAACAAACTGCAGCCTGTGCTGCAGGTGCTGGAAGTGTTTTGTTTACTTTTCCCTTTTTTTTTTGGACTTGAAGCTCAAATCTATTCAGTCCCACCAACAGCCGACTGATGACCAGGCTGGAATTTATTTGTGGATATAATGTTTATTATGTCAATGTAATCGGGTCACAAATTGTTCTGTATCCAACATAGTTGTTAACAAGTATCAAACATAGTTGAGACATTAATTTGTATAATAGATTATTAGTAAAATAAAAATGGGTTTTTGACCCATTGTGCCTATTTTTTCCACATACCAGAAAAATCTAATGTAGACTCATTTTCAGAATGCAGAGAAATGCAGAAATAAAAGCTAGATGAATTAACTCAATTAACAAATATTATATAAAACAATTAACCTTGAGCATTTTATGTGTCAGTTTCATGAATTGTATTTAGACCACTTAAACTAATTTCAGCAATGCAGTGACATAATAAAAACTGTAAACAAGTTAGATTGAACTGTAATATCATGACCTGTTTAGGGCATACTTGACTGCGAAGCAACCAGTGCATTAAACCAGAACCAGTGTCATTTCAGTGAACTTGAATGAGTCACAGTATTGTCAGACATTCTTTGATTATTTCAGTAAGTATCTTGACTTGTTCCAAGTCTCTACTGGAAATGCATCACTTCTACTGTGTAAGTTGAGACGTATGATACAACAGCAAATCGCAAAAGTATGCTTTTAAAAAACCTCTCTTTCATATTTGCAAATCCTAACAATTTCCTTTAATCAATATAAGCAGTTGGTCCTTAGTTAGGTCTTTATGAGAAATTTGGTGTAAGTAATTTACAAAGTAGGTCAAAGACACTCATGTCAAACAAGTCACAAGAACATGAAAGAAAGATGCTTTTTCAATAACAAATTATTGCCAATGTCTGTAAACTTTTCTATTTACTAGGTCAGTGTATTCTTGGCTCATGTTGAAAATGAATTTGCATACTTTTTGTATTCACTCTTTCTACCATCTGACACCATCTAACACATACTGGGAAGCTTTAAATGCATTCACACAAGTATTTTTGCAGCAGCATATGTTTGGCAGTGTTGTTTTCTAAACTCACCTCACAAAAGAAAATCTGGACATTTTTGGGTGAAAGGCTAATGTGGAAATCAACCATGGGCTCTCATTCACTTGGGCTCTGTGCTGGTTATTTCAAGGACAAGCTGTTGGGCTGACATTCAAACGTTCTTTTTCTGGCAAAGAAAAGCTGTTTTAGGTTAACAGCCCCCTACGTTCTTGGAGACATCCATACTGCAGGCTATAGAAAGAGGCCCTCACTACATAGTTTATGGAAACCTCAGGGAATAGTTCACAGTAAATGCAAAAGACATAAGAGAACAGACAATTTTCCGTGTCAATTTGTATCTAGTTTCAAGTTTTGGGAGGGCATAAATTAAAATGCTTAGTTTTTGAGAGCATAATCAGATAAGTGAAATTTAAGTAGAGACATTAATGTCTATAAGCCAGTTAACAAAAATACTTGCCCGCACACATGCAGGGCACGTAGGAACCCTCCATATGTTCTGCTTCTCATTACGCTCACTTACATGCTTCTCATTATGTCCAGGCTGTCCTTTCCCCAGGCCTATAGCCTTTTAGCCATTTATATGTCAACAGAATTACCACGGAGACGCTTCTCTGTCTCAGATGAATGTTTTTGCCTTCTTTACCCCCTTGTTCAGCTTTGGTACTCCATATGTGATCGTTCTCTGATACTTGTAGAGCTGTAAAGGTCCCCCTATGGCTCCTCCATAGTCATTGTAAACTTAAATGCATTACAGAACTTAATCAAAAATATAGTATTTTTGGCTTATGTATTGCTGCTTATAGATGGCAAATATGTTTTAATATCAGAGGTGGGGTGCCTTTTATATGGTTGAAATTCACACTTGCCCACTCCCCCTTCCAAAATACTGTGGCTAATCTCAAGGCAGCAAGTGTGCAAGTCTGTCCTCATCTGAACTTTGGGTGGATAAAACGGCAAATACACAGCTGAGTCCTGCTGCTGTGTAGCCTCTCTTCATGTCTCTCCCTCTCTCACCCTCCCTCTCTCTGTCTCTCTTTGTACAGCATTAACTTGCTTTGCACCATTGCCTCCTGCCTGCTCACAGCATGGCAAGTAAGATCTGAGAAGCGACTGAGTCAAGTTGGACTCATATCAGGTCTAGATATGTGAGAGGAATGTCATTTGGAAATCATAGCACAGGGATATGAGACATGGCCAATCAAAAGATAGACATGTAGATTCACACACACATTTACTCACCCACACTGTATAAACAGTAGGCAAAGCTATCCGGTCATCTTACTCCTAATGAAAAGTGCACTGATGACATGGATATAAAAAAAGGGGCTTTATTTCCGTGGAAACCAGAGCAACGCAAGGAGCAGGAAAACCAAAAATACTGCATTGCGTCATGGCGTTAAATCCCAGTGACTTGTGTTGGCATGGCCACAGCTATCATCACTTAGCCCCTGAATAAAATACCAAAAAAGGATGATGATGCTGATAACCAACCAAAGTAATTTAGTTTGAAGCTTCATAAGCTACAAGCAAAATCAAATCAAATTAAATCACTAAATGTACAGTAACTCTTAAAACAAGAAAGGCTTCAGTATTTAATACTTTACTATAAGTCACCGCTTCTGTCCTTAACAGTCCTATACTATCCAATAGCACTGATGCACTGTAGTTTGAATTCTCAGTTGTCATACAAAGTAATGATTTTAAGGTAAGTGAATTTCACACTACTGAGTATTGTGGGGCACAGTTATAATAGTCCAAATGTCATCGCTAATGCTGCATTCCCACTTTATTAGCAGTTTAGGAAGAACATGAAACCAGCATGTTTGTTTCATTTGACTGCCCGTTGGCCTGTAAATTACATTAACATATAATGAAGTTAATATTCTGCTTATCTTGGGACGCCTAACGTAATTACAGACAAGATTCTGTTTAGAGACAACTTTTTCTGTGTTTAGACCAGAGTTTGTGCCCAATGTTTCGGGGATCGAGACAACCTGGCAGTAGTGCAGAAATATTCCCTTCAGAATATGTTTGAGTGAGATTCGAATGGCTAACCACTCAGAAGTCCAATAATTTCTGCTAATTAATTGTAACAGTAGAATAACACTGGAATATCTGGGCACGGAGAACAGTAGCAGGGCATGAGTATTCTTCTTATTTAATTTTTATCTTTCAAACGGAGAACAAAGTTGCATATTTATTTCAACTAAGTGCTATGAATGCCTAAACCTAACCATAGAAAAATTGAATAATTGTGTAGTTATTTTACAAATTAGATATTGAACTGAAAGAATGGACATCTTGGTGAAAAAGACTGAGCATACAGTTTCTGAATTTTACCCTTTAATTGAACATTTTCCTTTATACTTGTAATGAATAGAGTGCCACAAAATAAGGCCCAATACTATGTAAATATGGTGGTCATAATGGCCAGAGCATTGGACACTGCATACATATTTAACATCTATCTGCTTTCCATGAGAGGCAGATTATGTTTTGCAAAGGCAACAGAAGTGATGAATAGTACTTTGTTGCTACAGCAGTATTTTTAACTACAACTCCCTTGATATGGATGAAAAAATGTAAGATCTGAAGTCAAAACCAAAAAATCATAAAAAAACATTTCTTCATTCGTTGTTGCAAATGTAAGAAACACATTGTAGAGATTGCATTGAATTACACCTGGCAGACTCTGGCTACAATCAGTGTGAGACCACCTCTGGAGGTCTGGCAGAATCGCTGGTCACACATTTGATTCAGACTTAAATAGCTATTTAATACAGGTGTAACCGTAGTCATGTTTCTGTTTTCCTTCTCTCATCTTTGGCTTAATTCACCCTTTCTGTGCATAGTTTGCTATAATGAATGTATTATGGTATACGGTGTTATTCTTCAGCTTTAAAAGCCTGTTGCAAAAATATGTTTTGAAGGTGCTATACTATCTGTGTTTCACATCATTTATATGAGTAGAGTTGGAAACTTGCAACACTCAATCAACTTTTGATAAAAAAACATATAGGGATATACTGTATTCCTTAACAGTAAATATTATCACAAACTATGAAATACATAGAGGATTTGGAGGTTGAAACTTAAAACCTTCTTGCTCCAAAAGACGAATCAAGACAGAAGACAGAAGTTTGATTCCCCCTAATGGAAATTCACTAAGTGCTTAGTGGTCTGTATTTTAGACTTCTTAGTTTGCATCTTTCCTTATGACCCTTATTTTTTCCTTCCAGACAGCTTTAACACATTGGCTGGTACGTAGGTGGGTGTTTACTCCTTAAAAAAACCTCTCACCTCCCCCACAAACACATTAAATATGGAATCACAAATTAAAAGTGGACTTGTGTTGACTCCTTATGTAACCAGACTGTCAGGATGTGATGATTTGAAAAAAATGTTTCTTAGAACTGTGTAGGAGGCAGAGGACAATGACAACTGCTTTTGCCAGTTTTTCCCCTCATTCTGTCTCATGTAAGTCATATCGTTGAGTGAAGTTTTGTTGGAGAGATGCAGCTAATAAAATACTCGAGGTCGTTGAGGCAATGAACTGTCTGGTTTCTTTTGTGAAAACAAACTAACATTGTCGCCAGAAATTGATAATGAATGTGTTTAAGAATTATAGACAGAAAGCTTACAGGTGTGAATTACTGGAAAGGGCAACATTTCTTCAACGTGCTTCCTACATTTATCTTACAATTTCAATCTAAAAGCTTGCAAGATGACAAGACATACCAAGCCCAAGCTGACCTCGGTTTATGTAACATGGACATTAGGTTATATATTTGTGGACCAACTAAGCCCCCTTAGAAATTGATTTTGC
>JAUMTR010000014.1:7950298-8040621 GCA_032270685.1 Microctenopoma stevenorrisi | reverse complement strand
TCCTCTCGACCACTAGCAAAGGCAAGTTAGACATTCCTTTGTGGAGCATTGCATATTCACTCTATGGTACAAAAGTGACCTCGGTTTATGTAACATGGACATTAGGTTATATATTTGTGGACCAACTAAGCCCCCTTAGAAATTGATTTTGCAGTTTTTGTGACTCTTTTGAAACAAGAACAAGGGGGAGTTTCACTGTGTTAAATAGAAACACCTAGAATGTGCTTTTAACGGATAGGACTGATGGGGAAATACAGTACAAGCTAAATCAGCAGTTTACAAACATGTCATTAACATATACTTTAGATCCAACATAGAAAAACAATTTTTAGATAATGGTGAATTAGGAAAAAAGACCTTAGACTAATTAATATGTAGACAAAGTTCCTCTCGACCACTAGCAAAGGCAAGTTAGACATTCCTTTGTGGAGCATTGCATATTCACTCTATGGTACAAAAGTGTTTGTTAAAGTGGAGGATATGTCCTGTAAATGCCATGCCATGAGGCAGATTGACAAACCAATGTAGCTTTGTAATGTAATGGATGAGAGTCGGATGAGAACGTGGTGCTCGGTCCCATGACTGAAATAGTAACATACAAAATTTTATTTTTGATTGTTATGACCACTATTGCAAAGGGACTGGAGGAAAAAAAGCTTTAGTTCAGAATTTAAAGGGACATTGATTAGTCTGTCAGTCAATAATTTATTTAAATTGAAATATTTTAAAATACTTATAATTGATGTATGCGATTAAATTAGAAAGACCTGATGAAGTAAGTCATACAATATTTTCTTCTGATTACATGCATATTTTTAACTATGAATAATGTTATTTCCTTATCAAGAGCCACTTTGGATTTTGTAAGCTATGTTGGCTCCTTCCCTTATTGCCCATAGAAAATCTTTTTGTAGACGCTGTTTCTTTTCCAGTTATCTTTTCTTTCAAAGCATCTGTTAAACACGGGTTCTCATAACTTTCCTTTTATTGCTTCAAGGTCCTAATGCAAAACACCTTACCCTTTGTATTATTGGTATTTTACGTACTTACTTTATTGGCAACTTGTTTATACTAACAATGTGATTCACCACTGCCCAGGGTCTTTGTTAGGTCTTTTTAAAACAAGACTTACTTAGATGGTATTGTATAGCCTTTTATTAATTGATGGCAAATATACATGCAGCTTTGAATTATTTGGCTGCAAGAAGGCCAGAAAGCATTTCAAGATGTGTTGTTTACACGAGACTCAAGTCAATCTGTGGGGATACGAATCTTTCAGCTATCCATAGTCATGCACAGAGAGTCTGAATGGTTTGTCTCTACTTAATGTCTCTATACAACCAAGCGTCACTAATTTGATTTAGGTTGCATTGACAAAGTAACTCTTTTAACAGTTATGTTAGCACCACCTTTATGAATGTGGATTGATGGCCATACAGTCATTTTAGATTGCATGTACAGTGAGAACACTATAAAATGCTTACTCTAACAGTGCCTGCTTATTTTGAAATATTGCTAAAATAATGCCCCTGCTCTCTAAAGATTAACATTGGTATCTGTCGATCACTACAAAATACTTGACTCTGCAAAGTTTTGACGTCCTGTGCCATGTGTTCTCCGCTGCCTTAAATTGGTAGCCAGTCAGCCATGTTTATCATCTACAAGATATATTTGCAATATATCTTTAATGTCGCTGAGTGTTTTGATGTTTCTGGATCTTGTGATGCCCCCCACCACTCCTTTTATTAGAGTTGTCAGGAGATTATAGACACCTAATTATGGCTGCAGATGAAAGGGGGAACAGAGCAAACTGATGGCACAGACCAGGGCAGCATTTTCATTCCTTTGAAATGGGAGTGTGATGCCAGGATTCACCAGGGGGTCTTACGAAGCCAAGGCAATAATGAACAGGAGAGGAGGGTTACGGGGGAGGAAGGAGGTGTGTAGTTGCAGATTGTTGAGAGAACAGAGAAAATAAGATAGATGAAGGGAAATGGAGAAATAAAATACTTTCTCCACTTACAATTGCAGATGACACTAAAGGAATTGTCAATCAGTAGTATATCATGTGTCTTTAAATCTTTAAATGCATAATTTTAAATCCCTTATATTATATATTTTGATTTTTGTGAATTTTAACAAATGCAAACCTAAGGGTCAGAAAATCTATTAGCAGCTGAACTCACTGCTGTTTTTATGTACCAAACATAAAACACAAAAGTAAATCCTAGATGTACGTGTGCAGTCTTTTTAATTAAAACTCACCGTTTCCTATTCTTCCATATCTCAATTTTTTGTACATTGAGCCTTTTGGACAGCATGAGTTCTATTTGTTTTTGTAAAAATAAAAAGGTAAGATAACAGTCAAGTTACTAAACATTAAACACAGAAGTCTTGGATTTATGGCAAATGCAGCATGGAAACTGAATACTGTGAGCGACGGATGCTGAAGAACGCTGGAAGAAATGCTCTTTGCAGCCTCCATCTGCCACCCAAAAACACAATATAAGACGGGACACATTTTAGTAAAGAAACTCAAACATCATTATATTTGCAATTATGCTAGATTTATACAATCACTTAAAATCCAGTGTTCTGCACCTTTTAGTTCATACAAAGGACAAACTTTAAAATTGTTGCTATTGATATATGGTTTAACCACTGAATTTCATCTTCCACCCAATAAAACCTATGACAAAAATATACTCATTTAAAGTATTGTCTGCATTTCAGTAAATAGGCATAGCTGCAATTTTCTAACCACAGATAAAGCGAAACCTACACAGGGAATTGTGTTTTACCAAGTTCTTTTGTTAATGTTTTCCCTTAGTTTATTAACCTACTCTGCCCTTGGCAGTAGCTGAGGTCCTTAGCCACTGAAGCATTTTGCTTCATCTTCCTGTCCAGCATCACAAATACTGCCAGTTGATGTTTGTCCCGCTGCTTTAGTGGCATCTCAGGGCAGAAAAAAGCATCTTATTGAGTACACAATAAGCTTATGTTGACAGCAGTGTTTGATTCTTCTCATAAGGACATGGGTTTTGTTTAAAATATAAACCTTTTGACTTTTTACACATGCAGAAATTTAAGAAATTGTGATTTAAAGAAGCACACTTCTCTTCTTATGGTATACATTACTTCACCGATTGCCTCATCTACAGATTAGTTTATAAATCTTTTTGCATTGCAGGAGAATATCTGATAAATAGTTCAGTCAATGTCGAGGTTTACCAGCTGCTCTAAATTCCTTATAAAAGTTACAGCTCGCAAATTGACCTAAACCTCACATAGTATATCAGTAAAGAAAGTTGTTCATGGAAGACGCTTAAGAGTGTTTGTGTGTGTGTGTGTGTGTGTGTGCGCGTGTGTGTGTGTGTGTGCGCGTGTGTGTGTGTGTGTGCGCGTGTGTGTGTGTGTGTGTGAGAGAGGGAGAGTTAGAGGAGGGAAGTGTGTCAGAGGTTTTTCACTGGCGCTGTCTTGCCACCATCTGTCCTGAGGACTGGCATCAATGACTGTACAGACGGGCACTCGCTAATAAACTCCAACAGGCAGAAGTGAAAGAAGCCACATGAGGACATCCTCCGACATGCTCGCATCATTACCCGAGGAGTGCAAATGAGGGCATGGACAACTGAAGACGCTAAGTTGTGTGAAGACTTGCCAGGAAGCCCTCACTCCCGCCTCCAACTACCCCTTACTCGCCCCCAAAGTACACTGGGAATGTCTGAGAAACATTTTTTTTTGCTTTGTTTTGTTTTTTTTGAGTATACTTTATGAATATAATTGCAGTACAGGTTAGTTGTAGTCAAACAAGATAATTCAATTGTGGTTACTTTTTGTTCTTTTGGGCCTGCATTTAAAATTAAAGAGATCACAAATGATAGAAAATCCCTGATGCAAAGCAAACGCCTAACTGCAGCTGCAGTACCAGCAGTTTCAGACCTGCAGCCACTGTCAAACCTGTGCCACCTTTCATCAACCTTGGGAAAGCCTCTAGTGGCAGGAAAAGTAAGAGCAGCAGATTTAGTAAAATGCATATGTGCATTACATACAGACAAAGTAATAGTTCCTACAACTTCGACACTTTTGGTACTACAGGCAATGTGTTTGTATAAGTCAATGAAAGCCCTTCTACGTCAGTATAACTAGCGAGTAAAAGCTGATATATTGCAAATACAGCTCAATCCTGTGCTTGCTGCTAAACTGACAAAGTTGCTAGATTTATTTTTAGACCCAATGTGACAATATTACATATTATAGTTCATTTATTGTCTATTAGTGCATCATTGTCGTTTTTCCCTTGTCATTGTATGGTTTGTATACTCAATGCTCAAATTCTGTACCCCTCTTTTTTGTTTTCTATTTTAAATTTACAGACGTATACAGTATATTTCTAACATCAATTGTGACTATCAACTTTATTAAGTTCTTTATTATACATAACAGAATGTTCACAATATGAAATGCTGACCTTTGTGATACCAGATCAAGTCACTGTTTTCTTGGGATTTGACTCATACAGGTATTGTTTTGCTCACACTCAAGTTAATACCAGGTCATCGGAATGTCACTATGTTTTATTTTTGTAACACTATCGTAATCCCTTGAGCTAAACTAGAGATATCACAATGCCATCAATGTATGATGTGTCGGTATCGGTGGCACCCTGACAGTAACACAAGGATGACTATTACAAAACTATCTCTTACACTACATAGCAGCATGGCAATATTCAGAATCCTTTAGTCACTTTCAAAATATTCTTTCTTCACCTCTCTAGATGAGTTCACACAATGCTGTTTGTCTTAATATTTTGTGCTTTTGATCTGTCAAGGAAAGAAATGAACATGAGTGGTCTTTAACTCACTCTTTATTGGTTTTCCGGTTGCTGATACAAACAGCCCACAGGGTAGACAGTGGTTAAGCATGACACTAGCACTCTTTGATTTACACAGGGTCATAGAAGGTGAAGCAAAAAGGGAGAAGGTAGATTTTCTGTCATCCCTTCTATTCAGTGCAAAGACAGGGATATAACTGAGTTGAAAGGGAAGGAGCCTGCCCTGAAACTTATCGTAAATCTGTTTTGTGGGTTAGACTTTATGATATCCCATCAGTTGTGGTTTCTGGAACGCTGCCATCTCAAAAGTAAGCAGCAGAAAAAAGGGGCTGTTTTCCCAGACCTGCATTGTCCTCAGATGAACCTGGAACCACTGCCAAGTTAATGGGAAGTAAAAGTAAGCGGGTTAGAATACATCTTTTGGTTTTTTTCAGCCAGCACAACAAAAGAACAATTCATCAAAGCAAATTCGGCACAGAATATGAGCGTTTCATTTTTGAAACGCTAAGTTTTTGGTGTGAAAAAGTAAAAAGCGTTTATATAATGGTATTTAATACAATTTCAGTATGAGCGAAAAAGGTGGAAAGAGGGAATGCGGAAGACACAAATTGTAAAAGAACTTAGACAGTGCCTTCAATTTTTTAGTCCATATTTTCAGTGGGGAAAAATGAGTTTAAAATTTCGGGCAAAAAAGAAAATGGCAGGAGGAGGAATGATGAGTCAGCTGTTTAACTCATTACAGCTAGAACAGTCATCTTTCTGCTTCTACAGTCTAAATGAGCTGTTCTCATAAAGCAGGACTCTGTCATCACATACAGCAATAGTAATGGTGAAACATACCAGACACATTATGAGCAAGCACCTTCATTTATCATGTATACAGTAAAGGATTGCTCATATTTAGGCTGGTCAGAGACTGCTGTGTATAGCAATTGAAAACAATTGAACTGAATTTTATTTGTTTTATAGGTAAATATGTAAATCTAGCAATTGTTTCATCTATAAAAGAAAAAAGTGCACATTGCACATCCCTAACATATTTTCAGAGGCCAAGTTGGTATCTAATTGCTTTTGTCTCATCAAAAACCAGAAGTATGTTCTTGGTATGTTGGCTTTATAAATGATCTCATTTATTTATCAATGTGCCATTTTAAAATGTAATTGTTTGACCACAATCAGTAGTTTAAATACAAAAGCAAAACATGAATCCACTACTGTTTTTAAATTAAATTCAAAATTAAGAGAAGCAATGCCAATGTCTGGAACAATCTGTGTGTTCACAGTGGTGCAAACATCACCTTCATCCATATCCATCCACCTAAATTATTTGAGTTTAATTTTGTCATCATTACACTAACATTTCCACCTCTGACAAGGATCAAACATTTTGTAATACGAGTGGGAGAAAAAACACTTCCCAGGAGCACAGTTGGCAGTCAAGATAGATATTTTCTTTGTAGTCATGGGTTGAGTGAACATTCGTTTTAAAAGGATAATCTAATCTAATATAATAATTTATAATCCCTCAATTTACTTTTTTAATGAATGAAGTGCTACATTTATTAATGGGTGGCCACAGGACTGACAAGTGCAGAATCCCTTCTGTTAGGGTAGAATAAGATTGTGTTTTTTTTATTATAGTAGTTATTGTGTGTGTGAAGTCAATGTTGTGTGAGGTAAAACATCTTCAAGATCCTAAATGGCTGGGAATCCACAGACATGCCAGATTGAATATTTATGCAGAAAAATACACTAGTTGTTAGACATTTTAGCAGGAAAACATACATCCCCTTTGTACGTTTAAGTGATACATTAAGTATCTAGTACATATCTGCTACGTCTTTTTAACCTATCATTGTAAATGTGCTCATTATGCTAATAGAAAGCGTAATTCGGTTTCACTTAAGTTTCCCACAAAAACATTTTTGTCATTGCAGTGTAGTTGACTAGAAAATAGTTTTTGACAGCTTGCAATACCTTCTTTTTGCTTCTTAATGCTTTTTTTGCCTTTAGATAATGATTGCTAGTATACATGCTATCACGGATAAGCTTTATTGTTTTGGGTTGAACTTGTGAATATGAAATACTGTAAACTGATATATTGAGACAAACCTTGACAGAGATACAAATATAGTCATAATTTTACGACATTACAGGGAAAGTGACGGACCCCAAAGTAACTTAACTCATTACCAACGTTACTGGAAAATGACAGGTGATTAACTGTACACAAACATCCAGCAAGATGTTTCCCTTTGGGGATGCAGGAGAGGCAAAGGGAGGTGCAGAGGGAAAGACATGTGGTAGGTAGTGTGGACTGAAGTTGAGTCATATATTATTACAGACATACATAAAACACATATCTACATCATGTACTTGCCCATACTGGAGATATTATGTCTTTCACAAATGCACCAAAGTCAGAGAAAATAGATGTTTTCAGAACTTTATCTGGCTTTAATTTTTTCTGTTGTCCTGGGTTAACAAATTGGCTTATATGTTTTTTGTCATCTCTACAGTTAACTAAAACATGTCTTGAATGACTCCGTTTTTACACAAAAGTCAAATTTCGCACTTAGTCGGTCTGAAAATAGAAGCACAAGCAGCTCCTCACACGTAACAAAAAACAACAAAGAATGTTACTGACACGGACGTGGATCATTGAGTTCAGAGTGCGGTAGTGGGTAATAATATATGTGAACAGGAATCAAATCGCTGACCAACACAGGTGAGAAAATCCAGTCTAAGTGGGGCTTTATTGTTCAACTCTGTCATCCATTTTCTGAGTCATTGCAATGTCTGTGAGCCGCTGATGAACGACATCTCTCTTACATGTGTGGGTAAGGCCACCCTGCAGTCAAATATGACATGGATTTACTGTAACAGAAGATTAAGGCTTAACCAATATACCATGTGCACACTAGACCTGGAATGCTTTTGTTGAATAAGCAGACCAGACCAGACCAGTCAATGGCATATTGCCAGTAATGGCTAATATGTGTGGCCAGATGTTGAATCCCTGTGGATCACACAAGCATTCAGCGCACAGAACACCCTCCAATATACTCGCCCCAACAGGGGCTCATTAACATTAATCTTTGTGTGGACATGTACTTTACGGATGAGGATATGCTGCTTGTGCTCCATGTGTATCAATGTTATAATCCAACATATTGTTCTGTAATTCTTTAGTGTGTTGGACAAAAATATTTAGTTATATGGTTATTGATTGTACTGTTTTTATTATTTTTTAATTTAAATATAAACTTAACATTTTTCAACAGTTCTGTAAAGACTGTTCTTGTGTGTGTGTGTGTGTGTGTGTGTGTGTGTGTGTGTGTGTGTGTGTGTCCAGGCAACACATCTGTTATCTTAACGATCACTGCCCATAGGACTGGGTCTTCATCATCCAGGTTAGTGCTCTGTGTTCATACCTTCAACATTAAATCCATTCTTATTTTCATGTGTAAAATGGTTTCATGTGATGTTGGTAATGTCTGTTCTTCTAGCGTCTGTCTTGGTTTAAATTCGCAACTATAAATACTACCCAGTGTGTCAGTATGACAGCTCTATTTTCTGGCTCAGTTGCTATCGCTCACTGACTCCCTGTGGTTGGAGCTCACATGCACCAGGTGATGCAGCAAACTTCAGGCAATAATGTGTGAAAGATTTTCTTTGCAGTAGAACATTGCTGTGAGAAGATGCTTTTAGCTTTTCCTCGGGTAATGAGTTGGTGTCCTTGATATACATGTAGCTTGTGAAGTTTCATTCTGTGGGTGGATTCTCACTGGTGTTTTGTACGTTGTCCTTCAGCCCCCTGGTGAGAACAGAACTTTCTAAAGTGTTTTCAAAAGCGTCAGGCAGTTTCCTTGAATGAGATTCTTCATATTTCTCAGAGATTCTTCTGAGTTTTTAAACTGTGTTCTTGTCTCTTAAAGGGTACAATGAGAGGCTGTAACTGCTTTGCAGTAGATTGTATGGAGGGGGCCATTGCTGATTGTGTTGGTTTAACAGTTGGTGTTAGAATCCAGAATGGGACAACGTGAGAGCAGAATGGAGGAAATGGCAATGACAGGAAAGACGGGGAAAAATGCTGTTAGACTAATGAAATGGGAGAGCCTCCTGTTTATATTAGACCACTGTGGGCAAAGTTGCAAGTCACAGCACATTATTTGAATTAATGTGATTAAGTGCTTTTATATTTCATAAACATTCCAATCTAGATATATTATGTGTAACAATTTAAGAAAATATATCTTTTATCACAAAAACATGTAATGTAACAAACGTACTCGACTCAACTACAACTACTCTACCCTGTAACTTTTTTTTATATTTTCATAATGCTGAGATTTAACTATCTTTGTTATTGTAGTCATCAAATAGTGGAGGTGTACTGATCTCCATTATAATGTAATTTTTGTGCTATTATTTAGATGCGCATTATGATTACCTAAAACAATCCCACCGCCTTCGTATGACAGTCATTTTAATATTACCTCAATTTCGGAGTAAAAACAAGACGTCATAAGAGTAGACTTTCAGTGTGGCATTACAACTAATGCTTCAATAATGCTGCCACCTGATGCTAGATAGATGAATAAATCTATTGTTCACAATATGGGCTGATTTAGTGTGTGTGTGTTCAGCAGGTGTAATGTCACAGTATTTGTAATGTACACTTTGTCTTGTATTTTGTGTGGCTCATTTTTCTTTCCCTTGGCAAATGAGAGACCAGCCATCTGCTTAGTGCTGACTGTCACTTGTCCTAACTTGAGTTTGTTTTATATATCCTAGAATTTTCCATCAAGAATTTGAATGTTTATTGATCACAATATTGTCACAGTAAAAAGGGCAGCGCAAACTCGGAAAAGAATACTAGGGCCACCAGTCATTTGGTTGCTGTGGTAATTATTGCAGCACAATGAGTCCAGCGTTACATCACCTAAGAAACATCAGACTTAAGCATAGAGACTATTGTTAATTTCCTGTTTCCTACAGTCATCTTTCTTCAATAGAAGAAAAGATGACTGTATTCATAATGACCAGGGTCCTCTAATGTAAACAAAGAAGTCATTTTAATCCAAACCATGTTGTTTCTCTTTATCAAACCATATCTTTTTTATGTCTAACCCTAACTACATCTATAGTGGTGCAACATAATTAAGATGTTTGTTTTTGTCAATAGTGTCGTCCCCAAATCAGAACACTAGTTGTGGAAGCTGTAGACAAACAACATATTTGGTTTTACTGTGGAGGACTTTGAATGTGGTGCTACTAAAATGGAATCGCAGTACACCAATGTGCTGTGTACTTTAAATCTCATTGAGGTTTGACCATTAGTGTTATAATATAGTGAAAACTTTGGGATGCAGGTAGAACTGGTGTACTTTGGGTTCTGTGATTAGGTGAAGGTATGTGGAGAAGAATGAGGTTGTGTTAAGAGAGCAGCTCTTCAAACAAGCAATCAACAGAGACTGTTTTCAACATTCTTTGAAAGTTTTACGAGCCCTCAGACATCAGCCAGGACACGTTTAAAAGTAATCTGGCCCCTTTCACAGAAAAAAAATAAACCTGACATATCTGACCACAGAAGATGATGTTTTGTTTCTCTGGACCCCAAAAGTTACTCATTCTGATTCATATGTTCATATCCTGAGGTGTTATATGAGCCCTGTGTCTGCAGAGCACTTCTATCCCCTGACACCAGTAGACGGCGAGGTTCGTCGTTTGTGTGCGTGCACTTGTTTTTTATTACTTGGGTTGACAGCACCTAAAGATTATATGACCACAGGAAAAATGTGTTCGAGAAAATTCTGAATTTCATACATTTTCACTTGAAGTTAAGAACATGACATTTTGTCTGAATGTTGTTTTCCTAATGTATTCCCTCTTTTCCTTTTTTTCCAGATAATTCCTGGATTTTTCACAACCCATGTTATAAAAATTATTTTATGTGTGTATATTTTTTTCCTCACTTTATTTGGAATGTTTGTGCCTGCATGGACATTGATGTTCTCCACGTCTCAGTCTGAACTTGTTTTAAGGAGAACGTGAGCTGCTTATGGTTCTCATGTGAGCTTACTTTGGTCTGTGGTAAAGTGGTGAAATAACCTATACACTAAGTAGTCAGTCAACATCTGCTGAAACGTGCAACAGAAGCTTTTTTTTCACATATGATGGAATATCTAAACGATTTCATCTGATCACACAGCATCGGCAGCATGTGGATTTAAAGGTTTTTTTTTTTAACAACCCCATTGTAAAAATTATGACTTATTTTAACGCACTGCTGTTACAATCCAGTTCTGCACCCTTGGCTTCTGGCTCCGACTCAAAGCTGTGCAGTTGACAGAAGGTAATCCCCACCATGTGAGGCCTCGGCCCCAGTTTGGAGGCGGGGTATGATTCATTCAAATCTGCCGGTGATATAAAAAGAGGGGAAGTTGCAAGTATCCCAACTTAAACCCACAAGATCGTGACACAGCAAAGTGGTATTCGGGTTGTTATCCTGGTGATAATGAATACAGTAAAAGCAATGAAAAATGCACTAGTCTGTCTCGCCCTGCTGCCCCGTTTTCTGGTGGCAGCTGTCATGTTTTGGCTGCTTGACTTTCTATGCATAAGGAAACGGGTTTTCTTCAGACTGGAGCAGGAGTGTGATGCCGTCGATCCCCCCCTCTGCATATCGGACTCCAATCGCCTCTTCAGCCTGGAGTCCCTGAGAGCAGTGTGGCACGGTCATAAACTTGACTTCCTGAAAGCAGCGCATCTCGGCCACGGAGCGCCCAACACTGAAGTTGTTCAGCTGGGGGATCAGCGGCACAGCCGGATACTCGATTACGCGAAAGAGAAGAGACCGCTCATCCTCAACTTTGGCAGCTGCACCTGACCACCGTTCATGGCGCGTCTCAAGGCTTTCCAGGGAGTTGTGCAGCAGAACGCAGACATAGCGGAGTCTGTGGTGGTGTACATCGAGGAAGCGCACCCGTCAGACGGCTGGACGAGCACTGACGCGTCTTATCAGATCCCCAAACACCAGTGTCTGGAGGACCGGCTCAACGCAGCGCAGCTGATGCACCTGGAGGTGCCCGGCTGCCTGGTGGTGGTGGACAGCATGGAAAACTCCTCCAGCGCTGCGTACGGAGCTTATTTCGACAGACTTTATATACTGCAGGAGGGAAAGATAGTTTACCAGGGCGGCAGAGGACCCGAGGGCTATCGCATCTCAGAGCTCAGAGACTGGCTGGATCACTACAGACAAGTGCAGGGAAAATCCAGCGATCTAGTTATTCATGTGTAGAGACATTTTGCATCTTTTTAGAGCTGCTATGTGAAAACAAACACAAACCATGCTGCAATTTCCAGTATTATATCTCCTGTTAGATACTAATTGAGTCTATTTAATTTTTAATGTTGGATCAAAGTAATTTGTTTAACACAGTAGGCTCTTTAATTTTATATGGACAAACATACATCCTGTTACGGTTCCGCCCACGAAATGGTTTGTTTAGACCTGGTTCGTGAACAAAACTACTTTGGATGTCAAAAGCTCCGTGTTTATTCATTGTCTTTGTCTAACTGCGCCATTAACGAATGAGTCAGGATTCTGAGTAATATGCATCACTGTGTTCGTCAGTATTGTTGTGATGTTCGGTTTTTAAATGGGCTGAATCCAGAGAACCGATACTGATGTTTTTCATACTGGAGATAACAGTGACGGCGCTGCTCTCTGCCCTGCGTGGCGCGGATGATTTGTAAATATTGTTCCGTTTTATGGATATATTTTTCATACAATAAAAATGCTCTGATCTTCTTACAGGCCTGTTTGAATTATTAATTATTGTTAGCATGCAAGGTGTGTTTTCTCTGCATGCTGTGTATAGATGTGTGTATGTGTAGGTTTTACAGTCATTTGTTCTCTTATACTAAGGAAACAAAAGGATGAATGTTCAATTTCCTGCACAAGAAAATGCAGCAGCTCTCCTAGATTCCTTAAAAAAAATACCTGCTTGAAGTGCAGTGACTAAAATTGGTGTGGAAAAGCATAAGATCTCACTAAATATCTGCTTTGGTTCGAGTCATGGAGATCAGTTATTTCTTTAGTTTGTTGCAGAATCTTGGTGAGTCACAATATACATGGAATTTACAGTCAAAGTGTAAAGCAAAAAAATAAATAACAAAGTTATCTGTGAAGGTTCTCAGTCATCCAGGTCATAGTTATCTCAAAAAGTTTTATCCAAAGCAAACCGAACAAGTCTAGTTGCTTTGGATAAAACCTTTTTGATATAACAAAGTTCACGCTTTTTTATTTGGCACTATTGATCATTTTGCAAACACATTCAGAGTCTGCAACCATGATCAGGAGCAGGCTTGTGCCCAATTAGTGGTAAATCAGCTTTAAAATGATATAGTAGTTCTTGATGTTTGGCTGAAACTGGCGTGAGGCAACCAGGCTTTCTTCCACACAGCCCCCTTCTAAGCCTCTGACCTACTACGATTAAAAATCCTATTATACACTGAGACATGTGCATCTGTAAAGGGCTAAACACACAAATGTTTAAAAAAAAACCATTATTGATTCCTTTCAGGAAATTGTTGTTTGGACAGCTGCTGGACCAGAGTCGGCGCTATTACAGGGTTTCAGTGTTTTTCAGTGTCAAACCTCGGACATATAGCTTCGTGGGGACTGAGAATCGAACTGCTCACCCTTGGCTCGGAAACTGACTGCTCTACCCACAGAGCTCGCCGCACCTAATTTTCAGGAATTATTACATGTCTCTGCATCCCTGCAAGTCTGTACATCTGATCTTCTTCCTTCCTTTTTGAGTATTAATCTGTAATATGTAACAACTCTGAAACAAATTAGATTTAGGTTTTCCAATAGATATCACTTGAAGCTCAAAACGAGGGGCGATAATGAAACTGAATAAAGTGAGACAAAACTCATTAAGGGTCATTAAAACAGGATTTCTCTTCAAATCTGAGACGTGGCAGCAACATATGTCACGTCCTTCTAATTTTCAGTTGCAGGTGGAGAGACCTCAGCTTCTGCATTCTGTACACATGTGTACACTTGTTAGTCCTCATCACAAGTCATTATATAGGAAGATATGTAGAATAATGTTGTTAAGTAACAGCGATAGAAATTTACGACTTTACGTATAGGTGCAGGAAGTCGACGGCTTCCTTGACAATTTTTTTTCTTCTAAAATGAAGATATTTGCAGCACCTGTGCCATAAAGCAGTGCATCCCAACCTCGGTGTCGGGACCTCCCAAGGTGTAAAGAGCGTAAATAAACGAATCAATCCCTCAACCTACAAAAAGTTATTCAGTAAAGTTTACATTATTAATAAGAAATTAACGATCCAAAATACCAAATATTGAATCTTTAGTTTGCTCAGATGTGAGACTTTGCACTTCTCCCACTTATATAGGTTAACATGAGAAATTTCATAGTTAGTTACAATTCTGCACAAAAAGTCTTTCTTGCAGATTAATACAGTACATTTATCCCTTCTGGCCTCCAATAGAAAATCAGCGAATCACCTTGGTCGATCTTATCAAATTACAGATACTACTGGCCACAAGTAGACATTTCTACTTGTCATGATAATCCAAAAGTTAAAGAACCACGGCAACAAAAAAAGAGAATACGTTCAAGGCCATTAGAGAATGTGTTCTTGGTCAGACTGCAGAGGTTTACAGTGACCTTACTTTACTGCTCATCTGGAACATATTTAACACAGAAACACACCGCATTTCTGTTGAGTTGACAGCTGACAGAGGGGTACCTGCCTAAATTAAATATAACTTGCAGTGTATCCAGTGTTCACCCATGAAAAGCAACCTGACTGGAATTCTTCAAATCTGGATTCTTTCCATGTGCAATTTTCCATGGATGTTGGGTCTCATCTGTCAGCGGAGAGTCAGACAGGAACAAAGGGTTAAGGGTCTCCGGCTGGGGGGAGAGATTTAACTTTTGCTGTACTGTTTTGTTTTATGACTTGGAGGGAGAGAAATGGGTCTGCTGAGGTGGGTTTATTTCAGCTTCTCTGGTCAGCTTTGAAGGTGAGGGCCCCTCTTTCCCCAGGGTCATAACTCCACAAATGAATGTCTGGTGGTGGGGAGCCAGGGGCCTCAACACACAAAGGTTTCCAGTGAGACCTGTGTGATTCAGGTTCAACATGTTCAAAACGAGCCTCTTTGTGGCTCAGGAGACACATTTCAAAACTCAGAAGGCCACTTTTAACACTGTGGACATTTTTCCGGCATATAGACAGAAATTGTTGTTGTAACATATGGAAGTTTTTTAGAATTAGTTTGTCTCAATTAGCCAGGGTTAGTGACATTTAGTGCCAAGTTGCAGCATCAAGAAAAGATTGCAGTCCCTGCCGATCATAAGTAACCTACATGCTGTTTAACACTAACTCCTTGAACTTGTACAACTACTAGCAGTCATGCAAAGCTGTTGAACTCTCATAGATTTTTAAAGGTAGTTTTGTAGGTCAGAGACATGCAGTAACACAGCAGGCATCCCTGAGATTTTCCAAACTTCAGTGGGAAATTGTTGGATAAAGCATGGGGGGAAAACTCAAGATTGTCACTTAGACGGTGAGCTGAAAAAGCATTGCAGCGAAGTGGAAAATGATCTGTAATGTGGGACAAGAAGCCCTCATCTGTGACTTCTGTGATAGTTTGTATTGTTGCTCAGATGAAGTGCAGTCACATAGAAACTGGGAAGCATTAGTTTCCAATTTATTGTTATATTGTTCTTTTAACATGTTTGTTTTAATAGTACTAAAATTAAAAATATCTAAATTCAATATATAACTAAAATTTGTGTAACGCTAATGATGTATATCACGTCATAGTCATTTCCTGGCAACATCCTGTTTCCTCTTTTTCTTATAGACGATGACACCTTGTGGCCATACTGTGTGACTACATGTTTTTTACAAAGCTGTATGGAGTATTATAAGAAAACAAACGGTGTACTACTACCTGCTTCCTGCGTCTTGACAAAATGTACTTCTAACTTTGTGTTTGTTAATGTTCAGTCATAAACTTGAATAAAATGTAAGCCTCTCCCACTCAGGCATTGTGAAAACTGCCCAAGCCCTTATGGTCTCTTGCTTAGATTACTGCAATTTAATTTATTTCGGCCTTCTCACAAAGTATATCACACGCCTCCATTTCATTTCAAATGCTGTTGTAAGATTATGGAGTAATTCAAACAGAAGGGAACACACATCTCCCATTCTTTCCTTTCTTCATTGATTACCAGTTAGATTTAAAATGTCAAAATCTTATTGTTTTCTCAGCCATAAATGGTCAGAGATCTATTGGTCCCCTATCACTCTAAGTGCTCTTTACGTTCCTCTGACAGAAATTTACTAAATTCAATTCATCTTTATTTATATAGCACCAAATCATAACAAAAGTAATTTTAGGGCACTTTACATAGCAAGGTTTAGGACCTTGCAATAATATAAGTGTGTATATATAAACAAAATAATGCAGAAAACCCAACAGTCCCACTTGAGCAAGCACTAGGTGACAGAAGAAACCTCCAGCAGAACCAGGCTCAGGGTGGGCGGCCATCTGCCTCGACCGGTTGGGGTTAGTGGACAGAGGAGAGAGAAAGGAACAGCAGGTAACAGAGATCATAACAAGGAGCAGCAGACAAAGAACTGGGCAGGTTGGTAGGACCAGCGGCTACAAGGTGAAATTACACAACTCCAAGGTCAAAGACGCCTGCAGAAAGGTACAGAGAGAAAGAGAGACGAAGCACAACAAGGGGAGGGAGGACACAATGTTAACGGCATGTAATAATGTCATGATAACAGAGGAGGAGAGGAGCTCAGAGTGTCAAGAAAGTCCCCTAGCAGACAAAATCTATAGCAGCTTAACTAAGAGATGGTTCAGAGTCACCAGATCCATCTCTAACTATAGTTTTAAGTCTAGTCTTAAAGGTAGGCGTATATAGTGATGATACATGGTAAACTTTAGGTCATAAGCATTTCTTTGCATAAACATCTTGATGGGTGCAGTAAATGGTATTCAACTGGTGCCATAAGGTGGAGCCAGAGACCTGCAAGTGTAGCACCTTCAGTGACCGTGGAGGAACGTGGGTAGAATCTTTGCTATATTCCAGGTGATAATCAGTGTTAAGCACCACCGAGCAGGTGATCAGATTCTTCACTGATGTCAGAGAGGTAGGCGGTGGTGCATACAGTATGTTAATCAGCTGGGTTTCACACTGGAGCACCCGATGTATTAGCCTAGTCAAGCATCCAGTCCAGTTTTAACCTGCATGTACTGTCAACATGTCAATTGGGTGGTTTTTAAATTGTGAAGAAAATTGATGAAATACACTTGTGACAGTAAATGAAAGTCATCTCTGGGTATAAAGATACAGTATGTATCTCTAACAACAACTTAGTCAACGCTGTTTTTGTATATTTTATTAAAAGCAATACATAGGCAAGTAGACATCTGATCAAACACAACAAAAAATCCCAGACTGTAACAAATACTGGCAAGTACTGAACGGTAAATGTCACGCAGTAAAATCTCTACTTTTTAAGATTTATGCACAATGCAATACGAAACCTGAAATGTAAATCTGTTATTTTATGCACAGAATAACCTGTCTAAAACAATGATAAAGAAAGCCAACCAGAACAATGGCATCTCATAAACTACTGAACAGGGGCTGATTTAATAAGCGCCAACTTAAAATGTCAGTGAGATAACGGCATACAATGAATTTGGAAATCTCATGTGGAATATCTTCACTGGGTGACAGGTATGTGTCTTTATTTAGTATTTTCTAAATCACATTTCTCTCCATCCGTAGTGGGTGGCCATCTCAGATATGAGGCAGATCAATAACACTTAGCAGGTGTTAGAGTATTGATTTCAGGCCTCATAGATACGTGGTGCATTGTGAAATTCCAGTACTGGCAGGAAGAAACTGTTAAAAAAATCTCTACTAATGTCATGGATACAGATAGAAACATCCAGTGATACATCAGAGAGAGAGTTAGATAGTATTATCTACCAAATTATCTTTATATAGAATATTACGTTAATATGAAAACAATGCTATTCTGTACAGTTTTGACCTGCAGGAAGTTATTACACATACTGTACATACTCATTTTAGTGCCTGTATGGTGACGGTTAGGTAGCACGTGACTTTATTAGTTTTAATATTTATCATTATCTCAAATATTTTGAAAAAAAAAAACCCAGCAAATCTTGCCAATTTTCCTTCAGCAATAACTTAAAATAATCATTATAATCAAAATAACTATACTTGGTTCAATTTTGGTAAATTTAGCCCACTTTTAATTATGTGTTGCTAATTCTGCCACAAATCTTTTACCAATGTCAATGTGTTTTTTTGTTAAAACCTCATTTTAATACATTTTAATGTTTAGATCGTAGTTTAAAAAGACATTTACAATCCGAGGTCATGTTTGTCTACCTAGTCCAGGAGACTATACATTCAAATATTTTTGAAACTTTCTATCCTTAACTGTACAACAGTCATGGTATTTCATCCATCCTTCCCGCTATTTTTAGACATTCATACCACACTCCCCACAGAGGGGCAAGGAAAGGGAGGAGATGATATAATCAGATGGAGGTGTAGTGTCTCCCAAAGCTGGTGAGTCTAATCTTCTCCGGCAGGATGATGTTTACTGAGTGCTCCAGCTTTTCCTGGGTAGCGCCGCCGGCTTCTCTCAGCAGGTGTTCCCTTTGCTGCTGTACAAGCTGGCTGTACTTGGCGTTAGCCAGCCACGTCTCACAGCGGCCAAAAAACACAATACCTGTGGTGCCCAGGATGACGAGACAGGTGAGCAGGGCCAGCATCCCAAAACACACAAGCTGTCCATGGGTGACAAGGATGCCGGGAGAGTGGACTGTCTCTTTCAGGGTAATCTTGAGCAAATCTCTCTCAGGGGGTCTGAGGAGCTTGTGGAAAGCGTGAGCCGGAAGGGAGTAATGTTGTGGAGTCAGAGCGAACACTCTGTGGGCCACAGGCCTGGCACTCACCAGCTTGGACCTGGCCTTAAATCTGTCCTGCAGGGAACATGTTGGACCAGTAAACCATTTCTGGCAAATGCACCGGAATGTTCCATCAGGTTGACCAACACACGTGCCCCCGTTGGCACAGGGCTCGCCGGCGCAGGACGAGAGCGTGCCGGTGTCATTACAGGTGAAGCCGGTGAAGCGTTGCGGACAGACGCACGTGAAGGCCAGACCGTGGTTTGTACAGTTGCCACCATTGAGGCAGGGGTTAGGCTGGCAGCTGTCAACACTGATCTCACAGAAGTTGCCGGAAAATCCAGTAGGGCATAAGCAAGAAGAGGAGGATGCTGAGCCATTCGTATCCAGACATGTGCCTCCATTCTGACAAGGAGATCTAGAGGACAGAGCGGTACAATGTGAACACACGGTGGTGAAGAAGAGGCCAGCTGCTGGCTCTTCCTACAACATATATTATCCTGTGGTTATAAAGCAATTATCCATAAAGAAACCATCAGATGTGTTTAATGATATTTACACAGCGATTCCAAAAGGCCATCATATGTGAAGGAGTGTCCTGAAGCTGCAGAATATCCAAACATTCCTTTCATGTGGCAATTTAATATTTGTTTAGCTAAGGAAACATCTTCAATGTTTAGTTAAAGTAGGTCTAACAGTAATTGCACCAAAAGCCACTGTTAATTATTGTGTGAGTTTATTTTAGATATCAGCTCTCAGGGGTGGCGATGGCACTGAAAGCGTTTCATTTGTCACGACAGAAAAACAGTGCTGCTAGGTGGTGCAAAATCAGTTTGTTAGGTCTATTCAGATCTAGTATTAAGAAACACAAGCCACAGGCTGCGTCGCTGCTGTAAACATTCACATCAAACTTTTTTTACTATGCAGTAAAAGGAAATCCAACTAACACGGTTCACAAAACCCGATTTTAGACATTTTTGAAAAAGTATTCAAAATCAAATGATGTGGGAGGAGATACAGACTCATTCAAAAAAATTCTTTTGATAAGGCACTCCAAATGATGATTGTGTGAAATTAGTTCTAAAGCTCTGAGTGTTCGCGGGATCACAGGGAAATGAAGACGCCAGGGTTTTCCCAGGGCTCTTTCTAGTGTTGACACTATGAAATTGCTTGTTTTGATCGAAAAAGAATCCATCGCCTAGAAATGTTCTGTTTACTATACAGTATGAAAAGACAGAAACAGCTACTTCGAGGCTGAGAAGCTGAAACCAGAGAATGACTGGAATTTAATCCTTAAAGTCTCAGAGAAAATGCTGTGGTTTTCATTCAAAGTTTATAATCTGTACCATCAATGTGATTTCAAATGACTTTTGGCTTTGTGTCAGCACTATAATCTCCCTGCATCCACATGTACAACAAACAGTATCTGCTCAGTGATCACAGCCTAAAATCAGCGCTAAAAACATTGCAATGTCTCTTTCGGTATCTTGTGTAATTACACAATTCCTTAACACTATGTCTCTGTGACCGTAAAGAATAATAGCTCTGGCATATTTTTTCGACGACTCTGGTGACTCGGAGGACCTGATTAATGTAATTCCACCTAGGCCTCTTAATGGAGACGAATTCCTCTGGCATACAAATGAAGCCCCTTCTCACTGCATTGTGAAAATTTAAAAACTGGAATCATTATTTATTCTAGTGAGACAGAACTGTCATTTCACTGACACTAACCTGTGGGCTATTCGATTTTAGACGTTATTGAAGTCAATAACTAGGCTGCCTGACAGAACAAACACTGTGAGGAGACTGCAGGGCTGTGTCAGCTAACTGCATCCCCAGAGAGTCTTTACTATTCAGCTGATGGACAGTAGGAGGTTTCATCATGAATCAGTCCTCTCTGTAACCCAGCACTGGAAGAGGCATAATACGCTGTTTCTACCAGAATACCTGGCTCAACTTTTGCCTCGTCTTCCCAAATGAGGACAAAAATGATGGTGCATACTTCTCATCAGTCAGATATTTACAGAAATGTCTCATCCAGTGACTTTAACAGTGGTGAATGAGTTTTACTTGGTTCCAGATTTTCCAGTTAAACATTGTTTGCATCTCTCTAATTTCTCTGACGCATCATATACAGTAGTAAAGCCTGCAGTAACCTTACACAGTACTTTATGTGGTATCGGGGACTGAAGGTCAGCGGAGGGAAATTCCTGGTGAATACATAAAGGCAATGTTGTATTTCCCAAAGTCGTGGGAGACATCCTGTCTGATTATATCGTTAAACTACCGTACATCCTGGAAAGCAGAGACAGATCAGTCGTGACCTCCAAACAGCTTTTCAAACATGCCCGTGTTTTCAAAGGATGGAGCCTTTTGAATTTGTACTCAGCTAACGCTGTTTACATGTCGACTAGAGAGGAGCACAACAACACGGCTGCTTCTGAATTTATGACTAGAGGAAGTTGGGGAAGTGGTTTTCTAAAATTCCTTTCACATCAGAGGGTTTGTGTTTGAAAAGCATGTGCCTGCCAGGGTTTTTGGTTGTTTTCCTTTGGCAACGTGAACCCAACAATATCACACTACTGTATGGGAGCATTGTTTGCTTCTGGTACAAAGCCTCAGAGCTGCCGTTGCCATTTTCCTTAATGTTTTATGGATCAACGTAAATTGCAAATCGGTCGGTCCTCATTCTCTTATTGATCTTACAATATTGGTATCATCAATATTTTAGATCCCAAATGACAATGTGTGACAAGATGAAAGGGGGCTACACCTGCGTCTGAAGCTTTCTAGTGCGTTTTACTTAAATGGTTTTAAGAATACTGTTTAACTTCAGCATTTTCCCTGTGTCATTTTCATCTGCAGCTTCAGCTTTCAGCAGCAAAAACCCGCTTGCTGGTTACCAGAGAACAGAGAGAAGAGTTAGAAGCTACCTGATTTTTCCACCAGGAGTTGGTAGACACCAAAAACAGAGTTTGATTTCTCCAAATGAATGCTAATTTTTTTATGTTTGAAATGATTACATTAATTAGGGAAAAATTATAGAAAATTATGAATAGATGAGAAGTAATTGTACAAGTAACGGACTCGTGTCAGTCTAGACCTAAATCCAATCAGGTATTTCTTGCTCGACCGTACCTTCCAATTCAGCTGAATTAAAACAGTTTTGCAAAAAAGAGTCAAAAGACTAATCACAAAGGCTCAATCGCAGTTGCTACCACCAGCTTTAGGGGACAATTGTTTTTTCACATAGGGCCAGCTCGGTTTGGACATCTTACTTTTCTGGATAAGTGAAATCATTATTTAAAAACTGCATTTATGTATATACTCAGGTTATCTGGGTGTAAGATTGAAATTTGTTTGATAACAAATATGCAAAAAAACAGAACATATATTTTTTTACAGCCCTGTGACTATACGTTAGCCACAGACTGGATGTTTTCAGCTGACAGACTTTTATCATCATCCACGTGATAAACAAATATAGAGACAAGGCTGTATGTATAACACTGCTTTATTCATCTACACAAAATATGAACTATATTTAAAAGTGCTGTTACCCTTTTGTGATGCAATCTCCTCCCTTTAGGTCGCAGTTTTCTCCAGCGTAGCCTTGGGGGCAAATGCACAGGTATCCCCCCTCTCCGGTCTCTATGCAGGTGGCATTACCAGCACAAGGTCTGGATGAGCACAGACGAGTATCTGTGGGGGGGAGGTAGAAAAGTATGCTGTTTTTAGATCTCTATCTCCTCTCGCTGTGCGTTTTTTGTCTCTCAGCCTGTTTTTTTTCCTCTTGTTCCCTTTGTTCCCACTTTCTCACTCTCACATTCCCCACCGCAGCGTGTTGTCACCAAGAACAAAACTAATCACATAACCAACCGAGTTACACGAGTGAGCAGCTCATATGCTTCAGCAGAATAAGATATGTACTGTAGGAGCTGATAAGGAGGTCAAACAGAGCCAGAAGCTAAACATTTTTTCCCTTGCTGGCAGGACATAAAGTAATTTTTATGCAATAATGTTCATTGTAGATACTATAGTACAGGAGTATTACTGAAGTGCCTAATTAAATAGGGACGTCTACTGAAATGGAAATGTGACCTTTAGAAACATTTCACATTTAGAATTTTTACAGCCACACGTAATTAAAACTTTAGAATATGTATCTTGCTCAGTGGCCCAAAAGCAGATGATGACAGTTAACAGTGAAGGCTTTTGCCGTTATTTTTGAGGTTTGTGAATTCACCGTCGACCCAGATTTCTCCATCATTATTTTCTTGCTGCAGTCGGATGTTTTCTAGTCTAACTTTGTCATTTCACGATATTCTCCAGACTCCAGCTTTAACCTGCGTGTCCCCGAGGTTCTGGGATTCGCGCTAACCCTCCAGTGTGTCTGCGAACGTTAGGATGCACACAGAAATACAAGTGACCTGCAAGGTTAGAGAGGCTCACCTTGGTCGCACAGGCTGCCCACCCAGCCCTCCTTGCAGAGACACTGCCATGCCTTCTCACACGTACCGCGCAGACAGCCGGGGAAGGGCACGCACTGGTCACAGTTGTCTCCTTGCCACCCTGGTTTACACCTGACAGAGGGGGGAAGGGAGCAGTGCTGAACTATTAATATCACCCAGCTTTGCAGTCACTGTCCCTCATTGTGTTGTTTATGTCGTGGTTGTTTTTATTTAAGAGAAAGATTAAAGTTATCCTTGATTATTCCATGATCTGTCATCCTTCTAACACTAACAGTCGTCTTAGCTTTGCCAGAAAACATTTCAGACCATGCATGCTTTGTAACCAGAGGCTTTTGAGCTGTCTGTTAGGATCACAATGCTTTCTGCTGTTCAAACAAAGGACTGCTTTGGCAGCTGACTTAACACAATGCAAGCAGCACACAAATCTAGAAAAGAACAGAGGGATCCAGTTGGCTGGATTGTGATTTCATTTATCTAAGGGAAGCACAGTTACAGATCCAGCGATTTATGGAAATGCAGGTAACAGAATCTTACAGCTTGTGGTTTATCATCGGTCGTTTTAGTACCTGCACTTCCCTGGCTTCTCACAAAACCCATTCTCTGTGTTGCACCCTGCTTTGCATTCCCAACCTTTAAAACAGAAAGAAAGAGACAGCGGCGGGTTTCATATCAATAATAATAATAATAAATAACCACAATAAAATACCCTTTCATTCTACTTTCTTACCACAGGCTGAGCCTTTTGTGTCAGTCATGTGTGTGTGGACACATTTACCTTTTGTGATGCCGGTCACCACGAGAATTAGGACAACAGCTGTGAGATGCATCGTTATGTAGAGCTAGACCCGCGGTGTCCTGCAGAAACAGAAAGCGTGTGAAGAAGCCCTGCTTCTAAAATGCGCAACATTCCCAAAAAGTTGATGTGTGTAAGAAGACAGAAGCTCACAAGGAGCATTCAGAGCGACGGCTTTTTCTCACGGAGCTCTGAGATTTAGAGTTGAATATACTACAGGTACGTTAGAAAGGTCATTCCGATACTTCACTGTAACACTGAGCTTATTGTTTGAAATATTCCTTATGCTTTAATGGGGTAGGACAGAAGCGGCGCACCTGAACCACACGCGCGTCCTCCTAAAGGGAATCCGCTGCGAACAAGCACGGAAAAAAGACACAAAGAAGCCATTACATAAAGAAATACTATTGTTTCTTCTCTGAAACCTCGTTAACTTGGATTATCTGTCTTACCTATGTCGCGCGCGCGAGCTGTTTCCATGTGGCTTCTCTCATATTTCATTTTGGCTCCTTCTGATTTTCTCTTCTTTTAATTCACGCGACGTTCCCTTCACTGAAGATGATACCACAGGTGTATCAGCTCTCCGGCAGCTGGAAGGTGGAGCTGATGGATTTGGGGGGGGGGGGGGGACTGCTGCATCGTGCAGCGTCCCAGTGCAACACGCTCCTCCCACCTCGGAGCGAGAGTGTGTGCACTGGTCTGATCCTCAGCGGAGAGATACTGGTGTGAAGACCAATGGGTGCCTGTAGTGTTAGAAGGAAATGTCCTCACAGTACAACTGAATCAGCCCTTTCAGCCTTATCTTAATATATGTCATCATAATCTTGTATTATTATTATTATTAATCATAAAAATCAAAGCAGCTCGTTACTGTTATAGCTGCAAATTACTTTATTCTAAAGTAATATACACAACTGGATTGTATTGAGCCTCTAATAACACAGGAGGGAGAAATTCAGACACACTGCTCTGCCCATCTTAAAATTAAATTGAATGTCTTTCCTTACACTGCGCCCACCTGCTATACATAATAATGCCTCGTTCTATTCTTAGTCCACTTATTGCCGTCCACAGTCTCCTCTTATCCTTCCCTTGGCTTGGGAGCGGTGTTTTCCTTCCCATGGAGCATGGCTTAGTTTGAGAGCCTAGTTATGAGTTTCACTTCCCCCAGACATTAGTAGGTTGGCAGTAAAGATGCTGTTAATGGTGCCCAAGAAATCATCAGGGGAAATCTGCTCCCTCCTCTGTCTTTCCAAACCTCCCTTTAATTTATCTCTTTACATGCTGTGTCTGAAATGCAACCTGTGTCCATACACATGCGCGGAAGTCAAGATGTGTCCAGGCTGGTGTCTGATAAATGACAGCACAGACCACTTTTAGATATTCCAGTATGTGTCTCTGCTTATAGATTTGTGTACCATGTCGCCTGAAGCAGATATTTCTGGGTAGAACATGTGTGTGTGGGCTTGTGGGTTAGACAGCAAGAGCACATACATATTTAAATGCAAATAAGTAGCAACAAACCGGCATCAGACAGCGTAGCAGAGCACCCCTGTCTGTGCATCTAAAGTAAGCGTGCACACACTGTCAGCAAACAGATGTGATTGGAGTAGAGATGGATATATCTCAGGTTTGATATAAGTCCAGTCTCTGTTTAACTTGGCTCACATGTTCATTTATATTTCAAGACTCCAGAGATGGCGCTCACAGTTGGGTGTAACATTACAGCAGATGTGATAGGATTCCCCCACAGACAGGTTAAAAACAATCATCTACATTACTCATTTTAAATGAAGCTGGTGTGTGTGTGTGTGTGTGTGTGTGTGTGTGTGAGTCAGCCATCGATTATTTTTTTCTTCCAGGACAGATCTCACCTGGTATTTGATTTTTTTTCCTCCCTGTTCCAGTCAAGTGTGCCTCAGGTTTAAATTGGACATTATGGATTGGGTGTGCGTGTATTCTTTTTTTTGTCTGACAGAATGAGGTAAAATTTGGTTCCCATAGAGAAATGATGTACGCATGTACACATCCTAAATAATACATACATGCTGTGTATTTAGGCCTCGATGTGTCTATTAGAGCGGAAGCTATTTAATTGATTCAGATGTTCAGGGATTTTTTGAGTAACGATACTGGAAGTTGACAGTGGCTGCAGCTCAAACATCAGGGAATATCACCATGATTATAGGATCAACCCCCTGGGGACCATGATTATCTACATTAAACCTAATAATCCAACCCATAACTAAAATATGTTGGTGTTTATATTATATATAGTCTATTTAAAAATATTTTGATCAATTACAAATAATCAAACATGAACATTATCTGGTTGTGTACTCACAGATATATCAAACTGTAGATCAGACATAAACAAGCTATTTGAATATCTCCATGTGTGTGTGTCACCTGATCTCTTTAACACATCAGTGTTATTTCCAATCTGTGTGAAGGTTACTCCCACACTGAACTCTTCCTCCTCTCCAGATAGACGAGGAAACATTACAAGGCATTGAGATGCAGTGAGATCTGCTTATTACTGGTGTAGATAATTTCATCTCAAGTTCACTAGAGATCAGAAATAATTTCATCTGAATTCTCAGCACGCAGGCACACACTCAAGTCTGATTAAAGAAATCCCCATTCAGCCTGCACATACCAGCCATGCTGCAAATTTTGATACAGATCATCATTCAAACCCTCAGCAGGAAATTAATCTCGAGTACTGAATTCTAAACACAATTAGCTTGATAATAATGCGTAGTTTGCCTCTTCAGTTCGTCTCTGTTTAGTGGTTTTCAGGTGGATCATTAGACAGGAGACCATGCCAGGAGCAGCCCAATGGGACTTCCTTACCGGCGTTATAATTATACATGGCAGTAAATCATTCTGCAATTAATAATCATCACATAAAAAACGTAATAGTTTACAAATAGTAGTCTATTAGTAGTATATTTTTTTACTTTCTGGGTACCTACCAACAGTACAGGGGAAAAGCCTTGAAGGAGAGGACCTACATTTATTTTATTTTTTATTTATTTTTATCAATTATTCAGTGCTTATGAAGATATTGCTTCATTTCATACGTCAGTATGTTATTTGGAATAAAAAAAATACTTTCTCACACATTTAAAATATGCAGAATTGACTTATGCTCCTAAAAGCTCATCACACTGTAATTGTTTTTGATCTGCTGATATGCTTTGTTTCTTGACCTACGTGATCCAACATGATGTCACTTTTCCTCTGTATTTTTGTTTTCTTATTTTGATATTGGCCTAATTAAGCCTAGTTCTTTGCACCATTACCTTTTTTTTTTACTGCTGCCTAATGTTAACCTACAATCTGCATTAATTGACAAATTTATCAAGCAGCAGAATAATTAATGAGAAACTATTGTGATCATTGATTGATTGATTAGTTTTTTTTTTTTTTTAAGTCAGTCATGCGTAAATATAGAATCCTGTGTGTCCTTCCTGTCTGGCCTTTTTTTATATTAAATGCTGTATGCACACTTGCATGCAGACTTCTGCATACAAGCAGTAATTGGTTACGAACATGCGCCTGTCTTTAGGGATGAGTGGCTTCATTCATTCATTCAATTCAATTGCACAATGAGGTGATATGTGAAAGATAAAGTGGCGCTGTCACTTCCTCAACAATTTGTCTCCTCATTTCTTTCTTTTCCTCATTGTGAGTTCTATTACATGAACTTTAAGAGCTGGGGTACCTGAGATTACCAGATAGGATGCAAGAGTCATTGTATCTCCTTCAATGAAACCCTTAGTTCAACAACAAATTCTACATTACTCAACCCCCCCCCCCCCCCCTCCAGGAGGTTGCTTTTAGCACCAAACAAAGATGACAGCATACACACTACAGTGCAGGTGAAGTTAAATAATACATCAGTCTCTTTATTCTCAGCAAGCAAAAGAGGGAAAAAAATCCTTCTCTTTATACCACAAGTGCTCTTGCAGAAATCTGGGATGCTGGCTGGAAACGGAGAACACGTTTCTCCCTTTCAAAATATACCAATTATATGGGAGGTGGAGCAGAGATGATCATTCATCCGCAGACCAGCAGCTTACCATGAGTTTACCTGGCACCATCCTAAGGGCTAAAACTGCACCGTAGCTTCAGCCTCTGGGGGGTTGGCAGGACTTAAAGCACCTTCAGCTCTGGCTCTGATGTTTGTGCAAAATCTCTGCATTGAGTAGTTTTTAAATGACAAAGTATTACCAGCCTCATTTCAGATTTCCTACGTGAATTAGTAATTGGATCCCTGTCAGCAGATGGTGTCAGTAGGATTGGTAAAATTAGAAAATTGGTTCAATTTTTCAAAGCCAAACGTGTTTAATAGTTGCATATAAATCTCAGAGTTACATACAGTCACTCTTCTTCTCTTCTCACCCAAATTTCTTTCACAGTGTTCCTGCAGGACACACTGTGCATAGCTCATTGTATTGTCTTGCATTGGTGTTACATCAACTTGGAAGTTTATTCTGGGCAGAAATAGTGGAATTAGTCTATTTCTTTTAGCTTTATTCATGTGTTTTTTAAGTCTCACTAGGATTACACAGTTTGGGAAACAGACTCTTTGATTTTCTTCTGCAACACTTCTCTGGCCATTTACCCGTAAAAGAAGCCTCACACTTCAAACACAACTACATGGTTTGCAGGCTTTTAGGCATCGTCCAATGCAGAGTAAATGAAAAGGAGCGTTTCATCGATCGGTGTTGTGTCACTTTATAAATTCTGTGGCAGGTAAAAGCATCAACATGATGTGCCCGAAGCAGGAGATGCAGACACCACTGCTGCGTGCGCTACCGACTGTTTAACCTCAGGCAATCTCCACTACAATCTTTGTCTTCAACATTAACATAATAGTCTGTTGCTAGTGGGAGAACATTTCATCATTGCCAAAATCTTAAAGCTAATGAATTTTATTATATTTATTGCAAAATAAGAATTACAATACTGATCCCTGTTTGAAAATCGATGTCAGGCCTTTGTGACAACACAAACAGCAGTTACCTGGTATATAAAACAATGCATCACAGGTGTGAACTGCACGAGGCAGAACCTGAATGATGATACAGTATTTGTGGAATTTGCCATCTGCTCAGATGCAAGAGATGTTGACTTAATTTTATTAATGGTGATGGTGTGGTCATTATCTCCATAGCAACTGTGGTCTCTCATTGTGAGGAAGGCACGAAGGTTATAAAGGAAGCAGATGGACAAGACTGATAGTCTAAAGAAAATGTGGGGTAGTTGGAGAGAAAGATCGAGGCAGGAGAGAGATGACGGAGATTGAGGGGAAATGGAAAATATAGAAGATTGGCTTTGCCTAATGCTACCTTCACCTGATGCCACTTACTTGCATGTAGTTACCATGGGAGCGAGAGGATGCTGCTGTCTTCTGGGTGTGTGCACCTTACTAAGGGCTTGCATCATCAAGCTATGACAAATAGATCATCTTTTCAACCTGAATGGAGAAAAATGTGTGAGACTCAAAAAGTGGCGGGATGTTATTAAATCACATAAGATAACTGGTGCTGTGCTTTACTACAAATTGTTTTCCTGTTAGCTGTGATTTACTGCTTCATTGGCTCCAGGTAATGAACTAAAACGAAAATCTTCATCGATTTAAGAAACCGTTCTACATGGCAGGTGTATGAAAGAACTAATTTTACTTTATGCTTTCAGACATGTGAAATTTTTGTGTGTATGGGTTTTGTTCAGTGCATTTCCGTATGTGGTCTTTATGGGCATGTCCATGCAAATATGCATCATTGGTATAGTACTCCGTAATGTTGCAAGACCTATGTAGAAAGTACGACAGTTAAATAGCCGAGGGGCTTGAGAGTGCTGAAAGCCAGCCACTAAACGAGCAAATGAATACCAGAACCGACAGACAGCACAAGTAATTAGCCCACACACTGGCACATGTCCAGAACATGTCTTCTATGTATTAGTTTTCCCCAGGCACAAATTAAATGCAACCCTTCACCCCAAACAACAATGATATTACATTTTGCAATTTATGGACCTGATAGGTGGAGTCAGTTATTTGTCACTGAATATATTAAAAATGTTCACACAACTGAAAGCAACTTAACTTTTTCTCTCTTATTACATCTGGCATCCCGTTAGCTTTCTTTTACGAATTCAAAGCCAGTTTAGATGCTTTGGAGCAGCTTTGCTGCTACTGTTGTATGCATATGTTTGCATCCGGACATAAGAGATTAATGACGTTAGAGGCTCTGTCTGTTCTCACCTACTCCTCGTCTGCTACTTGTATTCATTACCAGCCTGCAGGGTGTTCAAAGACAAAGCACAGTGGGAGGAAAGCAGACTGACAAAGAGAAAACGATATCAGGGAGCCAGCAATGACACC
Organism: Microctenopoma stevenorrisi; assembly: GCA_032270685.1. Lineage (NCBI taxonomy): Eukaryota > Metazoa > Chordata > Actinopteri > Anabantiformes > Anabantidae > Microctenopoma > Microctenopoma stevenorrisi. Next base: position 8,010,096 of record JAUMTR010000014.1, on the reverse strand, counting down.
GATCACTCATCCAAACTGTTCGCTCCTGTTTTCCTGCATGACTCATCTTGAATCATCTCACACTGTCTCTCAGACAGACTATAAAAGTCACTGTTATGTGTTTTGTGTTGTATGTCAGTCATCGCAGTGAGATAAACGCTTGTGTGTTTAAGTGACACCTCTTTTCTTAGCCAGAGGTAACATCATCCATTAGGCCACCTGCCGCTGTTGAAACAACAGGCATCTGAAATAAACAAGTCATAGTTAGTGATGGTTTAGGTCAGTCATTTTTTATGGAGTTGTTTGAGCTCTAACTGTTGTTGCCAAAACATAGAATCTGTTATCAGTATTTTACTGGCTCTTTGTAGAAATTGACTATAATTTATCAGCGGGGGTTCACAAGTGTTGCCCATCACGTCCTAAGAGATGGGGCTGGGCAGGCTGTGTGACATTACGGGAAATTCTTTCCGCTGTGTGCAGCTTTCATTCATACTGACATCCTACATCTTATGTCTGTGGCTGTCTTCGAGCTAAAAGATTAAACTAAGACGAGAAGAAACAGCATCTCGACTCTGAGCTTTAAAGATGTAATCGCCAGCCTTTTTACAGCAGAGATCCAAGCGTCTCCAGGTTGATTGCTAAGCTAAACGAACAGTATCAGTCCTCACATCTAACTCGAAGCAAAAACACTTCCCAAAATGTCAAACTAGTTGCATACCTGTTGCATAATATTGTGTTCTACTTTATTAAAATAATAATTATTTAAAATAATCTGTTGCACAACTTGCAGGTCCTTTTTTGTAGGTGTACTTTTGTAAGGGGGGGCAATGCATATCTACGATTGTAAACTTCTCTATGCTACCAGAGTTGCCATTTACTGTTAGAGAGTAAGTTATAAATAACAATTATTTGTCTTGATTATTAATTATTAGTATGAACTCCTGATTATCTGCTGCTGCTTTAAACCTCTTGTAAATCTGCTTTCTTTGCTGTGATGAGCTGTAATGGGGGATGAATCCAACAGAGGAGGGTATTCCACTTCTCTCTAATTGAATTTCACCTTTCAACAGAAACCTGTGGCTGCTAGCTCAAGGTTCAGTTGGAGATATTGCCTCTCAGATTCAGATTTTATTTGTCACATGCACGCATACACAGTACGATATGCTGTGAAATGCCTAGACGACCAACAACGACCTTAGAAATGTTAAAAGCAAAAGAACACAAAACAATACAAAAGAACAATAAAATGACAGGAAATACAATAAGTAGAATACGGAATACAGTAAGTAAGGTGACGAGGAAAGTAGCTAATGCTATTGTGGACATGGTGTTGTGATGTGGTTGATGGATTAGTGAACGTCTGGGAGGTGTGCAGTGTGCATGTCCATGTAGGTGCCATAGTGTGTGATCCATAATGTTCATAAAGTCAGCAAGTTATTGGACAATGTCCATGAGGTCCGGGGTGTGTGTAGCTGTGCGTGTGTGCCCAGATGAGGAGGTCTGTGCAGTCCATTCCAGGGGTGGCTGAGGTCCTTTGCGGTCTTCTTGCCCTCAGTCACCCACTTGGAAGGAAAATCTATGCGATGAGATGAGAGTATCAAATGATGGGAATTATCAAATATAGAAATAACCAAATGAGATGACAAGAAATATTGAAATGACCAGATGTGCAAGTGTGTATAGATGACCACAAATGATGTCTTCAATGTAAGATGTGTATGGTGCAAGTGTGCATGAATGTTATAAGTGTGCAATGTAGGCTATCCTTGAATGTCCCGGGTGTGTGCAGTTGTGCATAAGTGCACAGATGCTTGTGACCATGGGTGTGATGTGATGTGCAGGGATGCAGAGTGATGGTCCTGATCAGCGGTCTGGTTGAGAGACAGTATCGCCTGTGGGAAGAAGCTCCTCCTCAGTCTCTCTGCGTTGGCTTTCAGAGAGCAGAAACGTTTTCCTGACCGCAGCAGAGAGAACAGACCGTTGCTACAGGCAAATGTGCTTGCTATCAGTCACTTCACTTCTTTGCTATGAATGGAATGAATTATTCACATGTACAGCCAAAGCTGACAGGAGACCAGCGTGAGAGATGATAAACTCCTTCACTTTGGTCAAGTATGTGGATTCTTCAGAATAGCACATTTGCCTTTAGCATGTTTTTCTTGGACATTTTTCGAGTTTATTGGGTCCAACAACATACTGATTGAGATGTCCAGTTCACATAGTTTTGCACCAAAGCAACACTGGTTCACTGGCTTTTAAAGATCATGTCATTACCTTCCTGAACTTTTCCATCAATTTCTGCCTCACGCTGGCTGGAAGCAGTTAATGAAAGTGTCAGTGCTCTTCCAGCTGTAACCAACATGATGCACCTAATTTCTGTTCCCCATCTCCCATAATGAAACACGACAGCCATTCTGCTAGCTGCCGCTTTTTTATTTTAATAAATATGATTCAAATAAAAGGACAATGCATCTGAAAATTCATTTTTCAAATCACTTTGTGCTTGAGATACTTAGTGCTATAAATAACAAGACGCTTGAAGTTAAGATAATTTATTTATCGTTTTATTTTAGTTTTTAAGAGAATTTTTTTTTCATGGAGGAAAAAAAACTTAATTACAAATGTGAAAGCTGAACTGAACTGAAAGGAGCAGACAGAGATGCAGTTTGACTCTATTCTACCTATTCTGTGTTGCCACTTGTGGTCTTTCTCATTTTCTTTTACCACCAATTTCATCAACTGTGCTGAGAAAAAAAAAGAGAGAGAGGACCAAAAATAGACCTGATGAATAGGCTGCTGAAAAAAAACGAGGTGTTAAGGTACAGGAGGAAGAGGTTGTTCTGTAACGCTGCACAGGGAAGTGATGAAAAAATAGGGGAATGAAAAGGAGCGGATGAATGGAGAGAGAGGCAGAAAAGACGGCGCACAGATATGCCGCTCATTTTATGGAGTGGAGTGTGGTCAGACACTTTGTATTGCAGTGGATAAAAAAGACAAAAAAAAACAATTTTGGCAACAGTGCAGAGCAAGAAAAACTCACTCAATTGTGTGACAGAAAAACCACCATTGCACTTCTTGCTGCAACTATGATGACTTCATTCCTGCCAAAATACATTTTCTCAAAGGATGTTGGGCAGTTTTGGGGCAGAACGGGTCTCTGGGCGTTAGCAGCTCTGAAGCTAGGGATTCCTGCAGGAAGGTACAGAGAGAGTGGGGAAAGAGAAAGGAGCACAACCGCAGGAAAAAGTAGACACACAGTAAATGACATGCAATGTTGGCATATGAGCTCTAACTATAGGCTTTTTCCAAAAAGGAAGTCTTTAGCCTAATCTTTACTATGATTTACTCTAAATCCTGACTGGAAATCTTCCTACAGATTGTTCCTGTGAAGACGATCACATAATTTCTTTGCAACTGCTTTTTCAGCATTTCAGAGATAAAGGGCAAATTGGATATTGATCTATAAGAGGTTTAACTACAGCGACATTAAAGTAGGTGGTTTTGCTGAATATTATTTAATGAACTCTGCATGATCTACAGGATGGACGTATTTCAGGAAGACTGATGTCTTACAAACAAATAGGACTAGAACGACTGTCACTTTCTGGAACCACTTTATCTGTAGTAAATGAGATTGGACAGACGGTATACTATCAGAAATAAAACAGCTGTTTGACTTTTCTAGTTTGAATCAGAGAGACTAATAGTGGGGCTCTCAAAATAATTCTAACCATGTTCAGGTATGAAGTTGATCTAATAGGAACAGGAAACAGGGATTTAGATGAGGGAGAGCTGATGTTTGAATTTAAAAGTCTACCATTACAGAATGACATCATTAAAGCCAATTAATACATTTCTTAATTGAATTTCACTATGACATTTTGGCTTTTAAGCTTTCGCATGTTTTGTTTGATTTGAATGTGATCTTAGAGTTTTTTTGGCTTCAGTCTTACACAGTCTTACACTTCACTGCTACAGTGGACTTTTACTGGACATCATTTTGGAAAGTCTCAATTTGAAATGCAAGCCTTTAATTTAACAAATCCCAAATGGCTCATCGGCTCATTTATGAATAGCCTGGAGGTGTGTTGAACTAACTGAGCAAAAACTCATGTAATTATTAAGTGGAGTCCTCAAATCATTTCTAAATCCTTTACAGAGTTGACCACAGCCCACAGCAGTGACACAGGTAGGATCATTCTCGCTAACCCCAGCTGAAACCAGTGATGAGATGCTACACACTGTGATGAATGTGAATGACGAGAGAGCTCAGCGACAAAGTGGAAAATGCTAATGATCTTTACTGAGCATCGCCTCCTTTCATGTTGTGACAAGAATGAAAAGGCTGGTTTGATTGACATATAACCTAATTATAATTGTTGTAAAGTTGAAAACGTTTCACTTTGTTGCTTAGGAACGGCAAGCGTTGTGTTGCCAAGAACGCCTCGTCAACTCTAAGAACTGTGTAAGGAGGCAGAGATAATTGTGCTGGTTTTAACAAGTGAAAGCAAAAGTTGTTGATCACAAATCTTAAACATTGTGTGTTCAGCTCAGACATGACGGTTTCTTCCTTGAAAGTGTTTAGGAAGCAGACGGTCACCTGTGTATCGCTGTTCCAGTGTGACGACGTGTGATGTGTCAGAGGAGAGAGATGATCTTCGTCCCCTTCTCCAGCTGGAAGCAAGTGGAATTAAACTCACTGTGTCTGTTTTCTGCTTTTCCCCACGCTGCACTAAAGCTGGTGATTGTGTGATTATGTGTGGAGGAGAAAAGCCCAGGCAGAAAATAAATAAGAACTCTAATTAGCCCATGGGACAGTGAAACATCTGATGAGTCTTTGCTGTTTTTTGATCATGTAAAAAAAATCCGGCAAGACTAACGATAGCAGGCACTTTTCATTTTATTTTGAGCTTAATATTTCGCAGGTAAAGCTAATTAATGATTCATATTAGGGGACAGATTATTAGTGAAATGTTTCCAGTGAAACTGTATCTACAATCATCACATTGTATGTTCACTGTAAAAAATACTACACTCGAGCTTCACAGACACTAGGCAGCTTTGGCACAGAATCAGCCAGCAAATGGATTCACACCATAACTGTGTTAAAACAATGCAATGCATGAATAAAAGCTTGATCGTGGCTTTACAGAGACACTGCTTTGCCGCTGTAGCGCTGCACCTCGGGAGAATTGAAGGCACGGAGAGATGTGGAATGAATAACTTCATTCTTCATGGATGTTTCTCCTGTTTCCGTCCTGATGATTCAGTGATGTCGAGGGTCCAGTAATGTTCTCTCGGGCTTCGGCTTCTTGTAGAGCTCTTAAGGTTTATCCATTCGTGCCTGTGCATTGATCATTTGCGCATGCAAGCACGCGGAATCAAATAGTTCAGACCCGTGAGGAAACGGCTGCCTGTAAATTGATCTTTGCCTGTCACATTTTCATCAGAAAACACAGGAGGCAAGAATGGATGACACAGTCAGAAGACTGACCAGGGGTCTCGCTATTAAAATATATATACTAATATTCATCTGGAGTTGAAAAACAGCTGTATTTGGTGAGAGTCACTAGAGAAACAGGGGTTCTGTGATCCACTGATGTGCCACAGAGAAGTGTAGCATAGAAACAGCTGACGCATGTTTCTATGCCACAGAGAAGTGAGGTACACAGTGAGGGCAGCTCTCCTGAGCTTTCAGCTGTCCCTCTAATACAATAGTTGTTCCTTCTTACTGTTTTTCATTTCATACTCTTACATTTCTTCACCAATGCAGCAGGGACTGTCGAGCTGTAGTAGTAACGCTGGTTTCTATGAGTAATGCCACCTCCTGGCTCATCATACGGGATCAACGGCCTCTTCAAAGGACCCTACAGCCCCGAGGAGTCAATGTTACTTGTTCCCTGATTCATCAAAGCTTTAGTATTTGCTCCAAGCCTTTTTGAAGCAATGGGTTCTATTTCACCAGAGTGCAGGGCGAGATTGATGATTGGCAGCAAATTCCACCAACCGACATGGTTCTGCAAGCTCAAATCTTAAAGTTGGAATTCCGTGTGATGCAGGTCAACAGCTAAAGGATAGTTTGACATCTTGGAAAATCTGTGTTCATTGTGCCCCAGCTGACACTACGGAAAGGCCAGACACCAGCATTGGGGATACTTATAACCCTCATTTTTGTCTGATGCCACTGTATCCCTCCTGGAAAGGCAGGATGATTTTTCTAGTCTCTCATCTCTGGACACAATTTATTGTTCACCACTCAACCCCTACCTGCTGGTAAAACCAAGAAAAGAAGATCTGTAGACGAAGGGTATGATCGTTCCCTGGAGCCGGTCTGGGTGGATCTGCTCAACCTAGTGTTGATGCTCCCCCGGCTCAACCATCAGAGCTCTCGATTCAACAGGAAGAAAGATATTAGCTTATATTCTTTCACAGCAGATACAAAGATTCATGTTGAGATTAGATTTTTTTTTCATCTGGTTTTATCAACTGTCCAAAGTGTAAGTTTGTTCATTGACCTTAAGGCAGCCAGTTGGTTGAATAGTTGAGGACACAGTGTTTCAGTGTAGAACATACACGCAGAATTTCTAAATCCCCCACAATGGGGAAAATAATGTGGAAATTTCTCATCGGTAAGCAACAGAAAAGAAACTGAACCTGCTCACTTTAAAAGCGCTGAGTCAGCATAACCTAAAGCTGTATTTATACATTCAGAGTCCTGCAGAAGTTACAGCAGCGCTTTGCTAGCTTCAAGAGGCACCATTTATGGATAAGCACCTGCAAGGAAAATTGAAGCTGCTCATCTAAATTAGTCTAGTGTTTACAACAGCTTTTTATAGAACAGCTGTCAAAATTGGACATGCAATTTTCATAAAATCCCCGGCGAGATAATTACACAGGTGTCCCCATGTAAATGTTTCCATTAGCTTTATGTTATGTTTCACCACCCAGTTTTTAATAAGTGTTAATGATAGGTGAGTGGATGGTAGTGTTATGAATAGACACATTAATGTAGACTTAGTGTTATTAATTTGAATATACTTGTTCTCTTTGTTTGTGTGCAAAATAAACCAGAGCAATGAGTATTTACAACTTGCAATGAGTTATATTTAAAAATGTTGATTTTTAAACTTTTCTACCTTAATATCTAAACCTTAAACTCTTAATGTGATGCGTGAAATAGCACAGTATATTGTAAGTTTATCATTAGTGGCCAGCTTATGATTTATGGGCAAAACATAAATTGCATAACCCAATAGTGGGAGACAAAAGTACATTTAAATACAGATACTTTAGGTGTTTATTTTTTGGTGTAACTTGAAACCAACTTGGAGGGTTAAAGTTTACTCAGACTTAAAAAGCTGCTTGAATGAGTAGTGAGACATTTCAACATAACAAGAAACAAGTCCATTTGCAGTGAGTCAGCTTCATCAACTTGCCTCTCAGAGAATCCCAACATATTTCCGGTATCACTTTTTATTCCAGAAATGCATACATAATCTGTGCAATTACAATTTATGGACTTTTTATTTTTATTTTAGATGCACCTCTGTATGCACAGTGGGTACAGCATATACCTCCTTTTTTCAGACAGAGATAATTGGTCCCTCTGTGGCTGCATGCCAGTCGTCATACTATATATGCACAGAGAGGCTCAGCTGTAGCCATGGTAACTAAGAGATTCATCGATACCCCAATTTTATTTGAGCGAACATGCATCGATAAAACAGTAAAGCTATTAGAGCCCTCTGTGTCTCCGTGTATCTGCACTCCCTTGAAAACTCTCCAACCCATTGAGCCTTTTTTCTATTAACCTTGAAAATTTCACTCTTAGTCGGTGCACTGGATAAATTCAATTTACAGATGGAAACTGAGGTCGCATATTGATATAATTGGTTTGACTCTTAACTATTCAGGTTGTACAACCTGTGAAACCGGAAGGTCACTGTTGAAAGAAATTGCCATCTTGTTGTTGTAGCTGAAACTGTATGGAGGTGAGAAGCTGTCACATGGTTTTATGAACCAAAACTTTGTCTGACTGGAATTTTTTTCTCATGCAGATCATTTGTGTATTAGGTATTTTTATAAATGAGGCCACAGTACTTGTTTGTTTCTGCAGATCTGGGAACATATTCCTAAAAACAACTCTGTGATATATAGTCAGACTGAATCTGAATTTCTTTTCCTGTGTGAATCTCCCTCATACAATATATTAATAAACAATTACAACTTGCTCTACTGAACCAAATATGTCATACTGCCTCACATGCAGACCACTTACCACTATTGAAGCAGCATAGAGTAGGGTGAGAAAGAATGTGTGAGTTCCATTTGCTGTTATACATCACATTTATCCTCCCACTGTGCTCCTCTAAAATATCAACACTCGTATACCCATGGTCGCATGCACACATACGCCTTCACACCAAAAGTAGCACAGAGCCCGTGCATATTTAACATCTACACTGTACTTTCCAAAATATCACTGCACTGCAGATAAATCCTCTATGTGTGCACACACCTGCAGGCATGTGAGCTATAAGGGCTCCTCTGAATTCTTTGTTTTAGTAATGGGTAAATCAAACACCATGTGTTTGGTTGTCCTGCACTCAGGCAGGTCTCATCAGACAACATAGCCATCCTGCAGGAGTACTTAACACACAAAGAAACACATATATCAAGAAGACTTTAGGGTAACTCTGGCCACCTATTTACTAAATGTAAAAAATACACCGGATTAAAAAAGGATGAACATAAAACAAGTACACAATCTCAAGAACCAACAAAATAGGCGATACACGCCAAACAAACCTTAATGTGTGTGAAACTATACAGCCAATATTTAGGAAACAAAACATCTATTAACCTAATTATCAAGTTTGTCTGGGAAGTGAGAAGCAAAAATCTCAAATAGATCATAGAAGCAGTCTATATGTTTTTCAATATACCTCTAAAAAAAGCTACTGGCCACACAACCCTAATAGAAAACATTTAAATGCTTCTTACTGACCTCAAATTACCTTTCTGAGGAAAACCAACCTGGACTTCAGCTGTCTATTAAGATAAATTATTTTCTGACTACTACAATTTCCCATGTAATAATAATAGCATTTTACTGTTTGTGGCCACTGGAGAGCGCTGTTGCATACATAAATATTGGAGGCGTGTAATCACACTGTCAAATAAAGATGGTAAATACAGAGTGTGAGCATGCGTCAGGACACGCATGTCACTCAGCATGTGCATTCATGTGTCTGCAGTATGTTTTCATTCTGACCTGTAACGTCATACCCAAAGTTCTCGGTGCACTGTGGCGTTTGTTAGCGTACATTTGCTTCAATTTGCTGCTACTTGCTGTCTTTTTTACCTTAAATGATATGACATGCACCGCCACAGGGCTCCCATTCACATGGAAATAAAGAAAATATCACGTGTCATGGCTGTCAGACTTCGTCTCCTTGGTCGGGACAGTGCTGCTGACATCTCCTATACGTGTCTATTTTATTGCTGTGGCATTTAGAGGTAAAGTTATACAGATCTCTTTGGCACATAGCTGCAGAGAAAAAGATAGATCTGGATCATATTCACTGTTTCCATGGCAACGTCAGTGTTGACACCAAGGGGAAGTGGGGGTCTGCCATTTGTTTTAGTGCTCATTAATAAGAAGAGAAGAAAGCGGCAGCTGAGTCCTGAATGGACGTGGCGAACATTACGTTAAAGCTGAGTGTGTGAGTGAGTCGTGCTACACTCACAGTGAACCGTTTTTCTTCATCCCGCTGAGTTAAGCAGCTGGAATCGCAAGTATTAATGTGCACAGGTCGCTGTGGGTCCTAATGGAGATTACTGTAGGTCTGTGTGGACACAAAGCCACAGCAAAGCTGTCTCCGTAGCTCTCTCTCTTGGTTTTAGCTGAAAAATAAACCTAACTAATGGTTTCACAAGGCTAGGAAAACACTTGACACGAAATATATGCGGATACCACTGTGTCACATCCAAACAGTTTTGCACATCAAAATGTATGATGCATGCGGTTGTAGGCAACAAGGCTACAATGTGCAGAAATACCCAAATACTATTTCCCAAGTTGTGAATCAAAAGCATTAGCAAGATGTCAAAGCATTATCTCCGAAGCGCTCATCAGGCAAACGCTTGAAGGGATCAAATGAGGCGTCTGATCTTTTTGTTTCAGTTGTGGAAGCTTTGGGGAATCAGGATGTACTCAGGGGATATGATGAGTTTGCAGAGATCTTATTAGCAGAAACCAGTGTGTATTATTGAAAGGGCTGGGGGTGCTTGTGTTGCTGCATCTGATTAAATATAATTATCCTGTTGAATTTGATTTGAGTTTTGACAACTGGATCCTCTTATCGTCAGAGGAATTCAGCAGAAATTCCGTACTGAACTGTTTCAAATGCTTACGGTGAAGCCATGGCTACTTGGTGACGTGATACAAATATATACAGAGCTACTTAAGAATAATTTCATCTCCGTTTCATATGATCATCATCTGTTTTGTCAGGCAAATCTACAGGCAATGTTTCCATGTTAACCATCTTAATTTATGTTAACAGTTGCAAATTAGTACGAGGCCTAAATACAGATGTGGATGTGTGGTTGTCTTTCTTTTGCGACTGAATAGGAGTGAATTCTTATCTTCTGGTCTGCAGTTTAACATTTTCTCCCAACTTTTCATGGATTTTATTGGATGCTTGTAACCATGGGGCAAAAAATCAAAAGCCATCCACAGCCCCAATCATCCTGCAGAAGGTATAGTTTCTGTATGGTGTGAAGGAATGCAATGTATTGCCAGGAGCTTCTCTGCATAATGGTGATGGATGACTACCTCTTGGCTTATAAGCAAATTGTAATTAAAGCTTCCACTAGTAGAATTTTAGATCTGATTACCCCCAAAGCCCCTCAGAGGTAGTGTCTAACACTTGTATCTACTTAGCAGCTCAACATGTTATGAGTCACTGTCTAATAGAGAATAACGACCAAGTTGTTTTCACCAGGTTAATGGCCTCCAAAGTTTACTTAAGTCTTTCCCTGGATCCTGTTTCTTCTTCTTCACCCCTCATGCCTCTTCCTTCAAAGGTTTCTTTTTACATTTCATTACAGATGCTACAGCTTCAACTGGTGTTTTTTCAGTAGTTCCACCATCTGCCATTTAGACTAGCCACTATGCAGCGAGCCAGTTCTTTCCTCTTTCCTCTTTTTGTCCTCATCAGTCCTGTGCAGCTTATAGGAAATCTTATTCAGGGAGTATATGAATACAAGAAAAGCAGAAAGTGAGAATAAACGAGTGTTATTTAGATGCTTCCTTTTACTTTATTGGTTTCAGGTCTTCTGGAAAGGCTTCCAGGGAAGCATTTGTGAGGTCAGGCACTGATGTTGGACAAAGAAGCCTGGCTCCCAGTCTCCACTCTTATTCGTCCCAAAGGTGTTTTATCAAGTTGAGGTGAGGGTACTGTGCAGGCCACTCAAGGTTCTCGGTCATCCGTGTCCTTGCTTTGTCCAAAGGATTTAGTGGTGATGTGGATCAGTCCTTTCAAAATAAATCTCAAACACTACAGGCCAAATAGCTATTAAATGTTTTACAGCCAATTTTGGAATCTCTCATTATACCGTATTAAATGGGTTTACAAACATGTCCGTATCATTTGCTATTAATCTATGTTGTTGCAAACTTAAAGCACACTAACTATTCACCAACTAACACAGCTCCTTCATTAACTTAAATGTCTTCTAGACTACGGTATCTCCATATATAGATGTGAAAATATGGTGTAGACTTTAATGTTGATCTTTTCATTATTGCTCCATTTATAGAAGCTGGCTTTCACCTTTGCAACGATTAGTTGCTCCGTAGTTATGTAAGCCTGTTTAGGATGCTGTTGACATCATGCTGCCTCAGCTAATGTGTGGTCACATTGACACGTACGGCACAGTGGAAAAAAGCCACGAGAAGATCTGTATGTTCTCCCTAATCTTTTACCTATTGTCTTTTTTTCTGCTCTGCTCTTTAAGCCTGCAGACTTTACTCTCTAATGCACTGCAGATAAATCAGATGATAATGGCAACCCTAGTGTTTTGATTGTTAAAAATCATCTCAGAGTAATATATGTTTGGTCACTTATTCACTTCTCAGACTATTATGAGCTTTAAATATAATGTTAGTTAATAATTTCTACAAGATATGTTTGGTTAAGCTTTTAGGGTCTAAACATCAAAACAAAAGATTTGCTGTTATGCTGTTTCTATATTCTACATTTTGAGTATTGACAATTTGATTGTTTTAAGACTCCCAAATTTCTTAATTGTGTAACCCCTGGGAGTTGGGATATGTTTTTGGAAAAAGATTGCTGCATTATGCGTATCTTTTCAGCTGAAGAGCTGATTCTTCTGATGGGAGCGTCGTATTTAAAGGCCAGGTGTCTGGGCAAGGTAACATATGTTGGGGAGGCTTCTCTTCACCCAACCAAGAGGCAACAGATGCTGCCTCTGCACCAGCACATCTCTATTTCCATAGAGACGTTCCGTCTTAAGATAAGATAAACTGTAAGAGTGGCATATTAGTGTGTCTTGTGGGACACGTTAAACGTAATTAACATGGTGGTGTTCATCTCTGCAGCACAGCATAACAAACTACTAAAACCACCATGTGTTTCCAGTCAATCTGTAGGCACTTTGCTTTCCCGCTGTCCACAAATCAGATTTTATGTCAGAGGGCTTTGGTCAATATCTGTGACCTGGATCTCCAACTGCTTTGCAACATCATTCATGTCAATACACAAATTCATTACAGATGATGCCCGGAGACAAAACACAGGCTTTAATCTATAGTGTTATTTAAAAAAGGAAAAACTAAGATTGATGGCAGTTTATGAATAGTAATGAAAGTTGGTTGGTTGATATCTAAATGTCTATCAGACTAACACAACTAACACATCTCATTGTGTACATAGCTAGAGCGCTGAAAGTGTGTCACATTGCAACAGCTTGAGTGCCCTGTTGGTGGCTGGGAGAACTAGGGCAGACAAATGAGATTGGGGAAGGCAAGAGGACAGAAAACCATTGGAAATCAGTTCTGCTGAGCCTGACATGGTCCACTTGTGCGTGTTCATTTCAGATGATGGTCTTAGACTCGAATCTGTACAGAAAGGATCACCAAAGGCTGCGCAAAGTAGGGGAAAGAAGGTGATTGACATGGATACTCTGCGGCGCCAACCAAGATCTGGAATAGCCTCCACTCGGCAGGAACGTGGTTCCTGCTCTTCCACTGCATCCTGCCCAGTCTTCTCTGGACCATACAGTGACCATGAAGAAGAACCTCGGCTGCGCCGCCAATCCTCTCCTTTGCTCAAAGGCTCTCTTTCTACTCTCAACAATTCTTCCAGTTCAAACCCCATGGGTTCCCTTTCTAACATCCAGGCGTCTGTTCCCTGCCTCACAGGGTCTCTGTCTGGCTTCCAGAGCTCTTTACCCAACCTGAGGGGGTCAATCTCTCGGTTGAAGAGACGATCATTGGGCAGCCTGGACAACGCAAGTCCCAGTCCCAGTGAGTGGAGTAACTGCCCCAGTCTACAGAGTGGCAGCTCAAGTGATGATGATGGCAGCTGGGACACAAATAGCTGGAGTTCAGGGGCCACCTGCCTTCAACGGTCCCCTGTTAAGCAACGTAGCGCAGAAGAGTTAGAAGAAACAGCTGGCACCCCTCACCAGGCATCCACTACTAAGGTGGTTGAGCCGGAAGTTATTTATCAGAATCTTATCTACTCACATTGCGCTGGTAAACCTGAAAGCAAAGGAGATTGTGCTCCAGAGAGGGCTTCCACGGTATTAAAGAAAGACGCAGGCACTCGGAGTGTTTCCTCATCTTGCATAAGCAAGAACACTACAGTACAGTACGATGCAGTATCATCCCATCAGCAAGATGAGAAGACCGAAGACAGGCGCAGATTCTCACAGTTCCTGAACGAGGTGACCTGCAGGGTTCTCAAATCAAACAATGGTTCTCCTCAGCAGCCATCCACTGTCCGACACCGCCACCCATCTCCTCCACCTCCACCACCATCAACCCCATCTCACCCACAACCAACAACTGCAGTACATTCAACACCGATAAACCCACCACCACCTCCGTCTGCATCAGCAACAAACCTTTGGTACAGCCCAAGCAGCTCAAACCTCCAGACGATCAAGGAGCATGAATCAAAGGAGAATGAATCAAAGGACCTTCCTCGCCCCATCCACCAGTGGAGCAAGACATTACCCAGCTGTAAGATCTTGGAGCCTGGGGATGTATTGAGGAAAATGAAAGGTGAAAGCCATGTGTACCAAGAGCATGACATGGAGATATGTACAAAGCTTCAAACACAGCCTTCCACTAGAAGGCTTTATCTTGAGACCGACATTGACACAGTGAGGCGACTTGATGAACTGGTAGCTAATGGCACACCGGGGACAGAGACAAGTGAGAAAGAACTGGACAAGGGTGTGGAGAGAGGAAAGGAGAGGGAAAACAGGATTCTGTGGGAGAGGAACGGAGGTTTGGGGATCGAGAAAAGCAAGGAGATGGAGCGAAAAGTGAGGCCGTGGGAGAGAGATAAAAGTGGGGAGAAAGGCAGTGGAAAAGATAAAGGGAAAGAGAAGCACTGCTGGGAAAAAGACGGAGGCAAGGAAAGGGGGAGGGACAAGGTCAAGAAACTAGTGCTTAGCAGTTGTGAACCTCCACCTCCTCAATCAGTTTCCAGTGGACGGAGTAACCCCTGCCCAGTCTTCAGCTGGCCAGAGGGATTTCCCAGAATGTCTTACAGGTCTTCCTCACTCCCCAGACCTGTTATTACCGTGAGTACGCCAGTATTTAAAGAGTTGATTCCCCTAAAATACAAGAAACATATATATATTTACCTCTAGTTTGGGTTGTGTCAAAAATTTCGATGTAACAAAAAAAAAATTTAACAAATAAAACAGAAATTACCTAATTAATAATGAGCATTGACCTCATGACTACTCACTAACTTATTCGTTGTAGTTGAAAGAAAAGGGTGTGTACTTGATTTATTTTCTTATATATTTTTTTTATTTACATTTCTTTGTGGAGATCTGTTTTAGACAAAGTCTGAAACTTCTGACAATTTAGCAAAAAAAGAATTTTTCACAATTCCCAGAATCTGTGTCAGTTTATGTATGGTACTAAGCGCATAGATTGCTTTCCCCCTTTACACTGATTTAGCAGAACTTTCATAGTCACTGAGACACAATTAATAGTTTGGTGTTTCTTAAAATCTACATTTGAACATTTATACCAGATTTTAAACAGTTAGGTGATGAGTGGAGAGCTCATACCACAGTTGGATTTGACATAATCAAGCTGAGAACTGCAGATACACATCACATGTAGAGATTTTATCACATCCCATCAAACTGAGTCATTGTAAATATAATTATAATAAGTTATATCAGAGAGGAACATACGCTGTGTGTGGTTTCATGTCACCTCATCATGCAGTAAGAGTTGATGTAATAAATGTATTACCAAGGCATCTGATGAATTACGTGATCTTCATTCAAGGCTTTGATATCAGGTATTGCATCATACTCCTCCTTGTTTGCAGAATATTGCCCCTCACAGCTGTATTAGAGGTCAGCCATTCATGTTCGGTGTTTAGCTTAATTGCACCTGACACATCACCCACTTGCCTTACAAAACGGAATCTGCAAACATCCTTATTCATTAGCATGTTGTGAGCGAGGAGTCTGAAGGTATGTGTGTGGTACAAGTACAGAAATGCAGCGCTGTGCAAATTGATCTTATCACAGTAATTGTGGATTTTCAAAGCCAGCGTGTTCTCATGGGAGTGCTATAGTAAAGGTCTATCTTACTTCTCATTTAAATGCATTAGCATCGCTCTGCCCTCCAAACAACCAACAGAGTGAGAACATATTCATTTCCCCATATTTACTGCTTATTTACTCAGATCCTACAAGTTAGGTTTGAAACAAATTTCACTATCCTGCTTGGCTGCCTGTGTGGAGTTGGTAATATATTATTATTTAAACACTGTTTGTCATCTTTATTGTGCGTGTGTGTGTGCATGTGTGCGTGTGTGTGTGTGTGTGTGTGTGTGTGCATTTGAGCCTCAGGCTTAGAAATGCTTCACAGCACTATGGCCTTGTACGTCCTGCCACTGTCACTGTCATTGTTACTGTTAATGTGGATCTTGACCAGTGTGCAACAGCGCGCAGGCAGGGAGATGTTTGGGATGTAGCTTTCTGATTAGAATCTATTCAGCAGGAGCCAGCTCCCTAGCAACTGTTCAACTGATGAGTGGGTGTATATAATTAAAGGAATATGTTTGGTATCAAGAGAGAAAACTGCTGCATGGCAGCTTTTCAGGAGAGCGGGTGAATGGACAGACAAAGAGGGTGATAGTTTTTATTGGAAAACCACAAACCTTCACCTGTGAGGAAAATAAACAGTGATAGTAACTGGTTTATGTGTTTCCAATAAAAAGTATAAAAGCGTTATATTATTTATTGTGTAATAATTTTGTTTTTAACATACATGTATGTTGATGTTGCCTTTAAACAAACAGGAGTACTCTTTTAAACCACCGGAGGTCAGCAAAACAAGATTTTTAGCTGCCGTGTGTATGTGTGTGTGTGTGTGTGGATGTGTATATTTTTTCTTTTTTTCTTTTAACTTATTATCTGTATTGAGAATAAGCATTTTAATATATGTATTGTAACAATCACTGATGTAAGCCGGCAACACAGAATGAATAATATAGATTTTGCGTGGTGTTGGTCCCTGCAGTAAACAGCCTGTCAATCAATTAGGACGTGATAACAGCAAAAATATTTAGAATTCTGGTTCGTGGCTGACACTTAACATTCACATTGCAGATCGAGCTTTTTTAAAGTAGCCTTCAGTTGAAGACTAACATTTTAGACTTCAGTCACTGAATGTACATGCATGGTAGCTGCAGTTTCAGTTTCATTATCATTCAGTGATGCCTTCCAGGAATGCCGATCCCCCACCTCCTCTTTGCTCTCTCTAAGCTTGCCCTCCCCGCATGCAGGTTTGCTGGGAAGGAGGAATGGACGGAGGGGGATTACTGAGCATTGTCTCATTCAGTAGTTGTATGAGTCATCCTGCTGTATCATTCCCACTGTTTGTAACACCCACACAACACCAGGAAGCACAGTATACCCATGCTCACAATCACTGCTCTTTCACAAATGTACCTGTGACCATTTATTACACCTTGCTGAATCATTCACTGTAAAACCATGGCTCAGACAACATCTGTTTCTGTCGGCGTTATTATAAACATAAATATGCGAGTGGTTTATCACTGTAGTCTTAGTAAAAAAATTTGACTGTTTTGAACCTTGGCTACACATATTCTCTGCCATGTTGACTGTGGTAGAGGGATTAAATTATTTAATTGGTTCTGCACCAAAGAGCTGGGGCTAAGTGAAAATGTAAATGCTCTTGTGAAATTCCTGTTTCCATACATAATGTATGTGTAACAAACATGTGCAAAGGATCTTTCATCAGGAGGCTACACATATGACGTGACGATGGATCATAATTTAATGGCCCGGGGTCTCACTTCCAACTTGTATGATGATCATATTGATCGTATGATCATATTGTATGTCAGCATAGTGAATTTGTTTTCTTGCCACGAAATAGATGAGAAGGTCGATACCACACTCACACATTGCAGTTTTCCTCTACAAGATATTTTGTTACCCTTGAAAAGAGCAGGGCCACTTGTTTCCCCACATTTTTCCCCTCTGTGTTATGCTAAGCTAACCTGGTGTTAGCTTTATATTTTTTCAGTGAATATTTATTTTCACATTTACCTTAAGACAAGAAAGCCAAGGGGTATATTCCCCAAAATGTGGAGATGTTTAGTTTTTTTTATAGACTTTCAAATACCTTTTGATTTGCCATCATTCATCTTTTCTGTTTCCCTCCACTCCTTTGAACATCTACATTGTGTAAGTCTGTATCTCACTCTTTGGCACTTTCTGCAGCACACTGCATTTTTCCTTACTCCTAATCTGTCATCCACTTTCACGTAATGCTCTCAATACCAATGCCAAGAGTGAGAAATAATGGATATATTTGTTTGTCGAGACATAGCCACTCTGAGAGCTCGTTAAGCACCAGATAAGAGGCTCTCCGCTGCATGCGGTGACAGCAGAGGTGCCTGATAAATCTGCTTGATGAATAAATCTAATCCTTTCACCCTCTCTTCTTCTCTTCCTACCAGGAATCTGATGGAGAGATGCAGCATGACACAAGGTTAGCCACTTTAACGTTTACCTCCTCTCCCTCCGGCAGTGATACCACCATGCCTCTCTCTCTCTCCCTCTCTCTCTCTCTCTCTCTCTCTCTCTCTTTTCTTCTTCTCTTCATCACTCCCATAACTCCTCCTCCCATACACCTCCCCCTGCTCCATTCAATTCTCAGCTCCCTCTCTCACTTTCTCTCTCTCCCCCTCTCTCCCCCTGCCTGCCTGCTTCTCTCCAGTCAGAATTAGAGGAGTCCTTTTCTAAATGCATGCCACTATGAGGGTATGCACAGGCATATGAATATTGTGATCTTATCTGCTGAAAATGAGGCGAAAGGCATATAAACGGTAAGGCAAGAGAGAGGAGAAGTGCATGCCTGGTGTTTCTAGGTGTTTTGAGACAAGTGTGTGTAGGTGCTTTGCCACACTTATGAAAATAATGAGTGTTGTGAGTGATCTCCTGCAGCTGTTGTGCCGTTCTGTCCATGTGTTGCATAGTCTGAGAGCTTTGACAAAAGCGTTGGGGAGACTGCCGTGAATTCAACAGTACCATATGTTTGGAGAATATGAATAACTGTTGTGCAATGTGTTCAAGTAAACTGAAGGGTTTTTTTTGCTATTGTAACTGCACTGGTATCTGCAGTGACAGCGAAGTGAAACTACTGATGACTATTTCATTCCCCTATTTTTTTGCCTAGTTGATTCAGCTGTCACTTGGATTTTATCGGCATGGGAATAATAAGGCGCCAAATGTTTTTTTACAGCCCCCAGTTAACTGTTATATTCCTTCACTGGACAGGATGATACCACAGAGAGGCAATTATGGCTGAACAAGCACATCATGAGGAAAAAGTTGTTCTCATTACAACTCCTCACCTTTCATAGAAGAATAGGAAAAGAGCTACATGGATAATGTTATATGAGTTGAGAAGCTTGATTTTTATATTTTAGGAATCTCGTTCCATATGTTGGCTTTAGGTGACTCTATAATCTGCACGATGGATCATAACATCTTCAAGTTAATTGCTTTCACCTCCAGTCACCAGCCTTCAGCAAATAAGGATGATTCCCGCTTCATTTTGCATAATTAAAGTAAACAGCACCTCAGATAAGGTGCTGTCCGGAGGGAGACATTGGGCCTTTGAAGTAAGTTTCAAACTTCTTGTACATTGGAAAGAGCTTTAATTAACCTGGAAGAAAACAACAGGAAAGTTAACAGTGTGGGCTAACCCTTTTGGCATGATAGCCTGTAATAGAAATAAAATGCTATCCAGTATATTTTACGCCACTATTCTGAATTAAATGGGAGGCTGATACATGCACATATTTTATGTATCAAATATTCCTTGTCAAAAATATGTCTTAGCAATTTGACAACTCCCAGCAGCACATCATGTACTGGTCCTCCTAAATTTTATGAAATGATTTGTGTCATATATAATAAGCCAAAGCTCATCACTGAAGGCTTTTTTCTTCTTTACTTACTACGACTGATTAAATACCAACAAAACAGATTCTATACATTCATTGTTTTTGTGTGCAGTGTATAGTGACTAATATGAATAATAAATGATGTAAAAAGTATATTAGCAGAATATTGGCTAAATAAAAATCAGTTTAGGTCAAATGAATGTAGGTACAATAATTGAAAATTTGCATTTTCTCACATTCGATCTCATATTTTACTTATTTTTTAATTTTTAGTTTGTGATCTTTTGCTGTAATTTCTTTAAATTATTATTCTGTTCTTTGTCGGGTGATTTGTTGAGTGTGCTCCCCGGTAACAGTGGAAATGCTGAACTTTCCATTGACTGTAATAGAAAATGTAACTGTCAAACTGAATTTGAAAGCTGAAATGGTGATGCCTGAAGGAGTGCATTACAGTATGTACTTAAAAATGCTCACTGTGCCCCTTAAGTCAAAAGTTTCTTACTGACGGGCTTCATTTTTTTAGATATAGAAAACGTTTTTACTGCCTCATCTGAAGGTTGTGAAGGAATCCAGCGCCTTTACATCAGTCCAGTCATAGCTGCTGAAATTAGCTTTGGATAAACCAAGGACAGAAAAGTGATTAAAACAGTACCAACAGCCAGCTCAACAAAAAGCAGTGACTGTATTGGCTTAACTTGATTTGCTATGACTTTTAATTAGGTCTCTTCAAATGTTTAATGTTACCTTCATCAGCTGTATCTACCAATGATTCCCTTGTTCTCCAGTACCATTGCCTGGGAGACACCACAAACCCACTCTGCTTCACTCGGACTTTGAGGAATATGCCTAAAGAGGCTTTGTTTCTTCATCTCGTGGCTTTCTAAGCTTGGCACGTAGCATCTAAAAGCAGGTGTTATAAGAAGGCTCCCTTAAGGTTAGCCCTGGGCAGTTTACCACCCGCCCGCTCTCTCCTCATCCTTTTGTCTAATTATTTCCAAGACAGTGAGATCAGGGATTTATTCAGGAGCGATTGGTGAGGGTGGACTATGGATACTTTTGGAAGTTGTTGATCAGGAATCTGTCTCGGAGCATACCCAAGGGTTTGGCTTTGTCTTTGAGCATGCACATGTTTCCATATTGTCTGACTTCGACCGCTGTGAAGTGCTCGTCTAAGTCTTAAGACGCCTCTCTTTGACTTCCCAACTCACCACTCTCATCTCTCCCTGGACTATGGGAGATACGCCTGTCTGCCACATATCATTTATACAGCTCCTTCAAAGCCACCGGCGCAGGGAGCTGAGCAACATAAGCCTCTGGAGCAAACATACAGTAGATCTCAAGTGTCATATCAACATAAAGTATATGGTCTGTATGTCAAAGGATGTGGATGTGCTGCATTTTAATGTCACATATGAAATCCATGAGCTAAGTGCTCCAAAACTCTTGCTCAGACTTTTTTTTAGCGATGAATAATTTTTATCTTTGTTCTTGGAGCTCATTAATGCATTAGCCTCAGTCCTGATCTCTTTGGTTCAGTGACTGCTCCTAATATATCAGTCATAATTTGTTCAGCCTCCGCTGTGTTGGACAGCGAGAAACATGTTGTTTCTCCAGACGAGGCTTTTTTTTTTGTCAAACGCACACAAACAAAAAACACATAGCATGCTTACAAGCTACGTGTTAAAACAAACTGCAGATATTGCAGCAGTTACACCTCAATAAATAGTTCAGGGCACCCCAGTGGGTCGTGCGTTACTAGTGTATGTTCAACCTACATGCTCACAATCTCACAAACCCCTGCTCACCTCCTGCAGTGAGTTCCAGATGTCCAATCTGGGCTGTGACGATAAAGAGAAAAAGCTTGAAGGTGAAAGGTACCACATACAATGCTCTGCAAGGGGGGGGGGGGGGGTACACTTCTGTATCAATCAGAAGTTTTTATTATCTGTTGTTTTATAGATTAGAAGTTAAAGAAGTAGAAATTACAAAAAGTATGTAAACATTGCATTACCCAGGTTGACACAAACACAATGCCAAAAAAATAATCAAGGCAACTTTATTTCTATAGCACGTTTCAAACATGTTTTTCAAAGTTCAAAGAGACAAAGCATTAAAAATATCAGGTGATAAAAACAACAAACGCTAATCAAAGCGAAACAAACCCATTCATACATCCATTATCCTAATCAATTTTCATGTAAATGGTCATAATGATTAAACAAAAATAAATGAAAAATTTAATGGAGCACAAAATACAAACACTTGAAAATATACATAGATCAGAAACACAGCTGTAACATCGTTACAGTGCCATAATATTAATAAATCAGCTGAGGAAATAAAAGTGTGGCAGCAAAACCAATCAATCAAAGGCACAAGAAAAGTGTTTTCAATTTATCTTTGAGTGGTATTGGAAGATGGTTTGGCATCAAACATCATCATTACGATGTTGCAGCATAGTAACTAAAAGCAGCTTCAGCCTGTTCTCTTCTGCCCCAAGGTTCAACCAGCTGACTGAATCCTAAAGACCTCAACGGGTTTTATATGTCTGTGAAATGTATTATGGACCCATGTCAGTGAGTGATTTATGAGCTAGCAGCAGCTTATTCTGTGCATAACGGGTATGCAGTGTGAACATGTAAAACAGGAGTACTGAGTTCGGTTCTCCTAGTTTTTGTTAGAACTCTTTCTGCAGGCCGGTGAAAAGAGAAACCTACTGAAGATAAAACCATGCCTGGATTTTACTAAATCTTCATCAGACATGAGATCTCTAAGTCGAACTGCTGTGTGGAAAGGGTAAAAAAAAGCAGCTTTAGTTATGTTTGATGTGAATAAGCTGCATGTTAAAACCTAAAAAGTGATGATGTATTCGTGTATGATAATGCATTACGATTCCCCTCCAGAGCCAGGTCACCAGAGAGGCTAGAAAACAGAGCACATTTTACAGTTTAAGCATTAACTAAAAACAAAATGAAAAACATAAAATATAAAGTACTACGTCTTGTAAACATAATTACAGTCACTGTACTACTAGAACATCTGGAGTGCTTACTACACAGTATAAAGCTGTCTACACAGTGTTTGGGTTTGCAACGCCACGACCTGTTGTCATCTGCGAAGCTGGGAGCGCAGATACTGTATGTCACGACTGTGTTGTCGTGGCAACCTCAGTGAGGAAGAAGTAAGGAACAATGAAGAAGTAAAGATATCTTAACTCACACTGTAGGTATAACACACACACACACACACACAGGAGGAGTAATACAGAATCTGGAATAATAGTTTGGGCAATTTAGAGTCACCAGTCAACTTCACTGCATGTCTTTGGACTGTGGCAGGAAACTGCACAAGCCCAGGTCATTCTAGCTGTGAGGTCATAGTGCTCACCGCCACACCACCGTGCTGCAACCTGCAGTGTCTCCAGTGAAGTAAAAAGGAAACACACTAAAACTTAAGCCATAGTTTTAAAGCAATTGTATACTACATAGCTGCATTGAGTATGGCGTCCTTGGCAGGATACCACAGGGGAAGCTCCAGCTGAACATCATTGCCTGCATGACGTTTGCCAGAGAAAGCCTTTAAACCCCATAATGCTACTGAGAAAATGTTTTGTGGACACATAAAACAAAGCTTGGCGAAGACCACAGGAGTGTAAAAGAGGCTGCGGCATACTGCCACACCAACAGCACCATGTATAGTGAGTGTGTCCAGTACAGACGCAGATGATTCGAAATGTTTTTGTGTCATTAGATGTGTGCCATTGACTTCATGTTCATGTTTCATGGCCAGTTGATGCCGATAATCAGGTAATTCACAGTCTTTTTCTTACTGCTATATAAACTTTGGGAATCATTCCTTTAGTACGTTACCTCTTTCCCTCCGATTGTTGTTGCTTGTTTGAAGGGTTATGAAAAGGTGAAGAGCCCGGTGAAGTGCTGGCCTGCAGCACTGTGTCGCTCTGAAGCGATAATATTCTCTTCTTATGTCAGGAGAAGCAAAAAGGAAGAGGGACAGAGGAGACAATTGTTATTGCAATACAGCAGCAGTGTAAAGCACAAAATCTGTATGAATGAATCCCACATTACTTTGGGCTAATGTAAAAAGTCAAATGTCAATCAAGAAGACTGAAATTGTCGAACTCTTAAAATCATCTGCATTAGTCTACAGCAGGAAAAATTACTACTCACTTCTTTATGTCCTTTGTGTAAATGTAACATTCGAGGGAAGCAATTCGTTCAGTTGCACCCAAATTTTCCATGGTTCAACTCTGGACTCGTGATGTTTAATTTTACTCTGTCCTTTTCAAATTCATTAGAGTGAATGAGGAATAAGGTAAAGCTCGGAGGAATTCTGACAAACCTTGTTAAAAAGCAGAATGCGAATTTACAGCCACCTCTCCAGGGCATGCAAACCTTTTTTGAAAATACTTCCGGTAGATATATTTTATATTTTCATATTAACTGTTAAGCTTCTTTGACAGCAAAATATAAATTTAGTGTTGTAGCTGAAGGCCAATATGCACAATCACTGTAACAAGAGGGAAAGGATCTGAAAATGACACCTGAACCTTGCCCAACATGTACAGTTAAATATGAGACCCAAATAAATCATAAATGGTGGAGCAGGGAAGGTTGATGAGCACAGCAGAGGGAACTATTCATTATCAGGTTGTTTATCTCCAGGAGCTTTCTGTGTCAATAAACAGCACAATGCTATTAAGGCCCAGTGGTGAATTCAAACTGATCTGGGTCTTTGGTCCTGAACTCAGTTTGACATCACCCGTAACATGCAGTCGTCTCACCTACTACTGCATGCACTGTTCTTGACTTATAGTCATAGAATTAAACAGTCAATCAGTGGTTAGGGTTAGGGTTAGGGCACAACCTAAACTGACATTTAGTATAAAAAGTTGCAGTACTTTGAGATTTATTAGTTTCAACGTCAATGAGTTCTTCCTCTTTTCCACTTAAGGTTGAAATTCTTTTAATATGGAGATAGATATTAAAGGAGAGATAAACAGTGTAGGGAGCACATCTTAATTGCAGTTCTTGTCTTCAGGCAGCAAATTGTGTAGACTAGTCATCATCATTGCTCCGGTGACTTAATCCACAGAGCTGTTTTTCTGGCCGCTGGTAGTGGGGGATGCACAAGAGACTTTCTGGATTTCTGGAGTCTTGCATCAGAGGAAGGAGCCAACACATGGCTTCCAAGTAACGCTCCAACCACTGTGGTACATCATGTCAAGGGAACAAACTCTGAGAGTTATGAAATATTTTTGATAATTATCATCCCTTATTCTGTCACGTTTGGTGTACAGGCTGGTGTTTTGAGATATATGGATAAGATCAGCACACATACACGCCATGTCTCGCAGTACGACTGAACAAATGAGATTCAATGCATTTATAGTGCTGACAAAAGGGTTTTATTTATGTCAAATAAAGCCAGGTTAGCTTTGTTGTACACTTGCTGTTTGTTGCAGATGTAAGAATCTGCAAGAAAATAAGAAAAAATAGACTATTAGTATTAGAATATTACATTGAGCACTTGGGGAGAGTGGTTTTGGTAGTTTGGCCACACTGTCCACTTGTTTACAACTCTTTTCCCATTAGATTTCTTTTTAGAGATGGTGCCCTATTTTCCAAACTTCCACAAACACATTAGTCATTATAACCCTCAGAAACAATGATCAATACAACAAAATACCTACAGAGGTACCTTCTAAGTTGCAGCACAGAAGTGCATTGTTTACTTTAGATGTGGTGCTTATGTCTGAGTGCTGCTCACCTAATTGTAGACTTCAGCCGGGATGGTCATTAAAGTTTAATGTCCCATTTGGTCACTCTGAATAGTATATCTGCTAGGCTGTAGCTACCTTGCTCACCTCCCATGGACCATTGGTAGTAAATCAACCTGCAGGCACCATAAGATCTCCCCATTGTAGGTGCAAGATGGATGCTGGCTGGTGATGACCTTTAGTAGGTTTTGCATTAAGTTTTTTTCCTGCAATGGAGTCACTTGCTATGAGAGCTATTGTCATGAAAGAGAAAAACTATACAGGCAGAGTGTGAAGTGTAAACTGCCTGAAGTAGACTCTAGTCTGCAGCATTATTACAACCATTTGTTACCCTCCCCGTAGTGTGCATTGTCTGATCATTATGACAGGTTGTAAGAGAAGTAGTTCAGGTAAACAGGGTTTGCTCGTGTTGCTGTAGACTCATCCTAATGTTTATGAGGGATCTCAGAAGAGTTGAGAAAAGGAGAACTTGTCCTTCACTGTTTTATTGTTTTATTTTTCTGTGGCAGTGTAGAAACAGCAGTAAGCCTGTCATGGGGTTCTCTGAGGACTTACGATTTCTCCTTGCCAAGTAACACCTGAGGCACAGAGATCTGCTGTTTCCCTTCGGGTTAGAGAGGTTTTGTGATACAGTGAGGGTACAATACTTCATACACACATACAACACACAGGTGTGTGTGCATGTCAGAATGGATTCTATACAACAGTACCATCCTCTTTCTCTCTGTCTCTGTTACTTACAGATATGAATATAGCTATAGGGAACATTAAAAATGTTTCAGTCCAGAAACTGCAATTGATTCATGAACCATTGTTAAAGGGAGATTAAAAATAATAAGTAATGGTGCCATTAAAATGGCAGCAGCAACAAAACATTGATTTTAGTTAGTTGTTGAACTGCTACCCTGCCACTCTGTGAGGACTGATAAAGGTTTTGCTACTGGCAACCCATGTCTATTAGCATCCATGCTTACTTAGCCTTTAAAGACAGAACATGGTGCTTTTCAAAAGGCAACAGTGTTTGAACCCCATTTACAGTCACTGTTTATTGGTGGAGATAAACTGCATTGTCCCTCATAATTTACTGTTCTACTAAGCTATATCTTTCATCGTGGCACATTATGCAGTGTACATCACAACCATATGTCATTTTTCTAAACAACAGACCTTTAACTTGACTTAAATAGACGGAAATATCATATCTCTAGCCGACAACCATGTTTTAGGTTGTTTTAGGTTTAAAACAACACTGCTGCTGGTTCATTCATTTGTATTTCAAGCTTAAATTTGCTCATAAACATTTGAAATATAGGGGTGAGTTTTGGAAGTCGATCCTTGGGCCCAAGAGACCCTAATCCATGTGAATCCATGTGACCAAATCTCAGTTGTGTGGCGATATGGATGCTTCTTTTGTTGTGGTGAGAGGGAGCGAGAGGCCTCCCACAGTAGACCATGGTGGTGGGAGCGTAATGCTGTGGGGCTGTTTTGCTTCTTTAGGTATAAGGGACCTTGTTCAGTACCTTCGATCACGAAAAAAGAAGATTATGTTGACATTTCGAAGGATAATGTAAAGAAATATCTTAGGTTAATGTTAGCACATCCAAGTTGAAAGATATTTGCCAACATATTCAGAATTGTTATTTGGTCTTTTGTTTTTTCTTGTTTCAGTTTAGGATATGAATGGTTTATCTTAATCAAGCTTAGTGGCGATTTTGTCTGTGTTATTTGGAAAATTAAACTATAAACCTTTTTGGTTATGGTCTTTTCCTTAGAAAAGTTAAGGTTTCTTTTGATTTTGTAAAGGGAGAGTATTTTATGTCCTTTTTATAAAAAGTAACATCATGTTGCATGCTTGTGTTGCAATGAATCAGCAAGACTGTCTGAATGCAGCTGCATGAAGAGAAACAGAGACTTGGTGAGGTGTATTTTGCCATTTAATGCTGGCCAGGGGAAGGTAATTAAGTAATTAAGCAGGATGGTTTAAGCCCCAGTATCAAAAAGCTATGACAAAGAATGAGAAATGGCAACAAACACACACTTGTCTGACCGAATAACCTCTTCGGTCAGCTGGTCAGTAATTCTCTAGCCTGTAGGCACCTCTAGTTTGGGGTTGCTGCACTCGACTGTCTGCAGCAGGAAAGAGAAGTAAAAAAATGAAAAGAGTGTTTGAGTGATAAAATATTTATCTGCCTTCAGTGTTGTACAAAAGATTTCTCTGACTGTGTTTGTTACATTTTAGAAATTCGTATGAGCTTGCATCATGGATTATGTATAAAAAAATGGATTAAAATATCTTTAAACACTGATCGTTTAATAGGACGTGCAAAGTTAAATTGGAGGTGCAATAATGTGTTGCAAACTGTACTATCCAAGTTTGTTTACTGAAAATACCTAATTGATCCCTTGGCTCTGCTCTGTCAAAGCAAACTGGCTCATTTTCTGAATCCAAACAATCTCTGTTTTTCTCAAGGGTCAACAGAACTAAATGTGCTGCTAAATCTATGGAACTTCAAAGCTGTTTTTCTCTGCTCTCTTGCCAGGGTCATCACAGATAGCCAACTCCTATCTGTCTCCCCAGGCAAGACTTAGAGCTTTGACTGTTGGTCTGTGGTTAGCGTTCAAACTTGCACCGACCAGCAGCAGAGGAGGCAACAACTACACACACAAGAGCTGAGGTAGAGAGAAAAATATGAAAAAAATATATATTGGCAAAACTGCCCTCAAAACCCAAAGAAATGGTTGCAAACATCAGAAAAGAAGGTAAGAAAAGAGTCAGTCTGTGGTGTGTTTTGACCTCATTATTGAGGAATCAGTTTCATCAATATAGACTAATGGAGATGGCTTCTAATTGGGAGGATGTGACCATTAAAAAGCTGTAGCATCCATAATGCAGCATCTATTCATTCCCACCATTCATCTTCATATCTTGTTTTGTATTAGCTGATGTCTGCATCCAAATGTTGCGCTGAATTTCACCAACAACAGTTTTATACATCTGAACTCCTCCAAAGTGAGCTTAACAGCAATCAATAGTTGTGCTCAGACTTAAATACAATTGTGTGATACATTTTCACATGTACCATCCAAGCTGATGTCTACATGTACGAATGTACTTATGTACAATAGTTCTGTGATTTTACAACATGACTTATAGATGTTCACCAGGTAGAGTGGGCACAAGTTGCAATGCATAACCTCCTGACCTCTTCTACAGCTGGTGGGATATAAAAAAAGAATGAATAACAGCTCATTCATCTGCCTGGAACGCCTGGGTAGTATCTGGCTACAGCACAGGTCGAATGGTGTCTCCTGCAAACAAGCTGGTTTGTTTGTGTAGCTTTAGTTACTGCAGTGTAAGCATATTTTGACCGGCACAACTTGCCCCGCTTACTGTTGATTAAATTGTTTCAGCAACCACACATGTAATTTTCCATTTGTGATTTGGCATGTTAAACAAGCAAAATTGATGTTAGAGAGCTTTAGAAGTGTTTGCAGGTTAATTTGGGACCAGCTTTTTCCTGCTTGATGGAGGTTAATTAGATGAGATCTTCCACCAAGTATTCAAATTAATAGTAGTCCATTGTCCTCGCCCATGCATTGACACAAGCCTTTTGTGGACACAGTTTTCTACTTCTTTTGTGCCAGCTTTCTGATTGAGG
This sequence comes from Microctenopoma stevenorrisi, assembly GCA_032270685.1. Lineage (NCBI taxonomy): Eukaryota > Metazoa > Chordata > Actinopteri > Anabantiformes > Anabantidae > Microctenopoma > Microctenopoma stevenorrisi. Next base: position 7,980,922 of record JAUMTR010000014.1, on the reverse strand, counting down.
CTCTGGGCCCAGATGAACTTGGAGGAGCTCGTGTGATGCCTGCTGGTTGGCAGCATTGAGCCATTGAAATTCTCCATCAGCCAAATATCCATCAGTCTGGCAAAATGCTAAATCTCCGAGAGATGCACAATGCCCTGGCTTTCCATCTCTAGCCTTTCATTACTACACCCATTCCCTCAGTCAGCCCTGTTGTTGCGTTTCCATCGCTCTCACTCAAACCTGCATCCTGTTTGATACGATGTTGTTACTGGTGATGTGATGTTGACACTGTATCGCTCTCCTGCTCCTTCTGTCTTTCAGCCTCTTTGAAAGCTTACTCACACACAAAGCTGCGGTTCATTCTATATTTTCACCTTTTCTTTTATGAATCACCAATGGTCTGTGTCTGGGGGCAAAAATCCTTTCATATTCTTTCACATATTTGATAGGGGGCTTGTGTAATGGAATTCACCATTAGACCAATGGGAGTTCCTGTCCAAGCTCTGCTCACTCCTTGTGAATGGGAAATAATTCTTATTCCTCCCCCATCCATCTCCTCCTCCCATTGGCCTTGGGACCTCTCTTACTCCAGCTGCACTTCATCCCCTTCTCTCCCTCTCACACAAACATATAACATATATTTATATATATTGTGCTCTATTGCCTTTCTCTGACTCTCTTTTCTCTCTGCTAAGCTCCACAAATCTGACGACCTTTGACAGTAGCGAAAGCACGCCTGTGTTGTGATTGTGTTGTCTTGAATCCTGTTCTCTCTGCCGCCTGTTCAGCTCTTTCCACGACCACAAGGAGGACCTACGTAAGCGTCTGTCGTACACCACCCACAAACTAGAGATGGTGGAAACGGAGTTCGACTCTACTCGGCAGTATCTTGAGACAGAGCTGCGCCGGGCCCAGGAGGAACTGGATAAATTCACAGAGAAGCTTCGCAGGTGCGTGTGCACATATGTGTAACTTCGTTATGAACGTGAAACATTTGCAGTAGTAAAAACTAAGAAGGACTAAGATGTTTAACATATGCTCACTTTCTCATTTTTATTTTACTGTCTCACCTCTGCAGCCTTTCCTTCAATCTGACACACAGCTCACAGAGTCACACCTTTGACAAAATTCATCAATTAGGTGCATTGTAATTGTTTTGTAATTTGTTTCATGCAACAATGCTGCTCACCAAACAGTTTTACCTTCATGGGATGGTAGGGACAATGGCATGTATTTGTTCATACTTCAGCAACATGTGCTCTTTATATAAAAACTCTGACAACTATGTAATAAATCCTAATATAATATTTAAATAGGGAGGTGAATCTGTAGCCTAGTAACAAGGAGATGAGTGGCCTTCGAGCTCTGAGTTTTCATTTAACTTCAAAATTCTATGCAAATTCTGCAAAGCTTCTGGTCAGACAGAATCGAGTATTTTGTCTGTGCTAGTGGTATAAATAAATAAATGTGATAAATATGCTGCTTAATGAAACTTCAGACTTATCTCTGCACAAAAAACTCGCCTTGGAAAGCAAACAGTATGACCGTGTTTGTGTGTGCCCGGCGGAGTTTCAGGGCTGGATGTGCAAACATGCCATCCATTTTTTTGTTACTATCACCATAACCCATTTCCTCTCCCTAATATTAACCATCTGAGCTAGTTGATTACAATAATTCCTGCCTGACATAGATTTTGTAAAAGAAAAGCTTTATTTATTTATGCTCCTGTTAAATTAAATAATAGGACTGCTCAGTGTTGCCATTTTTTTTTATTTATGCTGCTTCTTTATCTTCTCAAATCTCTTTTAGCTCTTAGTTTTATGTTTTGTGTCTCCGCTGGCTTATCAGTCTGCTTAATGGAGCCCCGCTGTAAATGTTGGGCCTATCAACACTCTCTAAGGCTTAGAGAACCAAGCAGTGTGAAAATATGACACTGAAGGTGACATGATAAAAGACACCAGAAACAAGTTAACAAATGGAGTCATGGTCTTGTTCCATTAAGCTCCCTAATGCGTTAGACGTCCAGTGAGGAGAGAAATAAAAGAAGAGAGTGCAGCATTTCATCGGGAGATACTAAAGCAAGAGGGAATTTTAGCAGAACACGCATTAAAGCTTGAAGTGTGTAGTGTAAAGTGTTCAGCTGCACAGTCGGCGCTACTCGTCTGCTTCTGCATGTTTACTGATCATAAAATCATAAAATATTTAAGAACTTTTTCATGATTGCATATTTTTTCTTACTGTCTACGTCTGTAGCATTAAAACACAACATCAGCATTTTTTCCCACTGTGTTTTAGCTCTACAGGCTTGGCCTGAGTGATCTTTAAATCTGTGTCGGTACTTAAACTTTCCTGCAAATCCCCTCTGAGATCCACCATCAGTCCACTCATCTTGTAATTTATTGATTGCTCTGTGCAGATTACCTTTGTGTTCGTCAGTTCATGGCCAGTGAAACACTCATCGTATGTTGGTAAAACTAATTTTAGCACACCATAATCATTTTCTTTTAGGATCCAGAGTAGCTATGCAGCTCTTCAGAGGATCAACCAGGATTTGGAGGACAAGATGCACAGAACGGTAAGGAGCCCCTGCTAAAGCATTTGCAGCCTTAACCTTGCATTACTGAGTCTTGCTGTTGTCAGATTCTCTTTTAATCCAGCAACCTTTACTTGACATGTGTTCTTTTCCAACACCACCATAATTTATGTTTGAGCATTTCTTTTCTTTTATACATGAAAACGGCCATGGCAGGGCATGGATTCAGGGTTAGAAGGTGATTTTTCCTGCTAACAGTTTTTTTTCAATCTTTTCACTCTTGTATAGTAAACAACTTTAATCTTTTCTTTTATTTGGTGTCGTCAGCAGTGAGGTTTTACAGCATATTTATACATCTGTGCACTAAGTTTGAGAAAGAGAGCACGTGTCTTTATTTTATTATGTAATATATATATTTATATATTTAATCCTGTAGTTTCATAAGCTTATGACTATAAATAATATAATGTACTAAACCACCCATTAGTACATTTAATAGGAAAAGGCGTCTATTACTTGTAGAAGCTGACTTACAACATTCTTCCCTCTCTTTGATCACTGTGGCTGTTGGTATTGATAGTAAAAAGAAAAGGACAGTGGTGTCGGTAATTACATGTAATATGCCAGTTATTGAACAAAAACATCACAAAAAGTTTCTTTAACTCTGCCCTCTAAGTTTATTATCTTTAAAGTTAAAGCCAAGAGAAAATGGCCATGTTGGAATTAAGTTTATAAAAGCACAGCAAGCACTTTTTTTTTTCAATATGCTGGGAAATCTGAAAATGCTGTGCAGTATGTGCATCACCTAACAATAGGAGTATTTTTGCCCACTGTGCATATAGAATCTTTCTTCTCATGCTTCTACAACAGCCCAGTGTGGTGGATATTTCTAAATACTATAAACCCAAAACATCTCCTTGGTCTGAAACAGATTTGGAGCAATTCTAGAAAACAGTGAAGACAACATTCTTCATTTGGTATCTGTCAGAAACATGGAAATGAAACCAATGATTCCATTATGAGTGTAGCGTTTCGCTTCAGCCCACCAGTAGCAGGAGCCTTGGAGGTTATAGTTCAGTGAGGCTCCAATAACAAATATAAAACAGAAGAGGAAGAAAGGAAGAGGGACAAACACGCAAGCTTCATATCATCATACACAGACCTCATGGCAAATGGCAGGATGATAAACTATGGTGAGTGCCAGATCAGTTAGGAGTGATAAACACATTTACTGTCTCTGCTCTCTCTCGCTCTCTCTCTCTCCCTCTCTCTCTCTCTCTCTCTCCCTCTCTCTCTCTGCTTCTTGTCTGAGAAATGAGAAATCTACTGTAATCGATTTGAACACACCTGTTTAGCAGCAGAACCTCTCTCATCTCTCTCAAAGCAATTACACGATCAAAGACGGGGAGCGCAATCAATGTCCAAAATAATTGGTCCTACCTGCCGTGCAACCCTGTTAGAAAACTATTATAGCTAACTGCTGTTCTGGTCACCTCGGCAGTAGCTGTCCAATCGTATCAGGTTGAGAGGTTCCCGGAGCGTTTTCACACTCCCGCCCTCAGCTTTAGGATTTATCCGCCAGAATCAGTGCAGAAGATGTGCCGGCTCTGCAGCGAGCTCTGTCCTTATAAAGTACGGTATCTTGATTAAAGTGGATTATAATCTCATCAGAGGTTTGATCCATTGGGCTTGTCTGCCCACCACACACGCCCAAATGGAGGAAGACTGTGGTAAGAGTAGAAGACAGTTGCAAATATTTGCCACTGTCTACTATAACAGTGAGATAAAATACAACTACCATACACACCTCAATTTAGAGTCCCCAATAAACCTAACGGTCAATTCTTTGGAAGGTGGGAAAAAGCTGGAGTACCCGGAGACTGCAGACACAGAGAGAACATGCAAGCTACACACAGCCAAACCAGGAAATGAACCCGGGTCCTACTAGCTGTACCACTGCACATGCCACCTGATTGCAACCATATGCAGACTCAATACAATACAATGTCCAGGAAAAGGAAAATCATCATCGTAATTAGGTGAAGTGACCCTTTAACGTGAACAGACACTACTGTGTGAATACCAGCAAACTCATCCATGGCAGATAATCGGGATTTTCTGGGTGTGTTTTTTTCTGTGAACTCATGCATGTTGGTGGATCAGTGAAGTGAGACATGAAACACTGTACTGTATGTTCAGATAACGCCCATTTATAGCATCTATCTGTCATTGGTTATTTGCAGCCTATTATTTGTGATAGTCCAGTGTGATTCCTAGTGCCTTGTTGTGCTATGAATAGACCGAGAGCATCAGCGTATTCTAATCATGTGAAAATGACGTTAAAAACCACTGGCCTTTCAAAGGGACTGTCTATCTAGCAGAGAGCCTTGGCGTAGCAAATCGGTCTTCATGGCAGGAGACAGTTTGGGATTCTTTTTTAGAGACAGGCCTCATTTGGATTGCCATTTCTTTTGATGTCATGTCATGCAATGGCATTTCAAGGGGGGGAGGATATGCTCCTTTGTAGACTTACAGTGCAGTCAGGCAGGGACAAAGGCAGCTCCAATCAAATCAGAGACATAATTAAAAGTTTTGAGATGCCTAAACTGGCAAGGTCAGTGGAAAAACAGCAAAGACTGACACAGTTACATAAAGAGAAAAGCAAGAAAGGAACACCTACTGCAGGAGAACGGACAAGATGCACATAGAAATGAGAGTAGATGAATTTAACAGTGCTGCAGATGAAGCTGGAATTTTACATATCTGCATTTCCATTAAAAAAAAGAGCAAAAAGTAGCTTTGGCAGAGCTGGTGTTGGACTAGTTACAGCTCGGTGCCTGTGAGAAAGTTGTAGGAGTTCAAATTACTCTTTCAGCCTCTTGTGAGACACTGCTGGTGGAAGCAGAAAATAAATATTTGCATACAATTGTTAGTCAGGTAGTGTTTTTGTCTGGCCAGGCTATACCGCAGGCTGTTTGAGTAAAGGAAATGAACATTTAGAGAAATGTTTGGTTGTAATACACCCAAATGCTTACTAATAGGGTTACTACAAATATATCTAATAATGAATTATCATACAGCCGTTTTATATCATTGTTTACATGTATTTATTTATATATAAATAGTGTTTACTTTTATATTGTTCTGTTACAACAGATTCGACAGTTGTACTTCATTTGTGAAGTAGCTGTCCGTGGTGCTGAAAGTCATTGTGTTTCTAAATGCTGATGAGAAAATCGACATCTTCCTCAAGGATTGTCTTTCCAGTGAGAATAATGTTAATTTAATCTGCAGCTGTCACCACTACACAAAGCTGCTGTGAATTACATAAGAAGAAAAGATTGTTGTGACATTGTGCATAATGAGGTTTTATATTTTAACTGTGTTTTAATGGAAAAAGGTTATTTATCTTAACTCAGTTAAACGTGTAACAAGATATAGAAAATCAACACGGTGTTGAAGAAAGCAAACTTATGAAACCTCATATGCACTTTTAAAAACAGAAACACTTCTTCTGACAAAACTGAAAAATGTTTTCTCTTTACCTGAACTGTCTTCTCCACATCTTGTAAAGTTATAAAGATAAAGGTATATGACACAGTGATATTTTGAAGTGGTTTTCCTAAATGCATAATCTATAAATTGACATTAAGGCAAACTGATCAAGTTCAGAATTGACTATTGGTTTGCAAAGGAAATAGAATTAAGCCATCAGTCTGAACTCAATAACCCATTTTTCTATGTTACACACTTCATAAATAGTGACTGAATTGAAAGTTTGATCAATCGAACGCTCAATAATGAAATATGACGGCTAGTTCCAGCCCCCCACGAAACTACATTGTTTATCTTTGTTCTTTGTGTGCAGTACATTCACAGCGCATCCCGGTTTGTTAATCTGTTATCTGTCACGACCAATCTGAATAATTTATGTGTAAGAAATGCTCCGTCTAATCTCTTGCTATCTGATCAGTTCTTTCTTAACCAAGCCTCGGTGATAGAAACAATCAAATGATCAATGTTATTTATTACTAAATGTAAACTAATTGGCTTTTCATTTTATCAGGCAAATCTGGTAGAATATCATGTTGTTTTTAAATTCCCATATTCCCATAAGAGAATGAGTGTACAGACAATAATGCTGGTTGTGAGCGAGACAGACCAGTTGTGTCTGCATGAGGCTAACTCTCTGTTCTTCAATAAGCAGCAACAAGGCCAAACTGCAGTGCGCTAATTAGTGCCATCAATACCACTGTGGTTAATCAAAACCTTTCAATAAAAACTACCCACAGGAGAGCAGTGTCACAGTGAAACCCAGCACACGTGCTGTACAGAATTATTCACCTGTGAATTGCCTGTAGAAAAAAAGTGGTTGGGCAGTAAATCCAAAACAATCCCAATGGAGTATATAATGTATGAAATTCAAAATTTTCATTGCACAAATTGCATAGTTTAACGCACATTTATGGGGAAAGAAATCCTAATCTTACATCATATTCTACGCAACAGTTAGGTAAATCTATTGATTTCAGCTCACTCTGACTTGACTCAAAGTAAACAGCTTGTTTTCACTCATGTTTGAACAATATTTGCTGGAGACTTTCATCTCATGCTGTTTTGTAAAACCATGTAGCTGTTACCTCTTCATAAACATATACATATGCAGTGAGAAAAGTGGACGACGAGCAGCCATTTCCTTGTATCCTCATTTTATGTCTTTAGTTGTAGTTACGTGACCATGTAGCTTGAAAATGCAGCAGGTTTTCTTGTCGTGAAAGATGAATGTCCAACCAGTCTGTCTTCACACCTGCAACAATAACACTGATCCCAACAAATAAAATGCATAATTAGGTCAGATGGAGACTTTGATGGATCACTCTGTGCTTAGAAAATGGTGAATCAGTAATGTGATGTATATCCATCCATCCATTTCATTTTTTTAGCCATTTGTTTGGCGTCAACTTGCATGCAGCAGACTAAGCTAGACAGCCCAGATGTCCCTCTTCCGAGAAACACTTCCCAGCTCCTCCTGGGAGACCTTGGGGTGTTTCCAGGCTAGATTAGATATATAATCTCTCCAGCGTGTTCCGGGTCTTCCCTGGGGTTTGCCTACTAGTTGGACATGCATGAAAAACCCCCAAGGGCAGGTGCCTGGGAGGCATCCTAATCAGATTTCCGCATCTCAACTCTCTCAACTCTCTACTTTGAGCATCCCCCCAAACGTCTGTACTTCTCATCTTATATACTGAGGAAACACATTTTGTTTGCTTGTAAACATGGTCCCCGTCTTTCTTTCTACTGGTAAATATTGAAGCCACAAAAAGCTGGCAGCTGATCTCTAGTTTCATTTTACTTTTACTTGTGAACCCGTAGATATAGAACTTAACTTAACTTGCACCTGAGCAGCAACTCAGTCCCAATTTAGGTGGCGTAATCCACTCTCCTTCCTGTGTCTGCACCTTGTTCATAAGTCACAGACACTGGGACATGGGACAATGGGTGTTTGATGACAACTACCTCTTACTTGAGTCAAAGAAGGCCCAGATGGCAAGATGCAGGACTTCCCAAGGGACATGCTTGTAAGCCTTCTCCTAGTCCTCAACAAATCCTGCTTATCAATAAGTGAAACAGGACAGCGTTGTAACTTGTATCATAAAGGGATGAACTGACTAATTGTTTATTTATTGCTGAGTCTGGATTTAAAGGTATGTTCGCTGCTCATGTTTGTAGATGTGGAGTTACTAGAGACAAGAGCAGGCGGCACTGCTACGATGTGCGCTGAGAAGCAAGACCTCTCCTCCTCCGCTGGGTCAACCGTCTCAAGATACTGTATGAAATGTGCATATTAATTTTTCTGCGTGACACCAACTGATAAGAACGTCTTGGTGACAGCCTGTGTTTCCAACACTGTGTGACCGGTCGAGATAGCAGAAATCAGCGAGCACAGCTGTGATTCTTCTGCTAGCTATAACACTCTAATTAAATTCACACTTCCTCCATCTCTCCAAAATACACTGCAAGATTATGTTCATCACATTAAGCCTATTAACACTGCCCTCTGTTCATTCTTTGTCTATACGAACTGAAGCTAGGCCCTGATTATAATTCTCTTAATCGTGTGCAAGTGGAACATCAGGCCTGTATGTTAGAAGATTTAGGAGATTGTTGAATATATACAAAGTTATCAATGTCAACAGCTAAAGTGAAAGACCTCAGAGCGGGATTTGCTTTTTAAATGTGTGTGTGTACACACTTTCTGCCAGTCCAGCTGGCATCACATTTACCTATCACTCCAAGTCTGAGATACATTTATCGCAGATATTAAAGTTAAATCTGTCTGTTGGATGCTGAAGAAAAGAACTTTAGCCCTGTGTATGTACAGTAGCATTCTGAAATCAATCATTGAAGTCAACGAATAAACAGAAGGTTAAAAGAACATCAAGCACTTTTTAAGGTGTCAATTCATATTTTATGTAACTGGGTTAAACTACTTAATGTAGAAAAAGCTCATTCAATCAGTCCCAAGCACTGACGTCCTCCTCAGCTCTACAAACTTTAACCCATTGTTTTGAGTATTTAGACACCAACAAGTAAGATATTTTTTGTCACACATAAGTAACGAAATTATTAAAGCAGGTACTGCTCGCAACAGTGCATTTATCAATTGAAATGTAAAAAAACAGAATATATATTTGATACTTGTTGCACCACCAAATATCTTCACTTTTTTTTTCTGTGCGAGACCAAAAGCAGCCATCTATTGAATCACAAGGCTGATCTGCATACTACCAACTGAGTGAGAAATCCAATAAAACATCATGTTTAACAGGGAGCAGTTACATATTTGATCTTTAATGTCCTGATGTGGTGATCTGCACAGTCAGCATTGCTAAATATCATTTCAAATCCGGAGTAATGAGCTGGAGAAAGAGTGCCAGCGAGCCGCGCGTCTCGACAGCTGATTAATGAGACCCTAACAGAATTGGATTTGAATATCAATGCTGGCCTCCCGCTTAAACTGACATTAATTGCCACCTATTAGACCGGCTCCGCACTTCTGTGTTTGAAAACAATCACCGCCATTGAGAGATTAGAAGAGAGAAGAGTGGGAGGCCAAGTGACTCCTCAGCGTTGTGTCATTTGTCAGCTGGTACTTTGAGGCAATAGCCAGTGTATTTTACATTTATTACTCTGTGTGGATGTGTGTGTGTTCAAGAAAGAGAGAGAAAACACAGTGTCTCTGGCGCTTTTGACTATAGCACACAGTGGATTGAGTTTAAGTTAAGAAGAAGTTAATTTTTAAGGAAACTTAGCTTAAGAGCCTAAATATTTCAGAGCATACTATATATTATTTCAAACTAAAAGGATTTGTTTCTGAACTGCGAGATGCACAATCATCTAATAGTGGCCACAGTTACTAGAAATAATGGTCTGATGCAGTGGACTACTAGATCAAATCTAGAAGCCGCTAGGTTTTACGGGACCTTACAATCTGCCTTGTTAGTGTCATGAAGAATGTTTTGGGTGGTGATTTAGGTTAGGGCCTGAATATCTGAGCCGAATCTCAGGATAATGTGGTGAATAGTTGATGAGCCTGCAGACATCACTATCATTAGGCTCTGCTGTTACTGGGGCTAAAATGTCACCCCGGTAGAGTCATTTTGCATTTCTTTGACAGTAATCGCTGAAAACGGAATGAGTGTTTCATTTGTCTCTTTCTCCAGCTCAAGATCTCCTGTTTTTTTTCTTTCCCCCCTCTATTTCTCTTACTCCCAGAGTAATTGATATGATATGCACTCTGGCAAGTGTAATCTTCTTTTAATTAAGATCTGCTGCTGGCACTGGCTTCACACTGATACTGACTTGCAGCTCTCTTCCTCTCACCCCCTCCTCTATCATCTCATTTTTCTTCTGTTGATCCTCCAACTTTGGCTCCTACATCCGTCTCTTGTTATCTCAACACTCAACTCTCTCCTCTAACCCTGTAACTCTCTCCTTATCATCTACTCTGTCATCCTTTGTCTTTTTTCCACCCCAATGTTTCTTCTCTCTTTTTGATTCCCCTTTGCTGCAGTCTCAGCACCATGAAGAGGAAAAGAGAGCCCTCAGCAGGGAGATCATCGTCCTCAACAACCACCTCATGGAGGCAAAGATCACCATAAATAAGCTCAGAGAGGACAATGTGAGTACTCAAGGCTCCATCGTTTAATATGGGCTCCCAATGACATCATCATGCTAACTTAAAGCAAGGTTGTTGTTACATGCAGTGTCTGAACCTTTCTGCGGGACAGGACTCAGACTTAGGTTGCTGGTTTGCTCACTTGGTCAATAATCTGGACTCATCAGTGGCAAAGCAACAGTTCACTGTGGAAACTGAAATGACAACTTTGTGAATCGGCAGAGATTTTTGGTGATTTTAGTGAAACCAACGGGCATGTGTTAATCTGGTGCCTCACTTTGTCTGAAGCCATTTTACTGGTGTTTATACTGGGAGCTCTGGGTTAGGTTCGAATTTTTCTCTGTGGTTTATGGTAGTTTTAGCACTGAGCTATGTTTTGTCAGTCTTATGGGTCTGATTCTAATTGGAAAAGAAACAACAGATTCAAACAGCATCTCCTGTAAACTGGGTGGAGGAGTTGAAACCTGCCAAAGAGAAGGTGTTGTGTGAAGAACTGTCAGAGCAGTGGAGCTACAGATGTGCAGGGAGGCTAAGGAACAGCAAGAATAGACCTTCAATACTGTAAGTGGATTAATTTATCAGGGGGAGGAAAGGAAATAGCTACACCAGCTAACCACCCACACACATGCACAAAAACACAAAACAAGTTCCCCAAGCCTCTGCTGTGGAGCTACACCAGCCTAACTCTGCTCTGAAAGTTTACTGCAAACCTAAAAAGAAACATCCATTATAGCAAGAAAGTGCAGAGAAAGAGACAAATAACAGTGCACTAGCTGCCTAGCTGGGAAGTGGTGATAAGTGAAAGCACCGTTTTGGACAACCCTAATAAAACCAGCACACTAATGTGTACAGGGGAAATAGCAGACATACAGCATTATAAATGAAGATAGTTGGTTGTATAATTAAGATGCTGCCAACTCCAGTTATCACCTAGTGAAAACATATATTCATTTAACTAAGAGTCTATCAGTGTAAATAGAGAATTTTTGGAATAAAGAAATGTTTACAGGAGTTTCACACAGATAAGGTTGTGTGTTTTTTACCCCATGGTCCATTAATACATTCTATAAATTAAACCACTTCCCCCAGAAATCCATTGTAATTAAACTAATTTAGCCACAATAAAAAGTCCATAATCTTAATCTCCCAGGGGCTGTCAAAAGCGTACTTAAACCATCAGGCTGCCAATACAAACACATTTCTAAAGCATTTATTGACTTATCTAATCTTTCTGCCTCTTGCAGGACCTGTACAGAAAAGACTGCAACCTTGCAGCACAGCTGCTGCAGTGCTCCAAGTCTCATTACAGAGCACACAAGATGTCTGAGGTGAGCGCTCCATCACTGCCACCGCTATAAATGCATGAATGTGTCAATTCACATCTGTGCTGCAGCAAAAGGGTTTGGGGAGCAGTTAAAATATTAAAAAATGTAAATATTACAAATTGACAGAGAGTTATTAGTGTTTACTTCCTGCACAGTAGCAGTAGAGCTGAGCTTAATGGATAGTTCCATGAACTCACTGTGCATTATTATTACTATTCTAATGAAGATTAAATCCCCACAAATTTATAATGTGCAGAGCTTCCCCATGTTGTAGCAGTGTACCATTAAAAGCACTGATGAGTGGTTTTCACAATATGACAGAGTCACCGTGCTCATGGCCTCTTCAGCCTGACTGATGAAAGTCTGCTGTCTGAATTGCCATCTGTCAGCTCCCCGACTGCGCATAATGACTGAATCAATAAAAGAAAATATGAAATGACACATGATCCACAAAATAATAACAGTGATACTGAGTGACGCATTGTATACAGATATATTTGACTATTCATTAGGGATAAGTAGAATGGGAAAACAATACATTCAACTTATCTTCTGCTTTATTTTGATTTATTTAAATAAAACAATCATAAAACATATGAATCTAAACCAAAATAGCTACTATCAAACATATCCAACTGCTACAGAGGCTGAACAAGTAGAAATGATCGGATGTTAACAAGACAGGAAATGGTAGCTGTAACTAAGGAGTCATCACAATGCCTACAAAACCTGTAGACCTTTTTATAGAGCTATATACTGTTGGTCTGCACAGATGTGGTACGTGCAGAAACAAAACACTAGTAGCGTACATGTACAGAAGGCTGCAGAACACAGAGGCAACCCTGAAATTATGGTTTATGCACCACGTGAGCAATTTTCTTTTGAATGGCGTGTTTCCACGTTCTAGTCTTGCATCCAGCTCTCCTCAGTGCAGCTGAGAAGAGGTGTGTGTTATTGCCAGTCAATGTAACTGTGTCTGCGTTGCATTGTTAAATGTCTAAAATAAAAAGCAGCAGTCATGAGCCATTAAATGAATGATTTCAGGAAAGGGGGACAGGAGATGTAATGTTGTCACTTGGATTAACATTGCAGAAGTATGACTGTTAATTAGGATTTGCCTCAGATAGCACCTAATGCTGAGCTAGCTGACGTAGAGTAAACACTCCGACGGCCTCACCTACTTTCCATTTCTTTTCCCTCTGGGAGAGGCAGCGGCTGCTAAAAATAGCCTCAACTTAAAAGATACAGGTTATTTTATGCAGAGGCAAGGTTCTATTTCTTAACAAAGCCAAGTCAGTACTTTATCTTTTTTTTTTTTAATTCCCAGCTGGAGACCCAGAGCTCTGGCTTAATTTGAATCTAAGCCATTCCCTGTGGAACTGATATTTGTTTGATGGTAGGCAGAAGAAAGACAGAAAAAAGGCAGTGGAGCAAGACAGGAAAGATGAAAGGAGTGAGAAGGAGAGAGGAGAGAGAGAACCAAGTGTGGCAGAAACAGTTGCTGCAGACCCTGACCAGCTTTAATAGGCACAAAGAACAAGTCTGTAATTGACAGGAACAGTTTCTCAAATGGGAGCCAATCAAACAGATTATGTGTCTGCATGGACAGGAAAAAAGAGACAGATGGGAAGGAGGACAGAGGACATTTGGAATTCCAATAAATATTTATTGAAATATAGATGTGAACATTATCATATATATGTATCATATTATTAATGTATACATTTGTTCTTTATGTAAAAAGGAGCAATGATTGTGCAGGCAGCAAAAAATAAATAATTTAATAAATGTACTGGTGTTAAGACATTTTCTGACAAGTTCATTAGAGGGACAAGCAGTGAAATTCACTTGAGATACTTGGTCTGGACTGAGTGAGCTATAGAAGAATAAAATACTGTACTTACTAAAGCAGAGCTAGTATATATTAAAATCCTTGAAGGACCTCTAAAAATAACTGTGCAAACACAGAAATGATTCGACATATCTTAGGAAGAGATTCAAATTGGTCGTGTAAATAATTAAGAGGGATTTGTTAACTTTTAGTAGCTAAATCCAAAAGACTGACTCTCACAGTTCTTACAAAGCAGAACTGAAATTCCAGCAACAGCTTCACCTACTGTGTGGATGCATGACATATCTGAGTGTCTGTGGACATTCTTTATTAAATTTGCCACTCTTATCAAGCTCCTTTCTTGTCTTTGCATGTCTGCCGTCCGTGTCTCAGCTGCCACTGGATTTTCAGGAACGCATCAGCTCCCACATGGAAAAACATAATCGGGGTGGTGGAACCACTATGGCGATGTGCCACTCCAATTACGCCGATGCCGTGCCCACATCCATAATTGCCAAGGTCCTGGAAAAGCCCGAACCAGGAAGCAGTTGCCCTGTAACACGATCACCCAGCCCACAGCCACAGGATGGAGACTTTCTCACAGGAACAGGAAGCAACAATCACCTCAACCGCCGCATAGCATACAAGACATCCGACCTGTACTGCAGTGACACGGCCCTCTATTGCCCTGAACGCTGGCAAGAAACAGAGCGCAGGCAGAGTGTTGACCTCCATGGCACTGGTCTACTTCAACTTCATGCCCAAAACTCTACTGACAGCAACCCAGAGGAAGAGGTCTACCACTCTGGAAGTTTCTCTCATCATGACCCCTCCTTCCACCAGCATGATGAGTTTGGCACTGGTAGCCTCCCCGCCTCCAGTTCTTACTCTAGCTTCAGCCTTGCATCAGATGAGAAGGGAGGAGTTAGTGGTGGGTGTGGGCGCACAACTAGCAGTACCTTGTCCTCCTCTCACCAGGGTCTGTATATGGACTGGCGAGATGGTGGCAGTGGGGACTACGAACGCAAAAGCATGTCTTCGTATGATAAAGACAGTCCAGGCTTCCCCAAGTCCCACAGCATCCAGCACATGGTGACATCCAGGAGCCCGCAGAAGGGCACCTCACCAGCATACACAAGGACGGCTTCATGCTTCAGTGAACCATACCATTCCAGCACCCCTCGCCTGGGCTCCTCTCACAGCATGGGGTCCACAACTGGACTCGGCCAGGCTTGTGGTGGTGCTCAAGAGAGCCGAGGAGATGTTCAGGTCTCAGAAGATGAGCTGCGCAGTCGCTGGAAACAGCTCAGTGTGGAGGACATCAACACGTTCTCATCCTATCGCAACATCACCGGGCGGGTCTCCCCATACAGTTTCTCTGAGCGCCACTTTGCCATGGGTCCCTCCAGTAAGGTCAAAGGGTCTCTCTATAGCAGCTTCCAAGAAGGAGATGACGTCTTCCACAGTCGTGTACTGGATGAGTGTTTTGCTGTGGGTCCCCTTTCCCCCATTCACAGTCCTAAACCTATGGAGCACCGTCAACAGGAAAAAACATCTGTGCTGTATAGAGCCAAGAACGACAGTCAAGACTCAGAGGGCAGTCTGTTCCTCTCAGGGAGTTCTAAAGACAAGGAGAATAGTGGGGGGGCAACACCGGGAAGCAGTGCCAAGAAGGATTATGCGAATCTGAGTGCAGACAGCTCAGCTGAGTCCGTACACCAAAGCTCCCTTGAAGCCTCAAGTCTTCAGCACTACCCCAGCCCCAGGCCAACAGTCCGGCCTCGCCCAAGCTCCAGCTCCGCTCTCAGTGTCGGTCCAGCGCTTCCTAAGAAGACCTCACCAAGATACCAAAAATTTGGCAGTACGGGCCTGACGAGGAAGGACAGTTTGACCAAGGCACAGCTGTATGGTACGCTGCTGAACTGAGCAAAGAAAGAGAGCTTCTCATTTTATGCATGATAATGACGACTCCTAACTTACTGTACTGTATGTCTCCTTACAGCAAACACATACTTGGTGTGATGGGGTATTAAGATGTTGTTTTATGTATCTTCTAGCCAAGGCATGTTTCATGCAGTCTGCAACACTTCCTATCATCTGTAATGATACAGTGTAGCTACCAGAGACCAGTAATTCAGTATTTTAGTTTTTTGTTTCAGCTGAGGATAAGACAAGAGGATGCTCCCTAGGAAACACACAGAAAACACAGAGCCATGTGCATACTCTGCTATTTGCTCTTGTTTGGTGTACTGTTGGTAAAACCAGCAAAAGACCGTTAACTCCTGCTCTAATGTACACAGTACAGATAATGGACTAAACAGAATGACCCTATTACTCATGGCTGGGAGACGCTCTCCATTGTGCAGTGGATCCTGCTGACTTCGAGCTGTTAAACTATTTTACCCATTCTCTATTTTCTCTTCAGACAAATCGCATGCTGTATATTGCCTATAAATGTGATTCACAATTCTGAGTTAATTGTTTTTCAAAGGGAAATGATCAGTAAGCACATACTACCACCTACTAGATATACAGTAGTATAATAAGAAAATTATTATTATTTAAATACTTAAAATAATAATAATTTAAATGTCACATAATATCAATGGTAAGACAACAATATTGAAAGAATAGTTCAAAATTAGATTGTGCCCATTACGTATAAATTATTGGTAATATATACAAAACGTGGATTCATTTTTTGCACCACTCAGCTGTATTTTTTTTTTTCTTATTTCTCATCAACATCTGAGGCTGTGATATGCAGCAGTTACAGTTTAACCAGGACAATTGTGATTTTGCCTTAATCCTGTTCAGTGGACAGAATCGTCTCCTTTACAGTTTCTAACCACTGTGTACATACTGTATATCTGCTGTACAGTTACGATAGGTAAACACTACTGTTACAACATGCATTCTTGCCGTCAAAATCACAAACACACATCCAGTGTCCTGGAGGATGATCGCGTCTGGATGTTACACTAGAGATGTTTTCAACTGTCCAGAAATCTGACACGCACAGTGAGATTTCCGCACTGTTCGCACAAGCTACACGAACCATGCTTCTTTTCTTTTACACAACGTGTACAACATGAGGCATAGGAGAGCGAACCAAACTGGGCAGTAAGAAACAAACAGGGTGTCGTTTTAAACCGGCATGTGTAATTAGGCTAATTTAGAGAAAACAATGTGCTCTCCTGTTGGTAAATGAAACACTCTTTGGTAAATAAAACATAAAGCACAAAGCTTCCACTTGCTTTTCCTACCAGTATGATGAGGACAAACAAAAACCTAGTGTCTGTGGCCCATTAGGTGTGAAAAAAACCATCTATACAGTAGATCCGAGAGGAGCAGCAACAAGAACTCAGACAAGTAGTAACAGTTTTTTTTATTTTGGGAAGCATGTTTCTGTATCGCCCATTCCTGCAGATCTGGGAATTGGCTTAAGGCTGTTTACAGAGATTTTAAAACAGCATCTGTACTTTTTTTATGAAGGTGAAAATGCAAAACAGTCATATTATTTATGTTTAAGACATACTGGGGAATTGAGAGGATATATGACATAATGTATAAGAATACATACAGAATTGTTTATTCTATGACTATGCTCTATTAATCCTCAGTTGATGTTATATTTATTGAATGTTTTGAGCTCGAGTGAAGAGA
Organism: Microctenopoma stevenorrisi; assembly: GCA_032270685.1. Classification (NCBI taxonomy): domain Eukaryota; kingdom Metazoa; phylum Chordata; class Actinopteri; order Anabantiformes; family Anabantidae; genus Microctenopoma; species Microctenopoma stevenorrisi. The sequence goes on along the minus strand of JAUMTR010000014.1, from coordinate 7,963,409 downwards.
ATGAAGCGGTTCTGTCCTGTCCTACCTCCAGCTCTCTCCCATGAACAACAGCTGTCCAAGCGTCAACATGTTTGTCTGTCTAATGCATGGTTATATTTTTTTTGCTGTATGTATTTCTTTACTTAATAAAGGTGAGTGTGGAAAAACACACAACAGGCTTTTGGAGATATTATTTACCATCTATTACTCTAGGATCTGAGACATACGTAAATCCTGATATATTTGTGTCCAGATCAACCTTCTAGATGGATTTGTTTCGAGTCTTAGATTTAGTTCTGACTTCCTTCATAAGTCTCCTACAAACAGAATTGGTTTTTACTCGTGTGCACATGCAAATCAGAATTTTCCTTAAGACAATTCAAATAGCCCATAAAGAAAAACAATTGAGCCTTTACAATGTCCTACAGCGGCAAACAGCAAAGTGTAGACACTTACTGTAGACTGTCTCACTGGTCTGCCCTCCACTGCGCTGTTGTTGACTGGCAGGCTTGTGGAAGAACCTGGAAAGCTTTGACAGATGTCTGCATATATATATATATTTTTTTAGTTCTCTGGTTGTCTCTCTGTGATGTTCTAAGCTGTCAGTGTGAAAGAAAGTATTATCTATCAGAGCCACGTTAGTCTGGAAGGCACAGAGGAAAGTTTCTATGTGAATACGAACTGTGCAGTGAAAAACTAAATCCAAAGCAATTTTATCATTTTGTCAAAAACTTGAAAATTCTTGGTGAAATTCTAGACGTATCTGCTGTAGAAACCCGACTATAAATGCCCTGTGTTTGCAGCCTGGCCGCCTTCCCCTACCTATCACTTTACATAAACTGTATTCCAATACAATAGCTCACTCTTTGTAGTATAAAAGAAACTTTCATCCCTTGATTTGAGGGTATTGCAACAATGCAGTGGAACAAATATGACTAACATGCTTACAGTATATTTTACACAATGGTCTGATACTGTTGCAGTCAGGTTAAATCAACAGGAATGAGAATGTAATAATATTTAATATAATATGAAAGCAACAGAAATTCACAATGTAAAAAAACAAAACAAAACAAAGATGTCAGCACGTCTGACGACTTGCAGCACTGTTTGCCACTTTCTTCACTTTGTGCCTGGAAATTATGAGATGAAAGGTTTTCAGTGTAACTATCTCTTTACTAACCCACAGCATTTCATTATTTCTTTCCTATGCTGACGTGTTTATTCAGTCCTCAGTGCCAGACCTTGATCTCACCAGCCCAATCGCAGGTAGCTGCAGTTGTGGGCAGAACCGGATGCTGAGACACACATAGGCAGGGCTGGCTGTGGGCACGGAGCGTGTGCAGCATGCGCGCGTTGTGGTAGTCATAAAAGTGAGCAGAGCCAGTGGAGCTCCCTGAGGCTAGGATAGTTCCATCCAGAGAAAACTCACACTGCACCGCATATCCCTCCACCTAAGACAGAATACGTGTGTTGGTTAGGATGCACTCACTTTTAACCAAGAGACATTTTAAAAGGTGTAAATGTGTGTGGATTATAGTTCAGGTTTGGGGAGAAGACCGCCTGCGCTGCATACATTTACATTACTTTAGGTTGGGACACTGATGCAAAGCTGATACAGTCCTGCGACAATTGGGGGTAGGATAAATAATAAATGATCATTTTGTAATAAAGAAAAGCATGAAAAAGGAAATCAACAAGAAATGTTGTTCGTGTTTTCAGTCCATGAACAATGCTGACACCGCAGCAGAAGCTCAGTATGTTTTCAGTCATATATATAATCTCCAGCCACGTTGCTCTGTTTGCCTCTGTCAGTGGAAGTTTTGTGTTAGTGTGTTTATTCATGAGTGGAAACACTGCAAGCAGTGGGTATACACGCCGACTAGCTGGCGTGTAGGTTATGATGAGTGTTGTGTGGATTTATTTTTCTCTCCGTTTGTAGTTTTGCTCTGAAGCGGTTGGTGTGTGTGATTTGGGTATTGATCAGGACCTCCCTCCATGCCACCCTGAGGCCACAGTCATTACTGACCTTGTGTCCTTCGTATCGCCGTCTCTTGTTCATTCTATAGGGCCGCTGGGAGGAGAACACTGCCATGTAGTTCCCATTGGTCTGGGCAACAAAGGACTCCTTCAGCGGGTGCATAGCCAGACTGGGGCATGTGTATCGCTCCTGGTGGCCAAATGATGGGAGGAAAAATCCAGAGAGAAATTCATAATTTTTTTGCTGTAACCAACCATGTTAACTAGTCTATTATGTTTGAAGAGGCTTTATATCCAGAGGTGCTGCTGTCAGACTGCATCTCTGAAGAAAGCTTTTTAAAAAACTAAATATAATTACAATCAAACTGGTCTGGTAACACTTGGTTTTGTAATATTATGCATTATTTTCTGATGTCTTTTCTTTTATATTCAGAATAGTATAAAGAATACAACTCTTGAGACTTCATGCTCGTTTTAACTTTAGAAACAGAGAACCTATTTAATATCAAAAAACAAATCTTAATAAGCCGTTTAGCATCTTGTGCCAGGCAACGCTCGTAAACACACAGATTTCCTTACATGGTACATCTGGTTGGAGACCTTGGCAGTCGTCTCATAGTCCCAGGCAATGAGGGTACGGTCCGCAGAGTCTCTGCTCACACAGTTGGAGCTTGTTATAAAGTCCACACCACCTCTGAGAAACAAGATATCTAAGGTCTGCTGGATCCCTGCCTTGTATACTTTCACCATCTGGAAACAAACACATATTCACATCAACAACAAATTGGCACAAAGCTCTCATAAGGCAGCTGTTGCAGCCCAATGAGGTCGCACAGAAGGTTCAGATACTAGAAGGGTAAATGTCTTTTTTTGAACAGTGTATATCACCACGCACAATGCAGTTTATCTTAGTTGAAATTAGCATTGACGAAAGCTAAGAGCTTTCTCCAGATCAGAATGAATTCCAAACACAGGACAATGAGGATCTTGAGTTGGGTTACCAAAGCTTGTTGACCTAACAGGCCAACACAAAACCCTCTGAATCTTAAATCCTATTCTGGCTGAGCAGTAGTAAAGGAAAAGAACATGCCAGAAGGTTGGGTTTAGATGTAGACTGGAGTGTGCTGGATGCATTTCTCACTGTAAGGGAACAACTTTCACACAGTGATTAATCAGATTAGGTTGAATTCCACTGAGTGAATGTCTAGCAGCTCTCCATTAAACAATTTAACTTTTAACCACTAATTGCATCTTAAATGTAAAGTAATAATGTAATTTGAACCAAACTTTTAGCTCCTGGCCTCATCAGTTATTTAGAAGATATTATGGTAGAGCAATCCTGTGCATCACAATCAAGCTCATCAGCGCAGGGCTGACATGGACGGGCAGCCATGATGCTACAACATCCGCCTATTTGTTTACACCTATGTTCTCTCTGAAACGTACACCGACGACTAGCAGAAGCAATGCATCCTCTACCCCAGCGAAGACCCTGCAGGGAGAGGATTCTTTTGCTAAGGGGGAAAATTACATGGGAGCATTTGGATTCTGGGGAAGTGAATAGGATTATCATATAAAACAGTTCATTAAGCTTAATAGCAATATTAGTTTGCAGCTTCACATGAGCAATTTATGAATCCCAAATTAAATTAAATTTAGCTTTAAACACTGGGATAACTTGCAGTGTTACTCCTTTGTATTATCCTTTATGTGAAATTATTGTGCAAAGCCAAATGTGGACCACCTTCTTTGTGCGGGTGTGTCACCGAGTGTGCGGATGAGGGTTGAGGATGATGAGCATGAGTTGCATGTGGAGCACGTGTCTGTGTTAGATTTATGAAGGTCAAACAACAGTCAATAAAAGATATTAATGTACTGTAAGGAGGTTAATAAGTTGGACCTTGCAGCTGCGAGAGTCCCAGGCCTTGACCATTGCACTGTAACCTCCACACAGGAAAATCTCGGGGTTGTTTGGATGCAGGACAGCACACATCACCTTGAATTGGTTTGCCAGTTTTGCTATCTGCTGCCCTACATAAAAGAAGAAATAAAAGAATCACAGAAAATATCAAGATCAGTGCTTCTTCCTTAAACTATCGTTTCAGCACCTATAAATGTTTATATCCATTTTGAAAGCGAGTCAAGCTGAGCTGGAACACTTGGTCTACTAATCTTCAATCTTGTAATTAGGAGTAAGAAAAAATCATAGAAAATGTTCAATCTAAAATATTTAAGAGTACACACGGAACTTATAGATGACATAAACAAAATGTAAAAAACAGCCACATGATAAGTACAAAGCACAGGGCTCTTGTTTGTGATGCAGCTAATAGAGAAACAATGCTGTTTCTATAGTTCAGCATCTAGTAGGGAAGTGTGTATTTGTACCTGTGCAGTGTATGTTGCCTACTCAGCTGTGAGAAACTAATTTCCAGCTCAACTCTGACCCCTGGCTGTTTCTCTTCTCTGACATCTTGTCAGCAAGGCCGTCACCTTCCTGCTATTTCATCTCTGCCCCAAGACCATCCTGTTGTTGTTCCTGTGTGTGAACAAACTGTGCGTTGATTTTCAGATGTGTGTATTAAATGTATTACAAACTGTAATTCATAAAAAGCTTAACTGGGCATTTTGTACTTTTTCTAGCTATATGGACAAATCTAAACAACAAACATTTTCTCTCAGACACAAAGTTTTCTAATGGCCTCTTTGGTTATTCACCGAGTACACTGTAGGGATCTAATCCTCTGCATAAGTGCTTATTAGATTCCTGTGCAGTAAACACTATGTGTAGTTAAATTGTGGTTAATTGTGGTGGTTTTTTAGCACTAATAAAAGATAAAACAAAAGCAAAGACACTGTTCCCACATCCAGAAATTCATGGAATGTTGGAGACACCTTGTGTGAAGATGTGGGGTCAGAAGCAGGGGCTCAGTGTGTTTAAAGCTTTGATCATGTGTTTCTGTTACAAAAATATGTCATTAGATGCCCAACATCAGCACGACTGCATGTCTTTTATTGTTTAGTTTGGGGGCTGCAGCACCAGAGCTCATCTGTCCCCCCCCCCCCCCCTCATCTTTCATCGATCTCGAAGAAACTACTTCATTTCAACATGGCTAAAGATAATCTAAGCTGACAAAGACGTACTGATGTGGAGAAGAGAAACCAGAATATAAAACACTGTTTGCGCTGGAGGCAGCTTTATCTAAATTAATTTAAAAATGTCATACATAAAAACAAAACAAAAACACTGAAGGGCTTAAATATAATTACGCCTGACAGGGTGTGACCAAAAATTACTTTCCTGGGAAAACCATGAAGAAGGCTACATGAGGAAGCCGAGCCAGAGCGAAGCAGTACACCTCAGGGTTCAACAGCTCCTCATTAAATTGTTGAGCAAACAACAAAGACCCCATCGAAAACAGTCTTCGGCAGTTAGCCCACAACAGAAACGCACTTCATTACACACTTGTTCGAGGATTTTCCCACCAAATCTTTTTACAAGGGGCAAATGAGTCACAGCTAATAAACCACAGCAAAAATAGACCTTCTTTCACCTAATGGTGGACTAGCTCGCTCCCACATTTGATTGCATTGATCCAAAGTTTTAACAGGCAATTTTGTCGAGCTCACACTTCCCGCTTAATTGGTTTACCCGTAGCGATGGGGAGAAGATCTGTCATCGAGATTCTGAAACTCATGTTTGGAAAGACAATGAGAAATCAACATTCTCCTCATAATAAACCATGCCTAGTCATGTTTTAATTAAGGGAGAATAATTAGCTTGCTCGAGAGGGGAGATAAGGAGGAACGGTAGTGATCTGTCCTCCCGCTTGATCGTGCTGTAAGCTGACACAGTCGACGAGACTACGGAGGAGAGGACATTAAGGGTGATTGGAACATGGCGATGAGCACCATAGAGTAGAGGGCTGCTGTCACTGCACATTAGAGACATTATCTGGCTTTCAGGAGCTATTTTCAACAATTTTCTGACTTGTATTTCTGTAGTATTATTAAATGATATATAGGAGAACTCGTAGCAAGAATGAATCAAGTCAATAGCAATAGGACACATGAAGAGGCAATACTACGTAAACCAAGTAAAACAAAGCAAAGTCTAGCTTCATCCTTCCCTTGATTATTCAACCTTGAATATATTTCAGTGATAATAAACTTAATTAGGACACTTGGACTAACAACTCAGCGTTACAAGTGCACAGAGTCTGCATATTTAGAGGTTTATAAAAGCTTAAGTGGCGGGAATCATCAAGCTTTTCTCTTGTCAAGAGTTGTTGAAGACACAAGTGCTGCAAACTGGGTTAAATGTAGACATTCACTATGGTATTAAAGGTTACTGTTTTCCTGAGGGGGTAAGGGGAGTTGGGAGGGGGTGGTGCCAGAATGCAGACTGTAGACCTCTGGGAACACTTCCTTCTTCATTTTGGCTTAATTTTTCAGCATTTATCTGATACTATGAAGGCAGACAGGAAACAACAAATGAGACAGAGTGACATAAAACAAAGCTCCCGTGCCACTAAACATTTAGGCTACCATTGCACAAATGTTATGTGATTAATTACCATGAAAAATAAGTGTTTTACTCATCTCTTGCCTTTTAAAATGAGAGTTTAAACTTTACAATAAAAGGTTGAAATGCAGATATGCTTGCCAGTAGAATCACAGCCAAACTGTACTGAATATCTCCCTTATATTTGTGTTGGGGGTCAAAAGAAATATATTGTTGCAGTGTTAGTGTAGGAAGAGACTTGATTTTTGGGAAAGCTATAATAATTAGAAATCTAATAGGACAAAATCCAAGTTGTGGATCAGTATCAGAACTGTTTTAGAAAAAATAACTTTGATATACTATTAAGAAGAAGTCTGTATATTTGTGTGATTATGAGTGAGTACATCATTATATTGTACTTGCATCTGAGCTACTGAATCCTTTCTGTGTTCATCGAGGGCAAGTGAAAGGGCAATTCCTAAACCCAGGCCACTACTGGCACCGTCTTTGTGCATTACTGTTTTTGGAAGGCAAAATGGATGTTCTGCTTTCAGACACCTCCTGAAGGGATCTGGACAAAAAACGTCTTCCTCTGCCACCTCTGACAGTCACGATAGTGCAGGTGCCACTTCATGCCAATGGAAATCAAGATGGAATTTATTCATTCCACTTTGTTTCTCTTTCCAGGTTATTCTGCCCTTTTGATACTTGTCTCTCTTCCCTCTACTTCTATTGCTACTGAGCTGCTACTGAACTGTCCACCTGTGGCCCAATGGGAAAATGCATTGTGAATATACAGGCTCTTCTATCATTCCAAATGTCTGTAAACAAACCAGTTGCTGCAGCTTTTGGTTACGTATGATGTGGTGATATTAGAGGTCAGGCGTCCCACAGGACCCTTGTTGATTATTAAAACAGCCTCCTCCAAAGAGCAGTCAATTGAACAGAATAGGCCCAGCTGCATTCCTTGTTAGAGCCGAGAGGCTCTGCATTACTGTGAAGAGCATAAAGATCACATTCATCCTGATTACTGTCTGGCGTGGAAAACACTTAGCTCTCTCTGTATCCCATCGCTCTTGGCAGAACCACTGTTAACACATAGCGCTGCAGGAATGTTATGCATGTGTCTTAGCGTGGTACGACGAGAACAGCAATTATGTCTACATATGCACGCAGCTTGGCCTCTGAATATAGCCGGTGTTAGAATGTCACATTCAGCAGCACAACTATTGTGCAGAAACTGAGCTGGAATTCCCAACTCCCATATTAATATGCACCTAAATTGAATTTCTTTCCTCTCGCACTGCCACAGGAAGGCATGCTTATTGCTGTGTAGCACCGGCACACATCTCCAAGTCCTCATCCTTCAGAAACAATATGCTTTATTCGATTTCAACTACAAATGAATAGAAATAGGAAGGAAATATGTTAGGAGAATATAAATCGTATTTAAAAAACATAAACTGTTGGAGGGAGAGTGATAATCTGATTATCTGTATTTCAAAGCTGTTAGCTTGAACCCACAAGGAAATCCTCCAGTACTGAGCAAGGCACCGGCAGCTACCTCAGCATAACACCAAAATAAACATTTGTTTGTTTATGATTGCGGTTTGTGACGTTACAGCATAAGGTCATGGTGCCTGCTCCTGTGGTGATGTATCCATTATTGATCTACTTCCTGGAGCTGCCAGTGTGTTTAATGGGCTGGCCAAGCTATTATCCGTAGGCTTTATTGGCAAAATTGACAGACATGCTGAGAGGGGAAGTGCAAACGTGCACATCATAGCCATGTGTTGACCCTGGAGATGTACATACAACGATGTTGGTTTGCTACAATCAAAGACCTTATTTAGACTTTCTATCAATATTTTCTCCATGTGTTTTGTATTTAGACTTCCTTAAATTAATTTAGATTTAAAAAGTAAATCTACAGTCAGTGTTGAAGAAGCACTCCTCCTGTTGGTGGCTGTTTAACTTGTTTTCCTTCTTTCTGTCATGCTTGTTCAAACAAAAAATAATTCTAAAGCAAACCAAATTATTGATCTCTTCTAAATGTCACCTTGACAATGCTTTCGTATGATGAGGCAAAAAGGGGTCGGCAAACACAATGAGCCCCTGGATCTGGCTGGAAAAGGTTTTACTTATATTTTTCCATATGAATCTTTATTTTTCTGTGCATATAGTGTATGTCAACAGAAAAGAGATACGTGGAAATAGAGCCCATTTTAGGGGCCATCTTTGTTCAGACAATCAGACAAGTAGGCACCATAGAATTTAATTTAGAGGATGGAGCTCCCTCTGTATAACGCGAGAGTCTACGGATAATTCACTATAATCTGTTTGCAATGGTTCAAGTGTTTAGGAACGAAAATGCTGAATGAAATAGTACACGGCATATGCTCGAATTACAGAAGACTATCACTTCAAATTGTTTACATACAGTGATGTAATGAAAGAAGAAGTCTTTTCCAAGCTGTGGACATAAAACGTGCACAGCTAAAGCAGTGGGCCCCAGTGGATTCAGAGATACCAAATGCTTAAAGGCAAAAAGCAGTTGTTACATTAAAATTGTAGCCAAAGAAGCCAACATTTCTTGGCTGGAATCAGAGGAGTGTTTGGAATTGACCCTATGTGATGTATAGAAATGAGGATTTGAAGGAAGCTGCTCCTAAAATGGGTCACCTAGAGACCAAAGAGAGAGAGAGAGAAGCAGCTATGCAATTTATTCGGTGGGTTTATAACAGGTTTTGGAGCCCTGGGCAACTTAAAGCTGCTCCCCACATAAACTACTATTACTATGCTAACATTAAATCAGGTTTAAATAGGGAAATAAAACTGCCAAGATGTGTTGTTTTCCCAAAACACCAGCAATATGCTAACTGAAACTACATTTCGTTTAAATAAATGTAATTTTAATATCTGAGAAAAATATAAAAGGTGTTCCACAGCTGTTCTTGTTCAGTTTATCCAACCGCAGGCAAGAAGCACTGAGCTGCAGACCAAACTGTATATAGCTGTGAGCTCAGTTTCCCAGTGACACACTTCAAAAAGTAAATCTAGTGGTTCGTTATGTGACTTCGTGTTTGTCAGACCATTAGAGAAAAAAAGGGCTGCTCCTCACCCGTCTCCACATCTGTGATCACAGCCGTGTTGTCAAATGAGCCAGTAAGAAGGTGTCGCCCGCAGGGGGTCCAACAGGCATCACGCACAGCTCCCGAATGGCAGGTGTAAACCCTGAGGCATCGCCCGCTCTCTGCTCCATCCCACACCTGCCAGACATGGACACATCATGGCAAGTTGAAGCAACAAATAGACAAAGCCAAATTTTACTGAGTGTACAAACGCTCGAAGGAAGAAAGAAAGAAAGCTCTAGTTCTATCTCAACTGCATTAAATCCACAGTGTGATATAAAAGAAACTTAAATGAAGGGAAACTGATGCTCTCAAATCCAGGGAGGAAGATTATATAAGTTATTGGTTTTTTGTCTTTGTAGGATGAAAACAAATGGTCTGAGAAAGAAAATAAAGATTTAATTGCGCCGAAGGCTGAAAAAAGACACCGATGCCTGCATCCTTTATACAGCGAACGAACACCCAGTGTAACAACGTGTAGTATGACAGAAAGAAGCTGCTGAAAAGACAGGATGCTGCAGACACGCTGTGCTTGTCTTCACACCAGTCACAAGGAAAGAACCCAAATGTTTTGGACAAGGCTTCGAGGCAGTTTACAGGAAATCGAATACTGCAGGTGGCCACAGAAAGTAGGGTGAAAAATATAATTTACAGATAATGCATGTGCAGAAAATCTTTCCTGTTTCTTCTTTCTTGAAGCTGAGAAAGATAACCTCACCGAAATTCAGTTTCAATCAAACTAAATGAAATTATTAAGCAACCTGCCGCTAGATAAACTGCCAGGAGACGTAAGGAGATCTGGGTAATTTGCAGGCTTTGAAAGCTAAAAGAGGCTTTCTAATTAATTATTCAGCCTAATTACATTTGAGTATGCCTATAAATCAATTCCCTGTGGGGTGTGATGGCTTCGATGGTTTTGTATTATCTGAAATGAGAAAGAAAAGCACCCAACGACCCTCTGTTTGTTATGATCATCATAACAGACACCTTGCATTGGATTGAAATGTGATATCGTGGTACAAAAATGGGCATAAAAGAGCAGACAGGTATTTGTGAGTTCTGAGGCAGTTATTAGCCAAATTGCTTTGTCTGTAATCGTGAGTGAGGACTTTTTAAACTGGGCTTCAAAAAAGACGACTTGGCAAACAGGCTGGTCAGTATTGTTTTAAATGTTTTTCATCACGTTTGATTTTCAATACAGATTTGTCAAAAGACAAATTATTCCTGGAGCCCAGCCTGAAAGCCAGTGGGTGGTCTGGTCTGATGCCCACTGAGGTAAAGTTGTACACAAACGATGAATGATTTACCTTTGCTGACATTGCCAGAGCCACAAAGGAACTATGAAGATTTGTGGAGAGATGCAGATCTCCGTCTTTCTGTGTTTAATTATTAAAGCGGACTCCTCTTTACAGCATATGAAACACGCTCAAAGTACTGTAGAATATTCCCAAGGGGAACAGGCAGGGAAGAGAGACGGATGAGGGGGAAGTGGCATAAGAATCCAGCAGGCAGCAGTTTAACAAACAGAATGCTAGAGATGCCTCCAGGAGGAAAAAAGAAAGTAACAAAGAGCTTAACACTGGCTGCATCTATACAGGATATTTTAATTCACTGTCAAACAGAATATGACAGTTATCTGCATCATCTTAGTGAAACAGTGCCATCTTAAGGTAACACAAATTCCTGTTAGTCGCCCATTGATGAAGTGCTCTAAGCCTCATAAAACATTCAGCTGAACGTACACTCCTACGCTACAACAAAGTGGCGTGTGGCTGGAGCTCCGTCTCCGGGCTGCTTCCGCTGAATGGCAACGTTGATTACGTGCGCCGTAAAAAACAAAACTACAATAAGCCCATACAATGCGAGGATGGATGGAAACGAGCGCTTGTTTATGTGCATCCCCTTTAATTTCACTGGCCACTTAACAGACACGTAAAGAGGATCCTCGCAGATGACTCACGGGGGTAATCTGCTTCCTAAATGACTCTCGGTAATTAAAACTAAATTGGTATTCGTGTTATCAACTTAAAACTGCTGCCTTACACCTGCTGTAGCCATGGTGACAACAGCTGCAAACAGGCTGGAATAATAAGAGTCTGGCTTTGCCTTTGAGGACCTGACAGACAGGAAGGAGGAAGAGGAGTAGAAAGGCTGAAGGGCAGTGGTGAAGAAACACATGCACAGAAGAAAATGTTAACACTTCATAGGGTATGTCCCCTCTTTGTCTTCAGTCAAACAGGATAGGGAAGTGCTGAAAGACATAGTCAATATAATTGTTAAGAACATCAGTAACTAAGCAATAATGTACAACAGGCTCACGAACTCCCATAGAGAAGTGCATCACTATGGATTGGAACATCAGAAAAAGTACAAGCTTATGTATTTGAGCCCAAACAGACACATTATTCAGGCGATTGTGGTCTGAATGATTAAATCTGCTACCAAGGACCACAACAGTGCACAACACTGTCTTGTAAAAGGGAGTGAGAGATGCAAGGTGAAGGTAAATTAGTACAGAAACACATTTAATCAAATACATTAAAAATGTTTGAAAGTGAATTTAACCACAATGAGACAGAATACTATCTACCAATAGACAAAAACGTATATACAGAACGTCAAAACAAACAAAACAATGAATGCGGAAAAAACAGCACAATGTTTCAATAAATAGAGAGGTGATTAATACATGTGAAAATTATATGACACAGAAAATATGTTACCACAGTACAAAAAAGGTTTAGGATCAAATCCTGATGTGAAGTTTACACCGTTTATATGCATGTACTCCTCAAATTAAAGAGTTGGAAGCCAGGTGAAAACCACCTGTTTGATCGAGAATATAATCAATTCATTAATAGTGAAAATAATCAGTAGTAGCAACTATTTTATATAGTGAGGGTTGTAGTTATATATGTGGAATATGACTAATAAACAAACTATAAACGAGTAAACCTATGAATAACTAATATTGACAATAAATGCCAGTTATACCCTAATTTATTCAAACTTTATACTTCGTTTAATCAGTAGTTAATTTTTTCTTCAGCATTTATCACAGAAATAAATTACTTGTCTCCATACAGTGAAGCACCTTCTAGTCCCTGCCATTCATTATTAATAATTATCAGCGTTACATCATGATTATGATTAATCTTTGCGTGAGTGAAACACAGAATGAAATAAAATCACCTTAGCATCCTCCAATTCTGAACTACAGTTCTACGTTCAAAAAAACATGGCGCCAAAAGCTTTGATAACAAACGATTTGTGTGAAAGCAGATCTTCTCTGAGCTATAAAAGAAAATGTAATTCAAATAGATGAATAAAATCCAATTATTTAAATGTGCACGTGGCTCACCCACACATATGCATGGGTCTCTAAGAGTATCACATCATTTTATATCTACATATTGGTTTGATAGAGAACACGTGCTTAACCAACCTGCAATAAATTACACGAGGACAGGGGGGGGGGGGGGGGGGGGGGGGGGGGGGGGGGGGGGGGGGGGGGGGG
>JAUMTR010000014.1:7865357-7950288 GCA_032270685.1 Microctenopoma stevenorrisi | reverse complement strand
CCCCCCCCCCCCCCCCCCCCCCCCCCCCCTGCTGGGCTCCACCATCTGCTCAAAACAACCCTTTCCAGGTGCCAGATGAGGTAGTGGCCACACTGCTGCACTTGTATGATTATGCAAATATTCCATGCGCATAAAAATTATTAATTATTCAGACTCCTCTTAGGATATTGGTGAGGTCAGTGATTTCATGTGGGAATAGAAATATCTAGTCACTGGCAAACACCTGCATAGCTTGACCTTTACTGTGGCGAATGGAGAGATTGTTTTCCTGGTGTGAAATACACAAGTGGTTTGGGGGGAGAATCAGAAGGAGAGAAAGACAGTGTCCCATGGGTTCTGACATACATTCAGCTGACAGTGACAGATATGATTCCAGGGAAAGCGGTCTGTGGTACATTTACAAATTGAGGCAGCAGGGCAGATGTTATCTATCTGCCTATAACACTGTAAGTTATTATCGCCCTGAACCTCACTAGCGCACCTGACACCTGCCTCAAACTATGCTGATAGATGGATTTTTGTATTCTGGGCTATTCTTCGCTGTTTCTGGCTTGAATGCATCACATTTTGTAGTTAGTGTTAGCCATATTGTTACCTTGAAAGTCTTGTCCATGGATGCAGACAGGAGCAAATGACTGAGGTGAGGCACTGGACACCACTGCACTGTGTTGACTGGGCCCTGGTGGCCTCCCAGGCTCATCAGAAGCCTCCTCGGAATCCCTGCTGCACAGGGTTTGTGACTGAGATAAGGCTTCACTGTCTCCGACACCTCTGAGAAAATGTGGCTCTCCTTCATCTGATTCCCTGAGACTTGTTCTGGCAGGGATTTTGCCTCCATTGTCTCTACTGAAGCGGCAAGTCTCTGTCTCTTGGGAATGTACGGTCTGACACCAGATGGGAGAGAGTGTTGTCTTTTAGCAGTGTGCAACCCATCGCTAAAGCTTTGGGACCCATAGGGGGGAGTCTGCAGAGGTAAGATCTTTCCCTCAGTAGAAGCAAAACTCACAGCTGTAGTGTTTCTGAAATCCATATCTTGCACAGTCCTGTAACTAGAATATTTGCTCTGTGGCTGTGGCAGAGGTGACCTATTTGGTTCAGAATCTTTTCCATTATTTTCCAACAGTGTCCAGTCAGGAGCAGGGTTGAAACTTGCTACCTCAGAGCTGCTGCGCACCACAGCATCTCTGTGTTGTTCACACGATCCCCTCTGAATAGAAACTGATGCTCCCTCTTCAACGTGATCCACAGATTCATCGTCCGACTCTGAATCCTCATAGGTCACTAATGAAGACATCCTCCCACGACACTGAAGATAGAGAGGCAACAGGTGAGCCTTCAGTGCAGTTAATGCTTTAGAGACACAGGGGCGACATCTAGTGGTTGCATGGATTTCTGTATCTGGAAGAAGCATACTCACTTGTCTCTAGAAGTTGTTGTTGATATTGAATTCATTATCAGTTTAACTAAACATGTACCTATATTATGTGACATAAATGTACTAGTCAGTAAGGAGGTGGCATTTGTAAAGTACTGACGTCCATACAACAACCATGCAGACTGTGAGAGAAATATGAAGATGACAAACTCACTATCGGCTCATTTACTAAACAATAGAGTGGGCAGGGCAATGGTTTTAACATGGTGAAGAAAAAAGTAAGCGGAGGCGTTCAGCACCAGATAATATTAACATTGTTGATGGACCCCTCGTCTCGCGTTACACAAACATAGCGAAAATAGCTAACATTGAGCATCATCATTTCTGACCCTAAAACAGCTTACAAATAAAGCATAGCTTAGCTTTGTTTAGCTACCAGAAGGCTTTAATGCTAACTGATGTAACCTACCCGCAAACTGAAGAAACCATAAATATTTCCCACTTCCAGGAGAGTATTAGTCTTTCATCAGGTCCGAAGTCTCGCATTGTTTATTTGAGTAAATGTAACGTTTCAAAATAAAAAATAATATTGCTTTCTTTCTGCTTATACCAGAGGCTTCCTAGGCGTAAAACCTTTATTTTGAAGGCAGCCGGAAGGAACATTAATACTGTTCCTTTCTTCCCACATATATCGCTTAAAACGTATTTACATTATTATTTACATCATCTTTTGGCATTGTGTGAAATTTGAAAAAACACAATACGCCTTATTTGTAATATACATGTATGACATGGCTTCCTAAGGGGAATTTTCTGTAATGACTCAATAGCGGAAATGTGGAACAAGCGTACGTGGGTAGGAAGTATTTAAGGCAGACACCACTTTCATTCAGGCTGATGCAAGTTGTTTCAGTGAACTGGCAGCTGTGTAAAGAATACAGAAAGGTATAGTATGTTTCTTTATTCATATATGGTAGCCACTCTATAATGTTATTGTATTATTTAGCACAGCTATCAAGTCATAGTGAATATACCGTTAAATATTTTATGCTTAGCTATTTCACAGATAGCTAAATGTGGTGTATGTTAATCACATAACGTTATGGTGGTAAACCATGTCGTTACTAGTACCTTCAATCTACTATTCAGAACATGCTATTTTCAATTTACCCATGATTTTGATCCTGTCTCGTGGACAGTGTGAAGAAGATGACCGACTGTCAGGGAGGCTGTGACGGAGCTTTGAGTCCAGCGGAGCTCTATGAGAAACTCAACGCACAAGGAGACAAAGTCAGGCAATTGAAAACCGCTAAAGCAGAGAAAGTATGCACCTTTTACCTTCATCCGAGCAAAATGCGACTGACTTGACATGACTATAGGTTTGTTATTAAAGGCTGGTTACGGTATATTAAAATAGAAACTTACTACGGGCTCCTCCCAGTAAAGATTAATTGGCTGCTTTTATCCGTGTGGTTTATCTAACATCATTGTTTGGGCTCCCCAGGCTGAAATTGATGCTGCCATCCAGTTGCTACTTAAGATGAAAGTGAACTACAAAGAGATGACTGGTCAGGATTACAAAGCAGGATGTCCTCCCTCAGAAAACTCAGTCGCCCCTGACAATGGGCCAGCAGCACATGCTGGTGGTGGTGATGATGATGATGAAGACACAGTGGACCCATGGAATGTTGCAACCACCAATGCCAAGGGTGTAGACTATGACAAACTCATAGGTAGGGTTAAAATGAGTCCCATATGTTACCATAAGTATCATCAAGTATGAGGTGATTTTAGATGAATAATTAATATTCTGTCTTGTCTTAAGTGAGGTTTGGCAGCAATAAAATTGATAAGGAGTTGGTGGATAGAATAGAAAGAGTCGCGGGCCAGAAGCCTCACCGTTTTTTGAGAAGAGGAATCTTCTTCTCACACAGGTTGGTAAACTGAGAGTATTTCATCAGCTGTTACTTCTAGTGAATGGGTGTTTGTTGCATTGTGTTGCCATCCTGTAATTTTGATTGTTGGGGCAGTGTGTCCACACACATTTGACGTACATCATATTATTCAGATTTGCCATGTGGGACAAACGAGACTGAGACACTTAGAAATAATGAGGAAATGACACATCTGTGACTCAGTTCTTATGTTATTCATCCATCATGGGGAGATTCAGGAACAGACTAATTAAATTTAAAATAAACCTAAAATTAAAATGATAATAACTAAATGGCCTTATTCCTATCACTGTTTTTGGCAGAGACATGCATCAGATATTGGATTCATATGAGAAGAACAAGTCCTTTTACCTTTACACTGGCAGAGGTCCCTCCTCAGAGGCCATGCACGTCGGCCACCTTATCCCCTTTATCTTCACCAAGTGAGTTCTCCCTTCTCACTATGATCTCAGTCCTTCCCTTGAATACCCAATAGCACATCTAATAGCTCGTTCCATTTTTCCAGATGGCTCCAGGATGTGTTTGACATCCCTCTGGTGATCCAGATGACTGATGATGAAAAGTACCTATGGAAGGATCTGACACTAGAAGAATGCCACCGCTTCACTGTGGAAAATGCAAAAGACATCATTGCCTGTGGCTTTGACGTCAACAAGACCTTCATCTTCTCTGACCTCGACTACATGGGGTAAAAAGATTGTAAACATTGACTTTGTCTTCATAACTGTTTAGACTTTCCTATTGTAGTCTAAATTACTGTCTAAAATTTGTTTCCACAGTTCATCCCCTGAATTTTACAGGAATGTGGTTAGGATCCAGAAGCACGTTACCTTTAACCAGGTTAAAGGAATCTTTGGCTTTACAGACAGCGACTGCATCGGTAAGACAACTGAAAAGTATTCAGTGAAAACCAAACAATCTATATGTGCATGAGAAATGGCTGAAACCTTCTTGCAGTGCTTAGGAAAGAGGAAGAAAAAAGGAATTAAGTGTCTATGAAGATTCTGTCATCCAGGTTATGGTTATGTCAAAAAATATTTTTTATGGGCAACTGGAGTTAGTTTAGTTCCTTGACTACATTTCGCCCCCCAAAGTTCGTCAAGCCAGACTGATGGGTAGGAATCTTCAGGTTGTGGCGGTGGCTTGTCCTTCCCCGTGGCTTTAAGTATGCTGTTGTGACCACCTTAACCAGAGGGATTGTGTGTGTTTGTTTTTTTCCATCCAGGGAAGATCAGTTTCCCAGCCATCCAGGCAGCCCCGTCCTTCAGTAACTCTTTCCCACAGATCTTTGGAGGCAGAAAGGACATACCATGCCTCATCCCCTGTGCCATAGACCAGGTCAGGACAGCAGCACAGTAGTACGTCACAATACTATCTGCTGTAGTTTGTAGGTTACATAAGATTGTATCCATCCTCTCACTCCTTCAGGATCCCTACTTCAGGATGACCCGTGATGTAGCTCCGAGGATTAACTATCCCAAACCAGCCCTGCTGCACTCCACCTTCTTTCCTGCCCTACAGGGAGCACAGACCAAGATGAGCGCCAGTGATGCCAACTCCTCCATCTTCCTCACTGACACACCCAAGCAGATCAAAAACAAAGTATTACTACTACTACTACTACTAGTTACTAGTAATTAATAGTTGCTACTTAGTTTAGACTGATTGCTGTTGCTTAATGATACATCTGACCTTCATTTTTATTTAAAGGTCAACAAGCATGCATTTTCGGGAGGAAAAGACACAGTGGAGGAGCACAGGAAGTACGGTGGTAACCCAGAAGTAGACGTCTCTTTCATGTATTTGACCTTCTTCCTGGAAGATGATGAAAAACTGGAGAAGATCAAACAGGTGAGAACACAGAGAGAATTTCTTTTATGTCTCTTTTTTTTCTTTATTCTCTGAGCGACGTGCTTTCTGTATCTTGAACTCTTTTAATCATCTCCTCTTTCTGCAGGACTACAAGTTTGGAGCTC
The DNA here is from genome assembly GCA_032270685.1 of Microctenopoma stevenorrisi. Lineage (NCBI taxonomy): Eukaryota > Metazoa > Chordata > Actinopteri > Anabantiformes > Anabantidae > Microctenopoma > Microctenopoma stevenorrisi. The sequence continues at coordinate 7,944,982 of JAUMTR010000014.1, read as the reverse complement.
TCCTAACTGGAGAACTTAAGAAGATTTTGATTGAGACTCTGCAGCCGATGATTGCTGAGCATCAAGAGCGACGCAAACAAGTCACAGATGAGACCGTCACACAGTTTATGACACCGAGGCCTTTAAATTTCAAATTCTAGCCTCCTCGATCTTGCATGAGATAACTGAGTCATTATGTGATCAATCGCAGTACAAGAAGAAGTAATTGTTCCAGCTATTTCTCACAAGACTGAGCTTCTGAGCTTTATTGCATCAGAAGTGCAAAAAAAAAGATTTTTATGTAAATTACTAGAGCCATGACGTGCTTCTCTGTGTCAAACTAAGCATGAGCCCCGACTTCATGCTGCTTTTTAGCGTCACACTGCAACAAATGTACATGTTTAATGTGTTCACTGTGCTCCTGTAATGTCACATGAGTCGTACTCCTTGACCTGAAATTCAGTTCAGGAGAGAATGATTAAAGCATATTGCTGCTAAATCTGCTTACTTGTCAACAACACATCTGCAAGTGTGTTATTTTTACTTGACAGATAAATAAATCAGCTGTATTATCCACTGTATGGCATAGACATCAGTTAAAGTGATTCAATCAAATTTATTTGCTATCAGAAACGTCAATAGTTTTTACCACGCCTGTGTAATGCATAGGTTACACAGCTGTAACCTACAAATACTGTATAAAAAGGTTAAATAATCTCCATTATTACTACCTGAAACAGTAAAATGATAAACATATTTCATTTAAGTAAATGTGTTGTTTACACCAGCGATTATTAGGTGTTGGTTTGAGAACATGTACCTTACGTAGACCCAGTGTGTTTAAGCTGCCACACACTTATTTCATATTTACAGAAGATTACGCACACTAGCTGTACAGCTATGGAAGAAGTCTCTGTACCATCCAGTCCCTCCTTAGAGGAGTATCGGTTGAATAAAAAAATAAATTCTTCTGTTGATCTATTTACTCAATTTGTGTAATAATTCTGTAGCTTAATTATAATTAATAGTTTGTGTCTCCCTGGATGATACAGAGACGCGTGGCCTTTACTGAGCCCACCACAAACTTGGAGGTTGCAGTCAGCTCCCTCTGCGGGGTTATATATGGCGTCACTGTGGGTGTTTATTACCCAACACAGATTTCTGAACTGATAAACATCACAACAAACAACCACAATGCAAGGGTCAAGGACAGCTCCTTCTGCAAGATCAGGTCTCAAGCATCGGCTGAGAAACTGTGACAAACGCTCGAGTAATGCAGATTTCTCAATTTCCCATCAACCAAACTCAATGTGTCTATTAACGAATCGCGCTGGTTTGCAGAGAGGTTGCGCCCTGAACTTGGCACACAATCCTGCAGACTCGTCGTCCGGCTCAAGTATCCCAGTTGGACTCTGCTGCGCACCAGTGTTGATAACACTGTTGATTTTGACGATGGGGTGGAATAACGTAATCGTTTTCAAACTCTTCTCTGCGGCTCTGGGACACCAGGCTCAGCCAATAGTCGTGGGGGCGTACAGGAGCCGCAGGGGGAGTTGTCCACGTTCAGTAAGTCCGATTGGGCTTCTGTAAAAGGAGCCGACACGTTTTCCGACCGCTGCGCGGACCCTGCGGCTCCTCCTGCGGGACAGAAATAGAAAGGTTTGCCAGAAAGAGGACGTCTAGCAGAGAGAGTGAGAGCACATCAATGCGAGCTATAAATTAATAGTTCGTGTAGTTATAATCCAGAGATCCGCGTCAGCAGCGCGTGAACGCCCCCCGCGCAGGAACGAGGGTTACGGGGTTGCAGCAAGAGCTGAGCAGTTTGGCTAAACTTGGGGCTTAGGTTTGTCAGTCTTCGGGGCATCGTTACACACGCCTGCCTGCCGTGACACTTCAAAAAAGGGATGGCGCTGGACTTCGCTGCGGGCTGTGCAGGAGGTGAGTGGTTATGACCTGGGCTGGTTGTTAGCCGGCCGCGCTGAGGCCAGGTGGAGGGAGATGGAGCTAACTGTTAGCATTAGCGGCCCTTCTGCTGCAGCAGCGCGCATGTGCCGCGTCTGAGAAACACCTCAAACAACCTGGAATCACCCAGGAGTGACGGGGAATAAAGTTTAGCTTGTGCAGAAATCTCGGGTGTAAGGTGACGTGTTTTTGTATTTAGGAAGTGGTGTGTGTGTGTGTGTGTGTGTGTGTGTGTGTGTGTGCGCGCGCGCGCGTGTGTTATCTGTTGTAGTTAATGAAAGGGAAGAATAGTTTCGTCTGAAATAGACTCACACCTCCAAACCCCCATAGTGGAAAAACAAGTTCTGGGGGGTTATAATGACAAAAACGACACTACATTGTGACAGATTTCATATTCTGCTTTGTGGAATATCCCTAACCAGTTCATGCCTTCTCATTTCCAAGAAAGCCACTTGAGCCTGTGTCACCAGTTTAACCCTGTGAAGCTTGTCAGCTGTTGTGTCTCTGCCCAAGGACAGGTCTTCCCAAAACCTCAGCACATCAAGGACCTCAGATAATCCCCTTTTATATAACGGGCTCTGACATGATAACAGTTTCCGAGAGACCAGTCAAAGAGCTGTCCTGAGAGGAGGAGGGTCCTCGTTTTACACGCTAACCACTGTGTGCACCTCAGTGTAGGGTGTCGATGTATCAGACTCGTAATGTACAGTAATACATTACTAGATAACATGCACACAGCAACATACCATGATATAATCTGCGTCACATGCAATTTGTAATAAGAAACTGCAGAATAGTTCATTTCAACCGATTGTATATAGTGCTAACGCGATTCGGGGTAAGAAAAGTGTGCATCTTATCAGTGGGTTTCTTGCCGCTGTGAGTTGTGCCAATAATCCTGCAAGTTCACAGACTCTACTGAAATGCCGGTATCTGTAGTTAATCAGTTAAAACGTGCAGAGATATGTGTGCATAAGCTGTCAGGTCATGGACGTGATTGCAAACACGCGAAGACGGTGGATAAGATGGAATACAGAGCTGACATTAAATAATGGTCTCCCACAGACAAACATCCATCAGAACCTGTCCTATTAATACTAATATACTATTATTTTATAATAGAGTGCATTGGGTTTAAAGATAGGATGCCTCTGACCGTTCTGGGCAAATACTCCAGGCCCTAATATGGCACGGTGAGATGTTACTGCTGTTTCAACTCATCGATATAAGTCAAGGACAGAACTCTGTCGTCACTAAACAGTGCAGTGACCAGCTGATTGCTGTGCTTAGTCTTACGATGGGCGGGCTATTTAGTGAAGTATGCTTAATCCCCGTGTCACTTCTACCAGACATATTTGTACTTAAGAAAAAGCCCAAAACTAACAAGATAACATGTTATTTTTCAGGTGCTGCCGGTGTTTTGGTTGGGCATCCATTTGACACTGTGAAGGTGGGTGTCCGTTTCATCCTCTCCACTATTTACTCACGTTAGACGATGACACAATCCTGTACTGTGCTGTTTAAAAATGCCCTTATTTGAATCCAGATTACCGAAGTTACACTATCAGGCAAATCAGAGGAAAGGAGCCTCCGATAAGTGTAGGAATATTACTTATTACCACATAATCCTACAGTAGGTATTACAGGCTATAAAGTTGTTAAACATGTCTATTTAGAACTAATTTGCATTAACGCTAGTAGTAAGGTTAAAATGTACCGGGGGAAAAAAGGATTTGCACTCACAGATCATTTTACAATATTGCATTTCTTAACTGGTCAAGGTTTCCACTTCTAAATAATAAATTTGATTTGTTTTAAAAAGGCCAAGGACATTTAAAATTTGGCAAACAGTTGTGTAAACATGAAGCATCCACTTTAGAGGCATACACAGATGGTAAATGGTTTGGTTTTGTTCCTTGCTTTCAATGTCATTTCTCCCTGAGCCGGTGTCTGCTGGGGGGCTCGGGGGGGCTGTCTTTAACAGCAACAGTGTCACTGTGTTGTAGATGAGAGAGAGAAATAAACAACCTCTCCACGGAAATGTGGCCTTGTAAGTATGGTCAAGGTCTTTTTTCCTCTCACCCAATGTCTTGTATTGACCTATAGAAATATAAAGCACAGAAGATATTTTTTGATTTTTTTTATATTATATATAAATGTATTCTCGGCTAATGTTTTTGTCTTCCACATGTTTTTTTATATTTTTTTTCTCCCTGAAAAATAATGCTTCCCTTTAACGATGTATTACAGTATGTGTTGTTTGTTGTTGTCCTTTTTGACCTTATTACTCTTTCATGCGACTCAAACACGAGGGCTGTCATCCACAGGTGCGGCTTCAAGTTCAAAACGTGGATAAACCGTTGTACCGTGGGACAATTCACTGCTTTCAGTCAATCATACGCCAGGAATCGGTAAGCTCGATGTGAAACAATCAAAGCTGTGTTGCTCCCATCGTTTGTGCGCGCTGTGCCAATGTGGAGAATGGTCTGTACACTACATACAGTGTCCAGTTACAGAACTATCAGCCAGCGTATTCCTAACATGAGGTGTAAGGTGAAAGGGGGAGGCTGTGTGTGTTAGCCGGGGACAGCGAGGACCTTATTTCTGCGTGGGCTAAATTAAGCGTTGTGACATCGTGCCACGGAGCTACATCGAGTGGAGAGAGTTTCGTTTAATGTCTAGGCCGTTTAATGTCTAGGAATCAGGCTTTATTCATGCCGCAGTAAAATGGCAATTACAAACAAATGGTTTTTCTCAGCCTAAATTTAATTAGAAGTTTTACTCTTACTGGAAGGGGAATGGGTTGTTTTAACAAACACCTAAACGGCACTAAAAGAATTAGCACAGTGCAGAGTTTACATGTGATATTATTAATATGATTTTGTTTCTTGTATACCAGTAAGATTCTGGTGCTGTTTAATAACCATCTGGACAAGTACGACCAAATTGGGACACATTTAATAGTTTGATTGTATTAATTACTCCTTGGCGTGTATTATCTAAACCTTCACTTTGACATCCTGCAGTGATCCCAGTACTGTCTCTTTGTGTCTGTAGGCTCTTGGTCTGTACAAAGGCATTGGCTCTCCAATGATGGGGCTGACCTTCATCAATGCCATAGTTTTTGGTGTGCAAGGCAACACCATGCGCATGCTTGGCCATGACACACCGTCCAACCAGTTCTTGGCTGGAGCATCTGCTGGTGCCATCCAGTGTGTCATTTGTTGCCCAATGGAGCTGGCAAAGACACGCATGCAGATGCAAGGTACTGGAGAGAAGAAGTCCAAGAGGAAGATGTATAAGAACTCCCTGGACTGTCTGGTGAGAATCTACAGGAAAGAGGGTATCCGAGGAATCAACCGCGGTATGGTGACAACCCTGCTGAGGGAGACGCCTGGTTTTGGTGTTTACTTTCTTGCTTATGACGCGTTGACACGTTCACTAGGGTGTGAGCCAGAAGACCCCTACATGATCCCCAAGCTGCTGTTTGCTGGTGGAATGTCGGGCATTGCATCCTGGCTCTCCACCTATCCTGTTGATGTGATCAAATCGCGTCTGCAGGCGGACGGGCTCGGTGGTGTCCACCACTATAATGGCATCATGGACTGTGTCAGAAAGAGCTTGCAGAAGGAGGGGTGGAGGGTGTTCACACGGGGACTCACATCCACCTTGCTCCGCGCATTTCCAGTTAATGCAACCACATTTGCCACCGTGACACTATTTTTGATGTACATGCGGGAGGGAGAAGAGTGCAACATTCAGGGCTCTGAGCCCCAGTCCATCCAGCTGCAGCCGCTGCAGCCGCAGCCAACCAGCATGTGAGCCGCTGTGCAGCATGTGAGCATTACTACAGTCATCAGCAAACCTGTTTACTGTGGATGGAGTTTGTAGCAGTTTGCAGATCTGGGATCTGTTGACTGGTGCCCAACCATCTGTACACAGAGCAGCAACCAAGTGACCATATGTAGTATTTAAATAATATATATTTTAAGATATGTTACATTTGTAAATATGGGCTTTTAGTTTTCTGTACATTTTGTTGGGTTTTGAAGTAATTTAGGAAATTTACAAGACTTGCTGTAATGTACAGTGACTGTTGCCTAAAATGTAGTGTTTTATGTTTAGTTTTTGAATGGAGAATATTTGGAATTCATGTTACCAACTGGCCTCCACTGATGGCCATGCCTCAATCAGTGGAGTATTCATTCAGCTACTGATTACAAAGTAATCAAATTAGGATCAGCATGTAGAAAAAATGCTTGCACTCTTCCATTTGGAAATGTCAGTCAGTACCACTTTGTAGTCTTTAAAATGATTTCAACTGTTTCAACATTAAAACCTTCTTGAGGAAGGATTTATTGTAGGACTGTTTTAATATTAGCAGGTGTTACTAATAAACTAGCATTTTCTGTGTATGCCATGTCTGTCCTATGAAAAGTTATAGGTTTATCCAAATAACTGCTACTGTGAATTAAATTTTTAATTAAGTCCGTTTGTATACTTTAAGAACCAGCATTAAGGACATAGTGAAATTGGCTTTTTTTTTTCATTTGATTTGTTTTTATTCTATTTTTGTTCTGGACGTCCTAAAAGGTCCAAAGAAAGCACCTTATGGTATCTTTAAGCTTGTGCATGATTAAAACAGCATGTAACTATATCTATTTTTCCATCTAATTCTGTTAGAATATTAAGCAAAAATGTGTTCTTTAAATATTTTCCATCATGTTTAGCAGACTGACGAGACTCCACAAGGAGGTGCTCTCAGACCAGCTGAACGCACCACGAGCAGGGTTCAGTAAGCACCTTTAAAGGTCAAGCGCCTTTTGCAAGTAGTTTTGTGTAAATGTCTCTAAATCCGACCATGTTGCATAACTGAAAACCTTTTTGTAGGCATAAACTGGAAAGCATGCAGCTTTAACTTACCCTGGGAGCAGAGAGAACACATCCTCGTGTCTGCATCTGAGGTTGTGAACTGCTGCTGCAGTTACTTTCTTTGTCAGAGACACAGGTCTGATACGGTTTTGTGGTTGTTCAAAACTGCAATATGCATATGCTGTAAGTTTGTTGTTTTTATGGTATGTATCGAGGTGTTAGTTTTTACAGTCCTTTATTTTTCTGTTCAGAAAAATATGGTAAAACAAATGTTGAATTACCAGCGTATGACGCATGATGGCTCACGTCTCTGTAAAAAGGCTGCTCTGAACACCATGTGTGGAATCAAAGCAGCGTGCACATTATGTTTTTCTTGAGGGAAATAAAAATACATTTTCTGAAAGATATGGGTCTTGACACACATGTCCTATCTGTTTTAAATATTTAATTACACATAATAAACAATATGAATCCAATAAAGCAAATCTGTTTATTAGAAATTAAACATAGTTAATTATTTCAGAGTAGGGTTGTAAACCAATGTGCATTATTTCAACAAGACCAATAAGTTATTCAAGTAGCAATCAAACATTGACATTATTATCAGAGTGTTGTATTAATGGACATAGGTCCCACTCAAGTGATTAAAAAGCTGCAGGAAACAAACTGTGTGTTGGTCAAGAGACCTTTAGTATTATAACATACAAACTTAAGTGGTGGTTTTACTTTATTATCCCAAAGATATTCTCCTATTCACATACAGAAACATTCAGTTACTTTATCAACCAGCTAACTGTTTTTCCCTGTTTTCGATGTGTTCATGAGGAAGGAGTCACAAGAGTAGCGCAGGAAGCGGTAGATCTCCTCAGCTCTGGATTGACTCATACAGCCTTCTCTCTGAATGCTGTCAATGGAGCTGCAGGAGGAAACAACTAGATTATAAGAGATATTGTACTGTATGTATGACAGGAGAAGGAAATGATTTTCTTTACCTGTTTATGAGGTGGGCGATGGAGCTGAAATTCTGGCACATGTTGAGAGCATGGACATAGTTGACAGAAGGCAGACTCAAATACATCTGCAGAGCCTGCTGCCTGTGCTGCCCTTTGACCTCCAGTGGTACAGAGATACCCTGACCTTTACGCTGCTCTAGTCGCGCCAGGTCTGCCAGCAAGCCGGCAGTCTCCTCAGTGCTATGGCTCCACAGCAAGCGTACTCCAATACGTACCAGACCCGCTAATGTGCCGTCATAGTAACGGGTGCGCTGAAATGGGCGTGATGTCTCACCTAAGACAGTGACATTTCTGATTATTAACAACATTAATTAATAATTAATTAATAACGTTAATAATTAACATTATGACTTACAAGTTTTAGCTTGTACTGTGTTATTAAATGAGCACAGTGACTGACCTGTCTTGGTTTGGTCCTTTTCCACAATCAGACAAATGCGCTCAAACAATCCCTGCAAGCAGTTCACCCTTTCAGACAGTCGTTTCCGGTTCTGTACTGAGGACAGATCGGATTGGCTGTGCCTCTCCACTGCCATGCGGTTGCTGACGATGAAGTAGCTGCCATCCAGCGAGCAGACATGGACAGTGGCTCTGTGTCGCTGTCGCAGGCTGGTCAGCAGCTCCACTCCGCTACTGATGCAGCGAGTGTCCACCAGAATGCAAACAGACCCCGATGGAGCAGGCACACTGACTGACACATCCTGTCTGATTAATGTCAGGGCTTGAGGCACCGAGGAGGCGGCAGGAGACACCTGGACAATAAAAAACAAAATTCAAATGTACATAGACAAAATTCAAATGCAGATGTGCTTAGATCATATCTTGTTTGGTTTCACCTGGGGTTCTTTCTTGGAGGATAACGGTAGCCCTGACTCCAGAAAGTCTAATTCATCAGAGATGAGATGTTGCTTCTCTAACCTCTGTCGACACCTGTAGAAGAGTGCGGATAGAGCTCTAGTAGTTGCTAAGCTCTTGTAAATGTACAACTGTATGTAAGAGTTTCTTCACCTCTCATTTTTTTGTTCCTCCCTCCCTGAGCTCCTTTGTGCTTTGCTCAACAATGAGACCTTTGAGGCTATGGTAGAGGACGAAGAGTAGAGGGTTTTCTGCTGCTGCTGCAACCTGCTGGGCTCTGGCTGCATCAACTTTGTTTGCAAAGGGACAGCAACATTCCCTCCTGTTACAAGTGTCTTTTCTTTACCAACCTCCTCTGTCTCCTCCTCACTGGAATCATTAATGCGAATGACTCGGTTGCGCTTTGTTTTTGCCCCCGCTCTCTGCTGTGGTGGAGATCCTGCACTGGATTTAGCCCCTGCTCTTGCATTGTGTAGGAACACACGCCGTCTAGTGGCGTACTGCCTCCTGCCGTCCACATACGAGTCTTCAGGCATGAGCTTAATGTCTTCAGCTTCTTCCTCACTGGTCTCTATCTCTTCCACTTCACTGCCAACCACAAAGCTGTCCTCTGCATACGTTTCATCCATCTCAGGCACCTGAGATGATGAAAGGTTAGGAACAAGTGTTCATGTTTAGAGAGATTCATCTGCACAGAGTAAAGAAATTATGAGAATACAATATACAGTATACCTGTGAAAAGATGTTCATGTTGCCATGGTTTCCGTAGGACATTTTGAACTTGCCCTGTACTGCAGGGCTTCTCACAGACTTCAAGTAAATCCCATGCATCTCTGAGTCTGATTTAAAGGAGAATAGACAGGAGGCCCAAGTGTAAATGTCACAGCAGAACCACTTCAGCTCAAAGAATCCCTAAGAAAACAGGATAGTCACACATCTTGGTGCTGTACCATTCAGTCCCTGTGAGAAGTGTGTGTTGTCAACAACAAATCCTTCAAGAGACTTGTTATGCTCATCGTCATCCTCTTCATCAGACGACCCGCCCGCTCCCTCCTCATCCTCCGACAGCTCGGCTTCTTCGTCCAGAAATTGACGCCCTGTTCGACATATCGTGCGCTGACAAAGAGACAATTGGAAATGTCAAGACTGACGAAAGCTGAAGGTGAACTCGCAGATATTAATAGATCTGACATTTGGAAGCAGGAAGATGTACAAATATGCTTATCAACCTCTAAAGTCATTTTAAAACAGTTGGAAAAAAAGATCCAACAGATCCAGAGCTGTGTGTTTGTCTACATCTGTTATGTACCGTACATTGCATACAGTGAGTCTTATGACAATATGAGGAATAAATGATATCATTCTGATTCAGATCACAGCATCCTGTGGAGCCATCCGTTGCCACACAGACCTTAGCTTTGCCCTGTTGGACTCGCTGCCTCTCAGCTCCCTCTGCTGTGGTTCTGCGTGTGAAAACAGACTCATTCTGAAAATCATCATCAGAAAGAGCCTCACCCTCTGTTTCATTTGACTGTAGACCAACAAAAAAGGCAAATGAGTCAAAATACACACAATTACCTATGAAACTGCATATTATTATGGTATTAATGACAACATCTGGAGAATCTAATCTGCTGTACAGAATCTGCTAAACTATCTGGAATGCAGTATTAATAAAGAAAATCTTACAGTATTAACTGCAGCTGCACGTTTCCTTTTCACAACCACCGGAGAGTCAACATCACTGAGGATCTTGGACTACCAGGGACAAGATATTCACATTTTACATACTGATGCATTTTTTTGGTTTGTACGTTTAAACAATGTATATTTATGAATGTTAATTTTATAAAATCACTAAAACTGGCATAAATTTACTTGTTTGAGCTTCTCTGATGTAAATATTTTCTGGTTTTATTTGTCTCACGTGAACTATATGAGCAGTTTAGCACTGTTCAAAAATGAGTTATAGTTAAGTTTTAAGTTATGAAAAGCAGTAATGATGGGTATTATTCACAACAACGTTATGGCAAAAACAGTGGATGGATTACCAAAATAAAATAACTGTTATTCACAGTCTAATACTTGATGTGAACAGGCCTTGCTCACCACTTCTGGGGACAACAAAGGGTTGACCTTGTTCTGATGTCTTCTTTTAAAAACCACAACCTGATCATCACTGTCACTGTTGCTCCCTGCTGGAATAAAAATGAGGCAGAAACATGCTGAAAGTCTCAGTGGTCAAACTAGGTCCAGAGCAAAACACTAAGCCAATGTAACTTTGTTATATTATCACATTTTTTAACAAACCTGGATGAGGAGGAGAGTCAGAAACACAAAGTGACTGCTCATGTGACTTGCTTTCTGCATGTGAACTTCCCTCAGTTTCAGTGGTACGGCTTTCCATTCGCCTCCGTTTTAAGGTGGAGCGTAAAGATGGCGTGTTAGAACCGCCTGGACCAGGCATGAGCATCCGCCTGGCTCCAGGTGATGTGATTGGAGAAGGTAGTCCTCCACGTTTAGACAGAAAGGAGGATGTCTCTCTCTTTCTATGCACTGTCTGCATATGTGGTGTTGACTGCTTGGATTCACTGCACTGTAAAGGCATTCTCTGTCTAATAAAGCGGTTATAAGGCGTGGAAGGGTTAGAGATGGTCAGGAGGGGCACTGTAGAATCAGCCTGCTTCTTAGACTGTGGAGAGGTTAACGCATGTGGAGCAGAACCTGTTTCTTCTACTTCTGCTTCATCCTCAGAGTCTTCCAGGAAATAGCCAAGGTCAAAGTTTACAGAGAAGTAGTTCTGCATGGTGTCATTTTGTTGCAGGTTAGGAGATTTACACTGAGATATTATTGAGTTGTCTGTCACAGAATTCACTTTCTGCTTTTTTTTTAATTCACCTTGTGCTGCTGTGTGTGTACTGGGTTCTGGGGTGTTTGTATCCTGAGTTATACGCTTGGGATGGGAGGTATTGGTTAAGTGATATGTGTGTACTAAATCGCCTGTTTGCACTGTGTTTAACCTATGTGCACTGTCTGAGTGCTTACTGCTACATAGGTTTGGTGAGTTATGCTCACCAGTGTTAGATATCATTTTTGTGTTGTTAGAGTGATCTACAGTACAATCAGATGGCCTGCCAGGAGTGGAGATGTCTGGGATGGTCATCTGCAGGAAAGCTTCATCGTCCCCGAACAGATCCATGCTCTCATCCATTTTATGAGAGCCGTCCTGACAGGATATTATACTTCTATGTATCAAGTCTGTCATCTCCTCTTTCTTTTCATCCTCCCAGCAGTCTTTTTCCTTACTCACTGTGTCACCTTTAATTCCGATTTCACTGTTTCCTCCAGCTTGCTCACAAGCATGTTCCTCCTGGAAGCAACTGGGCATTTCATCATCTGTCTCCTTGGCATCTTCCATGATTTCACAATTACCGTTTTCTTCTTCATTCCCAAAAACCTCATCCCAGGTTGGACTGTCAGCTGCTACATTGACAGGCTTCGGCTCCTGACAGATTTCAGTGTTTTCATTATTCATTGGTGGCTCACATGAGGCTGCCCTGGAGGAAGCATTGTCAGCGTCCCTCATCATCCCTTCCTCTTCCTCATCATCATCATCATCATCATCATCTACATCCAGGGTAAAGCTGACCTGGAACGTCTGATGAAGCTGCTGAGGAGAGGGAGGGAGTAATGCAGTAGATATGTCCACATCTAAATCTTGGTTCAGAGATGGTGGAGACCGGGAAAGAAGCTCTGCCACGTTGGCCAGAATGACCTTGAGACTCTCGTTTGTGCCTGGGAGACGTTTAGCAGAGGAGGGAGCAGGTGCTGAATCCCATGTAGGAAGGTAAAACATGGCTTGAAGTTCAACATCTTCATCTTCCTCCATTTTTGCAATCAACTCTGAATCCCTCTCTAAAACTACCAAACTACTGACTGTTCGCTCTGTGAGATCCTCCTTGAAAATGGGACAGTCATCATCCACGTCAGCTTCTGGACAGTCGTTTTTAGACGCATGAGGACAAACTGCCTCAGGTCCTGGGTAATCTGTGAAGTCATCATAAAGTCCATCTGGATCACGGTCAGCAGCAAGGCTTTGTTTTGTCACAGCTGACAAAGAAACTACATGTCTTTTTTTCCTCTCTGCTTCTTCATCAATATTTTCTAGATCAGGCAAAGATAGATGAGACCGTCTGGGTTTGTTGTTGATAGTTCGAGTGCAGGCCTTTGTGCCCATCTTGTTTTTCTTTCCATTTCTTACTTGGCCAACAGCATCAGCTTTGTTCAGGTAAAGAATAAGCTCCTTTTCATACTGACATTCCCCCTAAACATAGAGGAAGAAGAGTTAGAAAAAATAATATACGGACATTTGTTCTCTGCAGAGAACAAAGATCAGGGGGCTGTTATCAGCCTCTGGACTTGCCGACCCGTGACATTCGTGGCAGCCAATTCCCCAATCAAACAGGATGTCAGTTCGTGTTCATAAAGTAATCCAATCAGGAAATGTCCTATGGGGAGAGGTCACATTGCAGCCACATATGGAGAACAAAGGAAAACACCTTTAACAGGTACCAAACTAGACTTGCTACAAAAGACAAACACAGAAATGTCTTGTAACAATCAGACATTGCTTGCCAGGATAACATTAAAAGACAATATCATTATATTATCACAATATCATCAAGCTCCCAAAATTAAACTCAATCACACACACCCACACACAGTATAATCATCCAGCACTTGTCATGTGTGCAAACCATGTGACCTGGAAGTGATTCATTGCGAGTGGTATCCTGCGCTGACTGGCAGGGTGCCATTGGACTTAGCACAGAAAAGAGAGGAAAAGATGACTGATGGAGTGTGAGGGCATGAAAACATGAGCGTTTGGGTGTGTAAAGCAAATTACTAGTACAAATTAAATTGCCTCTAATCTTGTAATCTGCGCATGAAAGACCGTCTTATGTCTGGGAGTTGGGCAACGCTCATATGAAATAAATGTTTGTTTCCACTTTTAAAGGGCAACCACGCTGCAGTTGGTGGAATAGTCAGCAGTGGTCTACAAACCCCAGGGTGGTGGTTCCCTTCATGGCCACACAAAGTGTTCCTGGACAAGACACTGAACCCCAAACCACTGACATGTTGAGTTGCCTGTCTGTCCACATTAAGTACCCCAAAGGGATGTTAACTATTACTTACTTTTGTTCTGTGAGCACAACATGCCACATGTGTGATGGGAGATGTAAAACCCTGTGTTGTCTTCTAATGTGTAGAAGTGTAGAACAACTATTTGGTGTAATCTGTCAACTTTACCACATATTTAACCTGGTGTGGAAGAACTGGTGAACGTCTGTTGGTCTGTTGGCCTGGTGAAAGTTAGACCTTCTTGATGATTTCACTCAGCGTGGGAAGTACTGAGTTTAAAAAGAAAAAACTGTTTGGAAAGGAACTGTGAGAACAGAGCACACTACCACACTCTTCCCCGGTAAGTCTGCAAAAAAAAAGTCATAGCAATCTATCTTGAAATGTTACTATTGTGAAGTTTTATAAAGGTATAACTCTAAATCTAAGAAATAAATCAGTTTTTAGGGCAATCCATCTTATACAAATCCTTAAAACTCCTGTATCCACAGCTTTGCTTATATACTGTAGCTGTCCACTTTACACAAAGACCAAAGTCAAAGCATGTCCTTTGAATTTTACAGTTCTTTTTTTCACAGTTCTGATGAAAATGGAACAGAGGTTTTAAGGGCATTTAAGGCTTTGGTCACACCTTTGGAATCTATAATAATGTAATATGCATTTTTTAAACTGTAATACCATTTCTTGCTAAAAAAGTAATGAAATGAACTTCACACAGGATTAACCTTAACCTGTGGCAAACAATTAATAAATGATCAGATTAAGTCTCCAGATGTAAAGATGTGGCAGACCAAAATAAACTGCATGAGGAGAGGGGAGAGAGCAATGCAGGGTCGGTGGGTTTGTGTTGTTCATAAAAAGGAAGTGGAAACTTCTCTCAGTTGATTATCTCATTTAGCTGCAATGATACAAATTTAATACTCATGGACTCACAAAAGAACACACGGTCTGTATTAATTAGTCTGCATGAGTTTGTTTCCAAACATGCTAAAACCCCTGTAGTTTCGTTGTACTTAAATTAGTGAATGCTCACTGACCAACAACACCAGCTGCTCTAGTCTAAATGTCTACAAATCAGATGTATTTTGGCAACACTTGCTATGAGTTTCAACAAAGCCGAAATATCTAGAGTTTCTGGCTCTACATGAAATTAAAATGTAAATAATTTTCATGCTAAAATAAAAAAAAAAAAGCAAGAAAAAATGTGAGACATTAGATGTAGTGTATTCTTACTTACTAATAACTTCTTTTAACAGGAAAAAGTCAATCTTAACACACCAAAAACTTCTGTCTTTATTTAAGTTCATGCAAAATGCTGTACAAAAGCGAATAACGCTATGGAGTATAGTGAGATATTATTGTCATTAAAATGATTTAAACTACCATCTTTTTGTCTTTTGATCACCCCCCCCCCCCTCCCGCTCAGCCTAGTACGTGCTGGATATACATGTAGGTCATCGCAGCCCGACCTACTTCTCGCTTCCTGGCTTTATGTAAGAGTTCAGAGAATCGTTACATAATCACAGCAGAGAAGGCCTGCCTGCCCTGTGTTTCCTCATCACAGAGAAACAGGCACAATGGAAATCACAGCTTGGTTTTGAACTCACACAGACCGAAAATGACCTCAAATGAGAATAACGGTTTCTGGACTGGATGGCTATTAGGTGCAGGAGGCTATACTGTGTGTGTGTGTGGGCAAGAAAAATAAGTTGTGAGTTGTGTAAGCAAGTAACCTGTTGTTATCCCTCACTGAGTTAAGATGAATGTTGGACATACTGTAGCTGGGGGAGAGGAAGCTTGTGTGGTAATGGGAAAATGTCTGTATAAAACCAGACTACGTGTCTTGTGGGCTGGAATAAATGACTATCATCTCCCCTATGTTAAAAATTAAGGTTCGGGAGGATTGGAGAACAACAAAACACTACAGAATGCTTTCTGAATGTAAAAATGTTTGTTAACTACTGCAGCAGTTTGGCTGTTTATGTGCATCCTTTAACACATTTCAAATAAATTTAGAACAAGACTAATGAGCCTGTAAAATACAGTGTTACTGATTTTAATAAAATTTTTGGCTAATTTCTTCAAATTATCACACTCTAACATTATAGGGTAATTTGTTAGAGGTGGGAATCACCTGAGACCTTACGATATGATATTTTTAAATGTTCTAAAAAGTACTGCGATACAATATATTGTGATTATTATTATTATATATTAAAACACATTTTATCTAATAAAAACATCCTCAGTCTTTCGCCCCAATAAGCTGTCTTTCAGATTGCTGTCTATCTTACATTTTATTCCAATTACAATATCACCACAAAATATTTTTTCCCCACGCCTATAATTTATTGTATATAAAACTAATTTAGCCAATTAGCAAAGGCAAATGGTACAGCTTTACAGAATGTTTTAATCCAAGATGGATCAGATGAATGAATCTATGACTTGGAGTTGGTGTGCAGGCTGTTTTGTTCCTCCGTGTCTCATGTGAGAAAAACAATAAAGAATCCCTGAATAACACGATGAGGCATTTAATTGATGTAATCTATAACTTGCTTATACCTACATGAAGGCCCTGCAAATATTAGTAGTAACCTCTTGACATGAAACTGGCAGGGCCACCAGACTGCTTAATGTCTTCCACAGTATGCCGTTTGTTTTTTGTAGATTACATAATGCTATTTGTTAATGTTTATGTACAGTCAACTAAATACAAGATTTATTGTTTGATGACCCAAATTCAGCAACTCTGGCACATTGCTTCTATTTCGCCTTGTAATCCTGCTCTGCTTTTAACAGGTGGACTAATTCTTTACCTCCTAGTATGGTCAAGACCCCAAAATTATAGAGTGCCCACTCATTACTTCAGCCAACAGTCAGTTTTACCATAATCTCTGACCCAGTTTCAAGGATTTGGACAAATTCAGGGTTCTTATCAATGGCACAATCTTGTGAAACAGCAGATGGTGAGATGAGGAGGCCTGGAACATTCTTTGGTGATAATGTGTGGAGTGGGGAGGGACTGGCTAATCTAAATAAGGTCAGGAAGAACATCTTGTGGTTAAATTACCTGTCTGCTACTGATTATTAAACCACACTATAACAACACAGCACATAGTCTGTGAGTGATACTCAGTAGATCGTGATAACAACTGTTGTGTCACTGGTTTTAGTGGATTGGATGAAGCTACCTGAAAAAACAAGATTGCCATCATCGAGCAGCTAAGACTATGAACCAAGCTTTTACTGGGTCACTGGACATCAAAAACAGATTCATTCTAAACTGCAAGACATCCAAACCTATCTATTTTTTGTACTAAGGGAAAAAAAACAGTTAATAATTATTAATACATGATAAAAGCAGTGTGTTAAAAACATAACCTGTTATTTTTATCAGTTTTTCATTTAAAATACAAAAGGGGAAGCTGCCTGGATACACCGTGTTAAATTTTGAACTAGTATTTTTCAACCACAATTACGCCATGGAGTCTATTTATTAAGCCAGGAATTTGCCTTCCAGGTCAAAACCATGACTGGAGTAACTAAACACAAATCACAATCATCAGTTCACATGCAACTCAGCTGACTCCTCTCAGACTGGCAAGTTTCCCTCCTAAAACATAGATCCTTTCTTTTATGCAACTAAGCAAGTTATACAAGATGTTTGATGTCATTTTCCAAAAGGTGTTTGCCAAGAAATTAGTTATTTTCCTTCAACACCCACATAATATTTTACTTTGAAAGTAACAATATACAATAAAACAGTGTGACATTAACTAGTGGTTTTAGTTCTCACCTCATTTTCTTCTCTCATGTTGTCTATGAGCTCCATCACTTTAACGAAATGCTGGCAGCGGAGGGAGTGATCGACAACATTGGTAGGAAGCGCTTTCTGCTGCCAGTGTCTCCATTCCCACAAAGACAGCTCTCTAGATGGTGGGCCATTTTTTGAGCTTTCATCCTTTTTGACATTAAATGACAACATAATACATAAGATATTAGTAGAAAAGACAACATGGAGGAATACAGCAGGCACGTATTCCAGTGAGATCATGGAAAAAAGCCTTAAACTAGAACCAATGTATTTCTCATGATGAGAAATTATCATAAGAAAACCTTCTAAGTTAATATAAATGAATCCTATCCTTTAAAATTAGCTTACAACTGTTTTATCTTTAACTTCCATAGCTGTCATATCTCCACAAAGAGAAACAAAGAAAAAGGAAAGAAAGAAACCTGAGGTAGTAGATCACTGGGAAGCGACATGAAATGTGACTTCTTTAAGGTCGGGTGAGCTTCACCTTCCTCCAGCTTCATGGTTGAGGCCCACACAGCATATTCTGTACTACTTAAAAAGCCATCTGGCACTGTGCTGTCCTGTCGAACTTTAGACATACACACAAGCTCAGAAACCAACATCTAGTTTCTCCAGTAAATAATTATGTTTTTCTCAATCTCTATTAGTCATATTTTTAAATAAATTTCTAGTTCAATACTCAGGTTTTGAGGGTGGATAAGTAAGGCTCGTCCCTCAGAGTGGGACCGTCGACCCCTGACAGACCTCCTGCTGCTCTCTTGGTGGTCAAACTGGCCACAGGTAATGTGCATCTTATGCAGGGTAGGGTTCACTCCCTCGGGCAGCATCCGTGGGCTATTGGGGTACATGTGAAACCCACTTTTGTTGCTGATGATGGACTTGTAAACGCTGCGTTTGTTGCTCTGGCTCTGGTTGTAAGTCTGAAGGAAAAAAAGTTTGAATTGTGGTCTAAGTATTAAGTATAGGTAGATTACAATTACAATTACAATTCATTTGAAGGTTGCTTTTGTCCCTCACCCTCTCTTCACGGCCTACAGCCAGGATGACCACAATACGTCCTTGACGCTTTCGACCAGTACGTCCCATTCGCTGTACTAGACGGATAGGATTCTTCTGTGCATCAAAGCAAACAATGAGGTCCACCTCTCCAATGTCCAGTCCCTCCTCCCCAACACAGGTGGACACCAGTGTGTTAAAGCCCCCATTACGGAATTTGTGCACCACCTGAAACCCAAGTGAGAGAAACAAAGCTACAGTAAATTTATTCCAACTACTTCTAAGTCCTCCCTTCATATTTTTAGTGTACTTTTAAATGTGTATTTTCTGCATTATGTATTCAGAGGAAATGCATAGTCTGCAGATGCAATGACAATTAAAAAGTACTGAAGTAAACATAAAACCATTAAACTCACTTTAGCATAATAAATTTAATTAAGAATTAAAGAAAGTAAGAATTTAGATATTGACGCTCGCCACTGTCACTACCTCTAGCTGTTCCTTTTGAGTAAATCCTTTGACGCCCTTCCCAGCTGAGGCTTGGCCCATAAATGTCATCACCCGGATGAGTGGAGCATGGCGGTTCAACATGGCAGCGATCTCCTGTACACTCTCGCGGAACGATGAAAAGATCATCACACGTGTGCTTACTTCCTGAGGACCTGAATCCAAACATGGACGAGACAGGGAAAGAGGGAAAGAAAACTGCTTGCGTTTCCTTCATTAACCATGAATTGATTTCTTATAGAAGCTTATCACACAGTTTGCCTATTTGATTTGCCTTGTTGTGTGATGCTATCCATCAGGTTTAAATTAATATTTAAAATACAGTATATTGTACAGTGATATGCGTTTAGGTAATATTTACTGTAAATATGAGTCAGAGCATAGCACTGCTATAATAAATATATAATAAATAAATCATCTTTACTCTCTGCTAAGCTCTCAGTCCACATTCTGAAATGTCGCAGCACCACCTCCTCCAGCTTCTCCAGTTTGGGGTGACTGTAAATAAATGGCTCATTTAGACCTAGAAGTAGTAGATGATGGAGGATGTTAGTCCAGTAGCAGTGTTTTCCTTTTTTATATTCATTGCACATTAAGCCAAATCAACAACTTGACATCAACATGTTGTTGCATAAGAGAATAAGACTTTTTATTGAAATAACATGAGAAGGTGCTTTTGTACCAGCAGATTGTTTCATAAACATAGTTTCCATCTCATGGTAGAGGTCCATAAAGGTGGGAGTCCTTTGCAGCTCATTTCTCGCCCTGGACATTTCTAAAGAAAAGAGAAGCATGAAGCAAGACCAAGAATGCTCATACCGAATGTGTTATTAATCATATAGTGTATATTACTGAGTATGCACACAGTCGATGGCAGGGATTAAAACTGAAAGCTTGATGGGAATCAGTAGTGGTTCAGATTCTCTCATTAACCTCCTGGAACCTGGCGTCCACATATGTGGACATCACATTTTGGGTTGTCTAGACCAAAATACAAAATGTATTTTACTGTTTGTACTTGTACTGTACAGCAACTGTTAGCAGTACTTTAAATGAGCCATCGTTCAAAGGGGCACAATTGTTGTTCTTATTTTGTTTTTGTACTCAGGACAAAAGTTGAGTTTTGTTGAGTTTATATAGATCATTTTTCTCAGAAACTATATTAAGTAAAAAGATAATTCTTTGTTTTTACATTCTTCATGTCACAAGTAGCCGAAATAGCAAAGAGAAATTAAAAATGCATGCTATGAAAGAGTTCAGGTCCTAGGAGGTTAAAGCCATTTGTGTGGTTAAAGAACAAGTAAAAAGGCAAAAGGTAACGTCAAAGACCTCTGGATCCGTCCATGATTCCCTGGATGTAAAAGAAAAGTGATCTGAGCCCCATCTGCATCAGCAACTCGTAGCCGTGGTACAAGCTAATGCAAAGGGCAAAGTCACCCTCCAGCATGCCCTGCTGCGGACCCTGTAGAGAGTAAGAGGGCATGTGAGTCCATGAGACCATGGTAAAAATGTGATTAAAGCATTATTTAATAATGGCAAGTATGCGCTGAAATAAATCTAATAATACAATAATAAAATTATTAACAACCAGATAATTATGCAAAAGTTTTCAAATTCAGTATCATTACTACTTTAGTACTTTAGAAACCTAAACAGGCCATTTTTGAAGACTGTCTAGACATTCTGTGCACAATTATTGCACGGTACCATCTTACCAGCACCATTTGTATATTATAGGATAGAGCAGTGCACATGCCTTGAAGTATGCTGGTGGGTTCTTGCGAAACTGGTCCCTTGCCAGGATAATCTGGTATTTGGTGAGAGTCCTCAGGTCCTTGTGTGCCATCACCCGATTCTGGACCAGGCGTGACATGAATTTTTCCAGCACCTTTGCAAGAAGAGCGTTAAAACAGATATACATAGGTTAGCAATATACTAATATATTCATAAACTTAATTAGGCCTTTTCGTGTTCCTGTTAAACTGTAATGCACCAGACTGAGTGGCAAGCAGAAAGCAGGAAAAAGTGTTCACACACAACCTCGGTAATCATCATCGGATGCTGAGATGCACAAGTGTTACCTTAATGACAAACAAACCTGCACAGACTTAACAGAAGTCTTATTTCAACAGGAGACACAATATAACACAGAAATGTAACACTTTTCTTTCCCCTGCCCTCATTTCCTAATAATGGGAGGAGAGGAGCTAGCAATTTGTCAAAAAGACAATTTCAGACAAAATCTATTCATTCTCATGACGGCTGATAATTGGAGGCTGGGTCATCACAATTTCAATTATGTTCAACTGCTGCTCTAGAAACTCAACAGAACAGAACAAAAGGCAGCTGTGAATTTGGGCTGCCTCTTACAATCAACTGGCATAGAAAAGAAAATGGTTTTGTGACAGACGAAAAGCAATTCAGTTGTCTTGAGTTGTTTTTGCGCTTGTGTTATGATGAACCATGCTTAAATATAGTATGATGCACAAAGTAGATCACATTACATATGTCCATTTACACAAATCTAAAGAAATATATTTCTCTCTCTCAAAATGTTAATTTTGTTGGCCATTCAAGCATCACATTGAATCAAATGTGCAATATGTGTGTTTTAACCACATTTTTCTTTTTTGTCACAGTACAGACCACACCCAGTCCTGTGTACAGAAAAAGACAGATGGAACAGAAAATACTACAGCCTTCTCTGTGAAGGGTTACATAAGAGGATGAGGACAACGGAGGGGAACACAAATGAAATCAAGTGGTAGGTGACAAGGCTATAGCAGCCTCCTCTTGAGCATCAGCGACTGATGATGTTACTAGCTAGGGCCAGATTTCATGGGTACCAATTTTGCTGAAAGCTGTCCTACTGCGACCTATTGTTTCCACTGAAAAGGGGTTTATATATATAACTTATTTATTGTTAATAAATAACACTTTAGCTAGTCAGCAGCTAGAGCAGTACCCCAACCTGGTGACTAAAGCAACCCTGGCAACAGTTACCATATTGTCACATTTCTTATTGTTAAAAGACAACATATTTTATAGCATCCTCAATATTGATTCACAGTAAAATTATATCCTCTGCATTGGACACATTAGCAGTGAGCAGCCACAGGCGGCACCTGGGGAGCTAGCGCTGAGTGTCTCGCTCAGGGACACATCTGGTATTGGGGAAGGGCTGGGGGTCTGGGCTGGGAATTGATCCTGCCAACTTTTGCTTCCCAGTCTGATGCTTATCCCATTGAGTTACCAGGATTAACCCTTTGCATTCAGATAACTTAATGGTCTTTTCTCTGGCGCCACCTTGAGGCCAACTTTACATTTTGTTCCAAAGGTGGAAGGAATTTAAAAATCTAAGTTGTCTCTGGATGTTTTATCAGTCCAATTAGTATGTTACATATTATAATATGTATCACCTCCTGTGTCTGTAGTCTTTTTAATACATTTAGTAATTAAAAAGAAAGTAAAAATGTATTTGTCAAAAATCCTATGATTACAAATCAATAAAAACACTGTAGTGAATATATTTTATATTGCACTGTATATGAATGTATGTCCAGCTAGATGCGTCACAGAGAAGCAAGCAGCATTAGGAGAAATGCCCATAGACTGGCTACAAGGCCCAACCTCTCTCCCTGTGTCTCACTCACTCTCTAGTTAATCGACAGGTGTAGCACAATGTGGGAATGTGTGCGCAGCAGTCAGGTCCTGATTATGAGATTACACACAACCAGATTAGTGAGGTCACAGTTTTTGTCTGGTTGGACTGTGGAGTGAAATAACAAAATGTGCAGAGAAAAAGCTATGTGTTAGTTGCAATACATTTTCACTTTAATAATACTGGTTTGTTTTATTCTGATTTGGATAGAAAAATGTCAAAAAATTATTTATGGCCTCATTTATTGGCAGTAATGAATGTTATGCATTGCAATAAAAATAAAATAATACATAGAAGTTTTAAATGCTTAACATGACAACTATATGTTATAATATGCCATGTTTAGGAAATAGTACAATTATTATGTGGGTCCTATAAAAGTAATAAACAAACATTATGCATGATAGATATCGATTGATCCCAGGGCCAGAGCAGAGGATGTAGGACATCAGCTAGTCAGCTTCACTGAGGATGCTCTGTGTAGACTCACCAGGCACAGAGCTAGGTGGCGTGGGGAATCCAGGAAAAGGCCGGTCTAAGGGCAGGTATTATTAACATAAACTACATTAAAGTGAACTCTTAGTGCAGTATTGTCAATGACAGGATGCACTAGACTGATATGTGTGTGTTTGTGTACATGTGCAGTGAAAAGCTTGTCTTGCAACGACAGATACTCACCAATTCACCTTGCTCATGTGAATTGTAGAGATTTCAATATGCTTATTCATGTGGAAAACTCTAAAATGAACTGTGTGGATTCATAGGAACGTAAAAGACCCGTGTGATGGTGTATGTGGAGACATACCTAGCACCACCACTATGCAGGTCTCCGTCCCTGTACAGTACTCTGGGATACTTGTATCTGTGTGGCTTTGTTTGCAAGCGTGTATTTACATGGAGACTCTCCCACAGACTGTAGAGGATTATATAATGGCCTCTGTACGTGCACGTTGAAGGGTGCAACATGGTGGTTGGCTGTTGCAGCTACACAGATCATGGAAAATCCTGCCTAGCCTGTCTCTAGTGCAAGTTCCAGACTATTCATCATGCACATAAAAAGGCTATTTCCTATAATAATGAAGTGTCTTTAAAGGGAGAGGACACACAGGATAACTTTTCAAAGTGCTTGCTATCCATTTTTTAGGTTTTATATTAGCCTATTTTGATGTGTATTCTCCCTCCTACATCACATTTAAATAGTCATCAGGCATGCAGAACTTGCACTTATGAATGGCTGCTGCTTTCAATCATTATTTTCTAAAGCGTTACGATGCAAACGGTCATTTGTAGTCAGGTGCCATTATATCTATAAGTTCTATATTTTTAAGTGAAAAAAAACTGTAAAAACTATGTAGAGCGTCAAAAACGCAGAAAGTGATTTGTGGAGTTTTGATAGATATTTTTGCACTACTTTCTGAGATTATAATTAAGATAACCTATAAGCCAATCAGGTATAATTTATTTTTTATTATAACCTTAAAATGTATGTTGAGGGTCCCGCGAACTCTCTTTGTAAGATCTACGCTCACCAGCGGAGGACACGATTGGGACACCTCCTGGGTGAAACATCTCCGGGGCCGGGTGGTGTCCTCGGGTATTTATCGTGTCGGGAGGAGGGGCGGGGGCGCGTCACGTGGTCCGCCCTCATCCCCTGTAAATACCGCGTTCACGTCCAGCCACGACAGGAGGATCGTTCCCGTCGCTGCTCCGCACAGCGAAACGCGACCAGAACTTTCGTTTCTCTAGGGCACCCACATTTGTCTCCTTTAATTAGGACATAATACAGTACATGTTGGTATCTGTAGTGAGCGCAGATATTTGTTTTATCTGGTTTGTTGACCAGAAAGTAACGTTCACGGCTGCTCTGTCGACGCTGAAAGGAAGAGATTCACGTTCAGTCGAGGCGTAAATTCAGGAGTTTTTAGTGTCTTTTTTGGTCAACAATTTGAGGTACTTCACTCGGTAGAAGCAACAGAAATGGACCGAGGTGGCTGTCAGATGAGTGGCGGCGGTGGCGGCGGGAGCGGGCCCGACCAACACGGGATGATCACGCTGGAGGACCTGGAGTCCTTCTCGGAAGACCAGTTGTCTGACTCGGGCAATGGCAGCTTGGAAGAAGAAGGAGAAACCATGGAGGAGGAGGAAAATCCAGATCGACTGTTGCACTATTGGCAGGACGTAGCGAGAGGGCACCAAGTTGAAGTTCCCCAAGGTATCAAAAAAAAATACATTAACACTAAAGCCAGAAAACACAAACAGCGCGAAACTTTGTTGTGACCGAGCCATGTGCTTTGGCAACATTCACTTTTAACAACTGACGACATGTTTTACTTCAGGACCTAACAAAGAGCAGTTCCTACGATTTACACTAATTGCTAGACACCTACTGTGTTGGCGTGTTTAGGTCAGTAAAAAGGGGTTTGCACGACAAGTCTGCCGAAATAAAATGTTATTATTTAGGTTGTTATCAAGGTATGGTCTAATCCCAAAGCATTCTATGTATGGCCATACTATAATATATTGATATAATATAATAACACTGTAATAAAAAAATCATTTTGAGATGTAGCAGGTAAAAAGTAAAATCATAGACACACACACAACATTAAACTAAAAAAGAAAAACACGGACCGTGGAACACTTGTCATTTGCTTGATCTAATAAGTCCAGAGGATGGATAGTAGTGCATGAATATAATGTATGGTGTGGGTCTGTACATAACATCCAGTAATATGCCACGGTTGTCTGGAATGTGGTTAGAGGCTAGTCTCTGCCCTAAGCATGCAGTTGAGCTGCACTCAGCACTGCCTTAGGTCAGAAAGTGCAAACCTGTACGTTCTAAAATGGCCCGTCCTACAGAATTTGTATTTAATGTGAAGTGACAGCTTATCTCCTAATATGTCCACTTTATTATTGAGTAAATGTTTGTGGTGAGACCACATATTGTTTATATGGTAGGGAAAGAACTGTCTATTTATTTCCTAACCCATGGCTCTCATATTTCCATGAGATTACCATTCCAACACTTTTTCTAAAAACGTGTACTGTTATTACCTGAATTACATTTAGTATTTATTCTCTTCTTTAATCCAATGTAAAATTTTTATGGACTTGAACCTTTCCAAAAAAGACATCAAAACAAAATAAATAATTTTTTCTTTTCTCCTATCCCTTTACATATTCAACTGTACTCTCCATCAAGTCAGGAGTCACCATGTTAGACTATTTGTCATCTAACTGCATACTGAGAATCCAGTACCATAGGTAACCCATCTACCTCCCTCCTCCCTAGACTATAGCTCTAATTAGGACTTTGTGTGAAGTCCCTTGCTGGTTCTTTGAAATTCAAAGGGGATTAGGTACCTTGTCTGTGTCTTGGTAATGAGGTTTGGCTGATAAGACACTGCACTACATGACTGTAGCTCAGGACAAAAGGCCATAGAAATATCTGTTGTTCTAATCGAGAAGGGGTCTGATTGAGTGGGGTTGGGGTTTTGTCCTGTTCGTCACGCAGTATTTTGAATGCCAACAAACATTAGCTAATGCTATAAACTCACATTTAATCCCACTGTAAGCACCTACACAGTCATTTATAAGAACACACCCATAAGGTTGAAATATAACCCGTGGCAGCCTCAAGCAACACAATGGGCACCTAAGATCCATCAGTACTATTTTATGTTTTCCACTGTTGAATGACAAACTGTTGCCACTGGACAGAAGCCCTTAGCGTGCGGTTCGATTTTTGGGCCTCCTAAATAAAGCTTGTTACTAGAAACAAAGATGTTACTATTTGCAACAGATATGCACAGTGGCTCAAGGAAAAGTGAAAGCAGTTATAACAAGCGAATGTAGATGGGCCTTTTAGCTTGTAAAACAAGAAATTAAGAATGTGATGTATTTCTCAAAAGATTAAGATCAAGCTTGTTCTTAAATTCCACAGTGAGTTTTTAACTTTACTATAATAACATAACGCAAATGAATAATTACAGAGCCGCCTTGTTTCATAAAGGAACAGACAGAAGTAACAATCCACAACAAAATAAATTGCAGTATTCCTGTGCCAAATACTACAAACTCTACTAAATGTCATCCTCTTTCCAATCTGTCTGTAACAATACTGATATTTCAGGACTTTGATAGGCTGTTTGACACAGTAATTGAAAACAAGTATCAAGAGGTGTATGAGTTCTCATACGTCTACATCAGTTTATCTTGAGTGCCACTGACTGTTTCATATTACACACCAGGGGTGGGTAAAATATATTGTGACATGAAAAACCACACATCCAATATCGTTCCTGAAGTAAAATGGCTTTGAGTTGAACTTAATCAAACCAATCAGATGACATCCTGAACCACAACAGGCCACATTCCAGCCAAACTCATAAACATTACTGTGTGGAGCTACCTACGGTTAAACCTGTCTAACTAAATCACGTCCTGTTCAAACACATAGGTGTATATAAATAGAATCAACATATAATTTTATATCACATGTATGTTGATTTACTAACGATATACATTCAAAGCGTAGAAAACGGTGTTCTTCAAGGAAAGGTTCAAACCACATTGTGGTTGTAGGTGGAGAAACCTAATGAAGAACGCAGCCAAAACAATGCTGCCAAATTACATGTCAGTTTCTCAGGAAGAAAGGTGAGGAAGTGGGGCCAGAATGAATGGAATGGCTGTGTGACTACCCGCCTGTGTTGATGAGAAAGTCTAGGTACAAAAGCAAGTGTCTTTGTTGACTGTTTTGCGTCAGCAGTAAGAGGCTCTGGAGGTGCTGCCAGAGGACTTGATGAGTTTCCTTGTGCGTGCACACAGGTCTGCTCGGCATGTGTGAGTAAGCACAGTGCATGTTTTGTTTTCATGTCCTTGTCCTGTCATTATAGATATCTATTGTATCTGAAATTTCCCACGTGTGGGACTAATAAAGGATTATCTTATCTTTATATAAGTGCAAACTTGACATACTGCTGTCAAATGTTCATGCTTATCCTATCTGAGCCTCTAGATTTCATAAATACCAAAGATCCCTCTGACTCAGTTGTCCTTGTTATCTATTGATTGACAAAATGTGGCTTAGTCGGGGTCACCTTGAGCACCTTGTTTCATTAATGGTTCAACACCGAAACATAATGCAATTGTTTTTTTGTCGTTGACAGATATGGCAGAACCCATTCAACAGATAACTAGCAACAACCAAGGACGCAGTAACAGGGAACACATCCCCTTCACCCTCCTCACACGCAAAGAGAAGGTGTCTGATATTTTATGTTTTGGCAACTGCAAATAATCGATATTCCCCTTAGAATATTCACTCTATGAATAGAGAAATGTTCACTTTGCAATAAACTCCACAGGCAGAACTTCTTTACAAGTGTGGGTCATCTATTTATTTTCAACAAGATGATCAGGTCACCCTATACAATAAGCCATTAAACTCCTTAGGAGGGCATATAAATAAAGAGAACTAATTGGTTTAACTTGACTTAATTAGTTCATTTAATGTTGGCTGGAGTCTCCGGTTAAACAAAGGACAATCACGGTATCTTATATTTAGAACAGGTTTCAATGGCTTGTGAAAAAGGACAGCACACTGACTTTGAAACATTAGGTCACACCTGTGCTGCCGTGCTACACTACACAGACACTGTCTAAATGTGAATACCTGTCAACTTACTCTCATCAGTATGTACATTAGTATTAAAATATTTAGCAGAAAAGTTCAAAGGTATCCAGAAATGTCATTTTATAGTAGGTCATCAGGATATTCACGGACAGCCTGTAAAATATGCCGAATATGTTGTCTAGGTTCTAACTCTGTCCTCTCTTGCTATCTGTACTTTTTTAGTGTGGGGAGCTCCTCTATGAGAAACGCCACTACGAAAAGGGCCACTGGGCTTGTATAACAATGCGTGAGGACACTTACGAACAGAGTATCTGCTATGGCTTCATGAGGATAATGAGATACATCTGCCAGCAGAACTCTTTAGGTAAGTCTACAAGCAAGAATCAGTTTGACACACAACAATGGTCTTCAGTTTTTACCTCAACTTTCATCTTCCATTTCAATACATTTTCAAGGCGACTACCTGGGAATGACACTTCCCATCGTGACAGTGGTGCGCACAAATGAGAACCACTCTGTGATCTCCCATGATGTCATTGTGGCATATCACCTTCCCATTGAGCATCAGGCCCAGCCCCCACAACCTGATGACAGCGAGATCGTCATAGAGATCTGGCCTGCCACAGTTGTATATACAAGGTCAGTAAAAAATTTAAATGGCAACTTCTACAATTTTAATTAACCACCGTCTTTTGTTAGTACTCAAATGTAGTAGGATTGTGTGAGTCACTGATCAGCACAGGTAGAAAGTAGCTTTAATTCCTCAATCACCATTTCCTCTTTATTTCTTATAGGGCCTTCACTGGCCCCACCAATGAAGTGACCATCATTAACCAGATCAACGCCATGGCAGAGCTGCTAGATTCTCCCGGCGTATGTATGAACGACTCTTTCATCGTGGCTGGTTACACAAACCCTGCTCACAGCAACCGTCAGAATGAAATCTGGTTCCTTGAGAGACGCTGAAGAACGAGAGGAGATCTCTGCTTATTATCGTTAACCCTTGAACCTCGGCGCCAGTGTTCGTGAGCTTTAACTGCAGTACTGCAAAAAGATTCCTTTGACACTGTCCCAGCTCAGCTACAGCCTTGGGTGCAACATTTAGTTACCTGTATCTTAAATGACCAAGAGCCGAACACACCAAACTGAGGCTTGATAAGAAACTCTTAGCCTACACACATTGGTTTTTTATTCATGTTTATTTACATAGATCCTTATTTAACCCATAATTACCCAACTAATACTCTTATGTACCCAACACAGATGCTAGGTTTCATTGCCAGCTGCTGTACTGAGATGGCTAAATGGCTAATACCCTTTCCTACAGCACCCACTTGCTAAAAGTTTAAATAGGTTTGAGTCTTAGACTCCTGTGGACACAATGACCGTTAAGCGCTGAAATATGGAAGAGCTTGTATGCATGTACCACTGCATATTTTGTTAAAACAACAAGTGCAGTATTCTTCAGACAACTCTCAACAAGAGAGTTATTACAGGCACTGGGACAGTCATAAGAGGGGTTCAACTGAGATGTTAAGTATGGTGGGTTGGGGAAGGTAACTGGCCCTTACAACACAACCGCAGTAACAATATCCAAACCAGAACTAGCAGCTTCAGCCACAAATAAGCTCAACAAATTGAATGACACTAAGTCAGAAAACAAACACATGAAGCCATGAATGTACAGTTGGGGGGATGTGGTAAAAACAAGTGTTAAAATTCTACAAGCCGAATGCTGAAAACCCGATATTCCTGCTGAATGACAATCATAACTAAGTCCTTAATTATTGTGCACATGTTTTTCTCTCATGAAAATAAAGCAAATGCGTGCATTCTTGGCATTTCAATTCTCGTTCACACACAGGAATATTTAGCCATGTACCTCTTCACAGTACTGCAAGTACCACTGCTGTTAAGTAGAAACAGTGCAACCAAGATAAAAGCACAAAGCAAATCTACTTAGTCTTTTTTAGTTCAAATAAGTTGTATTATTATATGACCAATCTGATATGTTTATATAGTCAGAATTATACATACTGTAGATGTCTGTCCAACAAAAACAGTATCAAACCAGTTACACTTAGAGTTCAAAGTAATATAAGAATGTTTCTGCTTCTTCTGTGGACAAAACCGTTCATCATATTTCGTTTTCTTTTCCAGCAACAGACAGTTAGTATGTAAGTTAGTAAGCAATTTAGCTCATAATGTAAGAATGTTTCCTCGTTATTCCACTGAAGAACCTGACAGTTAAGAAAGTTAATACTGAGTTGGGAAGGGTGCCCAGTCTTAAAAGTCAAGCAGTTTGGTTGACATCAAGACTCCCAAATCCAAAGAATTTATTTAGCATTTCATTACTGCAGTTAACATGCAAAAAGTTTATTTTAGGCTGGGTTTTCCTTTAAAAGCTGTGTGGGAACATTGTGTAAGGATTTTATTTGTTTCCTTTCGTTTTGCAAATGTGTGCTATACTGTGAAAAAAATGTGTGTAAGAGCTACTGTGTTTGTCTCTGTTCAATAAAAGTCTGCTTGTCCTCTATCTTTTAAAATCTACAGTGATACTGAGCTTTATTAAGGGCACATACACTCATACGTACACCACGTGTTCTACAAAACTAAAAGAGTAAAGCAGAAGCAAAAATGTCAATAAACCATGTGTACTCTATAATCCAGGTAAGGAAATCCTAGAAGTTTGATTCTGTTCAGCTGGACCATGTTTTTAAGTAGGATAAATATTTCAATTCTCTTCTTTAGTCTTAATTGACTGCAGGTATCCCCAACCTTATAAACAGTACGTTTGCATAATCACAGAAACTAGTACCATTGACTGACGATGGGCCATGTGATTAGTGACATCCAAATTGATTAGTGTTGGGGAATGGCTGCAATCAGAGCATTTTAAGATAGCGAAAGATGTACCCTAAGGCTCCGTCCTCGGTTCAGAGATGATTATTCATTTTTCATGTAAATAGCCTCCTAAGCACCTTTCTCAAACCAGCGCTCCTCTGTGTCCAGGATGTGCACCTCTTCATCTCTAAAGGAGTGACCACTATTCTGTAGATGTGAATAGACTGCGGAGTCCTGGCCTGACGAGGAAGCTCTTATGTGTTGTGACATATGCTTGGCTAGTGGCTGCTTGGTTTCCCCGATGTATAATTCACGGCAATCCTCCTGGCACTTAACTGCATAAACTATGTTACTCTGTTTGAGCAATGGGACCTGATCCTTGGGATGGACCAATCTTTGGCAAAGCCTGTTTTGGGGTTTTGTAAGCCAAAAATGTGCGTCTGCTGTTCCAATACTCCTGATACACCAAGGGTTTTCGTTCAGGCAGCAGATGTCCTTTCTCTCTTGAATCACTTAGAGCATTCTTTAGGTGTCTTCCCTGCTTTGACAAAAGTCCAGTTGGGATAAATTACATTTACTCAGGGCCTTTTTGATGTGGTGTTCTTCCGTGGCTCTACTCTACTTTGCTTGGCAGATGCTTTTTTCCAAAGTGACTTACAGGGTGTCTGGCTCAAGGACACACCTGGTAGGGGATGGAATAGGAGTCAGATGGAGTTTTGAACCTACGACTTTCTGCATCCCAGTCTGCACTTAACCCATTGAGCTACCGGGCCGCACAGTCTGTGTTGATGGTGAGTCTTAATGACAACTAGCTTGTGCTCTAGTGGATGGTGAGAATCAAACCTTAAACACTGATATTTATATGTGGGTTTACGGTACACTATACTCTCAAAAATCCCTTATTGGTGCTGGAAGTCTGACAAGGCCAGCTTGTTATTTTAATATCCTCTCTGATGAATTTGATGTGTTTGTCCACACCGCTGATGTGGTCCGTGAACTGGGGTACATCTTGGGATTTGATTTTCACCCAAGTGTCGTCCACATATAGGATAGGATGATAGAGCCGCCTTTCCCACTTCTTCCATATATACTATAGGTGAAACAGGGGAACCCATGGCACACCCGCACTTCTTCCTGTACTAATGGCCTTTGTATATGAAATATCTGGATTGAAGACATAGCTCCAAAAGCAGGCACACTTGGTCTGTGTTGAGAGAGGTCCTTTTACTGAGTCAATATTACCTCGTTTGGTAAATGAACTCTTCCTTTTACTGAGTCAATATTAACTCGTTTGGTAAATGAACTCTTCCTTATACTGAGTCAATATTAACTAATTTGGTATATAAGTCTCTCACAACAAGTAGAGTATACTACTACGGAAGAATCCCTGAAAGGCATCCATTGTTTTGATGGGATCAAATATAGCAGACATAAGGAGTCAGACCCTATTGAGCAGTGAGACATACAGCATAACCAGCACAACATAAGTCTTCCAGAACCCTTGGAGTTTGGATAGATGACAAGCTGAACCTGAATGAGCATGTTACCGCGACCTCCAGGTGCTGTCGATTTACTCTCCACAACATCAGAAAAACTAAGCCTTTTCTCACCCAACAGGCTTCACAGCTACTTGTCGAGGCAATGGACAATTTGAATGGTAATTGCTGGTGTCTTCTCCTTGTAAGTCGCTTTGGACAAAAGCGTATGCCAAGTAAAGTAAAGTAAAGTAATACAATGACTTCTCATCAGAGGGACAAACACTGTAGCGTATTGCACACTAGTCTGACGAAGAAGCTATTACTTTCAGTTTTCTAAATCAGTACTGGTCTAAATGTGTGATAAAATATGCTAACAACTGAAGGAAAAACACATGTCAGCCAAAAACACGTCTGCATGACTGGTTAATTTTTCTAATTTGTTCAGCCATCTCTAAATTCCACTTGAATGGCTGTAGCAATGCTGCCTTCAGTGCATTGTGTAGACAAGATAAGCAAATAAAAAAAACTGATACAAGACACCGATTATAGAGCAAATCTAAACTTTCAAACGTGTCACATTCCAGCTGTGCGGCCAGCTGAGACAGATGTAGCTGCACTTTTACAGTACATTACACAAAGAGAATAAACCAATCCATGAAAAGCTAAATCCTTGTTTTGTCTCTTAATGATTCAGAGAGTCTATCTACCCTGAAAGCGAACTAACATGTATAACAGGATGTGGTTTTCCAAGTCAGATCAATGAATTTAATGTTGTTAATGGCCCAATAAAAACAGCACAGAAGGGGAAAGTGATGTTGAAACATTGACCACAAGATGGCGGCAAAGCACAAAAAACATGTCACGCTCTAATGATAAAACCAAACCAAATATGCCCAAGGAGAAAAAATGTGAATGTAAAACTAACGTTTATCTTTGATTTAGAATGTGCTTGTCAGCTGGTGTGTATGGGTACTGAACAACAATAAAGACAATACAACTGATATGAAGTAAGAAGTTTTGGTATCAACAATAAGAAGTTCTAGCGGCTTTACATTCCATAAAGACGTTACCTTTCTACATCCCCATAAGCTCTGACTGTTAATCAGACATTCACAGTGCCTGTAAAATGTATTCAACTCCATTTAATTATGTTTACCAAAATCATCATTGGTCTATCTGATTGGTTTTAGAATCACGTAGTTAGTTAAAGGGGCATCTGTGGGTGCAGTGAAAGTGTTTGAACAATTGTAATATAAATACACCTGGAAGATCCAAATACTGATGAATCTGTATCCTCTCCAACAAGTGCACCACAAAAACAAAACTGAACTGAAGCGGATGACTACTTATTTTCAAGTATACTTGAAACTTTCCAAGGGGTATAAATCTTATTTAGGCACTGTATTTGTAGGATAAAGTAAAATCAGTTAAAACAGGGAAGAGATTTCCCATGTACTTTATAAAGCATCATTGTATGAGCCTACCTGCAGGTAGCGTGTCTGGTGAGCAGAAATGGTCTCTCCCAAAGGAACAACCACTTTCTCCACACAGCGTTGGTGGGAATGAGCCTGGATGTCTGGGCTTTCTTCTGAACGCAATTCAATATGTGAGATGAGCAAATTAGAGATCACCGACTGCACAGACTGCAGGAAAAGGAGGAAGACAGGAGGTGAACAGATTTGAGGATAGTTAAAAGGATCAACTATTTTATTGACCATTAGTTAAAAGGGACAAAAATACTTGTTTGTCTAACCTTTGCATCTCCCCCTGGAGTGGCACTGAGAGCAAGGATTCGGAATCGCAAAGTCTGGCTGCTAAGCTGTCGGATTACCTGAATCATCAGAGGAAGACAATTACAGAAGCAATTTATCCAAACATTTAACTAATTATACATGTAAGTTTGAACCAACAACTAGGTAGAGGTAGAAAAAAAACAAACAGTGCTTTCAACCAAAGACTAAAAAGCAAGTTGGGGTACATATGACAATGGTTGAGCAGTTCAAGTTTACCAGCGTTCCATCTGTAATGTGTTCAATGAATAAAGCATTTTCATATCACATGCACCCTGAAAATCTGCCCCGTAAACAGCATGTAAGTGATCTCTATGGCACTGCTGTGAAGAGGAAGTCTTCTGTACCTGACAGTAGGCATGGTTGCCCAGCGCCTTGTGGGCTTCATCGATCACCACACACTTGACCTGCTGAGCTGGGCAGGTGTCTCTAGACAAATCGTTCACCATGACCTGAGGTGTGAGGAAGAAGACACGCTTGGACTTCCACAGCTCCTGTCTCTGCTTTGCTGCAGTGCTACCTGTGAGTAGATGCAGTCTTGTCAATAACGACTACAACAAAATGAGTATGATGATTTTTGTGGCATTTTTTATTTACCTGTTAACTCAGCCATATGTGCCTGTGGGATCCCCATAACTTTATAACAGGCCTCAATCTGCTGCGCCACCAGGGGTTTGGTGGGAGCCATAAAGACAATCTTTCCTGATGGATACCAGCGGTAGAAGTTGTACATAACCACAGAGGCTATAAATGTCTTTCCCAGACCAGTGGGAAGACACACCAGTGTGTTCTGAAACAGGGCAGCCTGTGATATCTTCAGCTGGTACTCCCTGATGGGGTAGTTGGTGGGGTAGATCCATACTTTAGCTGAGGAGCTGTCAAAGCCAGGGAATTCTGGATATATGTGTCCACCTGGTGGGGTGGGAGAAAAAGATGTGCTCTCTTCTTCTACGAAATTGTCATCTTGAAAAAAGTTGGCACCCTTAAGTTCCAGGCTCTTTTCTGCTTCACAGACAGCGACTACCATCAGATCGTCGTCGTCATCATCTCCATCTTCATACACAGGGACGGTGCCCTGTGTCCTCGCAGGGTTCTCTGATGTGTATGTGGACTCTTGGCCGATTTCAGTCCACAGGGGGTTCTGAGGAGGATGCGTCGTTGCTATCCGAGCAGTATTACTTGAGGCTGGCCGGGGCCGTCCAGCGGCTTTCTTGACATCTTTTTTCGGCTTAACAACTTGGTTTTGAGAAACGGCGGTACCCCAAGTCTGGAACAAAGTCCTCTGATTTGAACCACTACTCATTGTCATTAGCTGTGGTGAAAAACTTTGAGAAAAGGTCCCATGTAACGAGCAGCAACATCGCAAACTGAATGTACCCGAACGTACAAACACTTCCGCTTACGTTGTTCCAAAATATAACTCAACGGTTTTACTACAATGTTATTTGAGTTTAATTTATACTGGAAATTGGTAATTGTGTTACTCAATGGTCATTGTAACATATTTAGCTAAAAGCGCAAATGGCATATGTATGTGGTAAAAAGAGATCAGAACTAAGCTTTTATTCTTTTAGTTTAACACCGGAAGTAAATCAAAGGTTCTGCTTCGTCTCCCGCGTTCGAGAGAAAGCGGTTCTGTTACCATGGTAATGGACAGAAGCAAATTGGAGAAGATGCTCACCTATTTTCAGGTAAGACTAATATTGAATTACTTTAAAGTTACAAATCATCCATGTGTCGTTGTTACATCTGTAGGAATTTGCCTAAAAGCTCTTTTTGTGACGCCGGACTCTGTTTAGCTACTTTTGAACAGCTGCTAATATTGGCTATACATAGCTAACTGTTAGCATTGACGTGAGTAATAATAAACAACGCTGCTAAATTCCCATTCACACATTAACCACTGTTTAATTATTGTCATTAGGCGTTTGCACGAGGATACTTGGTGAGAACGGAAGTTCTTTGTGCCAAAGAAGACTTTGAAGACATTGTCGAAGAAATTGATGGTGGTTTGTCCCATTTACAGTGGAGGAACACGGTCATGCCTATTCCCCACTTCACCGACACTGTATGTAATTATCATTGTTATAAGAATTTGATTCAACCGGCTTTCTGATAAATGTCTCATACGTGTGCTCATTGACTGCCAGCACGGCCCGTTTCCACGACCCAGCAACTCAACCAGCGAGGCAGAGCCAAAGCTCCAGAGTTCGTTGGCTGGAGCAGCAACGTGCGTGTCAAACGAGAGAGGAAGAGATCAGCATATTCTGCTAGAGAGGATAGAAGCTGAGAGAGATGAGTCACAAGCCAAGGACGAACACCGTTCTCCTGATGTCTGTTTCCCCAGCAGCCATGTTGTAGGGGATGGGAAAAGTAAAAGACTGAGGAATGTGAAGGAACAACAGGAAGATCACGATGGAGGCTTGATGGAGAGCACAGGAGACTCCACCTCTGTCTGGAGCAGTGTGGACCAGGACATGAACTATTGTCACTCTGAAAAAGGCGAGAGTTGTGCCAATGTTTATTTAGTATTTATATGGGGTTTTTTTCCGTTTAAATTAGGCAATTAGGTTTATTATTAAAAAAAGTCAAATAATATTTTCACCTGTAACCCTAATACTCTTCCATACCAAACAGAAAAAATAGCATTGCATTCATACACAAAATTTCACCTACTTAAAAAAAAGAATATGACAAATGACCATTAGTAACTTTATATTTAAACCATGTCTAACATAACAGATTTGTCTCCCGAAATGTGTCAAAGTCATTTCTGACATTTGTTCATCAGGTTCCCAGCATTTCTGCTTAGCTCAGGAGGTGCCACGGAACCCAGAGACCCTTCGTCTCCATAGAAACACCTTGACCATGGAGCTGGTGTGGCTCCAACAGGCCATTGACAGCAGGAAGAAGGTAAGACAGTGAAAACTATAGATATTGTTATCCTGTACTGGCAGTCCCCTTTAGTTAAAAAAATGCTTCTGCTGCAAGAGAGAAATATTGTAAGTGGCACCCATGTCAAAACAATGGGTCCAAGAAGCAGCATTTCACACAGAAATATACTTGCACTCCAAGTAGCAGTAGCACAAGCAGAATAATAACCAGAGTTATTCTGCAGATCTGCAGAAGCAACTTATCTAGAAAGCTGTAAGCAGCCAACTTGTACTTACAATCAAATTGAAACTATCACCATGCAGTGTACCATTTGATTTTTATATACATAGAACATCTTAAGTGGCCAGAAAAAAACATTTATTCTTCTATCCTCCAACATGTTGGACAAATCGACAAAAAAGTTCCTTTTTGATTTCTTGTGTTTCATAAGTGTTTTATGTTTATCTATTGTTTATTTATATTACTGTTGTGGTTGATGATTGAGTGCAACTGCTAACTGTCCTTTTAGGGATAATATAGGATAATAAAATCTAATTTTCCTAAAATATTTACATATATGAATAATTTCAAATATATAATCCCGAACGTCAGAGCTTGCTCCACCATATATTTGGGTACAGAATAAAACTGCAGTAGGAATTGCACTTTTATTGATTGTTTTTTGTTTCTTCTCCTCTACAGTACCTAGCACTGAAGGACAAGCTGAGCATATCCTGACAGCAGAAAATGAACTGGACTCTTAAGTACATATAAATGCAGTATATAATTATCTTATTATTTATCATGTGTTTTGAGAAATTCTGTTTCCTGTCTGTTATTTGTTTATGTAAAAAATAAATTCTATTTTTTCAGTATGTTTTCTTTGTGCTGTTGTCGTCACTACATTGGATTTCCCTGATTTATGTTTTTAGAATATATTGTAAGAGGTTGAGGTAGTAAACTGTTGTGTAGGGAAAGAGCTCGTCTCTA
Organism: Microctenopoma stevenorrisi; assembly: GCA_032270685.1. Lineage (NCBI taxonomy): Eukaryota > Metazoa > Chordata > Actinopteri > Anabantiformes > Anabantidae > Microctenopoma > Microctenopoma stevenorrisi. The sequence continues at coordinate 7,906,567 of JAUMTR010000014.1, read as the reverse complement.
GCAGTTGGTATTGTCTCATGGAAGAATGAGCTATTTGGATCACAATGAACAAGCCGTTACTCATCACATGGGAGATTCAGCCATAGAATATCGACATGTCTAAGGTTTTGGCACTAAGATTATTAGAGAGCACTCAGGCGGAAAATGGAAAAAGATAGAATTTGTATTGTCCTGCTCTGAAATTTACATTTTCATGTTTGTATATGTAATGTTCATTATATTTTACTTTTGGTAGTTAAGTAGTCAAGTAGTAGTAGTAGGCAAGACAGATAAAGTACTTAACACTTTTGTATCTGACTTTATTAACAATGCACTGTTTTCTGGTTCATGTGGTAGATGACCTGGCTAAAATTGTTTTTTGATTTCTGTTGGTAAATCCAGACAACTCTTTCTTAGTGATATGTTTTTGAATCGGCTTACAACACAGTTACCAACCCATTCTTCCTTCCTCTGTCTGTCTCTTTTTGTTGTGGTAGCTGCCAATGGTTTGCCCCACAAAGCCAGTCATTGCTGGCCACGCTGCCATGGCGACCAGCAAATACTCACCACCGTCAGTGGAGTAGTGTGTGTGAGGGTGAAAGCAAGGAGAAGAACGTGGTGAGTGGGAGTCCAGACAGATCACAACACAACAGCAACCGAAGGGGCTGATTTTCACCTTTAATTCTGCAATTTCCCTGCTTCATCGTCTGCCAGGCGTGTGAGTAAGGAATAAAGATCCTGTTCTATAATATGTGCATTAATATGTGGTTGTTGAATAACTGTGACCCATAGAATGTGGTGTGTGAGTCAGTAAATGTAACTCTCAGGGTGGTATATTAAAATAGTGATTGTATGTGTAGAGAGAATTTGAGTAGAATCAAAATCATTAAACAGCCTATTTAAATGTGTGGCATTATTTTAACTGTGGCAGTAACAGCTGGCTCAAATGGCTGGCAGCACTGCAGCCACAATTCTGCTGCCTCCGGTCAAGAGTGTGGTGGTGTATAGGAATGGAGACCCCTTCTACAATGGACGGAAGTTTGTGGTCAATCAGCGACAGGTGGCCACTATGGAGGCCTTCCTTAATGAAGTGACTTACAGCATCGGTGCTCCACTTGCTGTCAGGACTCTGTACACCCCGAGGTGGGGCCACAGGGTCACAGACCTCCAGGACCTTCAGACAGGATTCCACTATGTTGCTGCAGGCTTTGAAAAGTTCAAGAAACTGGAGTGAGTATAGAAGTGTTTTAATGTGTTTGATTAATTTAGAATTAAACCTAACATAGTTGTTGACATGATCAAACCTGTTGTTTTTATGCAGTTACCTGAGCACAGGGACAAAAAAGCAGCCTGCTGCCCTTGAGGAAACCCAGGTAGGCTTTTATTTTCTCACGTTTGCTGCTTCCTTTACGACCAAACGCTCAGTCCATCACGCTATAACCCCATTCTACCCACCAGGCAACACTGAGCTCACATCGAGCTGTTCTATTTTAGCTTATATCAAGTCATGTATGACATGGAGGACAGGCTTTTTCATCACTAATATGTTGGGCTAGCATTACTTAAATTGATGCACTTTTTGTGTGTCACACTTTGAGCTAAATGACCCACTGATGTCATCAGTTGTCAGGTACATGAGAAGATATAATGAGCTGATGATTGCACTGTCCATCAAATGCAAGGTGCCCTTTCACGGCTAGTCCATGACATTACATTCACTAATTACTGCAGGATACCACAGGAAATGTTTTTGTTTTGCTTTGACCTCCTATGCTGCACGGCCATATAGTTGGAGAACAGGGACACATTTCACTGCAAGTTGTACGAGTATAACTGTGTACGTGACGAATAAAACCTCTTGAATCTTGAATCTTGAAATCACAAATGTCAGAGATTATGACTAAGTTTCTGAATAAATATGAACTGCCCTAAATTGTTTAGCTGCTGAGATTAGATTTAAACAGGGCAGCGCAAGTCTTGAGGCCTGCGGTCCGATGGTTTTATATGTGACATGCTTATGTTGTGGTTGCTGGGGAGTAATGCAGGGTGCGTGTCTGCATGCGAGTGATCCTGCTGGTGAAACAATGAGTTATGTTTCGTCACAGTCTTATCAGGTTATGTGCATGTATAGGCAGGCCTGAGTAGTCGCTGCCCAACAATTCTTTCTATACCCAGACGCTGTAAATACATTAAAGCTCCGCCAGCTCAGAGCAAAAACAATAAAGGAAGATTATCAATGTCTGGATTTGTCTAAATTAGTAGATTTAGCCCAGCTATGTTATTAGGACCCGACATACACATTGGCTTCAGATTTCATGGGATGACATCAGCAGCTTTGAGAAGAGCCCTCAGATCAGACACGCCGCGTGAAAGTGCCATCACTGAAGTCTTCAAGTGATGTTGGCTTCTGTGGCTGCAGCACTTCAGCGGATAGAGCAGAGTAGTTAGCCACTCATCACACATTAGAGATAACAGATTTTGGATTTCGCTGAGCACTGAGATTGGAATGGCATGAATCTGGAGAGGGGATTTTTCAGTATTGCTAGTAAAGAAAAACATTATGGTGATATGCTGTATCATGCATATTATTTTCTGCTTGTTGCCTCCAGGTAAAAGTAACCCAGAGGCCAAACATCTCAGCCAAATGGAGGAAGTTAATACCCGTGCCTTGCATTATACAGTAAGTGGAATAATTGTATCATTAGCACATTCAATCTAAGACAAAATAATTCTTCTAGTCTAAATATACAAAATATCTTTAACAACATGTGTATATTGCTCTTTATGCCCTCATTGGCTGATGACATCTCTCCCACTTAAATCTAGTCAAAGCTAATACAAGGCTTAAGCAGTGAGACTAAATTTCACATTTCTGATTTTTGTTTGTTTTATGTACATTTTCTTTTTTTGATGATATATTATATCAATGTAATATTAAAGACTAAATCTTGTGCCCTCAGTAATCAAGATTTCTTTAAGCATGTGAACCTCCCCTTTAATGTTTCAGTGTTTTTCGTAACGGCGATCTCCTGTGCACACCGTTCCGATTCATAATTCCTCGGAGCTTTCAGCGGGACCTGGAGCAGATCCTGAGTCTGGTCACAGAGAAGGTCGACTTACGAACTGGGGCTGTGCGCAGGTCACTGACACTGACGCATGCACACACACACACTTTAAAGAACAAATGGAGCGAGAGGCAGACATCTAGAAATCATCTCTCTGTGCTTCACCAGGTTGTGCTCTTTAGAGGGAGTGACTGTCTCCTCAGCTGGAGAGCTGAAGACTGGCCACTGCTATGTTGCCGTGGGAACTGAAAAGTTCAAGAAACTTCCATATGTGGAGCTGTTGGTTTCAAAAGCTGCAGATAGGTACTGCTGTGTATTTATGTGCATATGTGCTGTCTTTATAAAAGAAAATAATGATTGTCAAATTAACACTTTTCTATCTGACTTGATTCACACTGCAGTGTTTTCTGTCTCTTGTATAGACACTACCCTGGAAAGAGAAGGCTGTTGAGGAGACCTGAGGTATTTTTGCAACATGCGAGGTCTGAATGACAGATGTCAGAAGTTAAGTCAACAAAAAAACAGCTTTTGTGATTTTATATTAGAACAGGAAAGCAGAAAGTGGCCAAGAAGACCAATACAGTGACTCAGCTCTCCTTAACTCCCCAGAGGTAAATCTATATCTAATCTGTATTAGGACAATTTATATATTTAGTGTGTACTGACTAACACAATCAACACAGACAAACATTTTTTCTGTAATACTTTACTTTGCTTGGCAGATGCTTATACTAATACTTTACATACGTATATTTCATGAATTTCAGTCAGATGGTCGTAGGGTAAAGTCGACAGGAGATGAGGCTGCACCTCCACAAGGCACACAGCAGAGCAGCAGGAGACAGGGAAAAGATGAGGCATCTGTGTTCTTTGCCAGGCCAGTCAAGATACGCAAAAACAGAGAGGCAAGATTGCCACTGAGCAATGGATCTGGTAACAGAGCCCATCAACTTTTATTTTATACATCTATCTAATTTAGATTCATGTCAAGTTGAGTATAATTAGTTATGTGTTAATGAACACAGCAGCAGCAGTTTGACATCTGTTTCCTACAGTCCAACCCAGTGTGTTTAAAAGGGCAGCACAGAAAAGGAGAGAGGAGGTACGAGGGGCTGAAGAGGTGCAGGAGGACGAATATACAGCTACTGAGCTTCCTGTCGATCAGGTTCATTTCAGTCGTTATCTCCATCATTTCAGACATGAAAATATATGCAGTGGTTAAAGCAGGGGTGAATCTATATCAGAGTCTCGTTTTCCATGTAAAGAGAGCTGCAGAAATAGTGGAGGATGAGGAACTAAACAGCGCAGAGGATCCCCTAAGCAACACACAGCAGGTAGGCATGATTTCAACTGTTTTGATATTTCATGAGGCACTGTTAGCTTTTTATCTAAATAAAACAAAACCAATCACAGAAGATGGATCCACAAAAGACATTTTTCTTATGTAGTTTTGCAACATAAAGTACTTTCTAGATTGTGTTTGTGTGACTTATTTTTACCTTAAAATGCAAATATCACAAGCAAACCAAACCAGGTTTATCTATAAATCCCTATTATTACCTTCCATGTAAAATATAATTTTTGAAACAAACACCCGATTTGTTTTTTACTCAAGAGACCTTAAATTACAAAGAGTGAGCAGCACAGTGAGAGAGAACACCTACACAAAAACAACAGAGAGCAGGCCCATTATGTGTAGGAGGGTGTCTTTGGTAAATAAAACATAAAATGTGCTTCCTAATATAAATTCTTGTTCAGAAAATACTTTTTTTGTCCAATTAAAGATGCAGCCTTCTAAACAAGGTGTCAAACAGACTGAGGAGTCTCCCCTTGAATTTTTGGTACAGTCCACACACACTCTAGTACAACATGTAACGTGTCGTTTGAAGCCTTTATTTTCCACCTCTCAGGAAAGAATCACATCTTAAAACAGTGCAGATTGGCATGACTATTGTCACACTCTTCGCCCTAACAGGAGAGCCCACGGGACACCTCATCAAATACAGCAGAACAGAACCACTTTCAGAGAGAATACGCAGAGGAGGTCACACCGCCATAATAACCCAGAGCACAGCACATAACTAATGGATTACTGCTTCAGTTTAACTTCTTCCGGTTGATGAGCTTCAATTAGTAGAACTTAACAGTGGTAATGAGCCAAGAATCTCCTGCATCTCATTGCAATATATCATATAAGTGGTTATGATATTGTGTCCAGACAGTTTCACAGGAAACATTTTGAAGCACATATTGTGTAGTTGTTCGGAAATTTCTTCCATATTTGGTATGTGCAGAACCAATTGGTTTTTAGAGTTTAAGTCTAAATGTTTCTTTTGATCTGCAAAGGTAAAGAGATGCAACAGTAACAAAGAAATTTGTACAGTGTTTCGAGTATGTGACAATAAAAGATATATATATTACCATGTACATTTGTTTTATTTAAATACTGTATAACTTAAGACACTGAGCACAATTAGTACAGTACAACAAGGTCACTCACTGTTAGAACAACTAGGTTTCTACTCTTTTTTTTTTTAAGAGCAATGTTCTACAGTAGTTCTAGTATCTACATCAGTAATGAATCATGTGTCCAAGGCAGCAGGAGAAGGATAATGAGAGAAGTAATTAATCGGGATTGTCCCCCACCTATACAGCAATTTGTTCTGTCCTGCGTCCACACACTGTCCACAGCGAACAAAAAGAAGCTGCAATAAAATGTCTGTGTTGAACCAGGATCTGACATCTAATTGGTCCATTTTGACTCAACCAGCTTTATTTGTAGGTGGTCTCTTTAGCATTTATGCAGATGCCATTCTGCCTTCTGCCAGTGCTCTAATTCTTAAGCATTAACAACCCTGCAATTTCCACGCAGGCCCCATAAATCAAGTCTAGTTATGTGGTGAACCCTAAACGAACCCACTTTCCTTCAACTTCGTGTCAAAGCTTCTGGACGGGTTTTTTGAAACATGCGCTCAGTTCATATAGGCACAATTCTCCCACTGCAACCATTGCTCGGAGGAGTCACTGTCATTAATCTAAACTGCCCCTCCAGTCCTGCTTGGCCTTCTATTTGTCCCTTCTAGGAATCAAGTTATAGGATAATTAGCTCTAAACTCTTCCTCTTGTTAGTGTTCGGGCTGCTTCCCATTGATTGTGTCATCCGCAGAGCTGATAACACACAGAGTGATGCCAGTCATGGTGAGGAACATCCCTGCAACAGCCCCTGCAAATTGTTTGTGGAGAAAGACTTAAACTCAATTAGTATAACACAACTAGTATAGATTTTTTTAATAAGACGAGAAACACATTAGAAAACTTACCACGTCAATAATGTCTAAATATGTTCTACCAGTTTGATTCTAAAATGTAGTAATTACTGGATTTGTCCTTTTGGGAACCCTTTTTACTGAATGTGTGACTGTTCCAGTACTAAAAATCAAGCTCAACCACATTTGTATTAGTGTCACTTACTTTTGCCTCCAAACTCCTCGCCCAGTAACTTGCCAGTGAGCAAAGTGCAAAGGAAGGTGAGAGAGTTGGCGACAGGAACAGCAAGAGATAGCTCTAGATAAAAATACAAGCATGTAAAATCACAGATAAAACGCTGTTACCAAATAGTTTCCAATATCAACAAATTTAATTTAAAAACTACAAGAAAAAAATGATAAAAACCCAGATTAGAACCTCTGCTTCATGGCTCACCTGTGGTGGAAAGGGTGTAATAATAGACCAAAGAGCCACTCTGGTTCAGCAGGAATGGGACCAGGTACTGACAACAAGATAATGCAGCGTGAAACTGAGTCATTCACAAGCAAATGTAATGACCTGACATATGCAAAACAGCACACTAGAAACAGTGTACCTTAAGGTTAAGGAAAATAAACTTGATCTCGGCCAGTAGCTGTGAGACTCTGTTGGCCTTTGCCACTTTCTCTATCCCCTCTGCGCCTCTCTTCAGGAACGGGTTGGTGCAGCCCCACAGCACCGACACCAGCAGGAGGCTCAGCAGCTCCACTGCGACACACAAGCATCGTGTCACCTCGTATAATCTCATGCTTACATAAGGGCGTATGTGCCAGCTAGACAGTGGCTGAGACGTGGTGCGATAAAAAAAAAAAAACGGGACAAATACCAACACGTGTAACTTAAAAGTACTTGGACCAGGATACGGCAGCTTAACTTCCTCAAACCTCCATGTAAATAACAGCTAGTTGCGTCTCCGTGTGTGTGTGTGTGTGAGAGAGTATCAATGCGGTAGGAGAGATGTGTTTTGGTAAAATACACATTTATTTTCCAAAACCAAATAGCAACCCCAAAAATCCTGGCGAACATTATGATTTGCGAGGACAAGTTGCGCTACTAGCTACTCACCGACGGTCACCATCGTATACAGCCTCAGCGAAGTCGCATTCACGACTGCTCTCCAGTTTTTAAAGCATTAAACATTCGCGTAATGAACAGCCTGAGGTTTAACATTACATATAACACAATCAGACATGTCACAGGACGTATAATTAATCAAGCAAAATCTAGGTACCGACTGCTTTTACTGGAACGCAGATCTCGTTTTCAAACATTTTTCGCTCTGTGTGATCTTGAATGCAGCTTAACAATTTTTCAGTATTGCAGGACTTAAAGGTCCCAGTTGATGGCGTAAAAACTTTTCTTTTGCTTCAGAGATCAATCTACACAAATATTAGAAAAGATTTAATAACATCCCAACATTTACAGCACTATTTCTTCACATTTTCTATACTGTACATCCCACTGCATAAATAAGAAACATGTTGACCACAATTAGAAATATTAAAATGTATTTTAATATAATGTAATTTAATAAACAAATAAAACAAAGAGAGGGAGCAATCAAAATAAAGTGCAAAATCCTTTAGTGTCAAATTAAAATCAGTGTTGTAAAAAGGTAATCTGAGAACCTGAGGGCAGGAGGCACAGACATGATCCAGGTAAACAACAGTTTGTAAAAAATACAGTATAATCGATCAAAATAAATTAGAAATATTTTTTTCTCAATCATACAGCATTAGCTTTTTTTCAAACTGTTTTCGACTTGTCTAAAGTTGATATTTAATCTACTTTTACTTTTGAACCTATAAGGTTTTCTTAAATATAAAAATGTAGACACTTTATACCAATATTGTCAAGTCTTGTCTTTCCTACACACTGCCACTCTATACTTTATTGTATTAACAGTGATAAAACATCAATAAAAACAGTAAGAAACATATGTCATCTGTACTCTGTTGCCATGAAGAAATTCTTTGCAGAAAAGTCTCTTTTACTCATTCAGCATTCTTCATTGTATCTGTTTTTCGTGCCATTTTGTTTACAGAAAAGGCATCTTGCCATCCCTATAATCATCAGCAGTGGTTCAGTTGATGGAGACCTACAGTGACAACATTCATGTCACAGATTGAGTTTCCACAGGATTCAGTCAGCACATAGAGTGTGGTCAAAGATGAAGACAACACATCAGTCAATGCCTGATGGGACATTAAACCAGTCTGGTGCTATGTGTAATCTACTACTGAAGTGTCATGTATGGCGACCACAGTGGATCCACTTGTGGTGCTGAACTGCTCTATGTGGTTTTCCTCTATGCTGTTTAACTCCGCTCTGGGCAGCTGGAAGCCATTCTCCGAAGCTGGGGTTGAATTGGTGATGCTCCCGGACACAGAGTTGACTCCCATACTGCTCAGTGGCATGCTGGTCTGAACTGTGGATTGCGATGCCCTTGGGCGAGGTTTGGAGCCACGGCTGACTCCCAGGACTCTGGATGCATGTGTCCGCCTGGTAAACAATGAGACCATGATGTTATAAGAAATCTCCCATAACACACATATTATTGGGTAGCAAGCACTTTCTATTGCACTCAGTGGTTACTCAAAACATAATAGCTTCTCCAGGTTTTGGTTAATAGGTCCATTACTTGAAAAATGACATTTTGTGAAAATATATTTTATATGAGAATTATTATAGTGATAACTAAAGAGTTCTCTTGTTATTGCAGACTACATTCATTCCTACATTTAGCTTAGAAATACAAAAAGGATATTTCACCTTTCTATAGACTTTGCTTGAACAGTACTTCTCACTCATGTACATGTAACAAGGGGCTGTGAGAAAAATCACTCCTATAGGCTGAGTATGAAATATGAATATATATAAATTATTGTTTTTATAAGTCTATATATAATTTCACAAATGAAAAGCAACAGCAGGTGTCTAGTCTTCTTTGGAGGTGATTAAAATAGCATGAATGCTGTTTTACGGCTTGTGACATTCAGCATGCAGAAATTATCCAATCTCACAGGAATGTGGTCGTACTTGTTGTATGTCTTTAGGATGAGCAGTATAACAGCGAGAATGATGATGATACCTATGACGATGACGGCAATCATAGCCCCAGAACCTGAAAGACAGAGAGAAGCGATACATATGCTGAAAGTTTGCTTCCAATGCCGTGTGTCTCTCCTAAAATTAGCATTTGACATATTTCCTACGCTCCACATGGTGCACCATTTTTTGTGTATCCTCTGAAAGTTGTGTGTTGTGTTTTAGCAACAGTGTCACTCACAGGCAAACAGAGCACGGCAAATTAAATGCATGGGTACCACTCCCAGACAAGTCACGTAGATTAGATCGCATGACGCAACCGGTTGTTGTTTACAAAGCTTAGTTTATCAAATACTGTTTTTTGATATGAGTCTGTAATCGAGGACATTGAGACTGTGTTTTAGAAATATGCAACATAACAAGGAGTTAGGCTGTGCACAATCTTCAGTTATTCTTACTCTGAATGAGTACTTGTTCTTTGGACTTTGTAGTGGTGGTTGTGTTTGAAGGTACTGTAGTGCGGGTCACAGGTGAGACAGTTGAAGCTTGCATCTTCATAAATAACCTGCAGAGACAAAACAAGTAAAAAAGTAAAAAACTTTTTACAGTAATCACTCCACAGCAGTCCTGCAGAATAAATAAAGACATAAGTGGGACAAACAGTAGATACAGTAGGTGACAGAGATGATGGGGCGACACAAATGTATGAATGCCTATTTGGTAGAAACCACAGGAAAGGTGATCCTCTACAAAATATTATTTAGGAAAAAAGTGCCAGCTTTACGATGACAGTAGTTGTAGAGGTGTGGTATCAGACACACTGATGCCAAAACTGTTGAATAAACAATATTTTCACGTGTATTACAAAAACACCACAATGCTGCTACGCTCTGCTACAGTTATTGTTTTAGGGCAATGGACAAAAAAAAACAGGAGGCAGGATACAGCCTGAACAGATCCTCTGGCTATGTCTTACTGTGCTGCAACTGTTCTGACTCATGTGGAGATCCTCTGTTAGTTTGGAAGATCCCAGATACTGTTCAGGAGAAAACCTGCACACAGCTCTAGGTCAGGGTTGTCCCCATAACTGAGTAAGTAATAACATACTAACTCGCAAACCTCATGCTATAATTACACCTGCATTCATTTTGTCTCTAAGTGCCATTGGAAACAAATTATATTTTACATGTGCGTCATCATGGGAGTTCCTCATACATTTTTCCACAAAGATTGGGTAATGACGAAACCTAGCCCTTGAAGTGTGACTCAGGCATGAAGCCATACATTTGAAAGCTTCATAGTATTTAATTATATCACCTGACAACAAAGGAAAACAGCCTTCCTAAGGTTTGTAAGGATCTTTGTAAGCATTGCTGACATCTGCCTTCTGTTTTATTGATGTGTCAGAGCGTTAGAGCGGCATTGCACTATGTCTGCTGGGTGTGAAGCACTGGGGTACAATCAGGTGTTTCAAACTAACAAAATATGCATCAGTTATAAATAAAGCTGCAAAACCTGCTAAACACAGAGACGTTATTAGGTCTTAACATTGCAAACTTTAGCCATTAGACTGCTGCCATTGTCAACACCACTGATGGTAAAATCACAGTATTAATTAAATATAAATGACAGTATAGTAGCTCTACATTTGCTTTATTGAATAAACTCATATTCATAATGCTATGTCGAAATGTACCACACACTAGTTACATTTCAGAGAAATTCCTTGGACAAATACATCTGCTTGTGTACATAGCTTTCCCATTAGTCTTGCTGAGCTGAGGCGCATTTACAACATAATTGACATCAATGTACAGTTTTGTGTTCCCTGACAGGGCCATGATTAGTCAGATTCAAACTTTGATTTTAATAGATTCTCACTGAGATGTGAAAAGACTGGATCAGAATTTTTATCCCAGCCCAACATCCAAAATCAAAGCCAGGACTCAATACCTGTGTGTATTTTGCAGTACATCTTATCCAGCTTCCTGCTCAACAGCAAATATTACACAACCAGCTCTCTCAGTGTTGACATACAATTAAGCGTTGAGATTAGTAATGGCATATATCATGTTTGCTGTTTGCAGAGGTGACAGCCTCTGATAAATTTCTTTCTAATCACATGCTGTATCAAGTTGGTAACACTACTGTTTTGGTAACATGGAGGAGATGTTGTTGATGTTGGTTTGGTTATATTACCGTATTAAAACATTTGTTGTTATATATCTAAGTTTGCCATTGTTCTTTTTCCGCATCACAGAAAAATATCCAGTGTTTTTTGATGTTATCGCCATTTAAAATGAATGTGCATGTACAGACAGTTCTCCAAATTAAAGGTGAATATCTTTGTATAAAATCTGAAGAAAACAGCAAATTATAGTACTGAATTATAAAATACAAACAAAAGCATAAATGACTATAAAAATAAAGATCTAACTAAATATGTACCCAACGAAGCGTCCAGTGAGTGTACATGATTTACACGAATGATTAATATTCATGCCTTTATTTAAGGTGTAGTTCATGTGTTGATCGGCTGTTCTTCTAATAACTAGAAGGTAAAAATAACAATTTAAGTGTACTTATGTATTGTGTACAAGAATGACAGAACAAGAAAAACACTGCGTGCATGAACACATCATCGAGACCAATAGAAGACTGGATCAATCAAACCATAGTGATCTTCAGTTTGAGCACAATTGCAGAAGTGTCACCATTGTAACCAGTGACAATGTGACTTTTGTCTCCAGATGACATCTTTAAACAAAAACCATCTTGGCCGTCACAACAGGATTCTGCCAGGGATTATGTGACGGCTTTTATCACAAGGAGAAGATGGCAAAAGATAGATCTTCATTGTCCAAAGTTCAAGGTTTGTTTTCATTGCCTGAACCTGTTTTTGCCAAACTAGGTTATTAAATGTACTCTATGTGTGGCTATCAAACTGCTAGTCATCAGTAGTGGGTGGGTGTAGTGATGCCAGTTCAAAAGGGTGTGTCAAGAGAATTAGGTAAAACACCTGACCGATTGTAGGTTAGGTTTAAGTGTAGGTTAGACGTAGTCACATAAAGATCAAGATCAGACAGAGAGAGAAAGTGTGAGACAGAGAGAGAGAGAGAGAGAGAGAGAGAGAGAGAGAGCGAGAGAGAGATAGATAGAGCCTTTAGCTGAGGAAAAACCTGCAGTTAAAACATCTCACATCTCAATATGAAATTAACCCTTGTGCTATACTCACTATTCTACAGCCAGGTCTTGGCTTCATGCTGTTAGTGGACTGATATTAGATATTTATATCAGTGTTAATGTGATATTAGATGCACTGACAGCGTTACACATGAACATTACATACTTATACACTCACCGGACAAATTACTGATCAGCCAATAACATGGTGGCAACATAATGTATATAGGCATGCTGACATGGTCAAGACGAACCGCTGCAGTTTAAATTGAGCTTCAGAATGGGAAAGAAAGGTGATTTAAGTGACTTTGAACGCGGCATGGTTGTTGAGTATTTCAGAAATTACTGATCTTCTGGGACACGCACAACCATCTCAAGTGTTTACAGCGGATGGTCCGAAAAAGGCAAAACATCCACTGAGTGGCAGTTCTGTGGTTGAAAATACCCTGTTGATGCCAGAGGTCAGCTGGTTCAAGCTGATAGAAAGGCAACAGTAACTCAAAAAACCACTTGTTACAGCCAAGGCACCAAGGCAGAAGAGCATCTCTGAACGCACAACACATCGAACCTTGAGGCAGATGGGCTACAGAATTTGGCGTCAACAACATGAAAGCAAGGATCCATCCTGCCTTGTATCAACGGTTCAGGCTGGTGGTGGTGGTCTCATGGTGTGGGGGAGATTTTCTTGGCACACTTTGGACCCCCTGATATTAATTGATCATCGTTGCAATGCCACAGCCTTTCTGGGTGCTGTTGTTGACCGTGTCCATCCCTTTATGACCACAGTGTACCCTTCTTCTGATGGATACTTCCAGCAGGATAATGTCATAAAGCTCAAACCATCAGATTGGTTTCTTGAACATGACAATGAGTTCACTGTACTCAAATGGCCTCCACAGTCACCTGATCTCAATCCAACAGAGCACCTCTGGGATGTGGTGGAACGAGAGATTCACATCATGGATGTGCAGCCGACAAATCTGCAGCAACTGCGTGATGCTATCATGTCAATATGGACCAATATCTCCTAGGAATGTTTCCAGTACCTTGTTGAATCTATGCCATTATGGATTAAGGCAGTTCTGAAGGCAAAAGAGGTCCAACCTGGTACTAGCAAGGTGTGCCTAATAAAGTGGTGAGTGTATAATACTAACACTAATGAAGACTTACTTATAGATGTTTGTTTAAGGCTAAATACATTTTTACAAAGAAAATGTGTAAAAACTAGACCGGGTTTCCTGCAAAAAATATTCATATATACTGTATACTGTGAGTAGTATTTTACATGTTGTGCAGGAATTTCCTTATTGCAGAATTTGATTTCTGTTTCAGGCATCTGTGTCACAGTTAGTATACACACTTTAATTATGACAGGGTACCCTCTTAATAACTTGAATTTGAAGGGTTATTTGTAATCTGAATAGATTGTTTTTTATAAACATAGAGATACATTTAGCGCTTAAAAGTATTTGTAACTTGAACTACTTGGATTACTTTGCTTTGACGTCAGTATCTTCCTCTTCTGTTTGCTGTAATAGTTTGTTTGTTGTTCCATAAATTGCAGCTATTCAACTATGCTGCAGATTCAATATCCTTTCTTCCATCCTCAATAAAGAAATCATTTACTGAACTGTTCAGACAGTAGGATCACAAAACAGAACAGGAACAATCTAGTTTCCTCTTTTTATATGAGAAAAAAAATTACTAAGCCATATACCGGCTTGACTTTTTCCCCTCTACATGTTCACCTACACACATTCATAAACACATTCAGAATACAACCTTCATCAAATGATGATTGGAGTCAATATTTGAGCAGTCAATCTGATGCAGGTCAGTAAGGCTAAAGCCAGTAGCCCTCTCTAGAAGCTTAGTAGGTTAAGCATCAGACTGCGATGTAGGAGGTTGCAGGTTCGAACCCCGTCTGACTCCTAATCCATCCCCTACCTGGTGTGTCTTTAAGCCAGACACCCAGCGCTAGCTTTGGATAAAAGCGTCTGCCAAGCAAAGTAAAGACGGTAAACACAGGTTTAGTTATCATTACCCTTAATCATTCACAAACAGAAAGAGAAAGAACTCTGGCATTATTACTTTTGGTTTTCTTAGCAAGTAGAACAGTACATTAAAAGTGTATTTGTGGATATTTTGTCAGCTCCATTCACATATAGAGAATTTGTACATTTTTTACTGAGGAGGTCCAGCATTACCACCCTTTCTAGACCATGTAAACTTTTCTACATCTGCAACCTCCTGGAGTAAATACAAAATGATGATTTCATGCCTGGCTGTGCTAACAACTGTTGAGTCTTTGCCACCAAGTTGAGTCTTTATGATAACAGGGAATTTCTTTTGAATCATTCAGTGGTGGACTTATTAGTGTGTTTTAAACAATTATCCCGATGCATAAATGTACACTAAAGACATTCTCCCTCAGAATATTCTGGTAGAGTGCAGGACTAATGGTTTCAGCAAAGCAGCAAAGAAGATCCAGACATCACACAACCACCACCACGTCTGACAGCTGTTATGATGTTTTTTATGAAATCCCGTGTTAGTTTTATGGTAAACATAACGGGATGCCCAACTTTGGCAAAGTTCGACTTTTGTCGCATCAGTTCACAGAATATTTTACCTAAAGTTTTTTAGGGATTTTTTGGTAGTATAGTAGTTATAGCCAATCTAGGCTTCCTTTTGATTTGCATTGCGTAATCCAACATTTACACCCACTTTTAAGCAGCGCCTACAATGCAATGAACTCTAAATTATGAAATCAAATCATTAAACGTCAAATGTATTTATGTACTTACTAGGATCTCATTGGCCACTTCCTAAGTAGTGGCTCCATACCAAGTGGCTATCATCACCGTATGACAATAATTTCACTGGCAGAATTTATTGCTATGATATTGTAAAACATGACTGTGGCGATTTTGAAGTCTTCCGAAGTCGTCCCATTCTTACTTTTGCTGGGTAGGTGCAGCTGTTGTGCACACACAGTCATTATCTTTTACAACAAGGACTGTAGCCTAATGAACGAAAGGCACTAGACGAACAGGTAGCCTTTCTATTCTTATATCACAGACAACTCCCCTGGCTAAAAAAATCCAATTTGTGTTACATTAAATAAAATCAATGCTACATAAAGCAGTGATTGAACTTAGGATCAATGCCGCTGTACTATAAAAACAGCTGTCATAGTTTCCTACAATGTTATGGCAACTGATAAGAGACAAATGCAGGTGTTCCGTCACTTCTCAATAAGAGACAAACAAACACACAGAGTGCGATGGGAACTGAATCTGAGTTGTCCTCACATTGTGTTGTTCCACTGGTTCAACAGTTCCAGTAGATTTCTGAATCTTGGAGGCTCTCTGGAATGTGAGCTATTCTCTTTCACCTGAGATTCAGATACTGTCTCGCCACGTTGTCTGGGAGCACCCACATTTCACATACACACTCACAGCAAGGTCTGACGTAAACAACTCTCTGAAAAATGACTCTCAGCCACATGAGTGAAAGTTTAAATGGAAACCAAATCTTTTGGGAGTAAATTAGTCCCCTTGTGACTTACCCAACCGTGTCTTCTTTGATTTCAGCTCAAGCCTTTTCCAGATGGAAGCCTAAGCAGTGCAGAGCCCCCTCCCTCAGCTTACTGAGGGGGGCATAGTCCACTGGAAGACGGCTAAGAGTCGAAGGTGATCATTGAGATTCAAGCGGCAGAAAAGTGTGCAAGCTACTCCAAGTAGGAAACTCCCTGGTTCTAATAGACAGTCCCACAGGTAAAAAAAAACAGACAAAAAGGAAAAACAAGCAGAGATAACTCAGCCTCTCAGATCACTCAGAGTGTCTGGCTTCTCTGGAAATCAGTGTATTCTCGATGAAAAGAAGGAGGAGAGAGAGGAGGAGGAGGAGGAGGAGGCTCCACGCTTGCTCACTCACTGCTAATAATCTCAGGCAGCTGGTTTTTCAGGTCCCTCTGCCTGGCCTTTAGGCGTGCCACAGCCCATGATCAGAAAAATCAAGGAGTTGACTGTGCCGCTCAGCTCTCATCATGACTACTGCCTCTCAAAATCAGCCCACCTATGTCACGCAGAATATCTCACAGGACGGGGAGAGAGTGTGTCTCTGTGCATTTTGACATTAATGGAGACTAATAACTCTAAAATGTATGTGTGTGATTGTGTAGACCAAGTATATAGTTTCATTGTCCATTTGTGTCTGCACAAACACCTCGTATGTATATAGTTAAAAATTAACTATGTGAATTACAACACTTGTTCAAAGGGTACCACACACCTGCCTTTTTACTCCTATTATTGGACAGCAAGGTCCATTCAACAAGGCAATACTTCGCTCATCCTTTCAACTGTCCTACTATCTCTGCTACTCTTTTTCTAGGACATAAGCTCTTGTAACACTCCTACTACGGGAGTTTTTACTCAGACAGTGCCAGCAGGCCATCAGGACACAGCCTCATGTTACATCCAGGGGCGACGTGATGGTCATGACTATAAAGCAAATCAGTGCTGGGAGAAAGTGTAACTAAACCTAATTCGACAACCACACATTGTTCTGCTTCAACCAATGGTCTGAAAGGACTGTTTACAGGCTACATACGCTGGTATCTGCGTGTACAAACATTGAAGGTCAAATTTCACAGTGCAAACGGTGTAAACACACTAAGTGCTATTGTATTATACGAAAGTCAAAACAGCAGCCGGATCATCAACTGTTCATTCAACTCAATCAGGATTTTAACACAGCAGTTAAGTAATAAATAAGCAAGATTTATTCTTAAAAATATAAATCTGTACTATGTAAGAAATTTCATAAATGTCACAATTCATTAATGACATTTATATTTTAATGCCAAAGTTTTATTGAGTTTGTCTTTTTTCTTTTTTTTTCCACAATCAGGATGTGACTCAGTCTGGATGAAGAACTACTTTTAAAAGCCTCTTAAGTTAAGTCCGAAGTATCTTTTGAAAATAGCCCTTCCAAACTTATGGCGACCATTAAGTCTGACCCAAAGTCATGGACCAACCAGCAGACAAATCACACCAACCCTTCAGCTATGGTTGTAGCATGAATTAAAATTACTTAGATTTAGAACATGAGTTTATTTAGAAATGTCATTATCTCTGAGAGTATCTGAAATTTCCATTAAAATATTCAGTAAATTCTTTTAATTCAATCCTATAAAAAATGCAAAAATGGTGATTGTATTGTTTTTTTCCTTAAACAAAACATCAGCCAACATACTCTCCTCCTGAGAGCGATAAAAGTGTTTACATTCACTGTGATGCACTGGCGGACTTTAAAGTAAAACTGGGGTAAATATTAGATTTTCCCTTCACATTTATTCCATTATGTGTATTATTAGTGATCTTCAGAAGTAAATACTAAAACTCACTACTACCACTATATACTATCCTGCAGGAGTAAGTGAGATGTCCCTGATTTTTAAAGGAACCTGGAGGTTGTGCCCCCACCGTAAAAACTCACGGGGCCCATGTTAACCTGATCTGTTCTTATGAGCACACACATCATTAGGATGAACAGTAGGGCTCACTGTGAGGAGGAATTCCCCATTCCCAGCACACAAAGAGAGTTTCTTGTGTCATGGAGAGGAAGGCAGGGCAGTAGCCTAGAGAGCACATCTCATCTCACAGTTAATAAGTTGTCTCCACCTCCAAAAAAAACTGCCTTCCACTGTTTTGTACATGTGCTTGCAAAATGCTGTTTTGTGAAATCAGACGCGCTACTGTTTGAGCTTTGTTTTTGTTCTCTTCTCACACAATCATAAAATACAGCAAAGGAAACATTTGAGTTTTTTTTCATTTGTGAATGACACGTGGAAACCACAGCCATAAAAGTCAATAGACCATGTGTAAGTCATGGCTCTGTTGCCACATAGCGACCTCACTTTTAATGCTATAAATTTCATGACCGGTGTTTCCCACGAAAATAATTAGCAAGGCTGTTTCACACGAGGCTGACAGAATGTCAACTATTGCTTTTGGAAGCCCAATCTAAGCATTATAAATCAATATTTCAACACATGTTAAAACAGTGATAAGGGATTCTATGTATTTTATATGGACCATAAATATAAATGGTGAATGAGACACTTTGAGTCATAAATGGT
This sequence comes from Microctenopoma stevenorrisi, assembly GCA_032270685.1. Lineage (NCBI taxonomy): Eukaryota > Metazoa > Chordata > Actinopteri > Anabantiformes > Anabantidae > Microctenopoma > Microctenopoma stevenorrisi. The sequence goes on along the minus strand of JAUMTR010000014.1, from coordinate 7,887,838 downwards.
GAAACACCTAAACTATCATAAAGAAATCATACAGAATCATACATTTTTTTGTTGGATGATGAAAAAGAGATGATACAACTTTATTTCCTAAATGAATAAAAATGCAGCTGTAAGTGACATTTTGAAAAATACAGAAAATGGTCTGCATGACATTTTAGGTATGAAAATGTAAAATAGTATAGCTATAAATAACTTTTTTTATTAGTATGGTAAGAAATAGCACATAGATGCTGTGGGGAGTTACGACTTTGGATTGGGAAATACACAGCCAGTTAATTTTCTTTTCTTCTTTTTGCTTGCTTTAATCATGCAATGGACGGCGATGGACAGATTAAGAATATAAAAGAAAAAGTGAAAATATAATGTTTTGCACTTGCTAATAATAAATAAAAAAAGGCACAAAGGCTATTATGAGTGAATAATGTTCTGATAGAAATACACTGTCATCCGAACATAATGTGTAATAAACGTGGTGCTGCATTTATAGCAGTCATGGGAAATTATTCTTGAGTTTCTGTTCCTCTCTGTGCATTCCAAGTAAATAAATCTTTAAAATAAACAACACTGAACATGACTTTTAAGAATAAGTCTTTATGTATTTCTCTATGTGAAACAAGGACTATTATACTACACAAATAGAAGCAGATACTGTAAGAGACACAGACCACCTCTAAGAAATAAGTACAGAACATGAAAATACACATACTGGTATTATAGAACTGTAAATTATTGCTTGTTTTGCTACTTTGTTTTCTGGATTCCTACAATAGAAGACACAATATTCATATTTCAACAGAAACAGTACAACAGTGACAAACGGTATTATTGACCTTTTTCGAAGATGTTCCCCAGAAAGAAAAGAAACATTCAAACAGAGTCCATGTTGAACACAACACAGTGACAATTGGTTTTGATCGAGCATCTTCAGGACTTACCGTTACATGTTTTTCTACATTTTTTTCCATTACAACTTTGCAAAGAGAAGCTGTAACAAACTGCACACTGGGACTGGTCTCAGCAACAAAAACACTTGGCATATGTACATAAATATACATTTTTCAACTGTGACCAAAATGTACCCAGTTAAACACCGTGACCACAGAGAGTAAAAAAACCTTCACTACTTTCTTTCCTCGCTGCTTCCTCCTTATAATAATTCACCTCAGGAGTTCCACCCATCTGCTGTCGGCCGAGATAACTGCGACAGCTTTACCGTAGTGCCAATAAAACTGCACTCTGACAACACGGCGTGTTTCAAAGAACTGTTTAACTTTCTCAGAAGATAAGATGAATGTTACTTATGGACAAACATGAAAACAAAGACAATGATCTTGTTCTGCAGTGTCATTCCGCCTCATTTTTAAGCCTCCAACTGTACTACGTGTACTTTTGTCAGTACACTCTCATACATCCCAAAGGTCTGAATTTCTTCAAAGTTTACACTAGCAAAAAGGAAGTGGCGTGTTTTCCTCACTGCAATATGCTGATGAAAAGGCTAACCAGGTGTTCAGCTTGAGATAAAAGAAAAAAGACAGTAAAAAAACACAGGAGAGATGCAGCGTGCCTCCTACTTTGTCTAAAGAAACACTATTTTATGTTAAGGAAAAAACATTGACAATAAAGTGCTTACATGCAGATAGACTTGTGTTTTGCCTACTAATATTGTTAAATGGTCCTTCACGCTTTTCAGATTTGCCTAATGACACCTGTCAGAAAGGTTTGTTGATTTTGATTTTATATTTTGCTGAAATGTTAATATTAATATTAAATTAGTGTGGGATTGTGGGGGGAAGTTAAATGAGCTTACTTTAGTAGAAATGTATTCCACTAAAAGAAGATGCTGCAATAAAAGGATGTTAATATAAAATGGAAAATAAACTACAGTTGTGTTGGAAACATATATATGAATTCTTTCTGCTCAGTTTAACAATATACATCAGTAAGAAAAATCATTTTGAGGTGAGTGTACGCTTTGGTTGATATCTCATGAGGCTACCTAATCTTCCCTTTTCTCAGCAAAATGCTTTCTGGTAAACTACAAAATCTATAAGGACTATTTCCACAAATCTACTGTTTAGCTATTTACAGCAAGAAGCAGCGCATTAGTCAGGAGTGCAGCAGGAGGCGGTAGAGAGCCCCGCAATTGCTTGGAGCTATCAGGAGATACTCCGTGCAAATCAAGATATGGTCAGTTTCAAAAGAAATCGTGACACTTAGAAAGTGATTTTGACCAAAGAGTATAACCAAGACATTAAAGTTGTAAAATACAACAAAAAGAATCAGGAAAAACAAACATCCCTTGAAGAAAATGGGGGATGAACTGTCTCTGATCCATCAAATCCCAACAATAGAGACAAATGCTAATTTTCCATCAAGAAGTCTGAACTGTCAAACTGACAAAAGACCATTCAGCTTTGTTTTGCCCCTAAAACGTCACTTTAAACTGTGCGTGGGGATATGCACTTGCATCAAAAGCGTCACACCATTTCCCTGTCATCACACGACAACAATAAAAAAAAAAACCCAACATCTCAGCTCCTCATCTACAGAAGTAACTAAGCATGCAAAAAGTAGTGGGGTAGCAAATACATAGTAAGAATACACATCTAGTAGTTCAGCAAAAAACAACACCTCTCCAAAAAAAAGACAAAAAGCGAAAAAATCCACCACCACAACTTTGTACGTTTTTTTTCTTAAATGTCAGCAAATGTAAGTCACATAGGATGCTTCGTGCTGTGTGTGATGTTAAATAGATTCCTTTTTCTTGATATATTTTGTTAGTATTTGTGTTTCTGTAAGTATCTTTTGTAATACGGTATATACATGCAGACAAGAGCGGAACATCACACACTCAATCTTGACGCAAGCTGAAGTGTCAAACTACCAGATATGAAAGTGGATGAAAAGAAGAAAAGAATAAAATATATATATATATATATATATATTAGAATCTGAAAACACAATTCATAGTAAAAAAAAAGAAGCTTGTTTTGTGTGTCTGCAACCAAACACTCGACTGTGAGAGGAGAAGAGGTATGGCTAACTAACTAGCAATGAGAGCTGAGTGTGCGTGATTAGTGCCTGCGTCGGGACAGGTATTCTGACCCCTCTTGCTGAAAACAAGTGGGGTTGGTGGGGTGGAGGCAAGCGTGCCTGCCACTCCCCGCGCTGTCCGCAGAATGTGATGAGTGTGTGTGTGGTTCTCATCCATTCCCTTCAAGCCGCCTCATTCCATTGCCACGCTCCCCACAAACACCGTGTTTGAGCAATGTTTGTTGGTTTGTTGCTTTTAGTTGAACTGAAATGAGGGGCATCAACGCTCTCTGTGAGTGCGGAGACGAGAGAGAGGGGGCAGGTGTGTTGCGGGTTTAAAGGGCGGTCGGGGGCCGCGCCGGTGTCGGGGTGTGGGGGAGGCCTCTCTAGTTGAACACTTTAGGGGCTCCGTCGGGACGTCTGGTCTGGACAATCTGTTGCTTTGGCCGCGCAGCCTCATCTTCCTCCGTCTCGCTCTCACACACGTGGACGACCACACTTGGGGTGGACTCTGTCCCTGCGTGGAGCTCATACTTTTCTCCTGGAGGAGATGGAGGGAAGAAGGGAAGGGAAAACAGGAGTTATAAGAATAGTTTGTGTAAGTGTAAAAAAATGTATACAATTCATGTAGTTAAAGGATGGTAACTTTTTTTTTATATGTCAGCTACCATTATTATTAATAAAATTGTATTAATTGTATTAATATTATTATTATTAATTCACATATTTGGGGGAAAGTTATTAATGCAGGGCTGAATCTTACATCAGTAACAACCTGATCCAATAAAAAGACTTAAAAATATTAAATACTGAAAGAAATATGTCTACGTAGTTACTTCATTGACTCTGTAAATAGTACAGAATAATCTACGATTTGCGTGTTCAAGAATCGTTCAGCACTCAGGGAGGTTATGGTTTCAACAACAAAAACAAAGACTTTTCTTGAAATAGTCCTGCCACTTGTCCAGATGCCAAATTAAGTGGACTCAGATTGAAAACACACCCTTGTGAGATTGTATCGCAGTTGCCATGGAGACGAGATCAGACAGCTGGCAGACAGGAGGAAATTGGTCTAGTAGCTTTTCACTGTGGTGCCAAACAGAGAGATGGACAGTGAATAGCGTCCTGCTGTTACCGCAGGGAGTTGACAGAGGGAGTCAGCGTGCTGTGCTGCAGCCCAGTAATAATCTGATTTCAGATGCCAGGATGTGAGGCAAAGAACAAAGCCATTTCCTGATGCCTTGCGTTACTATAGTAACAGCAGAACGTGTCAGAAGTGGTCCTCAGGGCTGGACTGTGTGTGCATGCGGAGTTTAATCACGTATTTGTCAATAATGAAAAGCATAGCTTGTAAATGAAGTACAGAGCAAATAATAACGTTTTCCACTTCATCAGCACGAGCATGCCCACATACACGAGCATGGACAGACATTGTGGACACGGCACACCTTTTCCAGGGTGATGGCTGACATTTTGTAAAGGTTGCCGTAATCTAAAATCTTGTCGACAAGGCAGACGAAGGAGACATAGCCGAGCAGGAACGCTGGCTACAGAGAAGCTTCCAAATGTATCTGTGCTGGACTGCGCTGGCTACTCGTTTATTACGTCTTGCAGAAATTGTAAGAAGGTGAGAACTGCAAAAGATGATCTCATGATCATTACCTTAGTTCAGGGTGTGGTGTTCATGTGTCTCATTTTTGAATTTCAAATTACAGTCATTGCTTTCTTCATAGGAACTGACATGTTCTTTCCCCTTATGATAGTATAAAATCTTGGAAGTTCAAGCCTGCAACCGTCACTTTGACCGGCTCAAGTAACAACAGCTGCTGAACATGCACTTGCCTGTATACTGTATATTATCATCCTAAAAAGATTAAGCTCAGGCCAGAAAAAAAAACCCAGCATTGTTGCTGTAATGCAGGCAAGACGTAACTGTGTTTGGGAGCTTAGCTTACACACACACTTGTACCATACTTGTTACATACTTGTTTTCATTTTAAAAGCAGCTTGGCTGTTTGTTTTGACCGTGCCTTGCCCCAGCCGTAATAAATGGGGGCTGTTAATGTTAGCGTGAGTCAGCATTGTTGAACCTCTAAAGCCACAAACTAATAACAGTGTGTTCCTACAAACATACTATTCTATCTTACAGAGAGCACGTTTTTGTCGAATCATCTTGGTCTCGCGGTCTTTGGCATTTGTCTTACTACACACCCAGACGCTTTGTCATGTGAAATCGAAAGATGGACACATCTGCTGTGCCTCATTGTGGCTGCTAAAGTATGAGTCAGAATCCTGTTTGAGGAAGGTATTTAGCGAACAATCAATGTTCATTTTGGAAAAGTCATACGCACAACCATACAAAGGGCAGACACTCAAATATCACCACTGATGTGTATTTGCTTTGAGATGTCAGATTGCAGCAGGTTAAGGTCTAGCACTTGGCTTTCTGGCTTGTTGATTCTTGCAGCCTCGCATACACAGTGACATTGGAGCAAATTCTATATTGACAGCCATTTCACATACAGATAACACATTGAAAATGTTTTAAAAACGACACAATCATAATCACATTATAAAAACCTTCAGTGTTGCAGCAGTCTTTCATAAAAATGCATCTATGATCGGGTGAATCAGACTTAATTTGGCTTTAGACATTACTGAAACCCTGCAGGACAATTCAAGAATAACAACGATCGCTATGTCCATTCCAATATTTTGTCCTAAATACTTCCTGTCCGCATGAAATGACTTCCTGTTTCTATCTGGGTTCCTGTTTAGAGATAAATGTGTCAAATTAGCTTTCTTATTCATTTATTACACGCTGGGTTCATGGCTGTGTACATATTGTGTCTGTGTGAGTGTGAGCAGACTGATCTCATTACTAACCAGGTCCTAGCTTGGAAACTGCACACAGCAGGTCGTAGTTGATGACGGGTGTGGCATCTTCACTCTGACTCCAGCCCACTGGTGGCGAGGCAGGAGGCGAGATTAGAAACTGTTTGACAGGCTGAGGAGGGGCCAGGTATGACTTGTCAATGTCCTCGTCACCATTCTGGATCTATTAGGGAGAAGAAGACAGTTGATGAGGGCGGTAGTAGAGTAGTAGTAGTAGTAGAAGTAGAGATCAAATGATGAAAAGTGGGTGCAGTGGTTTAATTCCAGTGTGAAGATATTTCATACATTCACACAGTCTAATTTGTACACATTTCATGATTAACTGGTTTAATACGGAGGAGATCAAAGATGCATCCAACTGTTTTTTCCTTTGTAAAATCTGTAAAAAAAAGTCCTGCAAATGGGGGTTAAGAAAATTTTGATATGTACAGTAAAAGGTTTGTTAGGTTTGCATTGATAGATTCAGTATTTACTATTTTCTCAGATGACTGCAGACCAACTGCCACAATTCAAATTCAAACAATGAATGGGTTGACCGACACTTTCTTGGGAAGAATTAATTAGATTGTTTGTTTCTGAAATTGTAACACTGACATTTAAATGCCGTTAAAAATGGTTATAAGTAAACAACAAGATGTTTGCCTTTTCAACAAATGTAGCCCCTCCCGGTACCAAAGAAATACATACAGATACACACATGCATACAGCTGTAAGGGTAGAGGAATCGAGGACTTGGGTGTTCATGTGATCAAACTTGTGATTGATGGGTTTTGACAGTGTGTTGCTGAGTTGCACAGGCAGTCAAGTGTAGGTCAGAGAAAAGGTAAAGAATACAAATTTAAAAAAAGAATGTGAAAGAGTGTGAAGAGTAGAGGAAAACACATATGTTGTGTTTGCTGTGTGCGTGTGGGTTTATTTGTGTGTTGGAAATACACTGTGGCATAACTTTCCGTGCAAATAAGCAGGGCTCTATGATGGTCCAGATCCCAGGCCCCCTACCTGCCCTTTCCCAGACCCTTTCACTGACACTCACTTGAGCAAAGTAGAGTTTAAGCTTCTTGCCGTTGAACTCTGACTCGTGTAGCTCGATTCGAGCACGGGCAGCGGCCTCTGGGGTGCTGAAGTTGATCCGGATTCTTCGGAAACTTTTGAACATCTGGAACGTTGCCTGTTCGTCGTAGATTCTAAACAACGCCTCAAATCGCTCCTGTGGAAAATAAAAACACGGACATGTGTCGATGAGAATAAAGAAAGACTTTAGTTTCAGATTCGTGTTGTTGTTCTGCATGTTGTTTAGTGAAGAAAGTAAATCATTCCTGTCATTTCAGTTTGAACCATCTGTGGTCGTATATTTCAGTGGATCAATTAACCAACGTATTTCAGCCTAATGTAATTGTGCATTAAGCGGAGTATCCAGTGCAACCTCTCTGTGCTGTTTCTAGTGTATGGGTGGAACACTTTTATGTCGTTCACCGACACAACAGACAAGACTGACTGTTCTGCTCCAAGTGCAGTATTTATTTAAGGCAATTTTCCTGCATTCGTCTCTGAAGTGGTTTGTCTCACATGCCTTCTTTCTCACTCTGTCATTGTTTCTATCATCTTCGTGTGATTCTTTCCCGTCTGTCATCACTCCCCTTCCCTCCTTACGCATCACACTTTGTCTTTAACTATAGAGCATCATATATGACATTCACACGTCTCCTGTGTGTCTTAGAAATGTCCGTGGACATGAAATTGGTCTCCTTAGCCATGAACTCAATCATGCAGCTCAGAGGGAGGGCAAAAGGAAAAAGGCTTCCATGAGAGCTGGTTTCTGAGTAATCAGTAGCGCTAGTCTTTGTCTCCTAGCCGACCATCACCAAGCACTGATGGAAAAGACAATAAAACAGAGTGTTCTTTCCACGAATCATGTCAAAGGATGAATGTGCCAATCTAATGAGAAAGAAGGTTGTCATGAACAGATTCAGAGCCAGACTCCGAGAAGTGCTGTTATTCCACATTCATTAGATCAATTTGCAATAAAACCTTGTGCAGAAAACCATGACAGCATGTCATGCAAGTAATAATGCTGACTCCTATTCCCCAGTGTCCCGAGAGCCATACATGCAGTCAGAAGCATCAATATCAATCGGTAACCACCACCCTTGAATCACAATGTCTGATTGCATCCCATTTATCTGAATATATTTTCCTTCCTGTTACAGGCAGGGGAGAATAAAAGAGTGAAATACTTAGACGACAACACTTACGTCGTTCTGCTGACACAGCATCTCACCTCACCAGGATGGGAAGGGTGTCTGTTACCTGAAGGAGCCCCAGCAGCACGATGGCTGCGAGCTTTGCCTCTGCACATTACCAGCTTAGTGACTGGAGACGCCAGGTATCCGTAAGCTCAGCAAAGTGACATGAGCACTTGGTTCTTGCTGTGTGCCATGTGTTATTTTAGAGAATCCTTAAATACTTAAATGCATCTTTTTGATCGATCTCATCTTATTGGCAATTTGAAATTGACTAACTAACGGACAAGTTGGTCAGATAATTGGTTTTCAATACTTACACGTAACTGCAGAAAATGCTAAAAAATATCTGTTGAGTCATAAAAACTCATGAGCTTATTATAATTTGACACACAGTAAAAGTTAAATGAGCTCAGAAATACTTACTTACTATATTTAAATGCATCTATTAGTCCAAAACAGATAAAATGTGCTAATATTAAGGTATTGCTATTTTTATTCTTTGCTACTTCACTGCTGCTGAGTAGTAACTACAATTGTCAGTATGATACAGGGAAAATATTCAAAAATACAGGATGTACTATGCACCTCTGCAGAGGAATCACATCATCGCCCTGTCTGACACATGCCGAGTTGTTAATGATTCAGCAAGCTGTGAACCGCAGTTACGCTGCTGTGTGGTATACACTGTGGCGAAACAATCTGCATTTACAGGAATAGGTAGATTAACGCTGTTACTCCTAATCTTTCCTTCGTTCCTTCTTGTTTTATTTGCAGTTTTTCTCCCCATGTATGTGCATCTAGTCTTCCCCTGCTCAACGCCTCGGGGAGCTGGCTAAACCTCAGAGCTGACTTCACCTTTAGGCTTTGTGATACCATTTTTAGTCAGATTCTTTGTTCACCATACAAGGAGCAATCTAAGGGGGCAAGGAAAGGAGGTCAGGATTGTGTGAAAGTGACTTCTTTTATAAATGTTGGGTCGAATTAGCGAGTTAGCGACTACCTTTGAATTAAAATGCAAAAATTAAAAAAAATCCAAAGAAGGGGGACGCGTGTGACTTATCATAAAAATGACAACATATCCTGTAGCTGAAAGCGTTCGGCTCATTGTAGAGTACATTAATTAACCTGTTACTTGGAGACCGAGCAGCAAGGTCTACATCTAGCAGATGTTGTGTAACATCTGCATTCAGCATTCAGATCCAATTTGCTCTCCATCAAATCCAAAGGAAAATATCTCTTTAGACTCTGAACGTTTATTATATTCACTAGCTTGCTGCTAACTTTGGGCTTGTTGTTAGCTCTGGGAAGGCAGTGCAAAGTGAGTTTCTCAGAGCTTTTTCTTCACCAGCAAACAACAGCAGCTAGATATGCTGCTGATAAAACTAGACCAAAACAGTAAAGAGATGAGCAGAATGGAATGCAGAGTTGGGTGGTAAATCTTAAAGTTTGCACATCTTTCAGCTTTCACTCTGGCATTTCTGTTGCTAGTATAAAAATGTTGATTAGTGCAGCTTTACAAATTTTAAATAAGTAATCAACACATTTGGTAAATGAACAAAGCATCAGAATTCAATGTTTCAATTTGATTTGGGTTTAATCATAATTAGCTGGAGACTGACAACAAAGCATTTGTTTGGCCTAACGGCGGAGCCCACTTAAGTGCTTATTCAAACCATGAATTTTCCATAAGGCTTAGCCAGCCTCCATGAGTCACATGTCATCAAACTCCATGTCTGAAAACTGATAAGACAGTCTTTCACAAACTCACATAAACAAAACCGCGGCGGATACATCCATAACCTAAATGATTTCATTGGCACGAGCAAAGATGTGAAAAAGTTCGAAGATCGTGTTCCACAAAAGCACGTGCTGTTCGTTTTCAACTGCACAAACTGACAACGATAGCAACAAGTGAGCGCGCGGATCATTAATTCATGCGATGTCTATGAGTGGATATCCTGAGGGAATGAGAGGAGGAAGAGGAGGGCATGCGAGGAAGAGGAGAGGGGTGTTGAGTTACACATGACCCCCCTCATCTGCCACTGTAATGTTCCCGCACCGACGCACTCCCCTTTGTCCCCTTTGTGTCTCTGTAAGAGAGACTTAGCAAGTGAGTAAACCCAAGTGTGTAATTCTTTAATGTGTTTACACAATTGCTAGTAGTTACAGTGTGGTGGTATTTCTCTACAGACACTGTGCACACGTGCGCGCGCACAAAGCTCGTCTTCTGGCTAAAATATTGTGACAGCACCACTAGTACCTGTGCTTTACTGGAGGATGTCTGTATGACTGTCAGCAGATATAAACTGGTTTGAACTGCACCAAACACACACACACACACACACACAAAGCTTGACACAGCACCTTCTACGACTGTATTTGCAGTGAGTGAGCGCTGTATGGCACCAGGTGAGACAGAAGAACAGCGTGTCCTTGTTTTTCAGCGTGAACAATGCAGGCCTCTATTGGAGGACCTGAGAGAAAATGATGATTTGTACAGTAGCTAGGGAACAAAACGAAAGAAAAAAATTGATCTATGTAGACAACAAATGACAAAATGTCTAATTTATAATCTATCGCTCACATGTAGTCTTCTGTTCTTATGATCTATGTATTACCCACAAGAATATTATATATACCAACAAGAATTTGATGTCTTAAGAGTCGAGACAGTCATGAGGACAAGGTGTGCAGTTCTCAAATAGCCTGGCTTGATTGAAGGAGCAAGCAGAAGTCGTTATTGCTGACTGCAGGGTTCTCGGTGTCACCTTTACATAACATGCAGGGCGTAGCATGATTTTTTATGGTGCATCAGCAGGTGAATGCACAACACTTTAGACCCTGTGTTTTTAGGTTCTTAATTTCTGCAAAGCCTGTATGTTATGAAGGAAAACATGGATATCAAGAAAGAAGAGTTTAACTTTTTAGTAATACTAGAGACAGAAAGCAAACCAGCAATTAGAAAATCAGATTTGGAGAGATGTAAAGTTAACTGCAGCCACTCCAGTCCTGGCTGCGGGGCCATCCTTCAGCACACTACCTCTTGGATAATGAGGCAGTTTTGTTCCTGACCGTAATGGAAAGCCTGTCATCAGGGTTGCAACAGGACATGACTGCAGGCATGACTCACAGCCAGTAGCACCAAGGGACAATGAGCACAGAGCCAGTCGGTGGTCCTGACACACAATCACCTGCACAAAAGCTCAGTTGGCTTAGAGATGATGTGCGGGTTTATTATGCAACGCTGACAAGGTTTAATTTGGGGCGAAGTCAGGCGGCAGAACAATAATAAACATCAGTAATTGACGTAGCAATGCAAAAGCATGGACCGACGGAGGCTGGTAAAGGTGTTAGAGCGGAGGAACGAACATGTATGTGCGAAGAACAATCAATGAATGAGTCAAGTGGTACGATTGGATGTAACCCTGTGACAGGTGACTGTGACCTAAGTGTTGTACTTATGTAAAGGCAGGATTACGTTTCTTCAATGCTTAGGGATCACTTACGATTAGCAATAGCGCCATCCTGTTCTGTTGGCGCAGCGCACACAATGACAAACTGTATTCAACCCAGTTGCACCAAATCATCAGCATCACAAAACCGTGATGTTAAACAGACCTAGATCCTCTTTCATTGTTCTTTGTCAGCATATTTTGGAGATTAAGGAGCTAAATATGTTTTAAACACACTGAACTAACCATTTTAAGGCCTTAGCATCGTCGTCGTGAATATGTATTTGTGCACATACGCCACAGACCAAATGAGAAATTGATTACTCAGCAGGTTAAATTGTATTTTTAAAAAACACTTGGTTGCAGGCCTAATGCAATATCTACAAGTATACTTCTTCTGCAGAAATCGTCAGGACAAACATTTAAATTCACGAGTCACAATGTTCTATTTCAATCTAGTTTCTCGTTTAGATTAGTACAATATTAAAATTACATTGGCACTTACCAAAAGCCCATGACTGTAATCCACAAGCTAGTTCAATTCTATGCTGAATTACATCATTTGGCATTTTGGATCAAATTGAAAAGATTAAACAAGCCTAATTTGAATGCAAAGATGGGTTTTTCTGTGTTTTTTCTAATTCCTTTTGTGAATTATTCATCCTTCACTGTGACACGTGCGTGGCTTTAGCACACTCTAATCCAGATGCTTGTGCCTGAATAGGATTTGGGTGAAAACCAACAAACTAGGCCACGCAGCCTCTGGGTGAGTGTGGGACATTGCTATTCTATAAATAGATTGCATTGGAATAATTAAGAAAAATAATTTCTTAAGTGTGTAGACCATCATTTTTAATTACAGTCTTCCCTAAGGGGCCAAACTGGAACCAGTCTAATGAGGTCAAACACGGTGGGCAGACTGAAGTTCACACCTGTATGTCTGTTCCCGCACATTTTTCCTTATCACATTCCATATTTTTCCATTACTGTTCCATAAACCTGAGCCAACTTTCCATTGCAGATATTCCTGTGTGCAGCTTCAATTTTCTCTTGTGACATGAAAATGTATCGTGTTTAAAACACGGCTTCCATTTTAATCTGCCAAAAATTATTACAAACACTGTCCAATATAAAGCAAACACTCAAAGTAGGAAGATGTTTCCATTACATTTTTAGAGTGAGTGGGGAACTTCACATGTGTTGTATTTGCTCGTGGCTATAACGTCAAGCTTAGGTAGAGTATGGTGCTTTTTTCATTAACATAAATTAGCGTCAAACTATCTACTGCGGATCACTTTTGTTTTTCACTCTTGGCACTTACTACTAACCCTTGACATGCGACATGCACGCACATGGATACACTCTGAGGTTGTGTGTGTTGACCCCGCAAATACCGCTCTTGTCTATACAGCCATCACCATAAAGATAAATTCACCGTAAAGCAGCTTCTCAGTATTACAAAGCAACACAAACAACTCACGATTAATAGCTTTCTCTGCTTTATGAGGCTTGCATAAGCACCGGGGAGGCATGTGAAGGGGGCAAGTGTTATTACATACGGATCAATAACTCGAGCAGGGAGCGGTATCGACAGGGGCCGACGCCGCGGCGCTACACGGCTGCTCCCTCTGGAATATTGCAAGGAGATTAAAATCAGTTTACAGCATGCAGGGACACATTAATCCCATTATCACCGATGGGATCGTTATGTCTTTTTATTGAGGCAGAATCTTTTCCTTGTCAGCACCACTTGGGCTCAGTAGGAAACGCACACGCACACACATGCCTAGCACTTTTCCATCACACACTTTTATCATGTGCGCCCGTGCAGTGCCGCACACAGATCCACACGCATTAAGCTGTAACTTTAGTAATAGTAATCCAAACACATAAAACAGACACAACATTATTTCTTCACTTCATAGTCATGTTGTTTTGGCCACGTGGTAACCAGACACCTCACCCAGGAGACTGTTCTTTTGTTCTACGTCATTCTAACGGACTCAGCGCTAACCTTTAGCTGACACCTGAGCCACAGCACTTCTCTAGGATTTCGGGTCAATGTGAGCTACACATCTCCACCTGCCTTGGGCCCAGACTGGGAGAGCATGCACACCTGAGCCCCCTGCAGCAGCCCAGGACCGCTCAGCCTTGCCAAGAAGCAGATCTGGTTTCCTAGCAGCACTGAACATGATACTGTCAGAGTCTACATCCATTCTGTGTGTCCTGCTACTGATCCTGCGCCTTCACCCCATCAAAGTGAATCACAACAGTGTTTTTTAAAGTCTGGAATCATATTAATATTCAGATCCAATTTCTGTTTGATGAGCATGCATGAAAAGGTTCGTCAGTGCCCTTTCTTTAAATGGACAAACACTGTAGTAAAAAGGTCAACAAACCGAATGAGCAATGATTGATTACAAATAAATCCACCGTGAACCTGACAATTTAAAACAAACATTTTCATTTAGAACATACAAATAATGTCTATTAAAAAGAATAAGTGAATCATTTAACGTGTAATTAATTTATCTTAATCCAAATAATATCAAAATCCACCTTTTCAACTAATGTTCTACAATCTTTGTCTCGCGTGGCGGCACACTGAATATCTTGAGGTTTAGCCTGTTTAATGAAGACTAGCTTTGCGGCTCATGTGCTCAGAATAACCATTGCATATTAAAGGGAAAGACAACACGTTATTTAAGGCTCTACATCAGAAAAAGACGGTGGAAAAAAAAAAAGAAAACATCACAGATGTAAGGACAATCACTCCCGTTGTGCTGAACTACAAATACTGTGGCATATTAGTCATCAAAGTATCTTCTTCTTTAATGCATAACTACTGTGACAATGAAGCCTGAGACCAGACACATGGCACAAGTGACAGACAGACATGAGGACAGAGTGATCCAGGCGTCTGGAAACTTCTGCAGGCGTCCTCGACGGGGAGTGTGCGTTTGCTGACAGAGGTGTTTGTCTGTAGGTCTGTGAGTCCGCTGACTCACTGTTGTGGTTGAAGTGTGTGACTGTGTCAGTGTTACTACAGTCTTCTGTGTGTGGGAGAGCAGGCTCAAGTAGAAATGAGCCATCCACTGCAGCATCTGTAGCATTTACATAATTGGTTTCTCTGTAGTAACTCTCGTCATAAAGGTCATGAAGTCCAAATCCATTTTTTTCCAGAACTTTATATTAGTTAATTGCTTCCTAATTAAAATAAAAACACATCATTCAGTGATACACTGAAGGCAGAAAGCAACACTTAACAAGGGAAGGAGCTGACAGACTGGCTGTTTAATTATTTATATATATAAAGGAGCAAATAACTAGGAAAGTGTCAAACCTGGCAGGTGAATAAATAAATTGGATGTAAATGTCAGCATCACATGCAGCGAGTGAGGTAACTGTAAAGGCTTGCGTCACAGGCTGTGATGAGTAATACATTCACCTGCCGATATGCTATGACCTTCACTGTGTGTCCCGTGCCGTCATTTGCTGATGCTCCTAGATTATCCAGGTAACAATAGTGCTCTGCTGAACAAACACACACCATACAGCTGCAGTCAACCCACACCTCTCCTCACAACAATAATCCTTTGTTTTTACAAAAATTCACACAGTGCCTTTGGTGCTACGGTGCCTTCAGCTTTGCTGTTATTAGAAGAACAACCTGCCCTGTCCACAGCTCCTGCGTTTGGCTCATTAATGATGTAACCAGAAGGGAAGGAGCCAAAGTGTGGGCAAGCCAACCGCTTCGAAACAATGGCTCTGCTGCCATTCACAAAGCTGCTCTTTTACCTAAAAACCTACCATTCACTCATTTTTGATGTCCTTCCACGCACCACAGCCATTGTCTAATCTTCCTGTGACGTGTCTAAAAATAGTAACAATCTACATATTAGTTTACCCAAACTGCTTTGCCACAAAACGGGATTCTGATTGTGATTATTTCTCCGATTTGGATATATTAATTCAACACAACAGGCTTAGACAGGCCCAGATCTTGTTGAATGATAATAAAAACAGGAGCAGACTGACAGGGAGGTGAGCTCAATCAGAGGCCGTTCCCCACGTGCCCTGTTTTAATCTGCCATCACCCCCCAACGCTCTCCATGTGCCAGAAGCCAGGATTACTGGTGTTCTTTGTGTTATTCGAAAGTCAGCCCACTGTCTGCTCTTTTGATTGTGCACAGACACCCTTTTCTTTGCAGAGTCTGGGAAAGGGAGCCTGATAAGAGCTGCTTGACAAGGCGCCTTAGTGAAGACTATGCTCTGATCAGACTGTCCTGTCCATGTCTGTCTCAAGCCTGTCTGAGTAGAAAAGCAAATCTAAGTCTGCCAAGCTGGTTTGGATAACGGGAGCAAATCACAATGAAGTAAACGTCTCCTGATGCAACACATTAAACGTCCTGAGGTATAAAGACAGATCAGGGGTGTGTATGTATGAACAGAAGAACCCCTCACAGACAACATCTGAGGCTTCACAGTGTACACTGACACGTTTCTTTTCTGTTTTTTGTTACCCACAGTTCCCTGGGAAATCTCGAGAACGAAGACTGCCATCGTGTAATTACAGAATTACAGGGTGACACACTGGTGTCTTTCACCTTGGCTGCTCTGCAGTGGTTAGAAAGTGTAATGAGAGTGTGCAGCCGTATGGTTCACAGGGCGGGTCGGCGGCTGCCGCGCATTGTTTGTTTGTGTGTTCACGTGTGCAGCATTTTCTTTTTTCAACGACATTAAAATTCAATGCGCGCGCTCTCACGTTTGAGTCACGCCATCGCAGGCGCAAGAAGCAGGACTTTCTATAAGTATATGCACACATATTCCCCCGGGGAGACAGAGTTGAAAAAAAGTGAACCATGGCTGACAAAGGTGCTGTGGGGATGAGGGTGGGGTGACTGCTGCTGCGGCTGCTGGTTGCAAGAAATAGCTTCATTCAGCCAGCATCACGCCAGAGCACATCAGCAGTGTGTAGGTGCCACACAGAGGAAGAAAAATATGACATCCCACACCGCCTGCTTAACCTGAATTATAACGTGAATGTGTCCACAGAGTCAAAGGTGATTCGAGTTGTTGCAGGCTTCCAAGCTGCCCTGTGACTTGTGTTGGGGTTTTTTTCCTCCTCCCTTCCTGCATCTCTTTCTGCTTCTTTGATGATGAGTCAAATCAGACAAGTAGACATGCAGCCAGCAGGTGAGGGAATAAATTCTGACATTGAATTTCCGAAGGGTTTATTGGGTGAGCCAAGTATTGGTGGACCATCTGTGTGGCCTTTAAAGCCCCCGAGCTGGCACATTGCGGTGCCAAAGGTGAGGCCCCAGGGCTCACTTTGAACACATTTAATTGCAACTGCATCCTCTCTCTGTGACTGACAACATATATTAATAATAATATTTCTACAAGGAGTGTTTAGTTTGGTCAGTATGGATTTTACAGTGTCCTCCAAGTCAAGCGGATCTTCATATATTAGTGTGTGAAAAATTCTAGCTGCATCTTTATTCCCTGTGGCATTAATGACACGTCACCCTTCAAAATATGATGGTACAATTACTGGTACACTGGGATTAATATGTGAGGTCAGCAGACATCCTCTCTATGAATCATGAATCTTTTTCAGTATATCTCACTGCACCTGCAATGCTGCTGAGAAAAGACAGTAGAGACAGACAGGAGAAGGTGGTCTGTTCACCACAGCGCCAAAAACTGCCTCACTTCTTTTCCTGCATGCATCTCGCACTGACTATTTATGAAACCCTCCCACTAAATGCGCGCATCATCTCCAGGACTGTATAACTCCCGGCTACATCACTAACACCGTGATATCACAACTGGTGCATTAAGCGTATTTCTCTGCGAGTCCCATTCTTGTCTTCTCTGCCCAATTTCTGCAATTCATCCGGCGTCAGCCACTGTGCCGTGCGCGCTACGCGAGACATGCGTCTTGGCGAGCTGCGGCTCCCATTGATAAAAATCCTCATCTGCGCGAGAGCTGCATTCAACGTCACCAGCATATGCATACACCTCTACAGGCCAGCATGCAGTCAGCGGGTCCACAGCAAACTGCTGCACAATTACACCACAAGGGCAAATAGCGCGATTTGCATTTTGGGTGAAGACCGTACCTGCATTTTGTCTGACGTAAACACCTCGGTGTCCACTTCGCAGGCGATGATGGTCACCATCTCCAGTTTCATATTTATCGATGGCATTCCCTTTCGTGGTTGGGAAAAACGAAAAGAAGTAAAAGCCTCCCTCTTCCTCTCTAAAAGGTCGCAGAGAAAGATTGCCTAAGTTCTTCCACCGCGGACTTGAGGTTAAATCCAGCCGACTGCTCTGGTTTGATCAGCTGTGACAGCTGCTGCTGCTGGACTCCTCACTGCACTGACCCGCTGCTCAGAGTGATGCTGCCGCAACCGCACAAACTCTCTCTCTCTCTCCCTCTCTCTCCCTCTCTCTCTCTCTCTCCCGCCCTGCTCCTGGCTCCACATTGACGTCATTACCATCCTTACGCTCGCCGCGTTTTACGCCACTACAGCGCGGACGAACCGGGCATGGGCCACTGCAGAACTCATTCCGCCTTTGCTTGTTTTTGCTCATTCATTTCCACCAAGCTGCAGGAAAAAACACGAGCAGTTAATTTACCAAAGCTGAATATACATCAGTGGCACCCTGACTCTCTTCCAGTCGAGAGACCGTGTTATTTCTTTTTGATGCCTTTGAATGGGCTGGACATAATAACAGGAACGACTGCAGTATGCCAATAAGATTAAAAGCCCTACAATAGCTGTACTAATATTTTTGAGACACCAAGAAAGGTGAAGTTTCTATTTTAAGGCCAAAACAATATGAACATAATATGCAACATAAAACTTTATGCAGCCTAACGTAATAGTTATTACAGTTTCAAAAGTTCTTATGAGGTATAGTCAGTCTCTCTGAACTGAATGTTGTAAAGTCATATGTTTTACATAAGACAAATACATCAAAATATAGATCGAGACGTTCACAGCAGGTCACAAGAGGAACCAAAGGGTCAAGAGAGGATTACTGGCATAGAAAATAATATCATCCGAATTATTTTCTAAGGTTTTGGTGCAACTCTGGTGACGGGGAAGTTACAACGTTGGTCATGAATAGTACAGTTTGTAACTGCCCAGGAGTCGTGTTGCATGTCTTTCTCCATCTGTCTGTCCCAATTCCAAAGGCATCCACCTTGTTACCAGAAGACAGTGGATCGTTGCTTCATTTTACCAGGTAGGAACAAATATAGGTTTCTGTTACTGTGGCAATCGCAAATGACTGGCTTATTAATTGTTCATTAAAAAACTGCAGTCTACCAAAGGCACCTTGTTTTTTTGCTACATGCAGAGAATATGGCAGTCACATCGATGTCTTCAGAGCCGATGCTGGGTACCTGCCTTCTGTTAGCAGTACCATACCATTTAAACCGTACCGTGAAGTCTTCTGGGGTTGACGCCTTGTTGACTGGAGATTAACTGTACCACGGCTCGTTTTAACTCGCAATAAAGCAGATGATGACATCGCCTGTACCACTATAGCCACGGCTCCATTTCTCTTAATTATTGTGATACATTGCAGGTTTCCACTCCAGCAGTAAACCAATAATTAAAAAGAAATTCCCACAGATATTAAACCATTGCATAATATCCCATTAAACAATGTCTTCTTTCCATCACTCACATCATATCGGTCTTTCTCCCACCCCGTTCCATAATAATAATTACAGGGCCGACAAAGACAGCTAAATCAACTATAAGCCATTAATATTAAGGCGCTAGGCGGCAGGGGCTATTTATGTCTGTGTGTGTCAAGCATTGTCCACGCCGTGCAGACGGAGAACATGAGAAAGATATGTGAGGATGACTGTGACATTCCTCCACCAGACAGCATCAGTCAGTCACCCAGTCTGGAACAGTTAGTCTCTAAATGCCAAATATGCCACACATCAGTCGCTGTAACACGTTGGCCTAAGCCTGAACAACAACTCGCTCCTATCTGTCCACCGAGAGCGCCTGCGTTTTATTCTTTAAAGTAATCCTGCTACAGAAGGAGCGTGCGGCGCAGAAGATGCTACTTGACAGGTTTAGGTATTATCCTAAAGTGACCCGCACTGCTCATTAATCAGCAGAGAAGTGATAAAGCAGCACACGCGGCGCTGTTTTCTGAAACCTAATGTAGGCTTAACTTACCAAATGTTGTGATTATTTATTCATGGCTTGTTGGACTATGGTCATTTCACCTACCCCTGTTTACGAAGCCTCCGGCCAGCAGAAGATGGGGGAGGCTGTCTGTCTGAATGGAAAGTCCAGCTGCCTTGGTGGCTGTAGGACAAGTAATGCAAACTAAACCCAGGTCATACTACAGTGTGTTTCGGATGCTGAACATTCATGGTGGCGAATGAAAGTAATAGGATCCTTCATCTAACGCAAATGTATGTCAGAAAAAAGGAGCCTGCTGTGTAGCATTGGCATAGATACACAGGGCAGGGGATGCATATTCAAATGCTTGTAGCTATCAAAGCATTGTGTGGATGCACTCCGCTGACCCTTTTTATCACTGCTGGCACGTAGGAGAGATCACCGTACATGATAAAGCACTTTTCCTCTTGCCTTATTCTGCAGCTCTCCTCTACCTCCTCCTCATTCACAGTTCCCTCTGTTAGATCTCACAGTCAGCATGCCTGAACAAGTTTCCATATAGGAAAATATCAAGTTAAAAGACATTTTTCATTCCCACCACAGTAACAGACAGTCCTCACATTTATATATTGCAGATTAACTATTATTTGAAATAGTGTGAGTGGTTTATTCGTTCACTTTTGTTGAGAGTTAGATTAGAAGATCTGTGTGCCTCACATTTGGATGTTAAGTTAGCTCAGCACAAACAGCTGGCCACTGAAGCAAATGTGAGGAATCAATGCACCTCTAGGGCCACGGTCCTGCATGTTTTATCCCTGCCCTTCCCACCTCTGATTACCTGGATCGGATGTGTTCGTCAACTCGAGCTCATGATAAGCCAAATAGTAAAAATTTAGACATACAGTAGCGGAGTCTCTAACATGAATGATGCACTTTATTAGCGACGAGAAGAGGAGGAGGCAGAGATGCTCAAAGGGTGAGACACTGTGTTTCTGACTCACTATCGAGCAGAATTTGTATTCTGTAGTGGAGCTCTGCAGAGGAGCAGCAGGGATGAAATCGGGGCAGTGGATCATCGTCGCATATGCTTTGTATGTTACATGCTGCATGGTAATGCACGCGTGCATGCACAAAACCAAACGATACGACCTATAGACACAAATAAATAAAAACTGCAGCTCTGAATGCTAAAAACTGAACATACCTAAAGATTTATTCGATACGAGAATTCTCCCAAAATGGAAAAGAAAAATACGGAAAAAAAAGAAAAGAAAAACCAGCATGATAGTTCTCACAAGATTCGTCTGTACAGTATGTGGATTTGCGCGTGTGTATGTGACAGCAGAGGAGTGAAAGCAATGATGCTGTAAAAGCTGCTCTATCCACACGCTGCTCACACACATACATGTACATACACACATGCAACCGTGAACATGTCACATCTATTTGCTGCCAACCTCCTGTTAGACCAGGCTACCTCACTTGGCCGAGCCAAGCCAACGCGATGTGCCAGCGCCAATGCAGCTGCTGTAATCTAGGCCAAGCTATTTATAAAGAAAGCAGCCAAGTACAAGCGCAGGGAGCCAGGGGGAGACAGAGGGATGGGAGGATAAAAGAGTATCTACAGGGCAGAGGGACAAAACTACAGGGTATAGGTGAGAAGGAGCAGAAAGAACCGAGACGCCCAGAGAGGCAGTGTGGCGCAGAGTGAATAAAAGTAGTGGGCAGGTAATTGAAAATAGAAAGAGACCAAGAAAGACAGAGAGAGAGAGAGAGAGGTGCTGTCAGGGGCAAAAGACAGGGTGAATACCTGAGCATGAGCAGACATCAGCCTGTAAAACCTGAAAATGATGCACAGTGTTGGTCTTCTTTGCCCTGCGGTTGGCTGTTCGGTATGAGTTTTTACCCAACTATTTTGTCATACAGCATTTATAAACACATACATGTATATTTGCTTGTGTCTAAAAACTCTATGTGATGATGTTGTGCAATGGTTATTTCACATGGTCTATGGAGACCATGCAGGACACCTTCCTTTACACGGAGAGCTATGTTCAGAAATGCCGAGTGAGGCTTACGACGGTGTTTATACATGCCGTCTGGCAAAATGACACTAGATCATAATTAATATTAAACACCAAACACCAGGGAAAAGAAGACTAATTACAACCCCTCTGGCTTTCAATACACGCAGCCCGCATCCACACTTCATTCAAAGCCTGGAATTAGTTTTATTCCGTGATTTGAGTTCGGCTGACAAACTGACAGGATGAAACGTGAGAGAGCATACACGTTTACATGACTTTTAACGTTTAAACATATAACTTTGAGTCTTTGCTTCGATTGCTGGTTGTGCTTAGACAAGACAACGAACCAACAGCTGTCAAACAGCAATGATCACAAACAATGAGCATATATAAAAATAAGCGTGCAAATCAAGTGACCAGGTGAAGTAGTCGTGACCCAACAAAAATACTTCTGTATGGTAAAGTGGTAAAAATAAACTTGCCTTCTTAAAAGCATCACTGTGAGAAAAGCTTTCAGTAAAACAAATATTCTATATGAAGTAAATATGAAGCTGATTTTATATATACAGGTCCTTCTCAAAAAATTAGCAATATCCTTTTGCAGAAATGACTGCTTCAATGCGGCGTGGCATGGAGGCAATCAGCCTGTGGCACTGCTGAGGTGTTATG
>JAUMTR010000014.1:7819835-7864609 GCA_032270685.1 Microctenopoma stevenorrisi | reverse complement strand
TTTATCAGTAAATTACAGAAAATAATGAACTTTATCACAATATGCTAATTTTTTGAGAAGGACCTGTATATATATATATATTTAAGGCTTTTACAAACCAACAGCATATCTGGTGGGCCACCAGCATCTGTTCAGCAATTTAACCCAGTCCAAAAGCTGAAGCTTAGGCGCGGGAGAGATGAGCTGCCTTATACAGTAGCCGTGTGAGCGGGACAGAGGGTGAGGAGGGTGACAGACGAGGAAACACAGTGTGACACGTGCTGACGGTTCCACTGATTGCTTTGCTTTTAAAACCAGGTCAAATCTTTGGATGGGTTAGGCAGGCTCTCTGACCTGCTTGCCGGCGTTGCTGCTGCTAGAATGCCCCACCACACACACACACACACACACACAGAGAAAACACAGGGAAGAAAAGACCTGAAGCAGACTCAGATTTGAAGATACAGTGCTCTGAAAAGTGGGTGCCATTTTCTGAGGCAGGCAAACAAGAGCGAGACGGAAATGATAGACTCGTCACCAGAGCGTAGAAAGCGCTCTTTATTCTTTCACTTCCAACAGATCTAATTTAAAGCACTGAGATACGAGTCTCTGATGAGTACGCGCTGTTAACTAGTGCAATGAAAAACTTGTCAGGATAAAGATAGCTCATAAACAAAACGGGTTATGCTATGGTTGCGACATAATAATCAGACAAACCGGCGCAGAGTGCACACAGGCCCACAGGTGCCATGTCAGAGCTTTATATACAGTACGTCAGTAAACAACATGATGGGGATAGTGAGAGGCAGAGACAGGAAGACGCTGACAGAGACAGACTTAAATGACAAGGGAGAAAAGAATGATCAAATGCAACAAACCAGAAAACAAGACGCAGCATAAACCAAATCAGATCAGGGGGAGTCACAAACATCAATGTTTCTCCTTTAACAACAGCAAAAAACAAGTCCAGAGACAACAATCAACAACAGGCTGTCAATAGTCCTTTTTCTGCAAGTGACTACCGTGAGAAATTGATTGGAGAGTTGGTCTCAACACTTCTCTCCTAATAAATAACGCCGGGGAGCAGGGCGAGCAACAATACCATGCAAGCAAGGTTCCTGAAACAGGCAGGTAGGGAGAAAGGCAGCTAACCCTAACCCAGGGACAAGCTGGAGATGTTAAAATGAAGCAGTAGCACAATTTCAGATGTACAACATTTCGTTTATTTCTCACTATCACGCAAACTTGTAATGTAACCTGTACATTTATTTCAGCTCCTTCCTTACAGCAATCGTCTGCAGCACATTCTTCTGTTTCCTGATCGCAGTAACACCTCAAGTCATGGGTCCATTCATGCTTCGGTTAAACACCAGATGTGCTGTGTTGTTGTATTCTGAAGTACTATTTTAAAAGCACCACAGAACATTCCTATTTTTAGACTGATTGAACCAGAAAATAATCATGATTTAAATAAAATCAATGGCGCGCGACTCAGAAAAAACAAAACAGCAGCTTACATGGCATCCTAAATCTTATAGTTTCATAATCAGCCTCTGTGTGATTGGCGAGGGCGGGGTTCGTAAGAGATGAAGCATAATTTCTATCAAAGCAGCCACACACACACACACACACACACACACACACACACACACACACACACACACACACACACACACACACACACACACACATCAAAGAGCAAATATTTATTTCTCTGAGGATTGTATGATGAAGCAGAGGAGTGGCACTAGATGAGTGTCAACGTAAGAAAAAAACGGCATAATAAAACAATTCACCATGATGAGATTATAATGATGTTTGTCTTTAAATACAGTACAACATCTCAGCCTTATGTAACTGTTCTTTGACTGTGATTATCTCTGTTTACTGATATTACAAGTTAGTCGGAGATTGCATTTTAGTGCAGAACTCACTCATTTTGTGTGCAAATAACAATGATGCAAAGAGCAAAAATAAATAAATACCACTGATGAAGCACTGACGTTTTTGTGGCAAAGCTGTCTTTTTACAAAGAAGAGAAAGTAAAGTTGGACGAGAAAAAGGGCTGTGGCTGAAGGTGAACATTACAACATACAACTAAAGGTGCAGATGTACAACAAATCACTGGAAGTCACTTGCCTTCAGGTGGTACTACTCAAAGCGGGACTGTTTTTTCATAGCGAGACGTTTAGCATCCCAGGCCACGTCTGTGGAGCCATGGCGGTGTGACTACTAAAATCAGGTTAAACTTGATAATACGCAGTAGGCAGTGGAGACGCTGTGGAAAAATGTAAATTACACCAGGCCTACCAGCGAGTTCAAACTGTTGCTGAAGAAAGAAACACTGACATCGTGTAAATGTGCAAAATACCCAGCATGCAACAACTCAATTTAGCCGAAGCCATCTATTGTCTGCCCGTCTTAAAATGCTCTCTACTTTATTCTGCCTGATAAATGAAGGCTAAACAACAAAACCAGGTTGGTGAGACAACCCCGGTCAGTGTACCAGAATAATATCCAGGCCGCAGCAGGAGCAGGAGGCCAGAGGCACTCACTCACTCTGCACTGCATCGTGTCTGACCTTCAGCCTCCCTCCACACACACACACACACACACACACACCCAAGACCTAGACCCCAAAATAGACTGTAGTCTGACACATGAAAACATATAACACTATCACGAGCATGCATGAGCCACATAAAACACACACACGCACATATACAGGCTCACACTCTCTTTACATCTCAGCTTTCACGTCCTCAATGACGCTATCTTTAGTCCCCAATGTGATTCATCACTCCACTTGACACTATCAAATGCATTAGTGTAAAGTGGGAGAATGTGTCCACCAAGGCAGTTCACCTTTTCCACATTCTTGCCGTTCTCTATCTCTGTTGCGCTGCAAACGCATCGCTAAGACGAACAACTGGGAAATATTTGCTGTAAACAGCTGTTGTACAGTTTGGTTTCCTGTTCCTTAATAAAATAATCCCCAGGAAATACGTTGTCAGTAGTGTCCCGTGTATTATTGATCAGAAGGTCTGAACTGTCTTTCTGTAGCCCAAGTCCATTCCCACAGAACATCTGGAGACATACCAGCTTACAGATGCTCCTCATCACACCACATTAAGAAGAGCTCAGTGTTACAGGCAGCAGCAACGAATGCCTGATGCACACTGGGTACAATGAGGGACAACCTATAATGGCTTCTATGAGCTTTCACCTGATGAGAATAGTAACCACTCTGCCTGCTTACTTCACCTATCTCTCTGACTCCCTCACTCTTTGTACACACTTGTTTTTTTGTGGGTAATGTAGATAATGAACCATGGCAAAATTGGATGCTGCAGAAGCTGCACTGTTTTCTGCTGATCACTCCTTAGGCCACAATGAAAATTAACCTGAGCGAGTTAATCAGAGCTTTACACGTCGCTGCATTTTTCAAGTTGAATATATGCTGATACCTTTAGTCTTTCTTCACTTTCTCATGCAAAAGGAAACACCTTCTGGTGTTTGTTATGTGCAGTAGAAGCATGATTTGATTAATGTAAAACACATTTAGGTTTTTATTGTTAAATGCTGGACAAGAAGATCAAATGAGTAAGAAATCCAGTCATTTCGGTGGACAGGTGGCCTGCTTCGGTTTAACAGCCCTCAGCTGAACTCCCTGAAGATTCAGTAAGCATCTCTGCATTTTACTTAAAAGCTGGTCAGGGGGACAAAATGCTGCAAATAAAAAAGGAAAAGTGTGCTACTAGGTTTTACTTCCTCTTCACTAATGCAAAAGAGAAGGAAAGGCTTTTACAGCCTGTTAAGAGCATCTAATAAATATGGGGGCACATGTGTGCACAGACACAGACCGTTTTCCTGTACGTGTTAGAACAGAAACAGGTAATGTCAATGCTGGGAGGGAGCCAAGAGCCCAAAGACACAAAAATGTAGGTTGCCGTGTCCCCGTTCTTCACTGAGGGTGTAGTCACTAAGTTTAGACGTGTCAAGTTTTCAGCAGTTAGGGAAAAATCTGAGATTTCATAATGTTAGAACAAGTTACAGACTCTGCTTCAGTGTGTGTATGTGTGTGTGTGTGTGTGTGTGTGTGTGTGCAGAATCAAACCACACTGCTACAAGCCAAAAACAAACGCATTTAGTGCCCCGTTCGTGCCTCAAAACCATTAAATGCAACCTGTTTTTCTGATTACATACCTCATCCCTTCCTGTCCTCATTTTTGAAGTTTAAACAAATGTCAAAACTTCTATTTTTAGCCCGACTCATTTAACTGAATCATATAGAGAACAATCTATGACATGCTCTGACTGAAGGATGTGTGGGTGGCGTTTCCACTCACAAGTGTGAATCGTAATGAAGTGAGGAGGCAAAACGAAAAAAAGGAGGGGGGGGGGGGTGGCTCTACTGCTGGGAGGAATGGGTGTACAAACAGGAAACTCACAAAGAAGTGATTCATTTAAAGGGATTTTGTGCATATGCCATTTATAGCCTCTCTGCCTTCCATACATGGAAAGGATAAATAAAGAATGCCTCGGAGAGAGAGAGACACACACACACAGGGGAACATTAAAAGAACTGAGGGATGAGAAGAAAGCAACTTAACATGCAGGGGACCAGAAGGAGAAGAGAAAGCTTTTGCAGAAGAAACGGCGGGTCACTGTTAGACGTAGAGAGAGATGGATGGACAGATGTAACGGAGACCAGGAGACTTAAAAGAGAGACAGTAACAGAGAGAGAGAGAGATGTGAAGCATGCCAGCTGGTAGAATGACAGGACAGCATGCTTTAATTGGATCAGAGAAGCAGAAAAGCAAATGTTTCTTTTTTTTCTGTATCTTTCTCCAGCAAACAGGATCTAGTAATTCAAGTATTCCAGATCTGAGGATTCTGATAATGCAATAACACAGATAATATAGTGCATCTGCAACATGTCTGTGCACTTTGGTAGGAGCTCTGTTGCCACATCTATACTGGGAGTGGGCATGTATAAGACACTGCATGAGCACGCGCACAGATTAATGCAGTCACACTGTAGTCTGCTGCCCTGCATTCACGTTCCCTGGTAAATAAATAAAAAAAACAGCATCAGGTGTGTGTGAGTGTGTGTGCATGTGTGGCTGTGCCTTTGCGGTTGAGCAATCAGCAGCGCAGCATGAGACCGTGACTGGACTTCGACAGACGGGAGCAAAAGCTGTGGATGACATCGTGCACGTGTTGCTGGGCTTTGAATCTTTGATTTGCTGACACATTTAGCAGGATGACTCAAAAATACACAGAGGGAAACACACACACACAAACACACACCGACAAAATATGACCCAGAAAGTGACTTTGCTCCAGCTCACCTTGTGCGAGTCGTCTTCGAACACAGCGTCGTGAACACTGCATGCAAAGAGTGCCGCGGGGAGGTCGCTCAGATCCATCATCTCCTCCGCCATACTTTCCTGTTCGCTCTCCCCGAACCCTATGTCCTCCTCCTCCTCCTCGTCCTCATCCTCCTCCGGATCACTGCTGTAGGCCTCTGAGCCATTACTCCACGCCTTGGAGCTCTCTCGCAGCATGTTGTGGCCTTTTTGGAGGCTGCAGACTGGCAGACAGGGACCACAGAGGCTGGAAGCTGGGGAGGTAAGATAACAGATTGGAAGTTGGGAGATAAGGTGAATATACCAGCTGGAAGCAGAGAGATTGACACGAGCTGTGGCGACTGCAGGGTTGCACTAAAGTAGTGATCATACACAGGCTGTGGAACAGGAGAAGAAAGAGAGAGAAAAATGAACAGGAGTCTGTGAGGACTATGAGAAATCCACCAGCTCCAAGTCCAGTTTTTGGTGCCTGGGAAGGATTTGAAAAGTGACAAAACGTGACTTAACAGATAAATCAAGGACAAAAAATTATGGTTTGACGTCCTAAATTTAAATGATAAATCTATACGATAAAGCACGATATGAGAAACAAATCAAATATGAATAAATGATATGCTGGAGCCTCCCACCAACATGGGGATAGAGCGCCATCTAGTGCTGCGCGGCTACGCTGACCACGATCATTTAAAATACAGCAACATCTTAAATTCAACCGACATCTGGGAGTAAAATCTTATGGATACCGACTGAAACAAAAGTTGAACACAGATGCGCGTCACGTGCGGGCAGCGCGCGCGGCCGTGGAGGAGGATCGTGACATCATCGTAATAAGAGGAAATCCCTGCGTAGATCACGCCGAGCGCTTCCGCGACATGACGACATGGGCGTTTAGGACCACAGTAGCGCATTCTCTGTTTCCAAAACCACATAAAGCGCGGAGGCACACATCACACGTTGAAGTTCCAGTTTTCTCCTCATTTTAAACGGTTTGAGGCCAAACGTGATTACTCACCTCACCACTGTCAGCGAAAGCTGTCGAAACCGCCCATTGCGCGCAGACTCCCAACAGGATGTAAGTGACTTTGACTGAAGGTGCTCTGGTGTGTGTTGTTGTGTTTGTAGATGCTGGATTACTGGAGCCTGCGTGACGCTGCAGCCGGCTCCAGCGTCAGGACCCGCAGGTGACACCAATGAAGCGGCGGCGCGCAGCGACCAATGAGGCTGCGGCACAGGGGACGAGTACGCACACAGGCTGCTCCGCTTCAAGCCGTGGCTCCACGAAATTCAGACAGACACAAGGCGGTGACATCTACAGACGTCTTACCTTTCTGTATATTATTAGACGGACAGTTCACTTGTTGCGCATCTTTCGTTTATGCTTTTTATTTAGTATGGACTTTTCTTTGTGGCCCCACAAAAATAGAAAGTCAAAGCAGATCACCGAAAGAGAGGCTTCACATCTGGTGAAATAATCAAACAGGGTAGGACTGTGGTTTACTTTGCCACATTTATTATTTAAAGAGTTAAATAAAACAAAAGGTATCACTCACACAACAAACTGGATTACATGGACTCACAAGCATATATTGCATATAATTCACAAAGGGAAGATTTGTGTTTTGACCGTTTCAAAAGCTGTTTTCTCCAGGAGGCAGATTTCAGCTGATTTCCACAGTGACACTAATGTTACATTTATATATAGACATGTATATAAATGTTACAGTTATACATACATTTCTGTAAACCCTGCGTCATATTGTGAAAATAAGCATGTATATAACCTGTGTTGGTGTCTGCTTTATTAACACTGTAGAAAGCTGCACGTGGAAAATCTCCCTGTGTTTAAAAGTACCACATTCTATGAAGGTTTACTTTGAGTTATTTTTAGATTGATAAAGTAACAGGAACAAACAGGCAGGCATTTATCGGTCACCTTCCTTGTACCGCCTTAGAGTTATGTATCCAGTGCGAAGCTACATTTCAAGGCACATTAAAAGCAAAACCTGAAAATGAATAAATAAATTACAATAAACTGAACAGTTACACCCATTGTTTGGTCACATCAGAAAAATGCATTAATACAGTGAAATCCCAAGAACAAGAGGCAGGAAGTTGTGGAGTTAAAACCACCCTTAAAACCTAGAGGCAGATGTTTAAAAGTCAAAATGTTCATTGGCAAGTTTTCTGAAAAACGTTGGAACCTGGAATTGAGGAGCAACTTCCCAATCCTTAGTGGAAGAACAGATCACAGTATGTTCCCATTAATGGGAACTAAATTGCTAAAAAGTCTTGAAAGTCAACTCTTACTGTACATGTCAAAGCGAACACAAGGCACAACACCCTCAGCTTGTATTTCGTATTTCTAAAGTATGTGACTCCACTACTAACACCCAGTCTTTTAAAAAACTGCTCCTCAAGGTTACTTTTTGGTTTAGAGATTTCAAGAGAGAAAACATGTAGAGACGAGTGTGAGGCATAGCAAAAACAGCTAAAACACCCAACGCACACCTGTACTGGGCTTGAGGTTAGTCTTGTATACACTTTAAAAGAATTGAACATACCCATCCTGGCTTTTCAAGGTCCTTGAGTGTTCAGGATCTGGTAAAGGGGAAAACAAAACTAAATGTTCAAACGTTGGTCTCTAATCTTCCTTCAGGTCAGGTGGGTCATGAGATGCATCAGTGGATCTAGAACGAACGTGCGGTTCCTCCAGGTCCACTGGTAGAGACGCAGGAGCCACTCCATCATTGTTGACCAGAGTCCCATAGGAGAAAGAACCGTTGAAGTCTGGCTGAACCACTACGCCCTTGTCATGAATGGTCGGGATACCTGAAGGTGAAAGTTCATGAGAAACCTGAAGAGCTAAAACTACTTAGGTTTGTTGAATTGCACAAATCTTCCTTTTTGTTGTTTTTTGCACACAGGACCGTGCAGCTTTACATTTTACCAAAGACATTTCTAAATTTCTACAAACCATTATTCATATCCATAGTGACATATGGCTCAAAGGCCTTGGTCCTCTTCCTGTTTTTGGTGATGAGAAAGACACCAACAAAACACACAGCAGACCTTTTCAAAGAAGAAAAAAAATAATCAGTACAGTAAATCATCACAAATGTGCTTTATCACTGAAAATACTTATTATGAATTGTCTCAGTGCGAAGGTACAGGTGTTAGTGAAAACTAACAATAACAATCAATCTGTCTGTTCTATTCAGTTTATTCACGAGGTCATGACACTGTGGTATTGTACACACAATATTGGAAATCTATGACAGCTAAATAGAATAGAGCCATTTTATATATTTATTTTCATTCTTTTACAGGGACAAGGTCACAAAGGTAAACACTCACCCCAACAAAAATATACAGATGTGAAGGACATCTTCATTTATAAACTCGTAGTAAAACACGGCTCCTGAAAACCAGAAAGGAGAAAGATAAGAGAGAGAGGTGGCAAAAGAAGATTTCTTATGTTTTCAATGCTGTGATTCTAAAGAAAGCCTCCCTCTTCTTATTTGACCTTCTGGGCAGAAAACTGCATTCACCTGTTATTCCAGGTCCAATTGAAATCTGCCCATCAAAACAGAAAGCTGCAGCAATTTGTGCAAAAACGAACCACGTATAAAAACTCACCAGCTACTATAGCAGAGATTGTGGAGAAGGTGTAGTTGACACTGGCGATCAGACAGGAGTCATACAGCTTACAAGCCTGGGAGATAAATCTAAGAAGACAATAACAAGGGAAAAATCAGTAAACAAACATTAAACGGTGCTGGAAGACTGATCATTAATATGTTTTACTCTTGCAGTAAAAATTAAACCTGGCTTGGAAGACTACTGAAGCCACCATGCAAACAAACATGACACTGAAGATGGGGTAGTTCAGCTGCATGTCGCCCTCAGCAGTGAGAACCAGCATGCCGGACACTGCCTTCACTGTGATCACTGTGACGGAGCCTGTGTGGAAAACAAAGGTACCTTAAATACAAAACAAACTGTGAACCAAATGCTTCACCGCAGCTTAGGTGCTGTTTCAACATGTAAAATGTAGCAATGCATTTCATTCGCGCATGGTAATAGGTCGTCTATACAGACAGTATTAAATTGACTGGCTTCTATGCCACAGACTCACCCAGCAGAACGACCAGCAGCAGAATAACAACAAGGTAGTTAGCACCGCGCTGCTTGTAGAAGTACAAAAGTAGGCAGAACGTGATGATCTCCAGGAGCTGTTAATACAGATGACAGCGACAATAAACACCAACATTTATGTCAAGTTAGGTAAACAGGAACACTCAGTTATAATCAATGGAAAAGCCTGCTGAATTAGAACACAGGTCAAGGAGGTCGGTGAAAGTTTGTCCCTAAAGGTGGAAAAACAAATAATAAACAAGAAGCCCTGCGGTAAAGATCCATTTGACACGTGTAGCCCTACAGTTGTTCAGTGTTCGGTGCTTTTACAGGTTTTTGATGCTGCAGCTTCTCAGGGAATTAATATTTCAGCTAATGTGACTCACTAGTGCCCTTGTAATTGTGTATAATTATAGCTTCCCATAGGATTAGCGGGTGAATATATCTAAGGTATAGGTGGGAAATTAGGAACAGAAGAGGACGTGGAACAGAAATGTTTCATCCTTTCTCCGGCCTTTCACAATAAATGAAAATATCTTACCATATACAAGAGAACAGGCCATCCCACGATATGCTTCACAATGTTTACTGCTTGGAGTTTTTCATGAGAGTTTGGTCCAAATGTCACAAACAGGTATGTTCCTGCGATGGTTAAGAGACAGCCCAGGAAGGACAGCCCATAGCGCTCTGAAATGACGTACAGCACGCAGCTAATTAAAAGCTTCGATTATTTTTCCCACAAAACGTGTCCTGTACACGAGTGAGCTCCTATTGTCTAATTTAGTCATTGTACCGACATGTTACCGAAGGCGGATTAAACATTTGCATACAATGATACAAGTTCTGTGCTATTTGCATCTGAATGCCAGGAGATCTGAGACCTCATCTTTAGTTATGCACACATATGCTTACTTGCAAAATCCTTTGGTTTACATTTCTCACGTAGAAAAGTGAGACCCAAAATTGCACTTGCTGAAAAGATAAAGAAAAGCATAATGCAAAATATTAAAACAGAAATTAGGTTGGTTTTGGCCAAAATAACATTTTGGATAATCGCTATGACGATATATATTTTTTATAATTGATAATAATGTTTGCCTGCACCTAAAATACTTACTCAGGATAGAAACAGCATTGAGAGGTGCTATCAGAGCGAGAGGGGCAAAGGCATAGGAGACAAAGTTTGCTGCCTCGCCAAAAAAGGCCAGTATGAAACCACACCACCAGGTTTTAGTGCGGTAGAAGCCACGTGAGTCCTTTGTGCCCGCTAACGTCACATGGCTGTATTTCTGTGTGTAAAAAGAAAGCAGGTGAAACACTGGTATTGACTGACAAAGGGTAAACAGGAAGCCTCCTACAGTACACAAAGCTTAAAGCTAAAATATACAGTAGCTTAAATGCAAACAAACAGGGTCAAATGGTTTTGTAGCACAGATATCCTAAAATAGAAGTATAAGAAAGTTAAGTAATGATTCATGACAATAACAACCATCTGCTGTAACAATAAAATCATATAATTAAGGAGGATAATACTTCAATGATGGCCTCTCCCTAAAGCTTTAGTCTAACAAGGTGATCCTGTCTTTACATGAAAAACTAAACTAGTCAACATAGAGGACATGTGTAGGCGACACAGGCTAACAACCTATTTAAAACCTATTTCTACCCTTTAAACAAAAAGCCTGTCATAGCAGAAACTGTTTTGGCGGAGCTTTGATGGAGGAAGGAGCTCTGTACCTGAATAGTTAGGGCGATGCTGACAAACAGATTTCCACCAATTGCTAGTAAAGTCCCAATGAGGTTATCCTAAAGGAGAAACACAGTGAATTCAGTTACACGAAGGTGGCTCATTGTGTATGTATTTCACATATCTGCACCGCCATAATACGAATGTTCAAGCCTGAAAAGAGAAAGGGTACAAACAAAACAAAACATCCTGTAACACCTGCTACGAGTAGAAAAAGTTAAGTATTAACAGGCGGTTAAAGAGTAATATGTCTCACCGTGTAGGAGCTTCCGTCAGCTCTGGTCATATTCATCCTGCTCGCCTTTAGGGGCAGTTTATTAATTATCCAAAGTAGCCAACCATTCAAATAACATGTATTTCATGTTGTCGTTTTGAAACTATGTATGAGTCGCTCATATTTTGTCTTTATCTGGCCCAGCGCTATGGAAGACACCGTACAAGAAGCGATTCACTTCCTCATTGAATTGAACCACTTCGGAGCTGCGTGATGACGCAGGACGCAGGTTACGCTTTCCTCGCGTCACAGAAAAACGTTACGCACAGATGTGGTCATTCGGGCAACTGGTTTAGCGCATAGTTATGTTGATTTTTCTCTTTTAAATCACCAATGCAGTGAAAATACTTCATAATATGGGTTGTTTTTTAATTATTTTATGTGTTGCTATTATATACTCATATATATATATATATGTATGCACTATACGTCTCGCAGTGAGCTAGTCTAAAGTCTGCCACCAGGTTGCGCCATTGAGCCGGCACCGATCCGAGAGTGTCCTGCTGTGGAGGATATTATTATCTGAATTTAAAAAACACTTAAATGTCAGTAAATTCTTAGGTCTGGTTGATAGCAATGCCCTGTCGTTAATATTCAGACACCAATCCAATTATTTTAGGGTCTTTCGTGGAGCCATTTTGTTACTACAAGATTACATGTCCATGAAGGTGTCACACAAGCCTATAATTCTCCTCTTAATCTGAATCTTTCACTGTGCCAGCATATCCTGATCGCAGCGTGATATAGACTGTCGCACCATGGTGTTCTTACACGATGGTGACTAACACTGATGGTATTTTTTTCTCTTTTCTGTGTGTCATTGCAGCAGTGACGGAGGAACACAGTAGCCTGTAGTACGTCAGCAGCAGTGTTTCTATAACAGGAGCTGTTGAGAAAAACAAGGAAGGTCAATGTAGGGTGTGAGCTACACTTTTACGACAGCACAGGGTTTTTTTAGTTCTGTTGTGAAATTCAAAATCATGTCATCAAAGATCCAAGTGACATATTGTCGAGAAAAATGTCAAAGTGTCAAATGACAAGGAGCTGTGGTAATAGCTCCTGCTAACACGATTTAACAGTTTTCCACTTGTGACACACTTCTATCCTTCTAAAATGTAAGTGTGCACGTAAAAGAACATGTTGTTCACTCGTTCTGTCTCACGTGTTTACTTTTCAATGTAACCTTGAAATGAGGCAACGCGACGAAGTTTTGACACAAACACTGAAAATCATCACATTTCATTTGCTAAGCAGCAGAGGGAGTGAAGCACTGCAGCCAGGAGAATCTCAGCTTGCTCCAGTGTGCTCAAATTAAAGCGAAAGCCAGATTGTTAACTGACATTTAACATTTGACTGGCATTGAATTTCACTTGTTTGATGCAGTTTTTTTATACTGTATGACCATTATCTGAAAATAATGCCTTTTTGACAAAGCTTCTGTCTAGTCCAAAAAAAAAATGATCAGGAATATTTGTATGTAAATCTTTAAATTAATCACAGTTAGGTCTTGCATATAAAGTGCAGAACATGATAAAATTCTTAAATGTTCAAAAGGCCGGCATAATTCTATAGCAGTGAGATTACGTCTGCAGATTAAAACATCTCCAAGCTTCTGTGTGCTTCATGACTTGCTGGAATGAGATATGCATTTGTGCACTGTAGATTACTCAGACACTGTAGCTTACACACTGTGTGTGTGTGTGTGTGTGTGTATGTGTTGGGGGGAGGGGGGGGGGTAGACAGTGAACAGGTGCTTCTTCCACAGGGTGTTCACAGGTATGTGTGTGAATTACTTTTACCTTATATAAGGTAAAAAGCCCAATGTTAATACAATGTTTAGATTTCATGTCTGGTTTTAAAAAACACAATATAAACATAATATTATAAAAAAATACAATACATAGAATATGATTCTGCTGTCAAATGTAGTACATTTAAATAAATAAATAAAGTCAACTTTAAAGAAATCTCAAACTGGTCTTGTGAGACAACATTTGCCAGCTTCAGTGTCATTAAAAAGCAATGTGTCAGCCAGTGTATTAATTCCTTGAAACCACAGTTTAAAAACATCAGCGGATTAATGTATTTTTATTTCATCAAACAAACAAATGCTTTATGCAGGATCTTTTTCAATGATCATCGCATCATCACAACGTTCCTGCAAAACAGTTCTGAATGTTTATCAGGCATTATGAGGCTGAAAGAACAATGGTTTTGTATTTAGATTGCAGGAGTCGTCTTCTTGGGGCTATCCAGGGTCAGATATCAGATATCCTGGCAGGCATAGGCACGTCTATTCCTCAGCACATTAGGTCATCCTGCATAGTGGACAGACCTGTTCAATGACACCTGTGGTTTTGTGTGCCAGTGGCACAGCTTTGACGGCCTTATGTGTGGATGAAGCATGCATGGGACGGCATCAAAGAATCATTTAAATGACACCAGTGAAGTGTTAAAATTCTAATGATTGACCAATTATCATAATTGAAACTGCAACATTTTCTGTTGATGGACTAATAGCGACACGAGTTTCCAATACAACTGACCTTTTGTTGTAAAAATTGCAGGGTAGAGGATCTACAGAACACTGAGTCACACAGTTTTTCTGCAGGTTGCTAAAATGTTTCGGTTGAACTTTTACACCTGTTGCACCAGGTTATTGTGTGTTTTTAAAATGCTTTTTGTATCCTCTAATTTACATGTGAGGGAGCCTTTTCACTATATGCATCCTACAATTAACGTTTCTCAGCTCCGCCAGTAGTTTCTACACTCTAAAATATGATATTTAATTTATTTTAGATTCAATGTTTGTGAATTCATTTGGTTTCATGTGCCAGTTCCTTGTGATGCGTGGGCGCCTTCCACTATCTCTACAGGAATGCACGAACGTTAGGGACAAGCATGGCAGTGTGTATTTAAAAACCGCCAGGCCTGTTTTAAAAACCAAACAGACCAGCAGCCATTCGTAATCACAGAAGAATGTGAATACGTTAGATAGGAGAGGAAAAAGAAGGGGATGTATTCATTGCTATATGGTAACATGCAACAGGAAGTCATTTTTACATGAGGTGAGACTTCATTTTGCGAAGGAATGTTAACTCGTTGACAAGCAGGCTATTCCTAAATCCTCTGCAAGTCCAGGCTTGTCGGGAACATTTCTTGCAAAACGTTCCTAGTGACAGTGATAATATTAGAAAGAATGCTGGATTGAATATTTTTGTTCTCAGCTTGTGACTATGGCTGTAATGCTAGTTGTGTTACCAATTTACTATTGTGATTTTTGGGCATCCCTCCAGAATACTGGTGATATCGGTCAAACAGGATAAAGTAATATGAGTGAAAAAGGACTATGATCTAGATATAAATCAAAAATGAAGTGAAAATACTCCGTTTTTTCCTTCAGGGACCGTCTGGAATCTGTATTGAGCCGAAAACAGCGATGCAAAATGCATTTACCTTCACACCTGCTGTCACACCCAAAATGATGACGCCAAATAGCCAATGTCATAACTAAGCTCTTTAAAAATCAAAGTCACACAGTGATGGAATAGACATGTAGCAAAGCATATTCATAATGAGGTACCAAGCAAAACATTTCATCCATCGTAGCTCCTCGTGGTCCTTGGCACACCCTGCAATGAGAGATTTGCTGCTCTGTGAATCATACCAGGTCATTATGTGTGAGAGGAGATTTGAAGCGTGCTAATCACTGTAATAAGAGATTTCTTCTGACTCATGAGAGGCAGTGAAGACGATCTTTCTGCTTTGACTGCATGGAGGCTGTTGAACTCCATGTATTAACTGAGACATGAAAATGGGACATATCACAAATAGTAAATGTCAATATTGATTAAGAAGCTTGCATGCACCATGTTTCTTGTTTGTAGTAACATTTAAAATCACATCATTGATATTTGAGATGTAATGAAATTATGATTACATTACACCACAACAAATGAATTGGCATTTAAACAAAGGAATCATTCACCTGAGTAACTGTAAGATGTTGGCAGCACCTTGAAATTGCTTGATTTCATTACATGTGATATTTTATTTGGGGGGGGGGGTATTTTTTCTCCTCCTCAAAGTGTCATTTTACTCTTGTTTTCCTTATCACTCTAGGCTTGATATTTAAATGACTCTCAATAATAAGTCTCCTTTCTGCCTAATGATGCCATCGTGAGTTTCATCAACTCTGACACAACCAAGCTGTAAAGATCCTTTCAGTTTATTACCTGTTCTAACTGTAGTTGTAGATGCATGTCTTGATAGGGTCTCAGTGCTTCCTGATGCATTGCACAATGCAGTTCTTCTGATGGCCACGCAGTGACAGACGATTGAGTAACATAAACTGACATTTTACCAGAGACAATTGTTTTGAATGACCCCTTTCACAGTGATGCCCTTAAGCTTCCCAGTACAACCACAGCATAAGTCTGCTGGTCCCTAAGCATTACATAACACCTTATGATCAAAAATATAACACAATCACAGTTTTTATATTTAATTTTAGTAGTAATATACTATATCACTGCAGTATAGATTGTGATTAAATTGTCCCAAACACACCAGGACGGATATCTATCACATAAAGACATTGTTTTGCAAACCCACATACAACACGGTTCATGGTTTGTAGCCTTTTTTTATCTCTCCTCCACATTTATGGGTAGTGTAAGATGACTCCTACTGTCAACTCTTGACCCAGACGTACTGTATACACAACTCAGTGTTATAGAGTAACTGTGTGTGTGTGTGTGTGTGTCATGGGGATGAGGTAATCATTTTCTTTTCTTTTTGATTCTCTGCTTAAACCTTTCAGACTCTTTTTGGCACCTTTGGACACTGACAGTATAAAAACAAAAAAAAAGTATGAAAAATAAGATTTGAAAATATATTCTATACAAATATTCTATTTATCAGGTTGAAGACGTTTACTTGAGTACAACGTATAGTCGCTTGCTTTTCAGTATTTGCATTTCCAACGCTACATTAACAATATTCCTTATAAACCAATGCATCAGTCATACTTAATTAGAGCAGCTGAATGCCACTACTGAACACTTCACATAATAGAATAATAAGTAGATAAATTGTCAGTATTTATCCTCATACAGTACTTTTGTAGTGTGAAATTACTGTGTTTACTGCAGGCATCCCACTGCAGCATCACATGAGTCATGGGTGACTGCATAGACCTTTATCTCTATCCAGGGCCAACCCCTGTGTTTTCTGGGAGTGAGGATTTGTCTGTTTGTGTCAGTGACAGAGCGAGAGAGAAACCTGAGGAGAGAGACAGCGTGAACAAAAGCCTGTGTTTAATGTTTTTTTTTTCTGTTGTCTTTGGTTGTTCCTTCATATTTTCAGCACCCTGCAATCACAACATCTTGTTAGCTTTGGATTCAGGTTAAACTTGTTGCAGGAGACAACATCTCCCCCATTAACCCCCCATCCCACCCTCTCCGTCTCCTCCGCCCTCCTCATCTCCTCCTCCTCGTCCTCAAATCTTCTCCAGTCTGCCATTTACACTTCTGTGTAGTTTAACATTTTCTTTTAAACGGGTGACAAGCGGCATTTGTCTTGAAGGCATGATTGTCTCTCTCCTGGTTTCCTTTATTCTTTCTGTCCTTCCCATTTGCTCTTCTCTCCTCTCCCTCCTCTTTTGCAATAGCAGGTGAATTCTCTTTCAGGAAAGCCTTAAGTCATATAATAGCAGGTGCATGTTTTCCGGATGTGACTCAGAGAGACTATGTTGATGTGAACTGAAACAAGCCAATTATTAAGCTTAGTCTGGTTAAAACTTTTTATTATTCAAGCTGTTTATACATGCTGTTGCTCCCCATTGAAACCTAGACTATCAATGGTTTTAGAATAAAAAAGGCAGTGTGCAACACTTTCTACTGTGATCATATTCTTATTCAGTGTTTGGACACTCCCGTTTTTTTCCTTTAGTGTTTCCTGTACCAGGTAGTAATAAAAATATGTGCACACAAAAACTATATTACCTTACTCTCATTCCTTTTAAACTTGACATCAACTATTGCCTCAGTTATGTTTAAATTAATAATAAAGAAAGACATCTCGCGTATATTTTACCACTGCTGTTATAAGTTTAGAACCATTCAAACAACGTCTCAAATCAATAGCTTGAAGGAACCTCTTGTGAAAAAACTCTTTGTTTGTTTCATTTATGAAAATGTCATAATTACAAACTATTCCTACTGAAAACCCAACATTGGACTGAAGCAAACAGGCCTAGATTTTCAGTGTACAAGAAATCTATTACGGTTAGCACTGTCGCTTCACAGCTAGAAGGACCGGGGTTCGAGTCCCGGGGCTTTCTGTGTGGAGTTTGCATGTTCTCCCCGTGTCTGTGTGGGTTTCTCCAGTTTCCTCCCACCATCCAAAGACATGCATGTTAGGTTAATTGGTCACTCCAATATTGTCCGTAGGTGTAAATGTGTGTATCCATGGTTGTTCGTCTGTATGTCCATGTGTTGGCCCTGCAATGAACTGGCGATCCGCTCAGGATAGGCTCCAGCACCCCCCGTTCGGATAAAGTGGAAGACAATGGATAGATGGAACAAATCTATTCCAGAAAATTCCCAAATTTAAAACATCTCTAAAATTTAACTCTATAATCATAACTGTTTTAGTTTAGTTTAAAAAATATTAAAATAACATTGATATAGAATAATAACATTTCCAACCTGATAGCAGTAAACTTTGAAAAATTTCTGTCAGAAATCCTCATGAGATTAAATGATAAACAACTTACTGCAAGAAAAACAAATGAATTTATTGCTATGGTAACAGTCTCTGGCTCTGGACCAAGCTTAGAGGTCACAGGACCGCCAATACTTCCTTGTACTCTGGTCGGAGATGGGGCGCACCCTGCTGCAGCCCGTGAGCAGGGCAGCGTTGTGATTGTTCCAGACGACTGAGGAGAAAAGGAGTGCGTGTTTCCTCTAATTCTCCAACGAGCCAAGACATGTAGACTGAAACTGGGCGCGAGACAAAGAAAGGAAAAGGGAGGGATAGAAAGAGAAATGGATTATGGTGAAATATTACAGGTGAGCATGGCAAAAAAAAACCCTCCCTCTAATCACAGACTGTAAAAGAGAATCTAAACTTTATTTAGAAGTTATACTTTGATTGATTTTATCTATGTTCCTTTTTCTAATGCAGCAAAACTTATTCAAAATATACGGACATTTATTTCAAAAAGTAGATTTTGTGCAAAAGTGCAGCAATAACTGATTCAAGCAGAACAATGTAAACATACACAAATTAAAGTGACATGAAAAGTAAAAAGAGTGGTGCCACGCGAGACAGCATTACACTGTAAACAGAGGGAATGTGTGAACAAGAAGGTCATGCCTCAGTTTCTGTCAGAGGGTTTCATCAGTGAACCCAGGGTGAGGTGGTCTGAACATGTTCCCTTCTTTATTTGGGAAGATGAAGTAACAGGCCCTGGAAAGCTCTCCTCCTCCACTATCCCACGGGAATATCTCCACTCATCCACACAGGAAGAAGGACAGAGAGGGATGATGGGTGGATGAGGAAGAGAAGTAGGATGACGAGGGAAGGACAGTGGTGGTGGGAGGGTGTAAAGGAGATGTTTATCGTTAGGGAAAGAGTGAGTAGACAAGTGGTTCCTGCCTTGTGTAAGAGTGATAAAAGATAATTGAACATGCAAATAATGTCTGCCTGCTTGGGAGTCACTTCCCAGAAACATATTCTCAGTGCTGCCCTCATCCAACAACAACATCCATGCTCGATATATAACAGATGTACGTACACACACAACAAACCAAACAATGAATCACTTTAGTCCTTTAATTGCAGCAGTGTCCCTTTCTGTTCCGACGGCAGTTGGCTGTATCATGCCTCTTTGTGAAGAATATAACTCTACTGTATCCACTGTGAACTTGTGCAGCCCGCGTGTATTGTTACTGCCAGCAGGAAATTTTAACCAAACTTTCAGGCTCAACTTTTCTCCACCGTGTTGAAGCCTTCAGGCTATGAGGACAGAGGGAGCTCACCTGGCACATACTTGTTTTGCATTAAGATGACTAAAGCAGTGATTTGTGCTGCTTCACTGCCAAATTCCCCTTTTACTTAAAATGTTGCTTGAAGCAGTAAATACAAAGCTAAAAATGTATTAGTAATTCATAGTGCATAGCATGACTATTTTCAAGGCTACACATAACAACCAACTTTTTCAGTGTGTAAAACTTACCTTAAATAAATGCAATTAGCAGATGACATGTTTTTTTGAGGGGAAATAAGGAATAGTTTAATGCTTAACTCTCTATCTATAGCTTTTTCACTTCTGTGTAGTAAATGTGAAGCTAAAGCCACCAGACAACTTAGATTGGGCACAGCTGGCCAGCTGTGGTAGTACCAGACCAGCATTAACTCCTGCTTTCACCTTTTATGGTAAGCTATTAGGTGTAGCTTAATAGTTACTTTACAGACTTGACAGCAATATCAATCATCATCAAACTCTTGGTAATAAGTGGTTTCCAAACGGCAGACTTTTCTTGAAATGGCTAAGACTTGTGCTAACCCGCTCTACATTTAACTTACTCTTTCAGTCATTAATGTCACATTAGGTTTACTGCCGAACACTAGTAATTTGGTGACACTAGTAAGTTCCCAGGTCAAAGTGCATTAGTGCAAGTATCAAGTATCAGTTAGGTGCTGCAGAGATAAGTGTCCTCAAAAACCAAACTAGAAAGTGAGGATCTTTGGTCTTAAGGTGTCCACAATGAAACCTGATATGGAGATGAGCCCCACACCTACTTTCAGGTTGAAGGGAACCCCATCTTAAATTGTGTGTACCATAGGTGTTTGTGTGAATCTAACATCCAGTATGCCTTAGGTTTCATTTTTAGCGTGATAATTCACATTGTAACTGCACCAATAATTCATGTCATTAGGTCCACGCACTGTGAGTGTGTGTGTGTGTTTGTTAACTTGGAAAGGAGTTGCAGCAGTCTAAAGATGTAAATACGCTCACACAGATCTTATATTTCCATTCAGCTGTTAGCCATTTCCAAATATTAGGTGGCAACTGCTTAAATTACTCAATCAATTTTCAAACAGAGGTAGTATTTCTTGACACTCAACTTTCTTGGCATGTCCCATCTTATTAATTTGTTTTTTAGTTGATATGACAGAGAAACAGAACACAGAAGAATGGGAAATGATATGCAGAGTCACAGGATTATCAATTGTCTGTATAAGCCAAGTTTGTTTATGTCTGTTGGAGACATATAAGAGAGAGAAACAATTTGAAAACATGCTGCAACTGTAGAGGAGTGTGGAAGGACGTGTGTATTTGTTGCTGTTTTCTGGCTGGTTCTTTCTGATCATACTCACGTTCCAACACAACAACACAGAAATGATGTGTTCTCTAAAACACAATATGATGCTTCTGAAGCTAACATAAAGTTAATAAAAGTACACAGTGTATGAGATGTCCTCGGAGCTTTGGCTGTTTTCATACTCATGGAGGAAATCTTCAGAAGACTTTGCATGCAAACTGTTCTTTAACACGGATTTCATCTGTATCATTCTATTGATCTTTACATCAACCTTCATTCAGATCACGTCCCAGAAGCTGAAATCACCATTTCAGACAATATCAACCAACACTGAAGCCTATGCAGATATCTGATATGATACATCAAGTTAGTCTTTGTGAAGCAAAAAACTTCACCAATGCCTCATCAACACCCTAAACAAATTCAATAGACACATAAAGTGTCTAATGGATTTATGATTCTTAGTATTATTATAACTTTTCATACATTTGTGTTTAATGACACTATTAACATTTGATGAAACTCTAGAGTTCCACTAATTCTGTTGCTTATAAATCCCCTTTTAGCTACTTTTGACTAAAACAGTCTTGCCCCCAGGCAGAGCTCAGAGAAATGCATTTGTATTGGGCAATGCAAAATCACCACATGTTCCTCTGCGGCTTCTCCCTGCCTGAGGCATGTTGTGTCCTCACCTTTAATAGCCAAGATGCACATGTCAAAGTGCTGAAAAACTTTGAAGTGGCTGTAGAGCTCCTAAACTCTGCAGTTTTCTCCTGACAGCTCCCCCGCCCCAGTTTTATGCTTTCCAACATTACCATCAATCTGCGTTTTTAAATGTTTTTACTGACAACTCTTCACCCCTCAATTTTACCCTTACCTCCCCCTACTTCTCACACCCAACCCCCCATCATTGCCTCCCCTCAGACCAGATCCTTCACTCGGGGCAATGTGGAGTTTCTGGGAGTGGCTGCTACTGGCTGGTGGGTGAAATGGTAGAGAAGAGTGTGGCTGATGAGGTGGGGGCTAGAGAGTGTTTCCAGACCCTTGGAGCCGCTCTAGTCCAGGTCAAACAAAGTGACAGGAGTGTTCTGTTAAAGCGGGTGCCCTATTCACCTCAGTACTACAGGTCTAAGAAGGTCATAACTCCTGGAGGAGGTTAATAAATCATGTAAACACACACACAAAGTGGTAAGTAGGATGTATGCAGAGGAATATTATTCTAGAAACATATGATTGGTGATTTTAGTATCAAAAACAAACACACTTTCTTGTCATTTTTTTGTTCAGCAATTAACCCATAAAGACCTACGTTCATTTTTAAAACCCAACCTCCAAGCTTTGCTTGGCCATGACTGAACCAAAATGAGACAATATAGCATAAATCCAAATAAGTAAAGCAGTTGAGATTAATTTCCTTTTTAAAAGGCTGATAAGAAGACTTAAAAACAGTGTTTTATAAGCACAGTGCTGAAATGTTTACAAAAACAGCAAAAAGAGAAATAAGTGATGAAAAGGCAAATATTTTGTTGTTAAACAACATTGATGCTCCATGATGAGACAATTCATTTTATGCATTTTAAGAATGATAGACATGATGTACATAAGGTAATAATAACTGGAATAGCAAAAATACTAATTGGTAGTTTATGAATCTCCTTGGTCAAATCCACATATTAA
The DNA here is from genome assembly GCA_032270685.1 of Microctenopoma stevenorrisi. Taxonomy (NCBI): domain Eukaryota; kingdom Metazoa; phylum Chordata; class Actinopteri; order Anabantiformes; family Anabantidae; genus Microctenopoma; species Microctenopoma stevenorrisi. Next base: position 7,842,094 of record JAUMTR010000014.1, on the reverse strand, counting down.
TGCATGACACTTTAATAATATAAAAACACAATGAGCAAACTAATGAAAACTGAAAAAGTGCATTTAATGTGAATACGTCAGGACTTTGTGGTAACAGGTGTGTAACACCTGTGTTTCATATATCTCTTCCAACCCTCAGCACGCATTCCTCCATGGCAAACTAGGCATTAGTGCAGATGTGGAGATAAAGAAAGTGAAACAGATTTAGAGATATGTGTAGTGTGTATAAGCTGGTGACAAGGATTAGCTGCAGGTAAAAACAATATCTTGTGCTTTCATTAGTTCCTTGACCCCATATGTTTTGTTCATAAGAAGTTGAATTTGCATGACCTCTGTGTTTAGAGTTTGGAACTTGTGTTGAAAAAGCTCTCCAGGAGTAAAAGCAGGAAAAGTTTTTTGTCATAAGGGAAAGGAGGAGGAGGTGAAGTAGGTGAAAGGAAGAGTAAGTAGGACACAGGAAATATAAAGTGGGAGGAGAAAGGTGAGGAAAGAGCCCCCTCTCAGCAGCAGTCGTGCATAGAGCGAGCGCTGACGACTGTTTGTGTACCATCATGCATGGCTGCAGACACACGTGAACAGTCACACAACAGGCTAAAGCACCAGAACACTTGGCTCTTGGTTTCTTGTTCCATGGACGAAGGCATAAAAAGCAGTTGTTTGAACATCTTGACACATCCATCCGTCTTCCCCCATCGTCAGTTTGAGCCTCTGAGTGAAACTATCCCGCTGGTGTTACATTCTGTGGAGAGGGATCATTATTTAAATAGTAATGAACTGAACTAAATTAAGAATCATTAGACTTCCAATAAAAATGAGAAAGATTTTAAATTACAATTATTTGTAATAATTTATGTTCGTTCTTTTTACTTGAGCCCACATTTTACTGTTGATATATGACAAACATCCAGTAAGGCCTCTCACAGCACTTTTTCTGTGGTTGTAGGCAGAGGAAGAAATAGAAAGTTACAGAGGGAGACTGAGGATGAAAGAGCTCAACATATTGACATGGTAATTTTAGTGCACTAATGAGAGACAGAGTGAGAAACTCTAAGAAGGATATGGTGAGAGTGAAATAAGACGCTATTCACCACTTCAACGAGCTGACACTTATCACCATGCAGTATGGCCGTCTATGCATTTTGGTTGTGCAAATACAATAAATGCAGAAACAAGCTGCACTAATTAATGCATTTTTGTTGTGTTTATTTCAGAACATGTTGAGTAATAGAGGTGCGCCATATACAGTATTGAAAGTTTTCATTCTTTCTCGCTCCTTCTTGATTCAATGCCAATTTGCCTTTGGCACATTGACATATGTGTCTGTTCTTTTGTGAGGGTGTGTGTGGGCAAGCTGCACTGCACGCACCCTTGTGTGTTACCACACCAGATTCCCTCAGGTGTCAGCCGCAAGAGGTGCTCACACACACACACACACACATACACGCACACAAACAAACAGATACACAGCAACATGCAATGATACAAACTTTTGTGTGTGTGTGTGTGCGCATATGTGCGTGTGCAAATGCATGAGTGGAAGATATTATCCGTGACAGACATGCTCATGGATTTCTGGTATGAAGTGTGAGTCTTGGTTTTTCTTGTTAGGAAGAGTGCATGTATTTTACTCTCAAGTCATTGTGAAAGTCAGAAATTCATCTTGTCATGTTCAACACAGTGTCTCCAGTCATTCCCCCTTTAGTCAGCTGATTCAAAACCACTTCTACTAAAAAGTCCCAAACTCACATAGCAGTTATTTCCTTATGTCCCAGTAAGACCAAATATACTGTATGTCATTTATTCCTTCAACAAAGTTAGAGACAGAAGTTGGTCCAAGACAGAGTCACAATGTTTTATCACTTTACTTTACTTAACTTACTATATGTTCATGGTGCAGAAGTAAATTTACCTAAATGTTTCCATTTACTGTTTTTTATGTTTCCCCAGCCCAGTATTTCACACAGATACATATAATATTTGCAAATTTAGAAAATAAAAGAAATATACCAAACATTAAATGTTTATATGTGATATACTGATGTAGCTGAAAACACCCAACATAATTTACAACTGAGTTTGCTAAGTGTCCCTTCAAGCCGCTGCATAGTTATTCATCATTATAGCATGCTCTGTATCTCTAGGCTGGTGAGAAACAGCTGTTTTAGCCTGTGTATTTGTGTGAATACCATGTGAGATGATAATAAAAATTGTGTGTCAATACTAATAATGATCATATAATGTAATAAACACTGAAAGGAATCGTTCTGCACCAGTATTTTGTTACATAGTATGATTTCCCAATAGTACTTGTGTTTGTTTACTTCATTATGAATGTTGGACTCTTATACATTTGACTATTTTAACAATATTTTACATGTTACTTTTGATGAAGAGAATCATCTGCAAAGTAAGTTAATTATACTGAATAATGTTTTGTATTTGAAATGACTCTACTCTCTATTTATTTGAGCTCTTTTACTTTTTAATTCTTTATTTATCTATGCTGGAATTATATTTATTAAAGGATTTTTGTGTTTTGCATATGTTTCTGTCTTATTGTAAATTCCAATGCATTGTTTTAAAATCATGTTAATGCAATGAAAAACATGCTTTTAAATGTGCTTTTTGTGCTTCTCTTAAATTTGGATCACAACAGTATTTTTGCACCCATGATCCCCAGAAAATAAAGAAACCAAAACCTGGGTATGAGATGGAAATGAGGGGGGAAAGTGAAAAATGATACTGACAAACTATTACCATATTAAAGCCAGGTCCTAAACCTCTCCTGTTTTTCTCAGTCATTACCAAACATTTCACACCTTTGTGATCCCCAATCTCACTCTTTTATTCAGTCTGATAGAGATTCAAAACACCCCCTGCCTTAGATTGTTTTGCAAAGTGACCTCTTCACTGCACACACGCATACACATGCAAGCCAGTTTCTTTCCAGCTCTGAAAGAGTTAATGATCCTACACCTGTCCTATCAGGCACCTGTTCAGAGCTCTCAGCCAATCAGAGCAGAGAGGGAAACTCTGTGCAGGCATGAAATAAATCTGGGCCCGTACAGAGGGAATCACAACACTTGACTCATCTCTGTGTCAGTTGTCTTCTCGTCCAGGCTGATTCACACAGACTCAAACAGAGAGAGAAGCACATTCATACGACAGAGTTAAAATCAGAGGAACCTAACCCAACTGACTTTGATTGGAGACATGACCAAAGAGACCGAGTAAGTATTGTGACGAATTCTTATTGTCGTGCTTCAGATGCAAAGGTTTGTTTTTTTAAATTAGATTTTTAAGTAGGCTTTTAATCTATATGTTTAAAACATTTTGGTTTGGACTTTAGTTCATGTTAGATTCCAGTCTGGAGGAAAGAAGCCCCCCCCCCTTCTTGCTATTTGCAATGAGACCCCCATGTGAAAGATTCAAGTTTTAAGAAAGCGGTGTTTAGCAGGGAAACTGATATGGAGTCATAGTAGGTCTTTGTCAGGTTGTCTTGTCACTCACCTAGGGCCCACTGAGCACAAAAGGACATCGGGAAATAAGAATTCCCTCTTGAGGTGTTAGACAGGGGGCACTGAATTAGATAATGGCGAAACCCTAGACCGCTTCTTTACCTAAATCTTTTTTTTTTTTTTGAGGATAGGAAGAGTAGTTGGTGGAATTTTGTGGCGTTGGGATATTTTTTTTTCTATAGAATGATTGACGTGAGTAGGAGAGACAGGTGCATCTTACAGCAGGTGTATGGGTATTTTCACAATGTAGCTGAAGTACTGGCAAAACGTCTGGAAATATTAGCGTCAAAATCCTCTGTAGTTCACGCTTTAAACGTCTCTGTGACATTAAATGTCAAAATGCAATATTCAGCACTTTTTCCCAAATCTTTGTGAGAAACCCTTATATTTGTCTTTGAGCTTTGGTTCTGTGTTTGTGAACAGCTGTGTTTTTCCTCTCCTGTCAGCACATTTAATTAGCAGAGCAAACCACAGAGTAAACTGCAGCTATTTGCTCATTAGCTTCTCCAAAGGGGGGGGGGCTTATCTTAACAGGTAGGATATTTACAATCCAACGCACTGTAAGTCTCAACAAAGCAACTGAATCCGCCAAATCTCGCCTATTTACTTTTTCACGTGTGACACGGAAAATCAGAACTCACCATAGTGTTTTGTTTTACTTGGTTAGAGAGTCTTGTCATTGCTCTTGAGGTCTATGCAAATAATTGAGTTTATATAGGAATTAGGAATGCAGCTTGTTTGCTTTTTGCGTGACTAAAAACCACAGAACACTGGATGTGTGTTTGTGGGTGGCCTTTGGCTTTTTAAATGTTTTTTGTTTTTTTAGGGGATGTTACACAGCTTTGTGGTTTTGCAATCGAAACCCTTAGTGCCCCGGGACAAGTATGCGCAATGCTCCAAGGCCCAGACAATCCAGATTATTTTTGCTTTGTCAAACATCGTCTTGGGCCAACTGATCATCCTACATTTCATTCTATTTGTTGGTGTAAATATTCACTCTCAACTTTCCTCCCGTTATAGGACTCTGGGACTGGTCTTTCAGAGTGAAAACTTCAACTATAACCGTTACCCAAACTACATTATGGACTCCTGGCCCTACCTGGAGAACCCTGTCCCCGAACAGAACAACTCCAAACCTCGACTTCACCCGGCAGATGACCTGGCAGCCTTGACAATGCTTTATGAACAGTGCAAGGTAGCTCATACAAAATCCCCAAAGTGAAATCTATTTTATATATTGTGAAGAGTACATTTCAATGTTTAACAACCTTTTGATAATGGTCTCATCTTCTCAGAACCAGAAAGGGCAGAAGATTGCTTTAATTAACAGCGCCGGAAATGGCTGCAAATCAGAAAGGTAAAAGTTCACAAACTATAATTCTGAGGTTTACATGTAAAATGTAACTGTTTTACCAAGTAGAAAACTACATTGCATTTGTTTGCCAGTTGTTTCTGGATGCTCTTGTACAGTCTAAAAACAATCATCATTTTGATTTTATCCCGTCCCTATGGCTGAGGCAATCCCCTATCAGACTGCAACTTATAAGTGAAAGTGTTAAGAACAGTGAAAGAGAAAGGCAGGGCTTTGGGAGGTCATAAACATGTAAGAGACTAATCCTCCAATCAAACACAGTCACATAGATTATTGTTTACCTCTGTAGCCCTTCCATCCATCCATCTATCCTCTCTCTGTCATCGTCCCTGCCTGAGTTTCACAACAGCTGGACAGACTGTTGTTTTTGCTCACTCTGTCTTCGCCAACCTCTCTATTCCGGCTAGTTGTTGGGAGAGACATGACCATTGTTGGTCCACAGCGTTATCCCCTCCAACGTTTTCAACTGAGAAGCTCAAACAAAGCAGAGAAAAGCTGGCTTAAATGACAAACAGTTCCCGCCCAGATTCAAGCCCGTCTTTCTTTCTGCAAGCTCACTTTGCAGAAGCTGAGTGTGCTGAAGTGCTTTAATTGACTGTTGCATGTTTGCTTTGGCTGACACCATCTCCTGTGATGTAATATACACTTTACGGATGTTTCCTTGTTATGTTTACAGTATTCCCAACAGCCATCATCAGGACATTTTGGGATCCAAGCCCACCTCTGTTGCCCCCTCCTCAGATACCTACGCCACGCTGACCAGCGTGGTGGCTGACTCTCTTGACAAGCAAGAGCTTAATATCATCTTTGACTCTTTGCTGCAGAAGTGGCCAGAGACCAGTACTTTTAATGACCCTGGCACTGAGGTAAGCAGAAAGTCATTTGAAATATGAAAACGGTTTTATGTGCATCTGGTTCATCACTGAACCACGTTTCCCTTCAATAACAAAACGTTGTGTGTATGTCAGAATCTTCCCTACAGTGACCCCTTCACCGAGGAACAGTCCAGCCCCGTCTACTCAGGCTCCTACACCGATTCTCCACCAGAGAGATTCAGGAGTGAGTTCCAGTTTTCACTGGGAGCTCCCCCGGCAACACCTTACAAAGCCAACGAGCTGCCCATGGTCTACCTGAACAAGGGCCAGTTCTACCCTATCACCCTCCAGGGGGTGGACAGTAGTGCCTGCCTCACTGCCACCAAAGTCAAAGTGAGTCATGGTGACACATCAGAAAGCAAGAGTTGTTAGAGTTGTTTTTCATGTATGTTACATCCTTTCCATCACACTTTTTAATCCTCACATGAATACACACATTCTTTGCGTGCCACCAGGCCAACCCTTCCCAAATATCTGTCCCTCCCATGAAGACAGCTCCTCAGTGACTAATTCCCTGGTGACACCATGCACACTGGGCTGGTACCATTAGACTGACAGTGTCCTACCCTGTATAATTTATTTGTACCTTTCTGTAATGAGGTCAGAGTGCAGAAGGGCTAAACACAGCCCTGTTTGTCTAATCTGCGATATTGCAATTGGGGAAAAAAGGGGAGTGGACAAGGAAGGTGAGAAGGAGTGGTTCTAAAAACACAGGTGACAAACCTTCTTTGTCAAGCGCATCAGAGGATAAGAATATTCTCAAACACGCACAAGCTCACTGCAAACAACTGATGACAATGCAAGGAGAAAAGGGGGATTTGAGTGATGAATGCAGTTTGGTGCCTTTTAAAAGAGAGTCTTTTTTTGGCAACGCAGGCAGGTGTAAAGAATCATTCTCAGCTAGACAATTGTACCTAATTGCCTACGTTTCTGTCCTTTCTTTCTCCATTTTAGACAGTAGTGATGGCTGTCTTTGAGAATGACAAGACCCCAGAAATGCAGCTCCGCTTTTGGAATCACTGGCACGCACGTCAGCCAACTGTGAAGCAGAGGGTGATTGACATTGGTATGTACTTCATTTATGGAAAATACATAAGTCACCGTGAACAGACATACGTACCAAGGGCATCAAAGCGATTGTGTCATGCTACGTAATAATTTATTAAACTGAGGATTGTATGCAGCAAAGATAATACTTTCTTTATTTTTTCTAGCTGACTACAAAGAAGTGTTCAACGGCATTAGCCACATCGAGGAGGTGGCCTTCAATGCTCTCTCCTTTGTGTGGAACCCTAGTGAAGAAGCCAAGGTAAAACGCACATCACTATCGAACAAAGTTGTAGAGGTATTGATTTAAAACACGCCTCAGTTCTCTGACAAGAGAAGAAACGGAACAGGTGGAGGATTTAGAGGAATAGAAAAGTTAGAGGTAGAGGAGTGGCTGAGGAGGGAGGGGAGGAATCCCAGATATGTATTTGGCCCTGAGGCTCCTGTCACCACCACAGACAAGACTGCTTATTTGAGCTCCTCTGTGATCCAGGAGTGCTAAGGTGGGGCCACCAAACCTGATGGAAGCAGAAAGATAGGGAGCAATATGCAGAAAGCGAAAGAAAAGACACAATAATAGGCGCATACGGAGGCCTGTGACTCAACAGTTGGAAAAAAAAGCACATCTTTAAAACCACAATCATTACGTCTCTACTGGAAACACAACGAAGGAGTCGTGTAAATAATTCATCTATGCACGATGTACTGAAAGGGCCTTCTGTTCTTATCTTCCAGGTGTACATTGGCATTAACTCCCTGAGCACAGACTTCTCCTCTCAGAAGGGAGTGAAAGGCCTCCCTCTCAACCTGCAGATTGACACCTACGACTTCAGCTCCGGGACCAACCAGCTCATACACAGAGCTGCTTGCCAGGTCAAGATCTTCTGCGATAAGGTGCGTAACTGGAGTCACTTCTTCCTTCGCGGACCGCTTTTGACACAGTTCCATTGGACGTTGGGGAAGTTAAAGTGCTTATCATAACCACGTGACTGTGTGTGTGTGTCCTCAGGGTGCGGAGAGGAAGATGCGCGATGAGGAGAGGAAGAGAAGCAAGAGGAGGGGAAAGCCCGTTGATGCCAATAGTGAGTGTTAACAAAATAAATAAACACCTTTTGACAACTCTAAAGAAAATCTATCTAACACTGTGCACCGTTCTGCTTCATTTCCAGCCAACAAGTCTTTAGCGACTAGCTCCATGGGCAGTGAATGCACCTTTTTCCAGAGCCTGGAGGATCACGTCACCCAGCCAGTTCTCTTTATCCCAGAAACACACCTCTCCAGCTTACAGCGCATTGTAAGTGTTACTTCCCATATAATGGCCCACATTTTTTTCCCCATCTCATTCTGTGCAAGAGTGAATCATGGTCCTGACCTTCATATCCCTGCAGGCCATAGGACAGGCACGAGGGAATCAGGGAAAAAACTGTGGGAAAGTATGTAGTGGGGATAGTGGGCTGGGAGGGGACGGTGTCAGCGAAAGTGAAGTGAAGCATTGATGTGAAATCGTATGAGTTAATTGGAGGCGAAACCGGGCACAAGAACAAGTGCTGACACTAAGATTAAGTTATGGGGGCTTCCGTGAACACACACACACACCTGGTGCTACAGCAGACATACACAGCACACAGCATGCACCACCCTCATACAGTCTGTGTCTTTCACTCACACACACACACACACACACACACTTGCAACAACAGTGAGGCGAGTGTTGTTCAGACAGGCCAGTTTTCCCACAGTATGAAGTCTAGAGACATCTGTGTGTGCATGTGTGGAGGCGAAGAGACACCGCAGGATAAAAGGGGGAAAAAAAAACAGCTGATACTGTTCATTTAGATGCAACATCCCTGCGTTGCAGCAGGTGAAACCAATAAAAAAAATCTGCAACGCAGACATTAACAAACTCAATAACACGATGGCCTGCAGCCTGCGAGGAATGGCTGGGGTGGAAACCGTGCCAGCACGAGAAAAACGTCCTATCTGAGTCTCATCTTCAGCGTCCACGCTCATGTAGCTCTGTTAGAGGTTATGGGAAATGCCGTTTTGACGTAATAACATTCCTTTTTTGAGGGTGTTACACAGAGACAGCAATGGGAAAGGGGGGGCATTAAGTATGTCTTTATCAGCGGAGTGCTGTCTAATCACATATCTGGTCTCCTCTCTATTTCTCTTTGTCTCTGAAGGCCACTCCCATGGATGACAACGAAAGGTAAGCATACAAAAGATAGTGAAAACAAGGCAGTGGTAACAGCTGTCCATCACAATCAGTTTATTTTTTCACGTGCAGTAATGGCTGCTTTTTTTTCTAACGTGAACGTTGTTTGCTTTGCATTGCCAGGAGTTCTCTGAAGAGGTTGTATCCAGACAGGGACAACAACAGCTCTCCACCGAGCAAGCAAGTCCGCAGAGATGACCCACAGAGAGGTGAGCGAAAAAACTCGGTCTGACATTAACGAATGACGCCAATAGTGACGAGCCAGCAGAGTTTTGTCTTCTTTTCATTCTAAATGAGTTTTTCTCGTCCCATTTGCCAATAGTCCTGCTGTACGTGAGGACAGGTGCAGAAGAGGTGTTTGATGCTCTCATGCTCAGTTCGCCGACGGTGTCGGGCCTCCGAGAAGCTGTAAGTGTCACGCGGTTAATTCAAGCACATTCAGCGTGATGACCAGTTGCACCATCACACACTGTAGCCTCATATTTAGCGTATGCTGTGCCTCAGGAATATCTTGTTTCTTACAGTAAGAGATCATGCTTTCTCACATGTCGTATTCCTTTCCCTCCTCAGATTTCAGAAAAGTACGGTATGCAAAAAGACACCATTGGGAAAATCTACAAGAAATGCAAGAGAGGGTGAGTATCTTATTGTTTTTCTAAGCCACTGCCATTATACAACTGTCGTAACACTCAAAGGCGTAAAGGTGTGCATTTGACACGGAAGATCATGCATACATTCAGGACTTAGTTTGTGGCTCTAATCTCATCATTCTTTTGAGGAAGCTCACGTTGACAGACCAGGTAGGTAGGTTAGTTGGCTCCGTTTGCTGGAATGTGTTAATTGCGGCTCCTCTGAAAAGAGACAGGTGACTGGAGGAGAAGGGAGGATGAAAAGATTTCAAAAGTCCTGCAGATGAGTCACAGGCGACTGTTGTCCTCATTTATGTTTTCATAACTTCATCTCATTGGAACATCAGGAAGTTTTGCAGTGTTGAAAGAGATAACTGGTTTGATAAAGGAACCTCAGAAATTCCGCTTACTAGCCGAAGGTCGTCCAGCAGGTTGGGAAATGTCACGTCACGTTATGTCGGCTGAGTGCTGACAGAAACATCAGAATTGGTTTATCTGGTTCCTGCATCCTGTGGAGTACTGGGTGCTCTCCTTCAGAAAAAGAGTCTCGCTGTGTTTAATAGAAAGACGTGGCACTGGTAATGAAGAGGTCACCTCCTCTCTTGACGACTATTCATAGAGATGTATTAGAGAAGCAATTATCATTGTAGGAAGGGAGTGTTTGCTACCTTTAAACATACACCTAGGGAGAGGTTCCAAGCGACGTAAAGCACCTGTTATCTGGGTCACTTCCCGTAAACAGAGAAGATGAGAGGGAACGTCTTGATGTTAATAAGAACTTTTGACAGAACCTTTGGGTTATTTTTCTGCTGCTTGCTGCCAGCTATCACTGCAGGGGAGCAGCTTAACTAACAGGTTGGGTCACATTCTCTCCGCAGCTCCCTCCCACCTCTTTTTCTTTTGGTCTTCAGTCAGCCTTGTCCCTGCAGGCAGAATGCATGAGCTGTGGTTAGTTCAATTATTAAAGCAGTAAAGACCTAGTGTTTGGGAGGAGGAAGACAGTAACCTGATTTAATAACCTGATACAGGAGATATCACAGCTCTGTCTTACACCTGTGGAGCTTCGTTTTGAAGGAATGACATTGTGTTTATGTCACACTCGGGTGGAAAAAAGAGGAACATAATCTAGACACCACCACTGATAGATTCTTCCTCATGAGCCCTGAAGTTAACCTTTCCTGTTTGTTTCGTATTTTCTTCAGGATTTTCGTTAACATGGACGACAACATCATTGAACACTACACCAATCAGTCGGCCTTCCTCATCGAGATGTCGGAGGTGTTCACCGGTCAGTTCCAGGTCACGCTTATTGAAGTATGAGGAGGAGTTTAGTGCTGGCTCGATTGAAGGATGGAAAAAAAACAAACAAACACATTTACCAGTTAAAACCATCTCTAAAAGCACTGCCCATCAGAGACTATGAAAACTGTGGACTGCTGAAACGAATGAGGGAACGGGACTGAACAGACCTCCAGTTTTTCTGTCTACTGATAAGAATTTTGATCGATTTTTGTAAATACCGCTCATCCCAGTTCTTTATATTTTTTTTATTTGAATTTAATATTGTAACGTAAGAGCAATTATGATGAGCAGCCTGTGTGTATATATATAATGTAAATAGATTTTAATATGACAGTGTTTTATGAACCAGCCATGTGCATGTTGCAACACATTTTCCACAAATTACTATGTATTTCAATTTTTTTAACCAATCTGTACATGGTTTGTGTACAGCAGCATTTTCAGAGGTTACTATTCTTGCTGCTTTCAAGAGTCAGCGGTGCATTTTCTCCTCTGCAGCCTGCTAGAAATGTTTTTCATGTCAACAGTCTTCCTGTTGGTCTCTCAACTAAAATGTCGCTGGCACAGGGTTGCATTCAGAACTTAAAGTCACACATTTCTTTCCATAAAACCACATATAAATTAGTACAGTTTAGCCCAAACCTGTGGACATTTCCTCACTGTTTGTTCAATCACAGAATTTAGACAGTTCAAAGCCTACAAATCCTGACGCCAGAGGACATAGTATTTTTGTTTTCCTTATACACTGTGCATTTCAAAGCAAACATATATCCCTGAAATATTTCATTACTATACCAAGCCAATTCTGGTTGTATTAGTAATATCTTGCTTTTTGTTAAGAAAATAAAGAAAAATGCATAACAGCTGTCATGTCTGTGAGTTATTAGGTGTAGAAGCTATTAATAGTTTGCTCTTTGTGTGTGTGTGTGTGTGTGTGTTTGATGTGCATGATTAGAATTAATCTTTGAGGTGAAGGGAATATTGGAAAAAAAAACTGCACATTTCTCCATTAATTCGACAGATGACACAAACAAAAAAGATCCCATGCGCATACTAAAGGGTCTGTTTTCAGTCTGTATGTCCAGGAGCAAATGACACAATCATATTTCATAGCTGTATTGCATTTTCCAAAAACCACAGACACGTTTAGAACTTTGGTTTAGTCAGAACCGCGCTCTGCGTTCCCCTATTTGGAGAAGCTGAGGGGTAGAAGCAGCAGGCATCTGTTCTAGATATAACCCAGACACCCTGAGTAAAAGAGAGAGGCGCACGCACGCACGGGCAAGAAAGCAGACGGACTTAGAAAAAGAGACACGGACACAAGGACAAACACGGGCATGAAGACAGAGACAATCAGGAGGCAGGTGCCGGCGGGGAGTCTCTTGGAGCAAAGAGAGACGTGAAGCTGAATAATGAAGAGGTGGCTGCACCATCTGCTTCCAGGGAGAGAAACATATTAGCCATTCAGATGATCTGCAGTGATATGCACGCGACCCCCTCCTGAGCGGCAGGTAGGCGAGTGTGATTTCATTTGTCGGCGCGTGCGCGTGTATGGCGTTCGCTTAAAAAATGCGCGCGCGTGAGAGAGAGAACGAAGTGTCTGAATCTTTTATTAATCTACAGTATGTTTGTAATCGTTTTCAATCCATGACAAGCCGCGCACATGTTGTGCCTCTCTGCAGATGTTCCTTATGCCTTTTCTGCAACATCAATCAGACAGGGAAGTCACTGCGTTCAAATCACACCAGTGACAGACAGCAATACAAAAGGGCTTCTGGTATCTGTTATTATATAACAGGTCATTTAGATTGCTATATATACAATGTTTATTAGTATAAACATACAATTTTACTGTAAGAAATATAACATTACTTTAACATTTAACATTAACAAGTGGTGTCTGTGTGCAAAGACATTCCAGGTGCCTTCACCTTTCAGACTTTATGACGGGACATTAAATTCACTTCTAAGAAAGATGGTGATGTTCTGACTGTGAGTGTCAGTTCTCTGATGCTCGTCTGTCATCTGTCTTCCCCGTCCAAGAATTCTGGTAGCAGAACAGGAAACACGGGCAAATTTACAACCTTATCCACAGCGTTGGCAGAAGCTGTAATAGTAAAGTATAGTATGCACAGGTGACACTTGATGACAAGTATGTGTTTATAAAAAAGCTTGAGCCATTAAACAAATATGAATCAACAAAGATTCTTTATGCTGCATCGTGACGCTTAGCAACCCTGCAGCAACAAATACTAATCAAACAGGTGCATTTGACACTCGTCCACAGACTGCACCTTGGTTCTACGTTAAATTCCTGATGGATTCTTCATACGCTATGTCCTGCCAGTAAGACTTCAAGTTTTCTCAAATGTATTACATGTCTTCATTGGGTAATTCACAGGAAAACTCAAACTCAAAACCTGTATGTTTGGAAAATAATTTATAATCACAAAAGAAAGTTTGAGGCAAAATAATTCAACATCTGAGTCAATGGAAAATGAAAACACATGAAGCACACGTGCAGGTCTCTAACAGTTGTCTTGTGGATGTCGCAGAGGGCATTCCTTCTTTCCTCTTCCAAGCCGAGACAATATAGCTGGACCCACTCTGCATTCAGACACTGGCCTGACATAATGACTAAGTGAACTGGATTCTTCCAAGGTCGTAGTTAGCCATCAGTCATCGAGCTTTGAGAAAGCAGAAGCACAAATGCACCCGGGTTTACACATCTGAACTTAAGCATGCTATTATTGGTGCACAGGAGGCAGGCAAGTCTCACACAGAGTGGAGTCTAACTAAATATTGTGATAAATAAAGCCACACACGCCCTGTCACATCGAGACTTTCCAGGTTATCGTATCCTAGCAACAGTGACAGGTATCGACCATTCAGTCTTTTCCTGTCCACCGCTGGAGCAGCGAAGCCAAACCTTCTTCTGTTTTCTCCAGCTGCTTGAGCGCTCGTCTGGGCTCCACTTCGCCCCTCTGTTGTTTCTCCACATCTCTCTACATCTTTGTCTCGCTCTTCTTTCTATCACGTCAACCTGACGCGCACATCTCACCCTCTGGACTAAATCCTTCTCTTTGTTTTTTTTGCTGCTGCTGCTGTAAAAAAAAGAGGAGAAAAGGTAATGGATGCACTGTTAACTTTAAGTTTTTTAAAAGCTTTATGGTGCATAAATCGTTCCATGGTTTCTAATTATAACCTTATATTATAAGGTTGAAGGTGTGTTATTGCAGTTGTTAAATAGATGTTTCTGGTCTGAGCAGACATCACGTGAGGCGTGACTGGATTTCTCTGTACTGTGAGAAATAAATGTTCTCCTCCTCACCTCCACATTTGCTTTGTCTTTTTCCAGAATGCATCCGCAGCTTTCTAACATATAATAACAACATCCAGCCACTGCGTCTGGAGGAGAAGCAGCCACTGCAATCTCTCTTTTGGAAAATAAGCACATTGCACAAAGACACTGATTTTTTTCTTGTCTTCAGAGGTTTCCTAGAGAATCTGGGTGTAAGATGCACACTCCAGCCTCCATGGTGATGGGGATTGTCTTTGCCCCTTTGGGATTGGTCCTCGTCTTCACCGCTGCCATCACTCCCCAGTGGAGAGAGGGACAAGCCCGTCTGGGCATGACAGGGCAGGGGTCCTTCCTGCGGTCCGGAATGAAAGGTCAAAAGATGGGGCTCAAATCTGGCTCGGTGGAATCTCTGCTCCTACTGCGCACTGATGGGCTCTGGGAAAGCTGCCTGCAGGTGGAGCACTCTGAGCTGAAGCAGTGCTGGCCTGTAGCAGGTACATATCAGAGAGACCCTTGCGTTCGCCTTGCACAAGGACTGGTCTTGACCTCTTTGTTCTTCTGTGGCACTGGTATTGTTCTGGCTTGTATTGGGGTCCGGTGCTGGACAGATCTACCTCTGAGAGGTGTAGCAGCTACAGGTGGACTCCTGGTGGTGATGGCTGGGCTACTGAGTCTAACTGCATTAGGCGTGTACACCCACAACCTTGGAAGACTGGGGATGACAGCTCCAACTCAAGGCATCAATAGCCCCAGGTTCCCCAACCTCAGTCTTCGTCCAGCCGGCTCGCTCTACTTTGGCTGGCTGGGTTCATGTTTACAGGTGCTGGGAGGAAGCGCCCTGCTTCTTAGCTTCAAACAACCACAATGCTGCACCTGCTCATCCTGCCAAGATGTAGCTGTCTGCCCCGCGTGCCGTTCATGTCCAGAGGTTACCAGCCAGTCTGACACAGATGTGTATGAAGTCAGCTGTTAAAGCGTAAAGCTCAACAGCTTTCAGCTCTACAGACCGGAAGCCGAGGGAAAATGGATAAACGTGGACAAGTCACTTGCAGCTCATCAGCTAACAAATCTGCCACAATCTGCCTGGCTGCCTGTTAGCTCAAGGGGTTAAGCGTCAGACTGGGATGTAGGAGCTCGCAGGTTCAAAACCCCATCTGAATCCTAGTCCCTCCCCTACCAGGTGTGTCCTTGAGCCAGACACCCAGCACTAGCTCCCTGTAAGTCGCTTTGAATAAAAGTGTCTGCCAAGCAAAGTGAAAGGGGACAATTTCTAAATGAATGTGAACTACTACTGATTAACGATTCTATTGTCAGGTATGAACATGATGAATGTAAACAAAAGCATCACTTTGGCTCGTATAATACTGTGTGATGAATCAAGTAGGAAGATTAATACATACTGAGACGAGGAGTGAGATAGTCGTAACTGACAAGAGCTAAAGTTCCTGCTGCCTTTAACTGCAACATGTAGTGAAACACAACTTAAACATCTGTTTGTGCTGCCTTTCCCATTGTAGCCATGTACTGTTAGCAAGAAACACGACATTTGTGTGTCCGAACAAAACTGTGAAACATAAAATATTTGTGTTGAGTTATATCAGCAGATTAGCATTTGTTTCTTTGACTTTAAAGATGAAAGAAGATATAAATAGTTTTAGATTCTATATATTGTCCATCTATATATTGGAGTTGATCTGTTTTCTATTCTATCAAACAAATCTATCTACATATATTATTATAAAATATACAGACAACAGTCTTATCGTTTTCAATCAATGAAAAATACCTGTTTCAGGTTACTATAAACACATCACAAACTACCTGCCAATCTTTCAGACTGATGTAAATGTTTGTATGATACCTTCGCTAAGAGGCTCTCAACTAATAAGTGTGATATAACTGAAACAGTGAAAACTGTGATTGAGCAGGAGGATGTTTATTATTGTTTATTCTTTGAAATGTATTTGTTGGTGTTAGATTGTCATATTGTGTTTTTACGTGGGGGTTGATTCTGCATTGAATAAAGGATTTCAACAATATCTCACTTTGTGCCGCTCTTATGAATTCATGTAAAGTTACGTGAAGAAGCAGAATAATATGGATTTAAACAAAAGTTAACAATGATAAATGTATATGATTCATCATAACATAGGTCGACATTTCTCTAGTGTCAATTCTCTAGCAATTTAGGATATCACAATCGAGACATTTAAACAGACCAAGGCAGGAGCCTGTTGTGAGGCGAATGTGGCCTGAAGAGAAAGTAAACAACTCACTTTGCTCGGTCAAAAGAAAACAGACAAACAACAGAAAATGTAGTCAGAAAGTAGAGTCTTGCCATCAAAAAACATAATGTTAGGAATACTTTCACTTGTTTGTGGGGCATGAAAGTGTCACTATAAATAAATGAAATATACTAGCTAGCCTGTCCATCATGTGCATAAGTGACCTTTAGCACGGCGCTTTGGATCAAGCTGTGAAGAGGGGCACAAAAAATGGATCTACACATGTTAAGACATGCATATCTGCCTTCTGTCTAACCAAACTAACCTACGTACACATACTGCGCAAACACGGAAAATGTAAATGTGTGTGCACACACACAGGGGAAGTGCTGTGTTCTTTGCAGGGCTCAAAGATGACATAACTGTGAGCAACAAGGACCTATAGCAAGTCTTCTGTGCAAAATATTTTAAATGTTTACCTTTATTAAGGTAATGCCAATAAACAAATACATAAAGATTTTATCACACTGTATTTACATATGAAATTACAAGGAGCGTCAGAAATTCTCATAGAATTCTAGGAAAGATTCTAACTGATATCTTTATCATAAGCAGGACAAGCTCAGCTTTAGAATTCCATAAATGCAGCTGAACTCAGACTGAAACTTGGCAAATTGTTCTTTTCTCTGGTGTAAACTCATATTTGTTGGGAACAAGCACAAGTCACAATTTGTTTCCTATAGAAAAAGAAAAGCAATGAATTTCACCGACATGCTTGATTCATGTTTTACCTCGACTTCACTGCTACACTTTTAGTTTGACAGGCTTTAGTAAACAAATAAGCTTTGCAGTGCTATGCTTCCTCCTGGTGTCGTCTTAAATGTAGAAGTAGTTGTCAGCTGAAGCTCCGCTTTCTGCCATCTCACACAGCTGTCTGTTTATTGAGTCCTGCAGCGACCCCAGAGACAGTTCTAACACTGGACTGCTGCATGGACTTGGAGAACCCTGTGGGATCTCCAGGAGAACATCAGATGGCGCCGCGTCCACTAGCTGCTCGCCATCACTTAGGCTCAGTCTGTATGCGCCTTCAGTCTCTGTGTTGGCTGTTTCCATGGAAGCGGTCTCCCTGGCAACCTCCTCAGCAGGCGTGTCCTGCACCACTGGTTTGCCCCCTCCTTTGGAGGTCTTGAGTGCACATAGTTTCTCAATGTCTGCTACAAGTTCCTCATTTTGCTCCTTCCACTGACGATACTTTGACACTGTCAGATCAGAGTCATCCAGGATCTTGTTGAGCTGCTGCAGCTCTGCTTCTTTTGCCTGTAGAGCAAAAAGAGGCTTCAGTGGCCACATAGACATAGACAGTCATTCTTTCATTCCTTTACATAAATCAGAGTTCCAGCTTTTAGTTTTTCTATTTTTATAATCAGGAGGAAATCAGTGCATTATCATCTGATGTTATGTTTGGTAACCTGAGCCTCCTTTTCTGCTCACCTTAAGAGTGCTCTGTAGGGCCCGGAGCGTGTGCGCCTTTTCATTGATGACAGGGTTCTTATTGCGTCGGATGAATGATTTCCTGAACTGGTCATGTGTGAGTGGTTGTTCGTGGCCAGTTAGGGAAACTCCTCCTTCCTTTATGTTGTTGAACATCATGCTCATCTCGTCTTCAGTGGCACCTTTTCACAAGAACAGAGACACAGACGGGGAAGAACATTAACAGCAGGAAGGACAGAGACATTAAAGTAAGAGAAAGAGATGTAATTAAATCGAATGAAAAACACGGGGGAGTGGCATTTAATGAACAACATCACACACGTGAAGCTGTTACAAACTACCAATCTGTTGACAGGTAATTAGGCCAAATATCCACAGGGTTAAATTCAGAAAACAACATGTCATAGTGAAAAAACACAGATTATTAAAGCCAAGTGTTCACAGATTAAAAAGATTATTCACCGAGAGCTAAGATGGAAAAATAAATAGCAGCTCAGAGATCACGACAACCCCACAGTTTATACCTGTTCCTTTGCTGCCCCCTGCTGGAAAATTTGGTAAAGGCCCTTTGATCACTTTCGGCTTCGTGCGAGGCAGAGTGCTGGGCGGCACTTTCTGAAGCACACAATGAAACACAAAGAACTTTAAGTGACACTCTGGATATCATGTGTGGGTATTTGTCATTGTGCAAACCTCTAACCCTGTCCTTGTTTGTTCTGCGCGGTGAAGGCGATCTCTCGCTCTCTGAGTCGGTCTCACTGTAACACTCTGTTCAGGAATGAGCACAGATGTTAAATTATTGACATCACCTAAGCATTGTTAGCAATACTTTTACAATACAACATGTCCCCCTTACATTCATTCAGCCTTTTAAACACAAACATTGTTAATATTGTGTACTAAAATGCAGGTAACCAGAGCAGCAGCAATTATGCTTCATCCCATGTTGTCCTCAAACGATGGATTAGTTAATGTGTGTCCAAATTTAGGCCAAACCCTTCAACGAAAGCTTACAGCCTACTCCTTAAGCAGTTTTTGATTACCATAGATGCTAGGTGGTACAGGTCTAAGAAGGTTTGGATGGAAGAAATCATTAATTGCATGTGTTTTACTGGTTATGTGTGTGTGTGTAACTGTTAGGGCAGCTTTAACCTACCTTCTTCACTATCTGGGCCTTTTTGTAGCTTCTTGTGCTTATGAATAGCTGTAATAAGAAAGTTAATCCACCTGGACAAAAGAAAATTACAATTATCAGCAGCAACAATAAAATTTGCTTTCACCTATTTATGCATCAACCTAAATGACTATTACTTAAAACAGCACACAAGGTTGAAAAGCCCCTGTAGGGGGCAGTTTATACCCACAGAAACATTTAACAGGTCAGTCATGATGACAAGTGCACAATCTGGATCCATTAAAAACAGTAGTTATTCTTCACAGCCGTTATCATTTATATCTTATAAGCCAGGTCATTTGTATATATACATAAATGTGTGGTGTTTGAACTTGGATAACACGGTTTGAGTTGTCTCGCAACTTACTTGCTCATATCAGTGACATTCTCCGCAGCAAAGAAGAAGTTCTGAAATCGCTGATGGCACATTTTAAACACGCTGTTGGGCAGAGAGAACAGGGAGCATGAAAAACAAAACACATAAAGCCAAAGCACGGCTTCCACTGAGCACAGGGACAAAGACACTTCTGCCCAGTTATGTCTGAAAGAAGAAAATTATTTGCATTTCAACATTTATCTTTCGTAATAGAGACAACTACCTTCAGCTCACATAGTCTTAGATCAAAAGTTCATTCTTACAATTTTCTCTTGTGCTCTCCAGCACTCTCGATGGTGTAGCTGGATATATTCACCAAACCCTCTGCCTTTTCATCCTGTGGGAAAAACATACATATGCTTTTAACATGCTAAATAATATTGAAATATTATGCTTTAATGTCTCTTGAAAACTTTGCCTAACCAGCGCTCACATTTAAAAATACCTTCAATATATAAAAGTGTATACAGTACATATACCACCCACTTACTACAAAAGTTACAACCCAGCAGTAGCTAACAGTACTTTTTTTAACATGGATGTTTAAATGATATTCATCCATGATTTGAAATAATCTATTCTCGGGTTTTAATTTCCCACATGCTCACCTGTTGGCTGGTGTACCAATAAAGTGAAGGCCCCTTGAGGATGAACCAGAAACGCTGCCACTTCTGGGTGATGAAGACAGTGCTCTCCTTTCTCTTCTTCCACAGCCAGCCGTCACAGTCAGGTTTCCCTAGCTCGCGACAGGACACGCGACGCCGACTCATAGCTGTCGACGTTCCTGAAGGCAAATGACACACAGGTTTTACTAGCTGCGTAAGAAGCTATACATTTATTTAAACTACTTTTCTATGGCAAATATTATAACATCTTTTAACTAAAAACATGAATGCTTGTATATTTTGGGTCATGTTTTAATCTCAACTTAAATTTTTTTCTCTCTATCTAAACATATTTACCAATGAAGATCATATAAAAAAATATATAACATACATTTACTAGCAGGTATCTTACTTCAGAAAGTACACCAGCACATTACCTTTTGTCGAGCTCTTCTTAGTGTCTTTATTCCCCTGAAAAGGTTTGACAGAGTTCAGTCATTGTCTAGTTTGAGTTTGGTTTATTTCAAAACCTGCGAACTGATATGGTTGAATCTAAAATGTCTGGTGGTGAACTTTATTCTTTTCATCTCACCGTGTGTCCCACCATTTCAGGGCAGGAACTGATGCTCGCCGTTTCGTGTTTGGCTCCCTGAGGAGAAAGACTTCTGAACGATCCTGATCTCAAGGGTGAATGACTTCTGAAAGACCCAAACCGCATGGGTGAAAGACTTCTGAGAGAAGAGGAATGGTCTCTGTTGAGTCTTGGGGAGAGTCTTGAAGTGTCCAAACCCGCAAAATCTCCTGAAAAAGTTTGTAATAAAATGAAATCTCTGTTTACTACATCATTTTTCAACACACCGTGGCTGATGACCGATTTTTGTCACCTGTTACTAGTACTACATAAAATACACTTTTCTTAAGTCCATTCTGCCTAAACAGTATTTTTTACTAGAGTTCTTCTCACTACACTGATTTAGGAATTACAGGAAACATACTTAATTAGTTCACCTCCTATCTTCCAGACAGGTCCTTCCAGGTATGATGGAGAGGTGAGAATCTCACTCTCTAAGGTAACCACAGGGGTTCCACAAGGCTCTGTCGTTGGCCCCCTTCAACTCTAGACCCGACTATTGTAAATCTCTCCTGGATGGAGTCTAAAAATCTCTCTCTCCTCACTGGGTCTCAGATCCCGGTCAACTTTATTTGCCTCTGTTGTCCGGTTGTTTGAAAATTCACTGGTTTATAAGTATTTCAAATGAGTCTGACACACACACACACAGATTGTCTAGCATTAAGTAAAGTAAAAGTATAGTACAAATGCCAATAAACCCATTAAACTGACAATAATTCACAGTCACAGCTCTGCTCTGACTCCTCTTTTCTTTTACCTCTGCTTCTCTCCCCTGTCATCAAATCTCCAGTGTCTCCCTGCCTCTTGTTCTGTGACACACTCACTCTAGCACTCTCCAAGCAGCAGTCGCTCAGCCACACACACCTAAATACAGGCGGCAATGAAGCCACTAGTGTATACACCAGCTTTTACTCACTTTTCTGTCCGTTGTCCTTCTGTTACTTCTGTTGTATTTTATGTTTCCTGCATGTCTGTGTTATAGACATAGTCCATTTTTGCGTCTGCTGCCTGACCTGTGTCATTGTTGCCTTTTTCTTACAGTATTCAGACTTTTTTCTCAGAATTAAAGTCAGAACTCAGTTACCATTTTAAAGGTGGCCCTAATCCTCCTTTGTATATATATATATATATATATATATATATTTGTATATACGTCTCTGCTTCCTTGTTCAGTCTGCATGGTTGTACCTGCAATCTAAAACTATATGGTTGTTTTTTTACTTTCTAAATCAACGCTCTCTTCTTACCCGACACTGATAGTGGTGACAACCCCCCCGGATGATGTTTTCCTAAAGAATCAGACAATTCAGTATCGTCTTGTGCTGTATGCTGCTGATGTATCTCAGGTCCTTGCCAGACTGCTTTCCTGTAGTGAAAAACAAGAGACATGAATCACAAAACAGCTCACAGCTAGTCCACTCAAGGTGCTTCTGAGAGGTTATGATATCTTCAATTTGACAATAAGATCAGGGAAAAATATTGCAAATATTGCAATTTA